>OV725081.1:24848161-26048161 GCA_928085145.1 Nezara viridula | reverse complement strand
TAACATCTCCACTCTGAGGATCATAGAGAAGTGACCGACCCCTGTATGATACACCATAGCTTCTGGTCCTCCAGATTGGTGATTGCATATAGGGCTGATAAACCCCTATCCCTTAAAAAAAACTGGATGGAAGATTGAAGCAAAATATTACTAACCATTCTTCAGGAAAGTTCTTGATGAAGTGAGAGGGAATTGTGATCGCGTCCGGATAGTAAACCACGTGCTTCCAGGATATCTCGAAGAAAGAGAAGACCAAACGATTACTAATGTCGCCTATAATAGCTCCAATCCACTCTGCTGAGGAAGACTCATGACTTAAACAGTCGAAGTCAACACCCGTAAGGAAAAACAAATTCAACACTGCGGTCGCCTACTCTGGAATCTACTTACTTACTATCTGTACAGATATTATAAAATTTCCAACCAGAAATATCACTAAAACGACTTTACTCAAATGTTAAAATTGGAGTTAGTCATTCTGTCAACTGAAAGTCACATATATGGGTTACGTACAGCTCGGTTGACTTTTGAATCCGTCTGTTCTGAAACCTTAGAATTTTTCAATAAAGTTTATTGTAATAGTTGTAAGTGTATTTCTCCACGAATTTCTCTTATATTTGATACATAAATCACAATAATCCATCGATTATCGGCTTCTGAGAGCCGGAAAAATGAATCTATCCTGCCATATATGACATAGTGTAGATTCGGAAAAGCTGTAAATATTTTTAAAGTACTGTAATTTACGAATGATTAATACCGTAGGGAAAATAAAAGAGCACGATACAAAGTAGGTATAGGAAATTATTAAAAATGACGCTAAGTGATGGGGTTACACCAAAAAGAACCAATTAATTGCTCGGTGGCAGATTGAGCGATTAGAAAGGCCTTATAATTTTACCCCCTGATGATATATTTTTAGTTCAATTATGAGATTATTGGTGGTTCATGCTCTCAGTTTGTTTTATAAATTATTTCCAGAAAGGCATGATGAAGAGTGATTGATATCGTTGACGGTAAGCATCGGGTGTTAATAGTACACACCAGAGGCCTCTCTACCGAGGAAAATAGTGTAGTATTAGTGATTTTTTAATTTTAATTTTACGAAATTATAGGTATGTATTACAAAATTACTTTTTAAAAGTTAATATAGTAAATATAAAACACGTACATTTAAAACACCATAATTATCCACAACAGCTTAAATTTGTCTTTAAACTGAATGTTATTTTTCAATGTTGAGAATTTATAAATTTTAAAGGATTCATATAATATTATTACGTTAGTATTCCTTGTTGTACTGACCTATTCTTCCGAGTCCTGGACACTTACTTCAAAACACCAGGCTCTAGAGATGCGAGGTGGAGGAAAAGACTAGACGAGACAGAATTCGCAATAATACCACTCTCAACCCCAAAGCGGTCGAAACCATAATAGAAGAACATAAGTTGAGATGGTTTGGGCACCTTCTCCGTATGGATCGGAACAGAGTCGCAAGGAAAACGTATGAGATTCGCGTGCAGGGTAGGAGACCGAGAGGAATACCCAAAATATCCTGGGAAGAAGGCGTTCGAGATGCATTCCAGAAGCGAGATTTGGAATGGAACAGGAGACGAGAGCTGGTACTAGAAAGGTCCACCTAATCTAAGCTCTACAAGAAGCAACCTCACACTGCATAAGGTGGTAAAGAGGAAATTACCAATGTTCATGAGTAAGAAGTATTTTATTTATATATATTTAAATACAGTATTGTATATAGGTATGACTGTGTTTTTATGTTTTTAATTTACTTATATCTAGGTTATTTTATTTTTTATTGTACATAGTTTTTGATTATTATGTAGTTATTATTTTACTTTTATTAATTTTATATTTTCTGTATACATGGTGTGAATGTATTCATATATCACTATAATTATTCTCCACGTGACAGATTATTATATTTCTAAATAATAAAAAAATTTAAAAAATAAAAATAAATACAGTATTTAAAATACCAACTATTTTGTGTTTTTAAAATATATTATACTTGTTGGCTGGTGAGAATACTTCGCAAAGAATATTGATCCAGTAAACACATGACAAAGTAAAAGGAAATTAAATTTTTCCAACGACCCATAAGATAAAGGAATGATTTCCTATTTCTTCGGTAGGTGTAATCGAACAAGGAAAAGATTATTACAAAACTTCGTTATTGTTTTAAACCAAACTTTTTAAGAATTACAATAACCTTAATTCCAGCTAATAATAGTCCGAATTCGAGGTTGTTTTTTTTTTGTTTTTGTTTTTTTTTTGCGGAATTTAGTATTCTTTCAAATAATCATGGATACAATCAATAAGAAAATATACTTTTTGGGTTGATTGCAAATAAACTTTATTTTCCTTCATACCTTCTTTTCCTGAAATTTCTGGGGATGTGACTATTTTTTCCACTTTAAAGAGAATATTTTTAAAATGAGGGCTTTATTGGATTTGATGAAGAATTGACGAAGATACATACAAGACGAACAACGCCTTCGAAAAATAATATATAAGATTTTAATTACAAAAAAACAAGCATAAATTACGTTATACACGTAGATATTCATATATGTGAAAAAAAAGGAGTTTGAAATCAGAAAAAAGTGGATATAGTTTTAAATTAATTAAAACAAATATATTATTTTATACAATTAATATTATTTATAAACAATTAATAATACAAACGACGCTTTGACAAATTATTTCATTTTGAATATTCTATTATGGTATTACGTAAATTGAACTCTTCCTTTTTTAATCTAAAAAAGGACTTCTTTTTTTTAATTTCAAATCCCCGGAATAGGTTTGTTTTCTAGAACCAAAAATCGGACCCGTATACTAGTAAGCAAATGAGTTGTTCAGCATTTCATCCTCTCTGAAATCGGCTATTACTCAAAATTGTATCTTAAACCAAGGCCGAAAGAGGAAAAATAGTCTCGAAAACCAAATGATAACGAGTTTTATTGAAGATATAGATTAAAATATCTCAGACACTAAAAATCAGACCTGCATACTGTAAGCGAGAGAAACGTTCAGCATTTTATCCTCATTTTAATGAGCTATTATTTATAATTTATATTTCGTATTATTAATCTCGCCTTGTTGACTTTTCACTTTTATCGCATGGTCTAAAGCATAGACCTTAGTTTTTTCTTATGAGACTTGGATTCGTTGATTTAATTTTAGACAAGAAGTATTCCTTTACGTATACTTAAATATATTGTCCATATAAGATAGCCGTAGACCGATGAAGCAGCTGTTGGAACGATAAGATCCATGGAACAGTTATGAATTATGCATCCCCTAGCAGATGCTGGCAGCAGCTTTTGCTACTGTCGCTGGGCTGTGATTCAATATTTAAATAAGAGCAGAAACTTTCGGACAAGTTGACAGCAATTTGGCTCCATCCTTCCCTCATAAATATTAATACCATCCTGAGATACTTGTACCATTATACGGCCTGCATAATCTATTCCATCTTCCCAGGCTCCCTTGTTTGAAGAAGGCTGGGTGTCTTCAACATCTGAAAATATAGCGCCTTCTGAAAGTATATCATTTATTTTTTAATTATAATTATAGCACAATTATCTCTCAATTCAATTTTCGTGGTTATTTTAACTACGTTTTTAATTATAATTAATACTAATTGGATAGTATTATATGATTAGTATCATTAATAATAATTATCAATTAAATTAACTGTTGTAATTAATGTTTAGATTTTTTTTAAAGTTAATTTTGATTTAAAAGTTACAAAACTATGACCTCATAATTGGTCCATTTAGCTTCTATATTTATCTTTAGTCTATTCGTACCAACAGGCGATCAAACAACAATTTCAAAACATAATATAACAACAAATATAACATAATTTATTATAATTATTATTAGATAATAATTCATTAGTGTTAATAGCAATTAGTCCAAAGCAAGACACAAAGATTATATGAGCAGTCAAAATCCAATATATTTGATAACGATAATTAGAAAAATCTAAGAATATTTCAAGTAATCTTTAGAATTTTTTTTGTTTATGTAGTTCCTATCAAGATGTTCCTAAATAACAGTATTTTTTATTATATCATACTAGAATTCAGTGTACGAAAAACTAAGCTCTAATCATGCGTCTAGTATTGCCCAAAATCTGTCTTGTCTTGCACTTACCAACACCAAGACCGTCTAACTGTTGCAAGACCAAGATCAAGACTGATAAAAAAAAAATCGTTTTTTTGAACAAAAATTAAGACAAAATAGTTACTAATACTCGATAATATTTGTTACTATATGTAATGAATTGGTATAAACAAAATACTTTTCCATTTAACTCTTCCAATTTTTCATTTGGGCTTAGTTTGGTTTCCCCTACCTGAAAAATTACAGTAATATCTCAATATTAATAAGCAAATAAGTAACTGAAATATTGTTGCGAGACTCTTGCGCAAGACCAAGATCAAGACTGAGTGTGCCAAGTGCTGATCAAAACTCGTTTTGGTATCCCATTTATGGAAACACTACATGTCTATTTATATTATTCCGTTATGTTGATATTTATAATATTACTGATGTCAATTTTATCCGTTATACAGTATGTATTTTATAATTTAATTTTAATATGGTTGTAAGACTTGAAATGCACGAAAGTGTATTTTGTGGATACAGTTATAGTAAAATGTAAAACCAACTAATATCAGTAAAAATGAAAATTAAATTAAATAATTTGTTTGCAGCTTCAAATATTTATTTGCAACTGTCAACTTTATGTTGACAATTAGCAAATGTCATGAAAATACAAGAAATAATGACATGTAAGGCAAGGGGAAGAACAATACTCAGCAGCACCTCTTCCCTCACTTGTTCCAATTACTTAGGTTGCTTAAAGAAAGAGATCTCTCGTCCAACGCCTTTTTAGTTTCCTCCTCATATTTAGGAGTATATCAGCTGGGGCCATCTCTCTTATTTATCTTAAGTTAAGTCCATGAAAACGTATCCGTTTGAGGAATTTGGTTGTTGTCAATATAAACTGGAGGACGTGTGTTTTTTCTAAGAGTAAATTATATATAATTAGATTTGTCATCATTAAGTAAAATTTTCCATACTTTAAACCAATCTTATAATTTAAGTTAGTGATGTATAGGATCTTGATGTTTTGTGAGAGATTAAATTTAAAAAAAAAAGATATAATTTATGTTTTGTTTTTTTAATCTATACATATAAGAAGTATGTGGTTTGCCCTATTTCAAATATGTAGTTAAAAACTCTGCAAATCATTACACAATATTTTATTATTTTCAAACAATTTAAAATCGAAATTAACATTAATTTCCATGTAACATAAAGGAAAATGAATAAAAGGTGATCCATAATGTTGGTTTTATTTTATTTTATTTTTTTTTATCATTGATAATTTTTCTGAGAAAAACAGACAAGATTACTCCAGTTGATCCAAAATTTTCAAAAAATCGAAAACTAAAACCATATCTTTGTACGAAATTGTCCGATTTCAATGATTTTTTTAGAAAATTTCGTAAACTTTTTAAGAACCATATAGAACAAAAAAGTGTGTACTTCTTGAGTTTTTCGGAAATCTAATATTACCATCCCTTGTAATTTTTTCACCAAATTTTTCCATTGCGTTATTTAAATAAATTTAAAGTGTATCGAAGAGAAGACTTAAACCTAGCTTCATTGAAACTGGTAAATTCGTTTAGCCGCTACAATCTATACCAAAATAGTTTTTTCGGCCGTCATCTTGAAAGGAAATGGCGGATAGTAATGTCGACGTAGAAGGATCATCCTCTGGTGACCTCCGATTTTGATTCCAAATTTGAAAAAAAAAAAAAAAAATCGGTCAAGTGGTCTCGGAGAAAAGCCGCGGACGGTGGACTGACAATCTAGTTTTGATTTGATTTTCAAATTCTACGAATAGTGGAACGTGAAGCCTCAAATTTTGAGAGACGGTTAAATTTTTGGGTGATTACTATGGTTCATTATTGAAAATAATAAACCAAAATACCGTATGAAAAATCTTCGATAATGGAAGGAGGTTGGTTATCGTCGCCGGACGTCAATGAGTCAGCCACAGTACTAGTGTATCAGGTAACGGTGCAATGAAAAATTGAACAACGCGCATTTTTTTTCTATCACTACAGAAACAGTTCTATAGATTTCATTCTGAAATTTTAATCCTACATTACCAACGACCTTTTATTAAACAATTTAACCAATAAATAAGGCGTACATTTCAAATTGATCTTCCTGAATTTTGAAACTTACCTTTTGAAATTCCTACCTAAGGCTTGCGCAAAGGCATCGGTCCTGAATATCCTTTTAGAATTTTTGGACAGAGTAGATGTTGACCAACCGGTGAAGAAAGGAGGTCAATGGTGGACCATCTTGCGTGGAATGCGCCTCACGTTTTCCTCACCACTAGTAGTCCCTGGACACTCGCACGGTCTCTCTTCTAAGTCTTAAATATTCATAACTTGGGTTCACCTTCGCAACCTCTGAGGACAAACCTCCTTGAAGACAATGGAGTCTGAAAAGGAACATAAACAATTTTTAGAAAATTATTAAATAAACTCTAAAACGCAAAGAAAACCTATTCAAATCCCAATTCATAGAATATTCAACAAATTTTAATAATCATTTAAACAAATAGCAATTTGGTTTTGAATAGGAAAACAAATACAGATAAAATTATATAAATAATATATTCTGCCTTAAACTGTTTTTAAACAGTGGGTTCATCACAAAATCCATATTCTTTGATACGTATGATACAAAAATACACAAAAATGAAAAAAAAAAGTATAAAAATATATGAAAATGAAAATTTATGAAATACCAAAAATGTATGAAAATAAAAAATTTATGAAAACTAAAATGTATAAAAATATTTAAAAATGAAAAATATATGAAAATGAAAGATTCAACACTAAAATTCTTTTTAAATATTTAATTCATCACAAAATCCATTTGCTTTGACATACATCACAATGGCCGTAACCACATAGAACAATCAAACCATATTTACTTGTATTTCAAGTACAATACAAGAATAAAAAGATATAAAAATGAAAATATATGAAATATTCAATGTTTTTTTTATTATTATTTCTTAATGATATTTACAAATGTATTAAAGAAATACATTTAGTAAATTTGAACATATGGATATAATGACATGAAAACACTTGTTGAGGAACTACCCAATAGTAGCACTCTAAATATTCAATATTCAATTAAAATTAAATATTCAGCATGGAAATTCTTTTAAACAATTGGTTCGTCACAAAATCCATTTTCTTTGGCATAAAGTATCTCAACCATTAGAAAAAATTCAAAAGCTATTACATTTCTATTCATTCATAGACTACATAACATAAGTATTTAGTTGTATAGCTCGTCATAATCTATCTAATTTAATTGAAATATTAGATGATTAATTTGTTTTGTAAACGTCTTGGACCTTTATATTTATTGTAACTATTTATTTTTTAATTTAATTTTTTTTAGACATTTTCATATCTAATGTAAGAGAAATTACAATTGAAATATGTAAAGGAAAATCCTTCAGTATAAAAAAAAAAGTTTATACCAAGAAGAAAAAAAATTACTTTTAATAATTTATGAGTGAAGAACAAAGATTTTGTGTGAAGGATGTGAAACAGAAAAAAACATACAAAAAA
Organism: Nezara viridula; assembly: GCA_928085145.1. Lineage (NCBI taxonomy): Eukaryota > Metazoa > Arthropoda > Insecta > Hemiptera > Pentatomidae > Nezara > Nezara viridula. Next base: position 26,040,452 of record OV725081.1, on the reverse strand, counting down.
AAACTATTTAAATCAATAGATTAACATCTTAAAAGATCAGATGTCGATAAGGTGACTTGTTCAATCTTTAACCTTAAGTATATGCTAAGCAGTACATCAGCATTAATTCTTTAAAGGATAGCAATATTGGTAACTAATAAAGAAATGTATTTATAATATTTACTGCTACACATATTATATTAAATTGAAAATAATTTGTAATTTAGATAATAAATGTAAAATGTGACTTATCTACATAAAACTTACCTTTTTTTTTTTCTTTTTACTTAAAAGAAAGTAACATCGTTTAAAAAAACATTTAAGATATAGATTAAGTTGAAATTAAATCTATTTTTTATTCTTTGATATTTTATACTCAAATGAGGCAGGCTGCATTTTAGAATCATTCATCGCTTAACTTTCACGTGTAAATGAAATCATATATAATATTTTTCAACTATTCAAAATAACTATTAAAATGTTATTTGAATAGAATTTTTACTGATTTTGTGTTGCTTATGATCAGTCCTGTAAATGTTCGTTTGTTTAAACCCGGTATACTCCGAAACTTCTTCAGCGATTGCTTTGAAAGTTTGAAATAAGGTTTCTATCGGATTTAGAAGTGTTGTATATACATTTAGCTGCCACCCGTCCTTTCGTTTCGGAAAGTCTGCCGAAAAATGTGTGTCGCTTTAGACCGATTTTAATTTAACTTGTATAATTTAATTTATGTATGTAACATCCTTCGCCGAAAAGAGTATGAAAAAACTTAACAATATATTCAAACTATATTTGCGAATAATTAAAAAAAGTATACAATTTTTGTTCGATTGTACGAATGATTATTTGAATAATTCCTCAGATACATGCAAATTAAAAAAAATCACTAAAATTGGGCCGTTTGGTATAGAGATATAATACTTTAAACATTCATTACTTTTTCTTCAGAGATTTGGAGAGGAATTGCATCTTACGTTGACAATTGCATGTTGCTTGTTCTAGAGTTGAAAAAACAGATTATCTTAACATCTCTACAAAGAATGGAACAACAAAAAATATTGCATGTCCACAAGTATTGTGAAATAAAATATATTAGAAATATCTGCTTTCTTTTTTATTTATTTTTCTATTTTACCAGATGAGCCGCATGGGTAGAAAAAAAAAAACTATTCCAGAATCTATAATGAATTTTTCAACATAAATTACATAAATACAGTAAAAAATAAATAAATAAAAGAAAATAAGTTTCTATGTGATCTCATTAAAAAAAAAAAAAAAAATTTCATTAAATTTTTATTTTTTATACGTCTTCTTTATTCGTTATTCTAAGTTATTTTAATAAATTTTCTTCGGAATAAAATAATATTAAAATTCCTTAATATAATAATAAATTAATATAATATAATATAATAATAATAAGTTAATATAAAATAATATTAAAATTCCTTTTTAAATTGGATATCCATACAAATGAATTGGGGATTTCCAGCTGTTGGCATCTTAATGCAAGTAGAATCCCTTCCGCTCTTCCAAAAACCATGCCAATTCATAATACAGATTGCACTCGGGCTTTTAGCGAGCCCTGTCAAATTATCTTGTCACTATATAATTCATACAAAAAAAAAAGATTTAAAAAAGTTATTTTAATCGTATCATACAGAACGGAATAGTTCCAATTTGTAAGTCGATTTCATTGAAGGGGAAAAAAAAAAAAATTAATAAATTGTTCAAATTATATAAACTATTTTTTTCTTTTATACATTCAATCCTAACTGTTATGGTTACTCTAAACATATCACATATCAGTTCCAAAAATCGCTACATTTATTTATTAATATTTTTAAAAATACAATTGGAACATTTTTTGTTTTATTTTTGTATGTTTTTTCAATTTCTAAATTTTGAAACTCCAATTTTAACTAAAACTATTTTTTTCGTTATATCAAGTCAATTTTTTAACACCCCAATCAATTAATGAATTTAATGTTTTTTTTAGATTACTTGTTTATTGATAAATATTACAATCTGTCATAATAAAGGACACTTATAATAGAGTTCAGAGAGCACATACACACCGTATTTACAAAATCAAAAAATAAATTAAGTAATTTCAAAATAATATAAAGCGAAATAAGAACATAATAAAATATCATAATGAGAGAAGAAAATATAAATAATAATAAATATAGAATTAAAGTAAATAAATAAAATAGAATTAAAACTTTTTTATACTTAAAAAAAAATTAATAATATTAAACATCTTAGATGCAGGCATACCTATTTACACTACTTACAATCGACCATGGGAACTCCGAACCAGACTTGTCTCCCCACTCGTGAAGGGGAAAGCGAGGCTTCAGGAGATCCCTGCGCTGCTCCCTCAACCACCTAACTGCTATTAAAAGCCAGCGGAGGTTGAGTAAGGGCGCTATAACGGCAGACACGATGAATTTAATTAGAAAACTAAGTTTCTTAGAATTTTCTTAGATAAAAAGTTCAAGGTTATGATAAGATGAAGCAATTTACGAAGTTCTGGACGGATAAAAATAATTTGACATAAAGATGTTTGTACCGAGCAATATTCTGACAGGTTACGAATTCAGGAAAAATAAATATCGATAAATGAAAAACGAAAACGGAACATTAATAATCAATAAGGTCCCATATATCCATTATAGAAACATGATTTATTGTTATATAATTGCATGGGCAACAAGTAATGAGACTAACAGAGCACCAATTAGTGGGAACACTGTAATTGTCGCCCAATTACAGCGCGCAAAGCACACAGAACGGACACAATTGGAGGTTGATGTTCCCATTTCGCGGGCCCATTACTGTACACACACTATAATATTAAAACAAAATTAAAATATATCCGTTTCATTATTTTTTTACTTTTACTTTCTTAAAGCTACTTGGTAACTATAGTATTGCGATCAGGTCAAATTTTATATTTATGTTTTTCTAAATATCTTAACGTTTCACAGCCCCCTTAGTCCAAAAAAAAAAAAAGAAGAATTTTCAGACGATGCTTTCTCTGTGCAACGATGTTTTCTTGAACGATTGAACGATTTTGTTGTTATTTTTTTATTTTGTATGATTTCAGCCTTAGTCTTTTATACCGCATCGCAATTATCAAAAACATATTTTCTACAGAATGTAGAGCTGAAACGTCTCTAACGACTTCTATGAAACTTGTCTATAGTCATCATCTTTAATAACTTTTATTTTTTTAATATCCTTATTTCTGAAAATAAAAGAAATTTAATTCATTTTAATTTTTACCTATGTAATACGTCCCGAAGGAAAAGTAGAAAGAGGTAGTTATTACCATGATATTACTTAAAAAGTAATCATTTTAAAGCAAATCTTTTTAGAATCATTTGATTTATATTCTCTACATATAAAAAGTTTTTAAAAAAATATTGAAATCTAGCCAATACTAGCAAATTTACGGTTTGATAAATTTCGTATTCATGTTTGTAAATGTATTTTAATAATATTTTTCCTAAAATATTTATAATTTTTCTACCACAATTATTTAAGGACAGGTTTCGTAATCAGAACTAATTTTAGGTGTTGATATTTAGACAAATTTTGATTCCTTTCCAACTGCTACAGGTTCAAGAAATTATTGAAATCGGATCAATTTTTTTTTAAACTAGTATTCAATTGCTTATGATGATAATTTTAAATTTTAAGTTATTTTATTTTTATTTTTGCAAATTAATTTTGTTCTTATTTATATGTATTAGATTGCTATAATTTAATTATATTTTCTGTAAATAAGGTGTGAATGTAATCTGTCATCTCTACTACCATTTTATTTAGCAGAGACAGAAAAAAAAAAAAACTTCCGCTTTCAGATCAGGAAATGCATTATTTGATAATCCTATAGTTTGGAAACGGAGCATTCGATTTGACCCAAACTTGGAGGAAGTTTGGAAAACAGTATAGAAATTACTCAGTATCAATTTCATTTAATTCCATTTAATAATTAAAATTGATATAAATAATTGCTAAAAATATAATGGCTGTGAAATGTGGAAGGCACTGATCATATGGAGAGGGAGTTAGGCTATTACAATATTGTTATGAGGTTATAAAATTTTAGGTTTATTCAAAAAAACAATTTATACTGTATTGTTTCGTCGATTCCAAACGTTACTGGTATGACACTTATTGCCGTTACTTAGATTTCTTGTAATTTTCAGTAAATTCAAAGTAATTTTTACTCTGAATTTGTAAAAACAAACCGTCTTATTTTTGATTGTGTTCATTTCTATTAAAGCTCAACCATCTCGTCGTGGTCTCGATTTTCTCTTTAAGTATCGAAATTTTGTCAACTTCATTCATAATTTTATATTCCAGCTTAATTAGTTTTGTTCTGACTGAAGAAAAGTATTGGTCTCGTTAACTCCGAACAGAAAAAAAGTTGAATTTTTACTATGGATTTTTTTGTTCTATCCATATTATGAGTGAAAACATGCCTATTAAGTATATATCACTACTATTAGTGCAAAGGTCGTATGTAAAAGTTTTTAAGTTTTATTCTATTTTTGACATTATGTAGTCTTCAATTGACATAAGTAGTCTACTACTATGAAAAATAGTAGAGGGGAATAAAATATAAAATTATACTAATAAATCATAAAGAAATAGTTCATTTTTTGCTCTCCTGTAAAACACTCAATTTTTATATACGTCATTTGCACTAACAATATATATATATATATATATATATACAGTATGCAATGGATGTTTTTATTTAATTACGAATTATCAAATATGCAATCTGAAAATGCGTAACTTTTTCGTATTTTAGTATTTGCTGACAAACAAAATTCGTTGATATCAAGCCCGTATATGTTGAGGGATTATTGAATTACCGAAAACGGCCTCTTCCAAAGATTTTATTCTCATAAGTATACCTTTTAACATAGATATTTTTTATCAACGGTGAGAAATCTGACCTTACTTGGCAGAATTTTTTTCTTTTTGACACTTGTAAAATAATAATTAACTGTTGTATATTTTGTTTTTGACACTGGAATCACATTATTAATATTATTTTTTTTGGGGTTCATTATTTATCATCATCATTTATTGTACGGTGCCATACTTTGTTAATCTATTTTTTTTTGTGTCAAACTTTCGCTAACGTAACATTATGATTATATTATAATTCTTCATAATTATAGTATTTTATCACTTAAGCAACACCAACGATTTAATTATATGTTCGAATATTTCAAGTGAATTTAATACTTACTACATAATATCTCATATAATAATGAGATATATCTTATCGTACCGGTTATTACAGGGAGGGGAGTAGTGTATATTATAGTAATTATGTAATACAGTAGCCGGGCCTGATAAGCCACAGTAATGACCAGCCCATAAGACAAATCCCTTCAGGCAAATGAGCAACATCATTCATACTTGATCTCGCAGCAGCCAATTTTGAGCAACTTTTGTCTTCATTAATATAACATGTATTTATGACTGTTTTAAGATTATATACAATTTAGCATCCTTTTAAAAGATTTATTAATTGACGTTTCGGTTACGTAGAAATTATGTCTTCCCATTATTTTATTTTCAACTTAATTCCTTCATCCACAACTGTCACAAGTACTGGCAACCTGCGAGTCTGCGATCGGGAAGAATATTAGTTGTAGCATTGATTGGAGTGAGGGAGAGACTTGCCCAGCGGCATCCCTTCCTGTCTCGATTTTAGTATATTTTTAAGCTAGGAGATCTTTCATCCAGTTTCTTTTTGGCCCCCTAAGCGTGTTTTCGGGCATGTTAATCGTAGCGATATCTTGTATGCGTGTGTTGGTATGTCCATGTAAGTTATGGTGAAATCTTTTGTCCTGTGCCCATACGTGCTCGACTATTGGCATGTGAAGGTCTTTATATAAAGTAATTTTTGTGACGTACCATGGAGCTTTAGTTATAGTCCTGAATGTTTTAGACTGAAACTAGTGTTGCCCAAAATCGGTCATGGTCTTGGTCTCTGCAGGACCAAGACCAAGGCCGCCTAACTGTTGCAAGACCAAGACCATAACTAGTAAAAAAAAATCGATTTTTTGAATAAAAAGTAAGGCAAAATAGTTACTAATACTTGACAATCTTAGTTACTACATGTAAATAATTGGTATAACCAATATATTTTTGCATTTAGTCCCTCTAGTTTTTCATTAGGATTTCATTCATTGGGATTTGTTAGGTTTCTCCTTTCTAAAAAATTAGAGTAATATCTCTACAGTAATAACCTAATAAGTAACTGCAAGACCGTTGCGAGACTGTGCGCAAGACCAAGACCATGAACAAAACTAAGTTTGCAAGACCAGTAATCGTCTCGGTCTCGCATTTGGGCAACACTAACTGAAACATTAGTAGTTTTCGTATGTGGATCGTTTTGGTTGTTACTTTCTAACTGACAAGCATAGGTCCATATAGGCTTAAGTAGATGAAAGTATGTGTCCAGTTTCTGTTTCAGGTTTGATTTTCAGCGTCTTGAAAGAATTGAGTATAATTGTAATAAACGACTGATGATTATCTAAGGTTGTTTTTTTGCTCATATGTTGGCCCAAGTCATTCTTCTGTCAAACGTCAATCCTAGATATTGTATTTTATCTGTTTGAGAAATTGAAGTATTATCTATGTAAATAAAAAAAAACAATTATATTTTTTTAATTGAAAGGTCTGAGATATCCAAATAGATTTTTACGGAAATAATATTGTATAAAGTCAAATAAGAATAAGTAATTTTAAATATTTCAATTTTTTTATTACTATTTTTTCAACACAATATATATTTATATCACCTGGATTAAGAAGATTAAAATTATACACGAATGGTTATATTTCAAAATTTTCAAAGGCTCTTCTCGAAAATAAAAATTATCTTTTGATTTTGCAATCATCCGTGAAGCCATTAGACTATTCATTAAACAATATTTATTTACGTTAAGGACTTTTTTCTATAATTTTTTATAACATTAATAACATTAATTAAGTCAATCTTTTGAAATACTTGTTACATTCATCACAAATAAACAATACTTAAAATAATTTCATTTTGTTATTTTAATATTCTGAAGTATTTGTGACGAATTTTATATTTTTTTTTTTTTAGTATATTTTTAATATTATCATTCTTTTTTTCATTAAAAAAAGAAATGGTATAATTTTTTTTACAATAACTATGAAAGGATATTATTCCACTGTTGCCCAGCTTTTCATGTTATTCACGTTAATAACTCATTATATAGCTAACTGTTAAACTGTTTAGTCAATTAACTGCTGTAAACTGCAAAAAAAACAAAACAACAATAGTGTGCGTAATAGTAAAGTAGTTATATTTAATTTAATTACTAACCTTATATTTACAAGACAATTTTTTTTTTGTTGATAAATTGATTTATTAAAAAATAATGAGAAAAAAAAGATTATTAGAATAATATTTATGATCAGTATTTCTGTTTTATAAAAAATTCCATTCTAAATACATACAGGAGAAAATTTTTAAATCTAATTTGATTCCTTGCTAACAAAATTCATTTCAAATCCTTGATTCTCTTTTCCTTATTTTTTTCATTTCGCACTTGCAAGAAACGAGTAACGACCTTGTAGCTAGTATGCAAGCATTGCGCAATGTATGCAACGTTTCATTTTTTTCGTTTCTTTTTCTTTTTGTAAGGAATTTAGTTACTTTTGTATGAATGAAAATTCTTTATTTTGTAATTAATATATACAATTACAGGAAGTCTGGCTCCATTAAATACATTATTACATAAATAAGAATAAAAATAAAGTACTATACAAATATAGAAATAAATCGGGAAAATATTCTTTTTTCATAAATAAGATGAACTAGATATATAAATAGTGATGTAAAAAAAAAACAACAGAAAATGAAAAACAACTGTAACAATATGAATAAAAAGCATTGACTTTGAATATATATATAAAAATCAAATAAATATACATTAAAGGAATTTTAAAATTAGCAGTAATATATTCCTACAATACAATGTAGCAGATTGCAACAATACATATGATCAGATTCTTAGTCGAAGATAACTATGTCTTGAGGTATATATAAACATAGACACAAATATTGCTGGCATTTAATCATTCATAATGAATGATTTTATTTTAAGGTTCCCTACTGTAAAATAAAATGTATTTAACTTTAAAATGCATTTAACTTTGCGAGGTTTTCTATCGTTAACAAATTACCGAGCATTGAATTGTTGTCTTCTGTAATATATTTCTCAATGTAATGTTCCCTCAAGTCTTTATACATCGGACATTCTAATAAAAAATGATATAAATTTTCTGGATTTTTGAGGTTGCATATAGTAGTTTTCTTCTACTTCTAGTGTATAGGGCGTTCCATTAAGATAAAATGGAGGTTTCGTTAAATTGGCTACCCTAAGTTGGCTGACTGTAATATGTTTGTTCTTATGTTTAAATAGTGTTCTCCGTGTCTTAGACTACTCATGTTTCTGTATTGTGAATTGACGACTGAATTAATATCGTTGCAAATAGAGTGATTTTCAAATCTATCAAATGTCTTTGAGGTATAGTTGAGCAATTTCAGGATTAGGGTCATTTTTTTTTTTTTTATTGATTATATTTATAACTGTATTACAAGTAAAAATACATTCAGTAAATGTGAACAAAAGAATATAATAACATGAAATCACTTGTTGAGAAACTACCCACTGGAAGCACTCTAAAAATGTATTTACAAAAGGAGATCTCGAGGCCATCTTCTTTTCAGACGCCTCGGGGGAGGTGTCCTTATTGTGTTGCAAAATTGAATCTGAGCCTACTTTTAATATTTTTCCTTATAGCTGAGAGTGCCAATTAAAAACCATATTGCTATTATTGTCCAATTCCTTCAATCTATTGTAGCAAAACCGTGGGATTCTATCTTCAGGCATTTTTAGTAGAGTTATCCACCATCTGTACATTCTTTTAACTGTACTTTTGTATAATTATTGGAAAACACTTTATATTTACTACTTAACAATGAAAATGGCTAACATATTGGCTCATGAAATATCTAATCGTGGGCCAATTTGAAACAAAATAAAGGATGCTAATTTAGATTATTCTGGAATAACCTGTGACTTTAGTGTAAACCCCCTCCATCCCCTTGAGAAAAAAAAAATAAACTCAGTTCAGTAGCCACAGAGAAAAAGAGGGAAGGAGGAAGATTAAATTGTTTACTTGCATTTACCTATATATGTAATATATAATAATGGAAAGATTTGCAATCGTGAAAAAAATGTACTTTTTTCAACGGAAATACACGTTTTAAGCTCCTCAGTGTGAACTAGTGTTGCCCAAATGCGAGACCGAGGCGAGTATTGGTCTTGCAAACTCCGTCTTGGTTGTGGTCTTGGTCTTGTGCAAGACTCTCAGAACAGTCTTGCAGTTACTTTTTAGCTATTACTATAGAGATATCACTGTAATTTTTTCGATAGGAGAAACCTAACTAAGCCCGAATGAAAAATTAGAAGAGTTAAATGCAAAATTATATTGGTTATACCAATTATTAACATTAAAATTGTCAAGTATTAGTAACTATTTTGGCTTAATGTTTATTTTAAAAATCTATTTTTTTTACCAGTCCTGGTCTTGGTCTTTCAAAAGTTAGGTAGCCTTGGTCTTGGTCTTGCAAAGTGCAAGACCAAGTCCGATTTTGGGCAACACTAATGTGAACAGTCCATCTCTTGAACAAACTGAAATGACGTATATAAGACGACTGAAATGATGTATATACCCTTGTGTTCTTAAAGTAACTTTTCCTATAAAATCGTATAATCGTAAGTGTTACTTTACATCATCGATTTTACAAATTTATACATTTTTCTCGAAAACGACTCCAACGAGTTTGATTAATTTCGTTATAGCGAAGTACTTTTGAATGTATTTTAATATCGGGTAGGTCCTTATTCTCATTGATCTAATCCGGTAGGTCTTTTTTCATGTTAAAACGAACTTTCAAAAATCTGGAAGTCGTAGATGATATTGAAAAGTTGCCAACAACTAATAATTAATCGTTTATGTAAAACTAATAATAAAGCCACGAGTCTTTAACATGCATGAACAATTATCGCCAGGAAAGAAAAAACAAGATCACTCATATGTGAGAAAAAGATAAAGAGATAAAGAAAAAAAAAATGTTATTAAAATCTCAGTACTTCATCTAAAAACATACTGAATGAAACATGAGTGGAAGTTAAAAAAAACAGCTGATTAACAGTGATACAGGAAAAAATAAATACATACTTATACTTGAAATACAATTATACAAAAATGTGTTCATAAAATTAAAAAAAAAAAAAGAGAAGAATATATTAATAAATGCATAACAAAAAGTATCGAAGGTATATCAAACTTACAAACCCTCCAAAATTTAGTGAATACACAACTATTCCACAAATAATATTGCTAAAATAAGCGAAAAGCTAAAAATATAAAGCCACGACTCTCTTTGTTATTAATATATATATAACATATTTATGATTATACTATTTATTGAAAAAAAAACGTTTCTATGGGAACTAAAGAGAATTACTCTAGAAACTTTGAAAATTTATTTTAAACTTGACAAGAAAGTACATATGATCCTTAGAACCAAGGCAATGCAGATGATTAAAAAACAATTTATTTTATTGTACTTGTATGAGGGAAGAAGCGAAACATAAAAATATTTAATATAGTGTTTCGGATGAGTTAAACGTATGGCTATAAGTCTAGATAATATGTATATTTAATATTTCGTCGGCTTTTCGTTAAAACATTTTAAAATATTAAATCAGTGAATAATTTCAAGAATTTTATGAAATCACATTATGCACTTACGTCATTATGATTATTTTTTTCTTATCAATAATATGCAATGAAAACCTCATAAATCCATTTATTTGAATCCAAATATTTATTTCCTATCATGTTTAAATTTTTTGCAATCCTTGGGTAGTTATAGATTATGAATTATACAGAGTGTTTCTGGATTAAGCAGCCAAACTGCGAAAATGAACTAAGGGCAAAAATTAACAAAAATTTCCTTTGAAGGTATAACCACAAAACGCTTTATTTAGGAGATATTCACACTTAAAGATTTTAGTTGTTATGAATTATTTACGTTACATGAAATAAATAAAACCTATTTATTTGTTCTAACTACTTTATTAATTTAATGTAAACATTAATATTCATATTAAATGTTCTTTAAAGTGATTTCCTTGAGTATTAAGACACGCTCGCTATCTTTCTTCAACACCAGCAGTGGCAGAACGGCACTGAATATGTGTTACAGGATTCAATTATCCTTCTTCGTAAGGAATTAAGGTCATTGACCAGACTGGCTCAATCATATCCCATATCCCCAACGGATTGGCCGTGCAGGACCAGTGGCGTGGCCTGCACGCTCTCCAGACCCGACACCACTGATTTTTTTTATTAGGGGTGACATAAAACAAAAAGTCTATGCCGGTCAATGACAAGTCACTGTTGCTGTTGAAGAAAGATGCTCAAGGAAATCACTTGAAACAACATTTAATGTGAATTTCAATGTTTACATTTAATTAATAAAGTAGTTTTAGAACAAATAAATAGGTTTTATTTATTTCATATGACGTAAATAATTCATAACAACGAAATTTTTTAGGTGTGAAGCAAAGCGTTTGCGGATATACCTTCAGAGGATTTTTTTTTTTTTTTTTGTTTTAAGGTCCGTAGTTCATTTTTGCAGTTTGGCCACTTAACCCTGAAACACCCTGTATTTGTTATGTATTTTCAAATTTCTCTTTGTATACAGAGCTCATAGGCCGGAGTTAAATAGACTGGCGAAGATATCAAGTTTTGATTGTCTAACGTTGATAAAATGAATATGATTTGTATTATTTTTATGGTGTTAATGAATGTTTGCAGTGATAAATATGATTGAAAGTCGAAAATATATTAAGGTTTAGTTCCATTGAAAATGCACTTCATACATTTTTAGATACCGAAGATAATTTTTACTCAAGAGAATTCTATGTGAAAATAATAAACCAACATAAGAGAAATAAGTACATAAATAATTTGATGTAGTAAGGAACTGATTGAGGCATTTTAATACAAATTTTAAGATGCATGGGATGGGCTTAATAGTTATAACTTCTTTAACCGCTTATTTTCGATATTTTTATAGGACATTAAATTAATAATAAATTTATTGATTAATTATTACCCCGTTGTAATAGCCCGGTATTTTAAAAGGATTCTAATTTCGGTGTAAATTTGTGAGGGATGCGGGGCTCGGTATAACACGCCATTATATAATCTAGATTCTTTATAAACCAATTGACTAGTTTCCGGGCAATATCCATAAAAATGTTTACGGTCGTCACCCGTTATGCTTATCTATAATTAACCGACCGGTTGAAGACCGGCTACCGCCCTTGCGGGACTGACTGCTCCGACTCGAACAAAAAAACCCGAAGCCGGTAGCTACAAAGGGACACAGTCAACAATTATACTTTAACACGTCCTGTTAATGATGGCGTGGCAGGCCACCTCCTCTTCCCTGGTAGCTGCCTTCTTTTATTGCTAGCCCTCGGCAGCGTCGGTAATCCAGGAAGTAATAATTTAAAATAATTTGGGGAAAGTAAGTTCTTATCAGTAAGTATTTTATAGTGTTTGACCATCTGATAGACTGAATCTGATATTGAATCAAATGCTCAACTCGTAAATAACGGTTCGAAGAACTAGTAATTTGAAATTGAATAAAGACTTTTTAATTTCGTTGCCTTGGTATGCGTACTCCTGATAGCTCTGGAGTCAGGGCCTAAAAATCTACTTGATCGTAGGCGCAAAATTTGATGCTCTACAGCTTTGATTCTATGGGAACTAATTTCCAAGTTACAGGGCCATTTATAGTGATTTGTCTCAGTTTTTGACAAATTTGGTAAAACTCAGCCTTGGTTGACCGTGGTTTTATTTCTAACCGCGTAACCAAATTTTAAAGTTTATCTACTCATTTGACGCGAAATTTAACGATATTTAATCTATTAAAGAATACATTTTTCGCTTTGATGCATCGTTTAGGAGTTATAGATGAAAACCCCCAAAAATATCGAAAAAATCTGACTTTTTTGGCTGTCAAAAGTTTTCCCTTGGTATGTCTAAACCCATATATACAAGTTAAAAAAATAGAAACTTTTCTCACATTTTTCGCAATGGATTTCCCGTTTCGATCCTCAAATTATTGGCCTAATATTCTTTAAATCAGCCGCCATTTTTGAAAGCAGCGGCTCCGAAACGGCAGACAAGGTTTTTTTTACTCAGAATAACATACACTTTCCTAATTTACAATCAAACCTTCGCCTGGGATCAGGTCGATTTTTGGGCTCTGGCTCCAGAGCTATTACTTAAGTCTAACCCAACGTTTCTCAACTGCTCAAAGATATGTCATTAAGAAGTTTTTTGATATATTATTTTCAATGATCAACCATTGTAATCGATAAAAAAAAATTAACTTCTCTCCAAATTTGAGATTCTGCGTTTCAAAATACGTAGAATTCGAAAACAGATTAAATAATAGAATCCGTCCGCGCTGTGAGACAGGACGCCTTCAAATCTCGCATAAATACTAAATTGAATGTTACTTTACTTAAAAAACTATATTGATAAAAATTTGTATTGAATTTTTATTGACGAGTTAAATACAACTTTAACATTTTATGGACTGCAGCAGATCGCTCCCAAGTCAGCTGTCTGAAACAATCGTTCGGGATGTTCGTATCTACAGTTCTCTTAAAATGTCTCTCTAGCAAAGAGTTTTTGTGATATTTTAATCAAAGTAATATGGACAGTACCTAATATTATAAGTAATTGAATATCATGTTATATTAACTGTTATCTATCATAAATATGGTTTGAGAAGTTGATAAAGTTGTTAAAATTAATGTATCTAAATTAGATTTGCAAGATATTTCAGTTCACTCCACATCACCCCTAATCTTTCAACTTTTTCTTATTCAATATTTATCTATCTGTGAAGGGCAATATAGAAATCCTGCTCTAACTTGCTCCCTTATGATTTTTTAAATTTTATATTCCTTTAAAATACAATTTTTTTTTTTTTTTATTATCGAGAAGAATTTTGCCTCAATAAAGAGCGTTGAGTACTTGAGATGTAAAAGACTCATTCATACAATATATACAATTACAAAAACATTAGAAATTATAACGAAAGGAAAAAAAAAAGCTTAGAAAAACGTAAAAAGTGTTAAGGAAATTTTCTAAAGAAAGAGAAAAGAATCGTTGAAATCGGACGATTTTCTATAATGATACTGCGAAGATATTCTATATTTTGGTATTAGATTATCGGAAAGTTTTACATCAACTGAAGGAATGGAGATTGTCTATATTTTTTAGTAAATTACTAATGATGAAGACAAAAATTATTTGGGCCAATATTAGGAATATTAAAAAAAAAAGTCGATAAAATATTATGTGAGGAGAGTGGGTACCCCTGCATTCAATGATGGTTAATCCGATTTCCTTCCAACTTGTTATATCCAATCTATAAATCATTCTTTTTATTATCTTGTGAAACCGGAATGCTCTGTTAAGATTTCATATTATTTTTAGCAGCTTGTCACTGGCGGATCTACGAGATAGGCTTTCGGTCTGAAGGCTTCCTCCTCAAAATGGAAAAATTAACACTTTATTCTTCACATTAATGGTCTAAGTTAAATACTTAAACAATCACGATGTGTCATACTTTTTAAATTATATTATATTTACAGCTACTAAATTTAACCATGTTTAATAAAAAAATATTTAAAAATTATCTCTAAAAGTAGTATTGTTCGTTTATTAATTTTTTTTCAATAGCTTTAGGACTTACTTAACATCATTGCGTATAGATAGTCAGTTTCTTTCTTTTTTTTCCGAAGTAATTATTATTATTATAGGACTGATGGTCCTACCCCGTGTACTTGAATCGGGAATCGGGATGTGGTTTACCAGGATGTTAGTAGCCCCCTAAGTTTTGGTCCATGGACGGTCTGTTTCGTGGAAAGAAATATTAACTAATGTGCCTGCTGACTCTGAGCAGCCTTAATCCATGGATCTAGTCCAATTTGACTCTGTCCTTGAACCGAGTGAGTCGGTGGGAAAGACACTGCCAGATTGATCCCAAAGGGATCGGCTATGGAGCTACGGGTGGACTACTACTGCACCATGAAGATCATGAACGTGAGGTTGGGTGACCCTCTCCAGGCTATCAAGGTTTCAGGCTGAAGCTCCACCCCTAAAAAAAAATTAAATCTTGGATCCACAACAAGTTCTTATGAGGTGTTGGACTCTCTAAATGACCTGTTTGCATTAAATTAGTCTATCCAAATTTTAATATATAGGATCCAGTAATATGGATATCAAAACTTGAATACCGACGAAATTCCATGTGTTTTTCTGAAAGAACATATCCTTAATAACATATAATTTTTATTTTTGTTTGATCATTTTGACTTCTTTTTTTTTTTTAAATTTTTTTCCCAAAATCTTTTCATCTGAAAATTCAAAGGAAGTAGGGCTACCGTTGGCCTCACCCGCGCATAATTTCGCCATTTTATGATAATTTTTCTCTAATAAGCAGGTTGTGGACTCAGCTGACAAGTCCACTGTCACAACTTTCCATAGCCCTCGAGCCAGGACGTTCTCACTTCGTAGAGCTTAAACAAACATTTATGAAATACGATTGTTCAAAAATATTTTGATGAAAATCTTGCTGAGACTGAACTGTAGATATGCATACTTTATATAATTTTTTTATAAATGGGATCTTCCATTATTGTAAACCTATTAAAGTATGTCATTTTTTAAAGGTTATATAATACCGCAAGTCATTTAGTCCTCGATTGAAATGTTGTTTATATGAGCACAATCTAAGTGAATATATGCAGCATATCAAAGTGATACCTCGTAACTGCCCAAAAAAGCCATTAAGGTAAATGACATGAAGCTCTTAAATAAAATGCCATTGACTGACGAAATCTCATATCTTTGATGTATAGCTAACTTTTATGGAGATAATTCGTATTATTACTAACAGAGAACAGTCCGCGAAACTGAAAACGTCTTTGTATTTTTATATGTATCCTTAGAAATACAGAAAATACATAACTTTGACGTTTTTCTAATTTTTTAATTTCATTAAAATTATTTTGTTTAATTTGAATTATTCTTATCACAAAAAGAAGAAAAGTTATTCAACCATCGAAAAATAAATTACAAATATTCTAGTTTTTATTACAATTTTCTCTTTTTTATCTTATTTTTTATTTATATTTTTTTGAAATTGTAATATAGAGATTAATATATTTTCTATTCATCTTCTTGGATTTTGACAGAAAAAATATAAGATAATAAATTAATAAATATTAGACAAATACAGGAAATCAAATATTGAAGGTTTTATAGAATAAAGAGGCAAACATTGAAGTTTTTATTTCTATAAACTTATAATAACTTCTCACTAAATATAATATTTAATTATAATTGCTTTTAACCAGCAATAATTGCATTTCAGTAGAGCTTCATTTGTTGCGATATTTAATTATTTTAAGTATTATTATTATGCTGTAGTTTTATTTAATTTATTTTTATTGTTGCACATAGAATGTGAATGAGCTACTCTATCTCTATTGCTAATTTCCTTTATTGTGACAAAATGTGAAATTACTCAATAAAAAAAAAAATTAAAAAAAAATATTTTAAAAAAAATCATGAATTTGACAAAGGAGCTTTGCAGTGTGAACCAAAGTTGTTTATGAGTTCTTCACTCTGAAATTTCTCTGGTGTAATTAAAACTGAGAACAATGCTGTAAACCTAATAAGCAAAAATTTTTTTGTTTGTTTGTTTGTTTCGATGTCTAGGTTCAAAACATCCAGGTCATAAGCGCCTGATCAACTAAATAACATCACTTAATACTATTTGGATGGTTGGTACAAAAAAAAAAAAAAAAAACACAAAAAAAATAAAGAAATGCTTTGATAGAATAAAATAAATAAATAAGGATAATAATAGACATTTATAGGTATTAAGATAGAATATATAAATAAATAAAATTTTAAAAATGGCAGTAAAATCAATAAATGAATTGAGATTAATAAAAAAATGAATTTAAAATCAAATGAAAACAAAAATAATAATAATAATAATAAGAGAAAATAAGAGAAAATAGAATAAAAATAAATAGATAAAAAAATTAATAAATAAAAAAATAATAATAAATCTGCAAAGGATCATTAATTATAAGCCTGTTATATGTGTTTTTTAAGTCTTTCACTATCCAGGAACTTGATGACTTTTAATTAATTACATGATAACTTTTTTTAATTTAATATAAAAACAATTTTTTTTTTTTATTATTCATGGAATATAGAACAATTTTATAAAAAATAATATAGTATAATTAATAAATCTGATACAATGGCATGAACTACCACATTGGTAGCATTCAAATAAAGTTTCTAAATTGGAAGATCTTATATAACTTGGCCATCTTCTTTTCTGATTTTTCTCAAATAGCATGAACATTTTCAATCGAGTCTTAAAGGATTTAAGAGCTGCTAAAAAAGCTTTTGGTTTTGACCGCAACTGAGGTAAGAGAACGGTTAGTTTTTCTCTGCTAATGGAATGGTAGCCGACAAAGAGGGACCACAAAGTGGGGGTAATAATAAATAAAGAGAAGATAATAATAAAGACGGGGATTGGGCTGTTATTATAAAGCCGAAGGTCCAAGTCCTGGCGCCACCGCTCCACCGCTCCACCATTCTGGTGTCTCCTAGTAGTGCCGGTGGTCGGTGAGCGTAGGGCCTCAGGCGGGGAAATAAAAGTTTAAGTAAACTGAATAGGAGTTATGGTTATTTAAGCCTCGTTAAACCATGTTGTTTGCTAGTTGTAGTAAAACTAGCGGTCAACAACGCCTGTTGTCTATTCCAACTATGAATATGGGAAAAAATAGAAAGAAAAACGGAAAAAAACTATGCACAATTTTTATAAAATTACTGACTGAAATAAAATTACAAGAGAAAAATGGTAGGTTTTTTAAAATTAATAATGCGGTAAAAGAGTTATAATTTAAAAAAGAGGAGATGTAAATTAAAATATGTCCGATTGAATTTAGCAACGTTGTTGTAACAAAATTTTAGAAACATTATGTGGCCTTGGTTTGAAAAAGTTCTAACTAACAAAATTAAGCAAATTGAGTTTTCATTCAGAAATCACTCACAATAAATTTATCTATTATAAAAATGAATTTTAGTCCAATCAGTTGAAAAATAAAGGAAATAGCAGAGTGACATGGTTCTAACTTTTGAAAGTAATTGGTCTGAGAACTACAATACGCTACACTGTACTTGATTTATTTTAATGAAACTTAAACATGAAATTGCACTATTTATGTTATTAGTAAAGATCTTTTCAATGTTTATAACATATTGAAATCGATTATTTTATAAAAAATACATATGTGATATTTTCATTTTTAGAAATACTGCTAAAACCTATAATGTGCTTAAATTTTAAAAGGTAAACTTTTAATGGTAAAAAAAAATCTTAAAAAATATATAGTGTAAACAAACAATTTTACATTATTTATTTAAGGTTTTAGCAATGCACATATTGTTAGATGATAAAAACATTTACCCCGATATTTTTGTTGCAAAAAAAATATTTCAGTAATTTTTCTAATTTTTTTAAAATGGCAACATGGGCAATGATTTAAAAGTAGAGTATTATATTTGAAATAAATAACTTTTATGTCATTTAACCTAAAATGGATAAAATATTTTAAGAATCTTTTACATGCATTTACGACCTTTTCACACCCTAAAGGAAATACAAAAAATAAATAAATAAGAAGAAAATTGGTTTGAAAATGAAAAGATTCTATCTACAGTTAAAGCCTTGTCACACTACGTAAGTTCATTATGGAGTGATTTGGTTATAATTGCAAAATTTCAATATTCAAAATCATACGAATGATTATTCCTAGGGTCGATCGACAGCTGATATAGCAGAAAAATAATTATCTGTCACAGCTGGGCTTGAAACCTAAACAACAGGAGAATTGGAGCACAGTGCCTTATTCTGAGTTACCCCACTCCCTCACTATGTTTTCTACAATATAAAAATCAAATGCAATTTTATTTGTGATGAAGTAGTGAACATTAAGGATTTTCGATTTTAAAGATTGTAAACGAGAGAAATTTGATGGATAATATTTAAGTAAATAAATCCATTATTATACTGTGAATGGAGAAGCTAGGTCAGCGAGAAGGCTTTATCAGGAGAAGCCAGAGGGAGTTAGGTCTAGAGGAAGACCGAAGGCAAGATGGATAGATAACGTAAAAGAAGACATGAGAAAAAATGGCATATTCATCAGGTGCGCAGGCGCAGCCAACAGCAGGGATGACTGAGCAAAGGAAATTGATCAGGGCAAGGACCGCTACATGGGTATATTGCGCCAATAATGAATGGATACAATCTGGGTATATTTATATATACTTCCAAACAGTTGGAGAATATGTAATATAAATGCTGCCAACCGATCCCTAAGCAATGCTTTAATTTGAGAAGTAATAAAAGTGTGGTGGGAGATAAAAAACAAGGAAATTTTAGCAGTCTTCGTCGGGATATCTGCCCATAATGGAATTTTGGGAAAGAGGTCTCGAAGTGCGCAAGTGTGAAAAAAAAACAATGGAACAAGACAAACGCTCTAAACTTTCAATTAACTTTAAAAGTCTCATTTACTTAAATATTATCCATCAAATTTCTCTCGTTTACAATCTTTAAAATCCAAAATCCTTAATGTTCACTACTTCATCACAAATAAAATTGTATTTGATTTTTATATTGTAGAAAACATAGTGAGGAAGTGGGGTGACTGAGTGAATAAGGCACTGTGCTCCAATTTCCCTGTTGCGTTGGTTCAAGCCCAGCTGTGGCAGATAATTATTTTTCTGCTATATCAGCTGTCGATCGACCCTAGGATTAATCATTCGAATGATTTTGAATATTGAAATTTTTCAATTAGAACCAAATCACTCCATAATGAACTTACATAGTGAGACAAGGTTTTAACTGTAGATAGAATCTTTTCAAACCGATTTTCTTTTTATTTATTTATTTTTTGTATTTCTTTTAGGGTGTGCCCTCTGGCTGCCATGCTTGCCTTATGTCCTCTATCCATTTCATCTTTGGCCTTCCACGATTCCTTCTTCCAGATGGCATATAGGTATACATTTTCTTTGGCCAGCGGTTCTCATCCATCCTCATTAAGTGGCTATACCACATTAACCGTTTGGTCCCGATCAGGTGAAGGGTATTCTTTTGACATCCGATAAATAAATATTACATATATAAATGTGGTACCCCTGGCATACGCTTGTGGAACCCCGTCATACGATGGCGGCACACCATCCACTTTGAGAACTTTTTCCTTACAGACTTACTCCTATTGTACCTTTCTTTTTCCATTTGAGCCATTGAGAATTTACTCTGATATTCAGGATTCATTCATAATCTATAAAGTAAAAATATCTCCTCCTAAACTTGGCAGATGTATAGGTAATGCTGCAACAATTGAAGACCTTATCACATTTGTTGACCAGCTGTCCTTGAGAATGAAGACGATAAATTTCGGCGAACGGCTATCTCCACCATCGGGCACTGCTTCTTGAAGAAAGATGTTTTCTCTCACTGAAGTTGAGAGCTGGCTACTACCGCGTCCCTCCTCTGTAATTAGGGGCTGAATAAATTATGAGAAGAGTACCCCAGGATATGGGGGCGTAGTCTGGACCTCCTACGCCAGCGCTGAAATATGTCCGCACCGCTGAGGATTCCTCATGTTCTTCGGCATTTTCTTATAGGTGCTATAAATCAGTCAGGTGCGGTCGTCAATCTAATGGTACATTTATGAGGATGGTATTCACGATCCTACCTCCAATATAAGACTTTCGATGGATCAATAGTTAACCAAAAATTAATTCCTGTTCCTGATTATTTATATTTACATAAACAAATAAAAAATGTTCAAGTCTCAAATCCTCTAATACAACAAACCATGAGGTTGTTGGGCATAATATTTTGTAATAGTCCCAGGTACAGACTCCTTTATAGCAAATTATTAACATCCATCTAAAACTTCCTGAATGGCTTTATCTTATCGTTATCTACAACATATTTTTATTTATGAAAGCCTTATGAAATGGGGCGTTTTTAAGATGAAGATCGCTAAACTCACCTTTTTATTTAATGAGGAATAAAAACTCATAAATAACCAGGTTAACTGTTCACTTGCATTTTAGAGACTTAATGCTTTATAATAGGAATTTCCTATTTATATTCTGAATAATTTACGTCTCGTTTTTTGAGATATTTTCTCTCTTATAAATATTAATATTAACTACAGCTATTTTAAATTTATAATATAATTTTTTTGCAAACCAATAATGAATTTAGATAAAATAATGAATTGCAGCAGTATCCCAACAGGTGCTCTCTATTAGTTTCTGAACGGACAAAACATAAAAATAAAATAAACCAAGGTTAATATAGAACGGTAATTACTACGGAAATAACATGCTCTTCAGATACTAATCTTGAAAATTTATTGCACTTCCTTTAAAAAATATTTGCATTTCTGTCATTGGATAGTCATGTATTTCAGTCTTTGATAAACATCTGAAAGATTATTATGAAATTTCAACGAATATAATCTAAATGATTAATTTACTTTTGTTGTTTTTACTGATTAATATATTGTATCGTGTCCATATAATGTGCATCGTGTGTAATGTGCATTTACAGTTTTTTTAAGCCTATATGCTAATCATTAAATTCCTAAAATAAAAAAAACATGTATCCAATTTAATTTATATTTATACCTGAAAACATT
Organism: Nezara viridula; assembly: GCA_928085145.1. Lineage (NCBI taxonomy): Eukaryota > Metazoa > Arthropoda > Insecta > Hemiptera > Pentatomidae > Nezara > Nezara viridula. The sequence goes on along the minus strand of OV725081.1, from coordinate 26,018,484 downwards.
CCATGAAAATTTTATGGATTAGCCGTTATCGTTATCAGTATTAAGACGTTTAAAACTTCATGATTGGAGCAAATTACACAAGACACGATTCCACTATCTAATACCAATATTTCACTTTTATACTTATATTGTAATGGGTGAAAAGAAAACATAAAATGTATCAGTTCTTGGACATGTCAATAAAATTTAAGAGTATTTTATCAACATGTTCAAGAATCTGGAAGAAAAATGGAATTGTATCAGGACCAAAAAAACAAAAAAAAATCCTTTACTAATGTAGGCAGGGGAAGCGCCCATTCCACTGGAAGTTGAGAACAAATTTTATCACGAAATAAGTAACTGAACACCCGGCACTTTTATTATTATTATTTTAATTATTTATTTTTATTATTTTATTCATATTTTCTAATAAAAAAAACAACGAATAATTTAAAAAGTGCGAATATTTAAACTAAAAATTCTTCATTTTTTGGCGAAATAGCTGAGTATTTAGCTGAAGGTAGTTGCTAGTGTGCTTTGATCGCTTGGAAACTATTTTCAATTGGATTTGGGGAAAAATGTCGCGATTTAATTTCTTAGTAGTCTATTACCCAATTAAAGAATTTTGCGTCCTCCCTCGGAACTTTTCCGGTTACTGATATAGAATATCGTGAATATGTTTTTTCTCAGTTTTTCTATTATTTATACCATATTAATCCCTAATCTATATAGAGCTCAGAAACTGGAATTATGTGGTTCAAATAGACTGATATAGTTATGAGGTTTTTATTGGTTACAAACGATAATATAATTAGGTTGTGTATTTTGTTCTGGTCTTAATGGGTTTTGCATTTTAAGTATGACCGAATTCACAATCGATTTTTTTCTAATTTAGCTCCGTTAAAAGTGCACTTCAAAAACTTTTTGTAATAGGCAAATTCTTCATTTATTGGTTAAATATCTGAACATTTTAGCTAGAGTGCTCTGATCGCTTGGAAACAATTTTTAATTGGATTTGGGAAAAATGTTACGTTTTAGGTTCTTAGACATCAATTATCTTAGTCAAGGAATTTAGCGCATCTCCCCTCCTCCCTCGTAACATTCCTGGATCCGCCACTCTCTTTACCTTTGAGTTACAGATATAGAATATCGTGAATATCTCTTTTCTCGGTCGTTTTTCTATTATTTATGCAAAATTAATCTGTAAAATTTACTCACTGAAATAAAATTGGACGTTGACGAAAATCCATAACGCTGCTGCCAGTGAAGAGGTGCGCTTCTAGCAAGGACTCGAGATAAACTGAGTTTGAGAACAAACTTTAGTAGAGGCATTTACAACGGCAATTTTATTTTCAAAAATTACACAGCGCCTCGGCTGTTATTATTATAATCTGAGTTTAATATGGAGTTATCCGGCCTGGGAGCTCCATTACCGGCCAATTTCACGGCCCTATTACTCAGAACGTCCTCGCTAGGCAGCCGGCAACCACAAAAAATACCTTAACCATAATGGCCCCACCTTACCATGGTATAGTATTCTCATTACCTTAATGCCAAAGCAAACTCTTCCAAACAAAACAGATTCTGCTTATCGATAGGCACGAATCAACTATTAGATAAAATTTCTTATTTGCAAACTAGACGGTCTAGTATGAGAATTAAATACCATTCATTATGTAAAGAGGTTTCCAAATAAAAATTCTGCCAAGCAATGAAAAAAAAATCCTGCAAATAATTACGAATAAATACACAATGGCTTATTATTTTCAAATAGTTAGTAATATATATCAATTCGAGCCCTCCATCCATTTCACAAAATCTCGACCCTCTGATGTTTATATCCCTCTTCATAGATCTGCCTTTTTCCAAAACTACTTCGTTTTCCAGTCCACCAGTTTTTAGAATTCTTTCTCTCTTAAAATTCGCCATGCCCCATCCTTCTTCACATTTAAAACCATCCATTTCCAGTTCCTCTTCACTAATCAATTGAACTGATAGATACCGGCTAAGTATTCATTATGTAATAAGGATTGATTTTTCTTTAGTATTTTTTTTTTTGTATTTGGTTTTTGTATTAACTTGGATGCATATTCCACATTACTTTGTACAGAGCCATTTGGCACAGTTTATTATCATGTTAATTTATTTATCACATTTTCTAAACAATTTCATTTATTTAGTTATACATTTTTTTAACTGACTATGGCTTTTGTATTGTCTCTTACAAAGACTATATATTTTAAAATTAAGACTAAGCTAAACGGTTATTTTTATTTTTTTTCAATGCCCCTTTGTATTTGTCAAGAGTTCATAGCATGTTTTGTCCAAACGCTTACATTTACTAAAATATATATTGCCTTACGCATAAAAAATCTACGGTATAGCTAAAAAGATTGAAATAAAAAAAACAACATAGTTTTCAATAAAAAACTCATCAACCTGGTGCGTCAGTAACAAAATATTAAATTTAGGCTTGCACATACCGATGGTAAAAAATTCGTACTTCATACAAAAGTTATCATAAAACTTCACGGACATATCAACAAACATGGTCATAAAACTCCCTAAGAAGACTGAAAAGAGGCTGGTTAAGAATCTCCTGGATTATATTTTTATTTTTATTTCAAGTTAGGAATAGGTGTCGATGGGTAATAATCTCCCTAATATCTGTCACGCCATTTCTCTCAATAAATATTACATCCGCTTATTGTTATAGGAAGTGACAGATGTGGATTTAAAAATAAAAGTAAAAAAAGGAATTTCCGGAAATAATTAAGTCAGAAGACATAAGTATAATATATCGTTGGAAAGCTATGAAAAACAGTAGTGATATTCATGCTCTTGTTATAAATGCTTAATGTGCTATCATGATAAACAGTCAGCTCCAATTTTGAATGAATGGTAAATAATTTGTCTGTGCTAACGTGCTTATTATAATAAAGTTATATATAATAAAGTTATGCCTTTAACATGGACAAATTTTGTCAGTTCTTAATTTTTTTACTAACGTTTTGATTATTTTTAAAATGCCAAAGCGAAGTGAAAACACTGAGTTGCTGGATTACTTGGTTAAAAATGTTTTATTAGAAAGCATGAATGAAGAAGCATTCTTTACATTCCATTTCTGTGAATATTGTACACATATAAAAAACATAGAATCAAACATCAAAACCTAACAATAACCTTCTCCGTGCGTTTAAGAAGTTAGCGACACTTTACAGGATCCTAGGCTGCGTCAAATTCGAGAGTGCTATCGCCCATATTTAACACATATTTCGTAAATAATGTTCTCGACTTTAAACATTTAATTTTATATAATCAAACATATGTAAATGATTATATAAAAAAATCAATCTTATATTGGGCAGCAAGATGTCGGATGGTCGAATGACCAATGACTATGGCATAGGAAAAAAAAAAAACATTTAGAGATTTACAATACTTAACACTGGTTGCATTAATACCCTTATTTTTTTTTTTTTTTTTTTAAACACTTTATTCAGAAATATTACAATTTGTCACAGTTAAGGACACTTATAATAGAGTTCAGAGATTGCATTCATACCGTATATACAAAAATATAAATAAATAAAGTAATAACAAAAGAATAAGAAGAAAGAACAAAAGAGTAAAGAAAAAAAAATATAATATATATACACATAAGTAAATAAAAATAGAAATAAAAGTAAAACAAACAACTTATATAAAACATACATTATTTACAATTTGCCAGGTGATCTCCGAACCAATCCTGTCCCCTCCACATGTGGAGGGAAAAGGGAGGCCTTGGAGATCCCTACGCTTCTCCCTCAGCCACTTCACTGGTATTTTAAACCAGCGGAGGATGAGTAAGAGCGCTACAGCCACAGACACTCATGACTTGAGTGGAGAATCTGGCCATTGCTAGAACTCCAAAATATCCATATTTACAAAAGGTCTCGTGGCCACTGCCGCTTTAACCTACGAAGGGGATTGTAGGGATGGGTGGTGCTTGATAGGGATTGTACAACGGGATTTGGGTGATGAGAAAGGTTCTGGTGAAATTTGGAAAATTTGGCTGGGATAAGATCAAGAATAAATGGGATATTAAGGTCATGATGTAGGGTTTTATTGGTTACATAGAAGGGAGCATTGACTATTGTACGGAGGACTTTAGACTGAAAGGATTGAATGCGTTTGATGTTAGAAAATTTGGCTGTTCCCCATAGTTCTAGTCCGTAAGTCCAGATGGGTTTCAGTATTGTCTTGTAGATCAGTAATTTGTTTTCACCAGAAAGTTTAGATTTTCTATTCAGTAGTCTATATAGCTGGCCATATCGTCTGTTAAGTTCCTGTCTTTTAAGTCGAGTATGTGGATTCCATGTTAGTCGTCTGTCTAAGAGAAAGCCAAGATACCGGACTGTATCTGAGAAAGGAAGCTGGATGGAGTTAAAATAAACTGGTGGGCAGGTATTACGCCGAAGGGTGAAGGTAATGTGTTTACATTTAGATTCGTTTACCTTAATGCGCCATTTCTTACACCAGTGTTCAATCAGGAAGAGGTGCCTTTGTAAGTTTGCGGACGCTGTTTCAGGATCTGAGTTGGAAGAAAGGATAGCAGTGTCATCAGCGAAAGTTGCCAGGAGGGTATCGGGATGGACAGGAATATCAGCGGTAAAGAGAATGTAAAGGATGGGGCCCAAGACGCTGCCTTGAGGAACGCCAGCCTCAATTGAGTAACAGTCGGAGAATTCGGTGCCACAGCGAACTCGGAAGGAGCGGTCGGAAAGATAGGATCGGAGTACTAGGTATAAGGACTGTGGTAGATGGATTTTAAGCTTGAAGAGTAATCCGGCGTGCCATACCCGGTCAAAAGCTTGCGCTATGTCCAGAAATGCACCCGAGCAATACTGCTTGCTTTCTAGGGTTGAGGATATATGGTCAACAACTCGGAGTCCTTGCTGGACAGTGGAATGTTGGGAACGAAATCCGAATTGATGAGTAGGAAGGTTATAGGATTCAATTATAGGTAGGATTCGTTTCAGTAGGATCTTTTCAAAAATTTTTGAGAGGATTGGGAGTAGGCTAATTGGTCTATAGGATGCTGTATTGTTGGAAGGTTTGCCTGGTTTCAAGAAGAGGACGATGGTGGAATGTTTCCATAAAAGAGGGAAGTGGGTAGTTCGTAGGATGCAATTGTATATATATGTAAGAAATGTGATGGCTTTAGATGGAAGTTGTCGAAGGATCTGTGGGGTTAGAAGGTCATATCCAGGAGATTTGCGAGGTGTGATTTTCCGTAAAAGGTATTTGACCTCAGAGGGATTAACAGCTTTAGGTGGTAAGGAGAGTGGGATAGGTATTGAGAGGGATTCTTCTACTTTTACTGTGTGGCTGGGATGGGATTCTGGATGAGGAGCGAAAGTATAGGAAAGGTGTTTGGCAAATTCCTCGGCTTTATCTTCATCAGATGCTGCCCAGGAGCCATCATCTCGTCGAAGAGGGTGGGAAATATGATGGGATTTGAGGATTTTTCTGGTGATATTCCAAAGGGAATTATCATGAGCAGAGAGTGTGGTGAGGTAGGAATTGAATGATTGGGATCTGAAGGTGGCTAATTCTTTTTTTAATTTTTTACAGTGATAATTGTAGGAGTGGCGGTCGGCTGGATGTCTGGTACGTTGCCATAATAATCTGGCACGGCGTTTTATGTGGATTAGGTCAAGGAGGTGTTGAGGTAAATTATGTTTCTTAAGGATTTTTGAGGAGTGATCAGGGGAGGAAGCAGTCCAGACTGCTTCTTGAATTTTGGTAGTGAAGGAATGTACTGCATTGTCCAGGTCTTCAGAGGTTTTCAGGGTTACTCTGAGGTCAATTTTATCGGAGAGGATTTGATGAAAGAGTTTCCAGTTAACTGGGCCTCTGATGAAGGACGGAGGAGAGGGTTTAGGAATAGGAGCTAGTGATACTTGGAGTATTAATGGGCTGTGGTCTGAGGAAAGCTCGTCAAGACGGGCAACGGAATGGTTGAGAGCACCTAAACCATTATGGATAAAGAAATCGAGGATATCGGGATTACGGTTAGGATCAGTGGGCCAGTAGGTAGGTGAGTTGGGTGGAAGAAGGGTAAAATTTTGGGAATTGAGTACAGACAGCAATGTTCGACCACGAGAATTCGTGGTTCTTGAACCCCATTGTTGATGTTTGGCGTTTAAGTCTGCACCCAAGATGAAATGATGTCCTAAGGAAATGAGGAAGGAACTAAATTGGATATTGGAGATGGATTGGTTTGGAGGGCAATACGCTGATGCAACGGTAATAGGAAAGGAGAAGGTTTTGATTACGACTGCGGTGGATTGTAGGAAATCGTGTGTAGGCAGTGGGAGTAGGTGATGGGAGAGGGATTGGTGCACAATGACTGCAGTACCGGCATGTGCTCTACCGTCAGGATGGTCGGTACGGTAAGTTATGTATTGTGGTATTTTTAGGAGCTGTTTTTTAGTCAGTCGAGTTTCCGTTATTAGGGCTACGTCTACGTTCTTGTCTTGTAGTAAGGCTGTTAGTTCGTGTATGTGATTTCTAACACCATTCGCATTCCAAAGGAGAATGGATATGGGTTTGATGGAAGTCATTTAAGGATTTTTTAAAGGAGGGATAAGGTGAGATACTAGGTTAGTGAGAAGTGATATCAGTGGGGTAACAAGGGATTTAAATTCTGAAAGAAAGGATGTCAATAAGCTGGTTAGATCTGTAGCATTAGGCGGTGGAGGAACATATTGGATTTGATGTTGGTGAGGTTGTTGTTGATTAGGTACATTAGGTGGGATAGGATATTGAGATTGGGGTTGAGTTTGTTCTTGCGGCAGGGCCTCACATACATTAGTCGGGTCTCTACCCCCAAGTAGCTTGGCAAAAGAAACCTTAGAGTTCACAATTTTAGCGGGTCCTCTTCTTGGTTTAGGTGTATCATCAGGGTCCCTGGGTTTCATATATCTCGCTTTGAGATTTTTATAAATTTGGCAGCCTTTGTAGTTGGCTGGATGGCCTTCCAGGCATAGGGCACAGACTGCTGGTTCTGTAATTGGTTTATTACACTCGCCAGACTTGTGTGTTTTACCACATTTCACGCAGCGTGGTAAGTGGTGGCAATAAGACTTGGTGTGGCCATATGCTTGGCAATTATGGCACTGGATGAACTCTCTTTTTGGGTACGGTTTTTCGACCTTTACGCTGGTGTAGAAAATTCTATGCACATCGTATATTTTTTCGATCCCAGGCGATGGCTCTAGATCGACGAAAAATAAGGGCAATGGGATTTTATTCTTTACACCTGGTTGTTCTTTATTTTCTTTTAAAACATTGGTTATCTGACGTATTTTGAACCCTAACGCCGTTAACTCTTCTTTAATCACTTCTATTGGGGTTGAGGAGTGTAAATTTCTTATTACAACTCGTAGTGCTCTTTCCTGTTTCAACTGGTATGTGTGAAAGTCCGCATTTGTGTCTGTTAAATATTTTACGATTTTTCGGTACGCTTCAGGTGTGGCCGGTATTATTTTTGTATCGTTTATTCTGTTTAGGCATGTATAGCTACCTGGGCAGATTTTATTAAGTTGAGTACACAACAACTGGAAATTTCTCAAATTTTTGACAAAGATAGGAGGTGGGCGTGGTTCTCGAGGTATAGGTGCATCTTCCATTTCTTCCCTGTCATTTTCAAGCACCTGGTATGGATTAGGTGTAAAAAATGGAGATTCCATTTCTTGTGAAGACGTACTTGGCAGTGGTTGAGACACAGATTCTTGAGTGTTCGCTGGAGGAGTTCCGGGGGGTGTTAATCGCTTACTACGACGTGTTTTCTGTTTAGGCGGTGAATTACGTGGGGTAGAGCCAACTGAATGGGACCTCTTAGTTGACATTACTTGGTGATAATATCGCATATAAAAAAAAATAAAGGGAAAAAAAAATAAATAAATAAATAAAACTACGTCTGCGTGTTATTACAATGGATGAACCACCGGCTGAGAAACAGCCAGTTACGTGGCAGAGCCACAACTGGAGAGGGGAGCCGTCAGCTGTTATGGCTATAGAGATTAAGCCTATAGACGCTAAATCACTAAATTCACTGTCTGTAATAGTACACAGTAAATAACAACACTACTCACTGTGGTGTTAGTCCATTGTTGTTGTTTTGATGTCTGCTTAACTAGTTTTTTTTAAAAAAAGTAAAACTGAGCACTTATTCTACTAAAAAATAGTAAAACTGTGGGACACGACGTGAAATGTGGGTATTCAAATCAAGCGCATGCGCAGAACTTGAATACCCTTATTAACTAACATTCAAAATCGTAGAAGATGATGGAGGGTAACAAAAAAATTATAAATAATAGTTTCGGAAAATTAATAGTATTTCACGGAAATCAAATTTTTCTATGGAAACTAAATAAAATTACCTAACTAAATATAAACTTTTAAAATTATATTTTTAAGTTTGAAAAATAAACATACATAATTCACTGATTCGAGGCAATGGAATCGTTTAAAAACTTCAATATTTCCAATGTCTGTTTTAAAATTAATTTAAAATAAAAATATATATATATATGAATTGTATTTTTCTGTGAGTAGCATTTGAAAATTTATAAAAAAAAAAAAAAAAAAAAAAAAAAAAAAAAAAAAAAAAAAAAAAAAAAAAAAAAAACGAAATAAAAAATTGTTAAAAAAAATGTATGGAGGCCTAATTAATCCTTCCTACACTTTGCAAAGATAATGAATAATGGACCTTCATGATGACACAGCCATCCTATCTTCTAATCCAGATCCTAAAACAGCATCCTCAAACCTACAAAGTCAACTTTCTCTTATTGAACATTGGTGTGATAAGTGGTGCATCCAAATAAATGAATCCAAATCCAAACACATCACTTTTACCATTCGGCGTAAGTCCTGTCAACCAGTCTATTTCAAATCCATACAACTTCCTCTCTCAGACACAGTCTGGTATCTTAACTTTCTTCTAGATAAAAGACTAACGTGGAACCCACATACCAGACTTATAAGACAACAACTTAACAGACGACACGGACAGCTATATAGACTAATGAATAGAAAATCTCAACTTTCAACCGACAGCAAACTACTAATCTACAAGACAATCCTGAAACCTATCTGGACCTACGGACTAGAGCTGTGGGGCTCAACAAAACCTTCTAACATTAAACGCATTCAATCCTTTCAGTCTAAAATCCTCCGAACAATAGTCGATGCTCCCTTCTATGTAACCAATAAAACTCTCCATAATGACCTTTGTTGTTGATCTAATCCCAGACAAATTTTTGGGGGACAAAGCATGACTCAGAATCCTCTGGGCGAATGTAAATATTGTATATAGGTGTGAATGTGTTTTATATATTTCAATTTCATTTAGTTTCTCTCTATTTTTTTTACCTATGTATGTTGATTTTACTTTCTACAACTCTTTTTCTTTTATCTCTATTTTAGTTATCATTTTTATGTATATATTGTGTGAATGTTTAATGTAGCCCTAATATTAATGCTCTCCAATGCGGCAGAATGTATTAATGTTCAAATAAAAATGAAATAAAATAAAAATGGGCCTTCAAGTCGAATTTTAAAAAAGTACTTGACGTTTTTGCATCTTTTTATTTCAGTTGTAGTAAGCCAAACTCTCTAAAGAAAAGAAAAAAAAAATCTATGCAGATTTTGAGTTGCAGACCCGATATTAAACACTTGCAGCGGCCTATGCTTTAAGTAGAACCCACCGTCCCATCAACATGAAGCGCATTGTGGAAGGTTATTACCCGTTGGCTATAAGAGGTGGAGGGCTGAGCGGTCAATGAATAATCTAAACATGCAAATCCAGCTCTAATGATTAGGGGTCTTACGCATCTCCGTTTCGTTTTAAGAAGTCGGCGTAATTTGGAATGGAACCTTTGGCTTCGACTTGAAGGGTAGTCGTTATCGCTGCCTTGAGCAAGGCTGTCTGCTGAAGAGGCATACGAAAAAAAAAACAAGAATGTAGCCAGTCTAATGAGGCATTAACGATTAATTTCCATTTTGTTTCTATTTAATGAGGCGAACGCGGTAGCCGTCTCGGACGGAGCAAGATGTATAATCTTCACGTCAGGAAGACAAATCCCGGGACAACAGGTGATCGCTGTATCAGGTGCTTGATTCGAAATTAATTGCGGTACGCGGTAGCTGGGTGATTAGCCTCCGGTATCTACTGCACAAGAGTACGCCTCTCCACACCTCATCGCTGGCGGCACCGGAGGAAAGAATCCTAACTGGTGAAACCGCTAGGATAGTAGCCAACTTGACTAGCTAACTTCACATTTAAAAAAAAAGATGACTTTAATCTTGAAAAAAAAAAAAGATCATCGGGATGTCGCTATGAGATCAAAAGAACTTTGGTCCAATATCGAAAAGACCACCAAAGAAGATCTTTCCAATACTGAAGGCAAACTCTAACGGGACCGAAAAGACTAACTACTAACAATGACTTAGTTTAAATATGAATATAATTCTTTAAAAATTGAGTTACACTTACTAAAAATGGCAAGGCTTTCACAATCAAAAGTATCGAAAAACCTAAAACCAGAAACTATTATAACCCACACATTGAATAGATTCAAAATTTAAATTAAAAAATAAAATCATCATAAATTCATTTTTACCTTATTTTTGCTTAGTAATTTTTGTCAGTTATAAAAAAAAGTAAAACAAAAAAAAGCAGTACCATTACAAAAATGTCAATTACTGTAGAGGTGATTTGGCCAAAATAACGCTTAACCAATATTTGCCAGTTACCTTGCTATATTCTTAAGGAAAGGTGCCCTAAATTATTTTAAAATAAAGTTAGTACGAAAAACAAAACGAAGAAGAAGAAAAATCTTCCGAAAAAAATTGTAATCGTTTGTTCGAGTTTTTAATTTATTTAGCATACTGTACAATAGAACTGACAAAATTATGTGGTACTTGACAGAAAGAGATTTCATTTTTATTAGACCTTTATAATAATGAAAGCTTTTTTTTTAATAACTATATAAAGAAACAGTTTAGTGTTAGGCGTAAACTAAATCTGTAAATTTTCGTACCACTGGTATAGGTATTTACCACAGGGACAAAGTTGGGACAACCTGATCCAAAAAAGGCAATATGTAAGCAGTTTTCATTGCAAAAATTTCTTTCTTTTAAGCCGACTTCCTTCTTTTGCGTTACCCTGTTATGGCTATCAGCGTAGAAGAGCGTTTATCCAAGATCGCCGCTGTTCTATGTTTCTTGCCAGTTTCCTGGCCTGGTGAACATCTTTTCCTCTCCTTTTTCGAGTGATCGACGTATTCCAGGTAGGATATCCTTGGTCGGTCTCGAGGCCTTCTACAATCAGGGACATAGTCCATAGTTTTCTCTGGATCATTGCGTTCTTCGAGCCCGACGATATGGCCGAACCACTTCAGCTAGTAGTCTCGAGTCTAGTCTAGTATCTCCTTCACCGAGAGTACTCCTAGTTCCTTGTCTCCTTCATAAAGTATCTTCTAGTCTTTCCGCTAGTATGTCGAGGTTGTTTTGAAATCAACTCCAATAAGATAATAGGTTTGTCACTGCGCTTCACTAACAGTGACTATAAAAGATAAATATTTTCAGGAAGCTGTGCACTAGAGAATCTTTTTTGCACTTCTGGAATCACAACTTGAAGTATTGAAATACTATGTGAAGATTTCCTGAAAATTTGGGGCTAACCTAATGGGTTCGGTAGTGCATCGCAAGCAAACATACATACTTTCAATTATGTATATATTATATTATTATATATTACTAGTTTTACCCGGCCACGCTTAGCTGTGGATCATTCTGGTTGAATAAAAAAATAAATAGAAAAGAAATTAGATGCTTCTAATATACTTTATGTAACAATACTTGTGAATATTTTTTGTTGTTCCATTCTTTGTATATATAAAGAGATTGTCTGGTTTTCAAACTCTAGAATTCGCAACATATCTATATACGAAGCAATCGGTCACTAAATCTCCCAAGAAAAATTACTAAATGCTTAAAGCATAATATCTCTGCACCAAATCGTCCGATTTTAATGATTTTTTTTCGGTTGGCAGGGAATCAAGTAAGCTTTCAAATAATGATGGATATAATATAAAATTATACTTAAAAAAAGTACTTTTTGAGTTATTTGCACAGGTAGTTTTGAACCCATTGTAACTTTTTTTCATACTCTTTTCGGAGAAGGATCTTATACACGTAAATTAAAAGAGCTTCAAGGAGAAGACTTTAGCCAAGTTTAAATTTCGTTACAGCCGTTTAGGCGCTACAGTCTATAGCGATCCAGGTTTTTGAACCGCCTTGCCGAAACGAAAGACCGGAGGGTGATTAAATGTATATAAAAACACTCCTGAATGCGTTAGAAACATTGTGCAAATATTTCAAAATGATCGGTGAAGAAGATTCGGGTATTAGCGGTTTTGGACAAACGAACATTTACGTTTTTATTAATACTAGTAGGCCCGTGAGAATAATTCGCACAGCTTATTGTTATCAAATGCCAAATTAATAATAAAATAAAATAATGCAACCTATCAAAAGATAAAGAAATCCATTATTACTTTATCGATAAATATAATCTACAAAGGAAAGAAATATTAATTTAAATATTCATTTTTGTTCGGACCAACATGTAGTGAGATACAAATTTCAATAAGCTGTATCGTTTCTAAAAATTGTCCGATTTCGATGATTTTTTTTTTTTTTCATTTTGTGGGGAATTTAGTAATCATGGGCATAAACAAAGGGAAAAGTGTGTATTTTTTTTGGTTATTCGCCCATAAAGTTTGTTTTCTTTCATAACTTGTTTGCCTGAATTTTCGGGGTGATTGGACTATTTTGCCCGCCTCTCAGGAAGCCTTCGAAATTGGTGGCTCAATCTTGAGATTTGGTGAAGAATTAACGATAATATGACTTGCCGATCAAAAACACCATCGATAAATAATATAAACTCCACCTCTCTCGATCATAGAGACCTCAAGTCAACGAAATGAGACATATATTCAATGACAGTACTACAATTAAATTAAGGTTGTGTGGGTGCGAACCCTATGCCTTGCTTTATATCGAATATAGTACGTTTTTGGGCTTAAAAACTCAGGATCCGATAGTTTCGGAGGAACTATCCGGATCTTGCTGTACGCATCAAAATCTTCAAGATCCAATTTGTCCCGTATCGATCTACAGACCCACCACCGTTCCAGTATTGAAGCCTAGCAAAATGTTTGTATCGACTTTATTTATTTTAGAAAGAAAAACAAAAATGGAAAATACGATTCGCTAACCCCCAGTGAAATTCTGAATCAAAATGTACCCATTCATGGTATTTCAGCATGACAGGAGCTTATATTTGGTACAAAACCGATATCGAGCCTTACTGTGATAATATATGTGGGGATGGGGATGGGGATATATTGTATATTATATTATTTTTATACCATAGTAATGTGTGGGTCAGGCGCGTTAATGGTAAACAGGTTCATGTTTTTTAGACCAATGTGTGAGTAGCATTAACAAGTAATAGTGAGATTTAAAATTTCCATTTAGTTATAAAACAGACACCTGTCCATTATTTTGTCATAATAAATGTAGTAGCAATTTTGAAGAAAAAAAAAATTAATATTTGAAACTACAATTTTCAAGCGATGATTTTAATCGTCCTTTTTCTAGCATATTTTATAGAAATAATGCAAATCTCATAGTTTGGAAACATATAATTTAGCGAACTATGACGACTATGTTTCCATTATATGACCGCCGCTGCCCAGAAGCCTTACCTCGCCAACATGTAATTATAAGGCTCTCCGGTGGAAGAGAAGACTGGACCGAGGGCGGTTCATGACTGGGGCCCTGTCTTGGTCCTTTTCTGACAGAGTGCCCGGGGGCCGGCTTAGAGCATGATTTACCTCTTGCCTTTATAACCCCGGACTATCTCCTCCTTGCTATTAATAATTCATAAGCAACATTGTTCGGTAGCCGCCAGCTATAATAACAGAGCTCGTTCCCGCCCATCTCATAAACTGTATTAGCAGCAATAATAATATTAATTTTACTAATAAAAATAACACAAAAGTAGTGTTTTTGAATCATTTGTCACCATCAAACCCTTCACACACATCCGTCTTGTGGAACTGACGTCCAAGGCTGATTAGGAAGGGATCATCACGCCATGGCGTTACGGCTCATTTGGGGCGATTATAATAACAAGATGGGTAAACACGCGTGATGAAGACTGCCTCTCGAGAGGCAGAGAGGTCGGCGAAGCAAATAACTAATTGATTTCTAAGGGTTCGATGTAAACGAATCGAGATCAAAATTCAAAACTCAATTTAATTATCTTTGTGAGTATAGATCCCCGAATGCCAGAACAAGCGAGACAAAGGGAGTCCTGGATTATGGTCTTGCGTCAACATACTTGAAGCAAGAGTCTCGCAAGTCCTGCAATTACCTACAACCACGGCCGGGTCCACGGGAGAACTTTCGGGCTGAAGCCCTCCTCCTCCCCCCCCCCTCCCCAAATGGTAAAATATAAACATGTTTTATGAAAAAAATTATCTTTAAAAGTATAATTGTTCGTCTAATTACAGTTAATAGGATTTCAACAATCACTTAAAGACTATTTCATATAGATAGTTAGTTTCTTTATTTCTTCCGAAGCCATTTTCCTATTATATTTATATAAAAAAAAAAAATCTTTCGGGCTGAAGCACCCCCTTCAAAATTAAATCCTGGATCCGTTAGTGCCTACCATCCTATTGCTATTCATTAAACACTCCAGTTTAGATCTTAGAACAACTCAACACATTCGATACATTTTGTACTTATATTATCTGAGAAACAATAAAGTTCAACCAAATTAATATACAATACTTTAAAATTCCTCTATAAACCACTTTTTCTTCATTTTTATTCACAAAACAAAGCGTTGTATTATTTTTTTTTTATTTTTATATTATTTGGTCTTACACGTTTTTTTGTTATTATTTGGAGCGCTAAGCTCAAATACACGATTCAACAAGAAAAAAAAAAGCAGTTCAGATTTAATGCAAGATTAAAATACTAATACACCGTACTGTTCCTCAAAATATACCAATCAATACGTTAACTTTTAATGATATATTTGTTGTTAGATGGAAGTGATCGTGGTTTTGATAACGATAGTAGGAAACTCATATCACTTTTGATATTGAAAATAAATACCAAATAACTTCCATATCTCAATTTGAATTTGACGCAAGGGTCTTGCTGGGGCTTTGAAACGCCCTCAGTCTCGTACTTGCTCAAATTTTGAAGGCTCTGCCTCGGTCTTACTAAAATTAGGCGGTCTTGGTTTTGCAAAAATACAAAAAAATATTAAGAATGTTCTGTAAACACTATTTGCGATGAGATCAACAAAAAGCATTGAGATAAAACCGGTTGGATTGGCAAATCCATTCGTTTTTTCTGTTTACTTTTATGTCAATCATATACTTCTTATCTGATAAATTAATACCTAAGGTGGATTGTCAATCATAAATATGTAATACGTGTCGCTTATTTCCAAAGTGAACCATAATCAATTTTTATGGAGACAGCGGTAAGTATCGATTCACAAGTTTAACTTGAGTTTAACCTGAATTTATTCATGTTGGTTCCGTTGAAAATGGTTCCGTTGAAAGAAAATATTAAGTAATTGGACTTAGATTATAATTATAATTTCTTTTCAATGAATTTCAAATGACTCAATGTGTCATTTGTTAGAGTAGCTAAAAATAAAGTCATTTTTTAAAATATTTTAAATAAAGTTTTTTAAAAAAGAAAAGTTCTGTGATACCCTTTACTTAAAAAGTTCAAGTTCCAAAAGAGCTGAAAAACTATCAAAATAAAAATTCCAGGGATACCGAAACTTCTTAAAAATAAAAGATTTTTTCCAAGCAAGCTCTACTAAAAACATATAAATAATAATTAAATAATTTACAATAACTCTCATTTAAGTTCAGCAATGTCTTTGTACTTAATACCTTCATCATACTTTGTCAATAACAATAATTCATGATTAATTCGATATCTTTAAGTTTTTCTTTCGCTTATCGAATAAATTTTAAAAGATCAAGGGTTTTGAAAGAGGTGAAATAATATTTGGAAAAAAAAAACTTCACCAGTAATGTGGTTTTCTAAAAATATTATAGACTCCATATTTGGTTGATATCACAGTATAATTAAATGGTTAAAAAAAATTAAAAATAAAATATCCCGTACTGTATGAATGACTTTATTTGAATTATAAACCAACGAAATTATATGATAGAGTTCCCTTCCAATTTGAAAATTACTTTCCTAATGTTGAAAACTTTCAACTAATTCCTAGAAGCGTGTCCGGTTTATCACTAATTGTGACAAATGGTAAAATGTCGTTGACGTTTTGGCAGATACACTGTTTGGTGTTATCATTGCACGCTACAAATCAATCTAGTATACATTACCAAAAAAAATTCCTCCATTATTTGCATGATGTTTGCGGATTGCGAAAACCAGCCAAAATTTGGAGAACATATATGAGTTTCAGTGACAAGTTTTGATCCAAAGATGTTCACCAAATGAGGTAAATTCTAAAATAATTTACATGTTATTATATGCATTTATACACAGTAAAAATAATATCTCTCTAATTTCCTATATCAAATAAAAAAAAAAAATAGAAAAATCACCGTAAATTAATTTGACCCATCAACAAAATTTATTCCTAGATAGAACTTTTTTCATGACTGTAATTTTTTGCAAAAGTTTAGCTCGTACTAGTGCTATCGTTTTTTAAAATATTATTTATTAAATTTCAACATGACTAGTAAAATATTTTTTATAAATAATTGATATTTTTTTAAGAATAATGGACACTTTCAATTCGTTAAAGAATTTGTTGATTTTAAATATGATTTGAGTACTAGGTAAAAACAATTTTTTTAGAACTTTGAAATAGAATTGAAAGGCTTCCAAGAAAAGTGATTTAAATAAAAAAATATATATTAATAACTCACGCGTCAAGCACATCTTTAATGAAAATATATACATAAAACGTATTTACGAATTACATATTTAAACAATAATATTTACGCATAATAATGTAATATTAATGAATAGCTGCGTACGATTTGTAATTGGTGCCCCGAGATACTCCCATGTCTCTCACCACTATACTGAGTTAAAGTTGCGCTTTCCTCCTTTCGAAGACAATATTTTCTAGGTACGATCCTTTATCAAATCATCGTCCTTCTTACGCCCACAACCACAACCTTCTCCAATTCAAGTCCTCAGTCCATTCCCATTCCACAAGATCTCGACCTTCTGACCTTTACATCCCTTCTCACAGATCTGCCTCATTTCAAAACTCCTTTATTGCTCGCGCTTTCAATTTCTGGAATTCCCTACATCAAAAATCGGCATTCCTCCCTCCCCCCCTATATCCACATTTAAAACCCTCCTATTCGAATTCTTATCCCAAAAACAGTCAGGTACTTGTTAAGGTTTTAATATTATACATTTCTATTATATCATTCATCAAATGATAGTACTATTTCATACTGTAAACTTCACTAGGAATATTACAATATCTTTCTACTCTTAGTGCCACGGGATGCATCTATTTTTTTTTTATACAATTAAATCTGTACCTATAGTTACAATAAGATAATGATGTGTTTACATATCATTCATTATTTAAATACTCTGACATTTTATATTGTTAGATTTGTTGTTCGTTTGTTAGTAGAAACACAGAGCGTATTTTAAAGAAGAACTCAATGTATTTTTTATTATTTTTTTTCTCTCAAAAGTGAATAATTATAATTTCTTCTACTGTACATAGTTTTAAGTGTCCCGTCATAGTTTTAAGTGTTTTATGTATGGATTATTTTTTTTTTTTTTTTTTTTTTTTTGTATATAGCTTGTTTAACTAATATTTTCTCTACCTTTTCTTTTTTTATTATTGTTCCCTGTAGTCTTTCAATTCTGTACTATTTTGTTATTCCAAAGGGACTTTGTCCAAGAATAAAGTTATTTTCTATTCTATTCCAATATCACTCGATATCGTATGAGGGAAAATATTCTCTGGATGTACATAGTTGTTATAATTCCAGCCTGATCAACTATCCCGCTTTTGAACACTGAATACATTTTTTGGGACTTGGATCAGAATACATTTCATTTGCGATTTTCTTTATATCACTCTGCATAAAAAACATTATTTCGGGTTTTTTCGGCATTTACTTTATTATTACTTTACTCAGAAACGCTTTGCACCTATATTAAACTGTTCATTATTGGAAGTTGTGAAACAAATAAAGCCTTGTTTTATGAATGAGTTTTTTTGCAAGTCAAATAAGACAACTAACAAATAAAATTTTTAAAGCATATCAGTGATGATAACGCGATATTATTTAGGCCAAGATACATCTTCATAAAAAAATTTACCACGATCTTGTTAAAGGATAATTAATTATTTTAAACCATAAAAAAATTTATATATAACTAATTTTCCGCTCCGATGCAAAGATAATTTTGCCACCCTTCCGCTCCAACCAAATAAGGTCAATTATAACAGTATTTAGGCAGTATATTATAGAATAAATATCATTATCTTACACATTGACAAATTACATTATATTTATTGCGGTTTAGAAAAAACAAGAGATATTAAAAAAGAGCTTAATATAGTAAAAAAAATAAAAACTAGTAATAACCAATATCGTTTGAAATGTGGCGCCCTGAGAAAGTGCCCTCTTTGTCTTCCTACTTTGGCTCTATTTTAATAATTAAGAACATTACATATTTTTAAGTTCAAGTATATAAAGTTCTGAAAGCAATTTTGTAAACTTCCCAATTTTTTTTTCGTTATTTTATTAAAATGCAGAATATGACGTCAAGAATAATGAGAATAAAATGAAAATTAATATTGATTATAATCTACAGATATCTCTCTTTTATATAAAAAACTTTTTAGTATTAGGAGAGTAGGAGATAACAGAAGCGCTCCTATTAGCTCTGTAATTAGCAATAATTATACATCTGTTTATTTAATTGCATATGTTTTGGGCTCCTGCAACCTCCAATTCTCGTAATACAAAATAGAGATTTACACCCTGGTTGGTTAGAGAGTTACAGTATTGAACTCCTGTAATCTAATAATATCCTTATACAAAATAAACGTTGTAGACCAAAAATTTTTAAGAAAAATTTGAAGGTTGTACCTACATGACAACAGTTAGTTTTCGATGTAGATATTTTCACTAGAATACAATAAATTAATAATTATATTATATATAATCTTATTTATATTATATCGTGATATAATTATATTTATTATGATATAGAAAAGTAATCACAATATAATGTACAGCGAAAATATTAGAAATAAAAGCTTAAATTGATGTAAGGCAAATATGAAGCAGGACAAGTTGAATATATATTGCAGTTACAAATTGGCAGTAAGAATAAGTATAATTATACAATAATATAAATTGGCAATAAGGCGCGATGTATGTTATAGATTTTTGCAGGAATTAAAAATTTCTCGGAACTGTTTTGCACCGTTTATCGTATGTTGATAAATAATAATGTAATCTGAACTACAAAATACATGTAAAATACAGTTATACATATTGAACGACGAGTAGTACAACTAAATGAAGAGTTATATAATTTGTAAAATGGGGGATGATTCGCCGTTAGGCGGACAGAGGGTACCTCTTAGTTTTTAAAAATTCTTGTTTATAGTATAATATTATATTTTTTTCAGTAAACAGGTTTCTTATTGTTGTTGTAGTATAAAATAAATTTTCTCGAAATGGTATCTTATGCCCTTCTTGTGTTCCTAATGTTCTCCTCATGAGGATATACCCTCAAACGCAGACGTACACAAGGACAGGATCAAATGATACCCGACCAGTAATGATGATGGGATGTTGATGATTTGAGTTTAAGTAAATCGGCGATCAGCTCCCCGCAGCCTCTCCTGGAGGCCGCCATCTTGTCCACAATGGAGTTCTCCATAAATAATTCATGAGGGGCACAGATGTCCCAAACGGAGACCTGGTGAGAACACTCCCACTTACATCGGCGAAAGTAGAAAGTTTTTGTATTTTTTCCAGATCCAGATACGACAAACATGACATTTTTTTTAATGCGAAAAATAGCGGCGGTTATTATGCAAATCAACCTTATCTCCTTTCGTAGAATGGGTCCGTTAGGGAACCAGTTAACAAGTTTGTTTACAGCGCGCTCGCTGTTAGTTAAACGTTCAGAAAAAGATTTGGTACACGAAATCGGAATGACTGAGGATTTCTTAATGGATAATAAATTATCAAAAAATTCGTCATGAATATTTAATTATGTAAGCCAAAGCACAAAGTTGTGACCAATATGGAATCTAGCGGAACGTAAGTCTGAAAGCCATGTTATTGATAATGAATTATTATTCTCTCATCAATAGTCGGTGGTAAACACCCCTTTTTATCAAATTATTAACATCAGTCTAATATTTCGTGAATGGCTTCATTTTATCGTAACCTTCAATTTTTTTTTAAAATGAAAATTCTCTGAAATGAGGCTTTTTTATTTTTAAGAACTAACTTATCGAATTTTTTTTTCTCTTAAACAAATCAAATAAACCTATATCTACTATGACTGAACGAAATAATGCTAACTTTTTGTATCAACATAAAATAATTATTGTTTAGCTCCGCTCATGACTTTTGAATCAAGGAAAATTATATTTTGTGTGTTTTGTTTTTAATGAGTGAATTGTTATCTGAAACAATACTCGTATGTATAAGTGTACAATTATAGAAATATTTGTCTGGATTCTTAATAATTAAAAAAATATTAAATTTAAATTTAATGATTAGAAGATGTAACTGTAAATACATAAATACAATTAAATCCATACTAAGCGTGTACAATGGTGGTTCATCAAATCTCTTAACGAAGATTAAAATAAAATTATATAAACTATAATTTTTTTAAAACTTATTTATTTAGAAATATTAAAATCTGTCACAATTAAGGATATTTATAAAAGTGTTCAGAGAGCACATTCACATTCTATTTACAATAAATGAAAATAAATAAAAAAAGAAAAATAATAATACTAAAAGTAAATGTATACAAACAAAAAGAATTAAACTAATCAAAATAACAACTTAAACACGAGGATAATTTTTTAAAATATTAACACAATCCATTCACTCAGAACTCTTGCCAAGCCTTTCTTCTCGCTCGTGGAAGAAAATGCAGGACTCTAGGAGATCCCAGCGCCTCTCACTCAGCCGCATTACTGTTATTAAGGGCCAGTGGAGGCTGAGTAGAGGCGCTATAATTAAACATACATGACTGGAATGGTGAATCTGGACATTGCCAGAATTCCAATATATGTTTATTAACAAAAGGCCTCTGGGCCACTGACACTTCAACCTTCGAGGAGGACTGTAGAGATGGGTGGATCTATATAGGAATTGTGCAAGGCAAGGGTGTCCATCTCCTCCCCTCCCCCCTCCCCAAGGTCGATAGAGCAAGAACCTACCCTCCACCCTCTCCCCCTCCCAAAATATTTAATTGCTCAACTTTTCTTAAAAAAAGAGCAAGCTAAAGTAGAAGTAGAAAAATCGTAGATAATACAATTACATTTTCTGTGTTATGTATGTTCCATGTGTTACCCTTGCCCCTTAGTTCGAAAATTAATAACCCTGTCGAAATTTGCAGCTCTCAAAAATTCAAAATATACCCCCTCTCAAAAATTTTGGTGCGGCAACTTGTGCCATGAAACCTCTTTCTGAGCACCTCTGGTGCAAGGGGATTTAGATATGTAAGATTTTGGTGGAATTTTGAGATTTTTTCTGAGATTAGTTCTAGGACAAATGGGATATTAAGATCGTGATGTAGGGTTTTGTTGCATAGAATGGAGTATTAACTATTTTTCGAAGGACTTGGGTGGCTTTATCTTATTATAATCTACAACTTTTAAATCTATGAAAATTCTAAGAAGTCGAACGTTATTTCATTAAATGAATTAATTTAATATGATAATAGAATCACATGAACAACCATTTGCTTTCTACTTGAATCATAAGATAATTTCATCAAGAAAAAGGTGGCCTACAAAATTACATTATCATGATGTTTGACTTTTAAAATCTCGTTATTTTGACAAGTTGAGGATGGAGGTCCGTTTGGGTAGTTTGATCACGCCCAATATTTTCGTAACTCTCCCTTTTCTCGATTTTGTTAACAAATTACGTTATGATTGAAGTGAAAAGCAAAAGGACATTCGTGAGTTCTTAGTACCTCAATCAATAGATAAATTTCACCGAGAATTTTCATAAATAAAAAAGTTAAAGGTTTGCGATAAGATGGAGTGTTAATAAATTGGTAAAAAGGGGTCTACACCTCAGACAACTTTATCTTATAATCATAATGTTGCTCACAATTTACACGTGAAAGTGGGATTAGTAGAGATTTGAAAGTGGGATCCATAAGAGCCTCAGTAAGATTTATGGGGCTATATCTTTGTTCTTTTCAATGAGATAACCACAACCCTACATGTGAATGGTAGAAACGTTATTTTTTTCAAGGCTCTCTAGAGGGTAAAACAAAAAAAGCCGAGTATCCTGAGGGCTTGGTACTTCCGCCTCGGAGATTTTTTCTCCGACTAGTTGTGAATGGACGGGACTAAAGGATAGGGCGGATACTGGAGAGGTTCTTCCCTTTGGATAGTTAATTGTATAGTCTTAGCCACTTGGCAACAATTAAAAACCCCTACCGTGGTCCTGGCATGCCGGTATCCACTATTTCACCCTCAGCCGTAATTACCGTGGCTAGTCAAGGGCTAATAATAAATTTTCAGGGGGTTGCGCGCGCCACCCCCACTTGATAAGGTTCTGTCCGCCCCTAGTCACAGCGGAGTATTGTATTTATTTCCATCGCGTAACCTCAGCGAGTCAATTTTCTTTAGGATCGATTCGTCTTCTATTGCATATGCAGAAATGCAGAAACGGATATTTGCATTTCATTGGAATTTCTACTCACGAAAAGCTATCTACTTCGAAAAAGTTTATTTTATTTTTAATCACGCATTGATATATTATATGGATCTATTGAATTAGTTTAAAAAAAATTAATCTACCATCAAAAAACAAGGTGACCTCTAAAAGATAGGTAAATATTTAAACGTAGTAGGCCTTGAAAATTACTAAAAAATTCCTCACAGAAAAGCAGGGAATTTAGGTTTTGTGTTTTTTTAAGTAAGTCGGATTGTTTTTTTGTTATAGAAAGTGATAAGTAACATAATATTTAACTTAAATAATTACAAGAGTTTACGTACTAAAGTAGATGAAATTTTCGTCAAACACAAATAGATTTATTCCGACTACTTTTAAGAGAGTTTTTAAGTAGCTAAACTACAAGAAATTCTGTTTTATAAAACCTCCGATTATTGGTGATTTTTTTCCAGCTTCAAACAGAACTATAGGCACCCCACTTATGGAAATACTTCCTTGATTAATAAATTTTAAATCCATCTTACAGTGAGAAAGGTTCAAAGAATAATTTGAGATTAGTCGCAAATTTAGTAAAATGCTTGTGTGATGCAAAATTATGTCTCCTCAAAGTAATATTTTTGTTAATATCAAAATTTCAGCAAAAATAATAACAGTAAACAATAAACCTTTTTTTTTTTAGATATTTTCTGAGATGGACGGCTCTCAGGAGCTATAGACTTGGACAAATACATAACCTATCAAAAGATACGGAATTTCGTGGAAAATTCCAATTCCGATTCTTTAATTCGTACTACAATTTTGATAAAAGACATCAGAAAAAATTAGATTTCAATACTCAAAACTCAACGTTGGTAAGTAGGGATTGGTACAGGAAAAATCATTCCGCGATCAAACGCGGAAAACAAGATCCGGTAAAGTTTTTTTGCAGTTTATCGGGCCCTGAATTTTAAAGCACTAAAATATACTGTTTTAGAGATTAATCGTAAATTTACTGAAAGTATCTTAAGTGCGACGGTTGCCATGGATACTTATCACATGTATTTTATTTATATTTATATTAAAATATTACTTCTGTTCATTTTTCCTACTTTTGGTGTCTTGAAGTTTTTGTATTTGTTACAATAAATTAGGCCATTTTTCACCAACCTTTTATTATTACGCATCAATTTAACGTTTCGACCATACTAAGGGTCATTTTCAAAACTTGATGAGTCCTCCTAATATGTTCATCCTTAATGTTCTAATTAATAAGTTCAGTGAACATTACTTGTCAATTTTCAGTCCATCCTGATATGACGTAGGCGAAGCACCTATAAAAATTGACAAGTAATGTTCACTCACCTTATTAATTAGAACATTAAGGATGAACATATTAGGAGGACTCATCAAGTTTTGAAAATGACCCTTAGGATGGTCGAAACGTTAAATTGATGCGTAATAATAAAAGGTTGGTAAAAAATGGCCTAATTTATTGTAACAAATAAAAAAAAAATATTACTATTTATTATGATACCGTAAGATGGGGTAACTTAGGGACTGAGTTTGAGTCAACTTTAAGACAGCGGATAAAATTTATTGGTGGTGATTCAGTGGTGGATCCACTGTGTTGGTTCAGTCTCAAAAACGTGTTTTGTGTAAGAATGTACTGAGCTATTACCTTGCGGTAGTCTGAGAACCTTAGTTCAATACATTCGTTGTGCAGTTGGGTTTTATTTCCATTGCTTTTTTTCAAAATTCTTGTTTTCATGAAACTTACGCATGTGCCCCAAAGTAGAGCAGTACATGGCTACACAAAGCACGTTTTTGCAGACTGACCCAACACAGTGTATCCACCACGGAATCACCACAAACTAAATTTTACCCGCTGTCCAAAAGTTATCCACTCAGTCCCAAAGTTACCCCATCTCACGGTGGTGATAAACTAAATCCATGATAAACTAAACTAAACACATGATAAACTAAGAAAAAATTTAAACGAAGGAGAATATTTCTATGATCCCTTGAGAAACTCGTATAATAAGTGAAGAATCATTTTGATATTAAAAATCAAAATAAACAAGTATTGTGGACTTGATTTAATTTTCTTGTTTATTAATATATTTTAATAAATAAGAGCAATACAAACCAGGGACTCCCCTCCTCTTGCGCATCAACCCAATATGACTCTCAAGTATTACAATATAAATACGAAACCATAAAAAAATAAATAAAAATACATTTCGGTAATAAACTCTATCATGACGTCAAAACTGACATACCGCCACTCGCTTCTACACATTTATGACGATTTATAAATGATAAAGGTATAAAGGTATGTTTAGACATTTCACAAACTATGAGAAAAACGATTATCTAACTTAACCAACAGGGACATTATTGCTAAACCAGACTATTCATTTTATTTCTCTTAATACCGACATCAGAAAATATCAAAAACAAGAAACAAAAAACTAGCACAGTGAAGCAACTATTAATCTCATTTTGTTGTCCCATAGTTTATGGCATGTCTAAACACAGGCGGTTCTATAGAGGGGGGGAGGCTTTTGGGCTGAAGCTTCCCCCTCCCATATGGTAAAATATAACCATGTTTTATAAAAAAATATATATATTTTAAAAACTATCTCTTAAAGTATTATTGTTGGTGTAATTACATTCAATAGGACTTCAAGAATCACTTAAACAGCATGTCATATAGGTAGGTAGTTTCTTTATTTTTTTCAAATTATTTATTATTATTTAGGTACAAATATTTTTTAAAAACAGGGGGAAAATAGAAACTTGGATAATTTTTAATTGCTAAATAGGTGTGTAATATAGATGGTGCTGACAGTAATGGTTCAGCATTCAGTAAAATAATTTCGGACTAAGACTCTTCTCTGAATAAGTCGGTAAATAAAATTTATTTTATTTTAATTTATTCAATCTACTTAATTAACAACTAATTTTAATTTTTAAAAAAATAGACAAAATATGAGACGAAGAACAAACACTGTTTCAATCTACTATGGTTTTAAATAGTAAAATAAGAGAATAAGGTGAGAATGAAAATAATTGTATGAGATTTTTTTAAAAAATGTATGTAATATCATGCACTATTAATTGTTAAAATTATTGATTGAAATGTGTTAAATTATAGAGATGAATATGGCGCGGGCCTCCGAAAGCATCTCTAGAAATAAAGTAATTTTTAAAATAAATATAGAGACTGTCATGGTAAACAAATATCCTGATCTACTAAAACATATAAAATAGTCTAAAATTACCTGAAAATTAATTATCATTATATATATGGAAAAAAAAGATTTCGGGATGAAGCCCCCTTCCCAAAATTAAATCCTGGATCCGCTAGTGTGTCTAAACGCAGCCTTGTATATTTACTTAAGATTGAAAACTTCAAGATCTATTAGTACTAATATCGTTTGCATTTTAAGAGAAGCTTTGACAGATTCGTTGAGGATGAAACCCTAACCTTACGTTCGTTTCTGAATGAGTCTACCAAAATACCGCCCTAGGGAAATAATTAGATAGAAGGAATATTAACATGAAAATCATGAGGAGTCCAACTTGGTATAATTTATAAGGCTACCGTGTTCTAATAATAGGGCACTTCAGATCATCAGATAACTCGTTGATGCATACGCGGTTTCGCTGGCGTTGTTGTACAGCTTCCGCTCTTTCCAATAGTGTTTCTTTTTTTTTTTTTATTATTACAAAATGAAATAAAAATGATCAAACGATCTGTTTTAGTCAATCTATAAATCTTATAATCACATCTCAAACAATATTAACATACTGAAATTAATAGTTCCAAAACAAAAATAAAAAATAAAATAATGAATTTGAAAACACGCTATCTACTACTACTAAAACAAATATTATACAAAAATATATATCATCTGTCTATTGTTTTTTCAGGAATCAATAACGCTCATAACTAAAAACAGTTTTTCGAATACTGGCATCAAATGCTTAATTACCATACAAACATTGGAGTAAATCTGATATTTGATTTATAAATGTTTGTAAACTCTGGCGTAGCTGCTATAATAGTAACTTAAATAATGCAATTCTAAACAAATTTATAAATTAATGAATTATGCCTAAAACAAGTAACCCAATCCTAATCCGTGAATTTGAATTTAAATAATTCCAGAAAAAGTTCTTTTCCTATCAACCGAAAAAAATTCAAAGGGATAAATTGAAGAACAAAAATAATGTAAAATATTTATTTATTGATCCGAATGTATAAATCATAGTCTCTTATTTTTATTTATTTTTTATATTAAAAAAACCCTACCTCGCTATTTATTACATGCGGGTTGTAGGGGTACAACCAAACGGTAATAATTAGTTGAGGACCGCATGGGTTACGCTTGGTTCACAATCACTTCGGTCATACTTGTTTATGAAATGCCGAAAACAGTTATTCGGATAAACCCGGATGCATTCGGCACTCCATGAACAAGTGTGAAAAAAGTTATAGTTAACCACGAGTAACCCGCGCTGTCCTCGTTTAAATAATTACCACCAAACCTATTCGACTAACTAGAGTGACAAAGTGGAGATTCATTTTGTGGATTCACAAAAATAAATTTTAACCCGCCCAGGCCGGATTCAAACCGGCTTCGTTAGACTCGAAAATGTTTAAGTTTACTTTGACACGCTCAATCATTACAGCCTCAAAGTATCATATTTCTGATCTAAACAAATGAATTAGTTGTTGCAAAAAAACTTTGGAGCAAGATTCATTAAAAACTGCAATAACATTTATTCCTGAGATCTTTTCAACCAGAAAATTTATCTTTCCTCTTTAAAAATATTTGAAACACTCTATAATAAACAAGAGTTGCTCAGACTACAATAAAATCCAGGTTAAACTAACTGTATTTATACTGATGGCTGTAAGTACTTCACATGTGTGTGTATGAACTTCGGTAACGTGCAATGAACGATAGCATCTATTTTTCTAATTATCAATATGTACTAACTAATCTGCTAGTATTGTTATAATTTAAAAAAACTTATATGAAAATATTCTCCTCACATAATGAACTTTTATGCACATACATATACAGGATCACATTGCATAGTTTAAAAAATATTTTCATGTCAACCAAATCAATTTACATTTATTAAAATTTGCATTCGAAAATAATATTGTAGTGTTTTTCGTTTGGGTCCATGGGTACATGGGTCTGGACATTGTGGAATAGCCGGTAATAAGTTAGTTTATCGGGCAATCGAAAAAGCGAGTACTTGTGACATTCTATATACTTTAAACTAAAATCTAACCACTTATGAAATTTAGGTGATAATGACCCAATTGTTGATACCTTAAAAAAAATGTCATTTTATCATATTTCATAACTCGCCAGGATCACTTGGTTCCCCAATGTTTCGTTTCTAATTTATTCGTTTAAAATTTGTCTTCAAAGTAAAATCTCTTTTAAAAAATAGGCATAACACTTCCTAGCAAAAATGAACTATCTAACTATGACATCCGAATAACAGTCTCTCAACTGCTTCCAGCATTGCCAAATGGAACACCCTGAAGAAGAAGACGTAGGTCGAAACGTTGGGAAATATACTAAAAAATTATATGATAATATAATACAATTTATTGACATCAATTAATTTCACAAAAGCCTCTCCTTTAAGGAGAAATTTTAACGGAGTTGGTTACAGCACAGAAAATTTGTTTAAATTTTTGCTTTTTTTTTTAAGTGTTTAAAATAAAACAAAACAGATATCAATTTTTTTTGTAAAATAACAATGTAAGGTCTAAGACAAAAACAAAAGCCATATAGTTAACAGAACAGTCTTGGAAGCACCCGAATATTAAAAAAGACAAACAGAATATGAAAAAACAAAACAAAGCAACTAAATATTTTTTATTTATTTTTTTTTAAGTTTTCAACAACTTGTGTCATTATTGCCTTATTTTCACTGAGGATTAAATTTTATTTTCAAGTTTACAACGTTTCAGAAAAGAAAATAGGTTATCAATTTCATTCGTATTGTCCTGTAAAATGAAGTGTAGATCGTTTGTCAAGTCACAGGAGAGTCTAAATGTTTCGTAAGTTCTGCATTCTGTTGAAATGTGTTTCACTGTCAGAGGAGTCCCACAAGTTTGGCATGTTGGCGAAGAATCACGTGCCATTAGGTATCGAGGGCTAAATATTGTTTATAACTTGTTTCCATCTGCTCTATCCCTAGCGACGAGCCACTAGTTATCACATCGCCAACATATTCTGAATACAATGAAAAGTACTATTAAACGATATAGATATATTATATATTGACCACAACCCCGATCAACTTCTTCTCAGTCTAAAAATAAACTAATCTATTAGCACTATGCAACGGTATGTTTGCTCTTTGGTATATTGTTTGTAACCTTTTCTCGAAAAACCTTCAACTTTTAAATTCATGTAACGAATTTTCTGTCATTAGTTATTATTTTTCTACAGTTTTTGTACCTTAAAATGTTTCCTAAAAGCTCGCAGAGAAGAAATTGGATGTTCAAGGATGAAGCAGAACTGCAAAGTTTACGTGTCGCAGCTAATAAAAAATTCGTTGATGAATTTAAAAGTCGTTTGGATGTGAGTATAATTGTTTCTCGATCAGTTAATATTACTATGTGAATATTTCTATCTCCATTTCATGATTTTGTTTAATTAATCTTAAATAAGTTTGGTATGAATAATGCTGACCAATTTTCTCTTATAGTGTGTTCATGTTATAATCTTTCTTTTCTCAATCTTGTATTTTACAGCCTAATGCCCAACAAGCAATGTTAAGTGCAGAAGAAGAGAAAACTCTACTTAGATTCTATGAATTTCAAATGAGGGATCTTTGTAAGAGATTTGTCCCGCCCATGCCAAAAGCAGTCATTGGCTGTGCATTTAACTATTTTAAAAGGTTCTACTTGAACAATTCAGTCATGAATTATCATCCCAAAGAAATTTTGTAAGTACTGGAGTCATTTTATAAATAATTTATTTTCTTATGAATTACCTCTTGATAGGTCCAATTTTTTTTACAGTTAATATATACGTGTTTTTAGAGATGTTTAGCAAATGCTCTTTAGTTTGTCTTAGTCTGAAAGTGTGTGTCATATTGTTCCAAGATCAAAAAATAAGGAAAACTGTCAGTACCTACCTCATGGGCCCTTTTTGGATAGATAGATAAAATTATTACTTATGTGTGTATTAAGACATCTAAACCTATTATTTATTACTTCAAGTCGATGTGAATTGTTTATACTGTTGATGTGATGTCTAGTTTATTTGATGTGCTTATTTCGGACCTCATTTTTTCTGTCCTGATGTTGCTTGAAATGATAAAATGTTGACTGATATGTTTTTTAACGCTACTTTAGAGACTTTGTGTTCCGAATATGAATAGACACTGATGCAATTTGTGTACATATACAACAGCCAAAATATCAAGGGTCGCTTATTATATGCAATAGCTGATTGGCTGTTGGTATATTCTGTATTTTATTTACATATTAGGCACAATATTGTTCTCCAATGGTTTCTTAATCACTGCTGTTTCCATGGAAATATCCCTCTTATGCAAAATAGAAAAATTGGCAATAGAGTGACCTCAGCTGGTACTAGTAAAGAGGGGGAATGAATCCGGCAAGTGGGCCTCCTGTCCATTTTGCCAACCCGAAATTAGATATACCAATGGAGATTATTTTTCCTCTATCTCAAACCTTTTGGTTTTTCTAATGAAATTTACAAGTGACAATATGGAATTTACATTCAATGGAAGAAGCTTTCTGTTCTAATACTTTTATTCCTAAACAAAGTATGACGGACATATTCTGCTATATACTATAGATTAGTTTATGACGCCTACTTGCACAAATGGCAGGTTTTGCCCCCTACTACTCAGCAGATCTTTAAATGTCTTTTCAGTCTAGAATGTTTAAATCCTCACCCTCTTGGTTCAAGAGAGTGAGAGTTTGTAAAATACATTGTATAGCTTACCTTGAGCCTGCGCAACTCCTCCTTTCCAGCTTTCCACCATGCCCAATCGAGGACTTCTTTGCATTGATATCTGTTCAAGATACTTAATTCAGATTCAGGCCTGATGAGAGGAATCTCCACACCATTTCTTGCAAATTTATTTACATCCTCATTATCAGAAAGCCCTATGGGGCCAGGAACTCAAGCCAGCTGCACCTTCTTTCTACTGGCAAGGGTGTCCAGGGCATACTTGCACTCTCTCACTAGAGTGAAGGTTACCTTGGAGAATTCAGACCTCAGCTGTCATAATCATACCCTATTTATCAGTACACTAAATTTATCAAGAATAGAAGCTTTTGCCAACATAAGGCTGTTGATAGAGTATCCAGAAAATAAAACAGTTTCAGTGTATCCTATAATAAAGAAATAATGGCTAGAAATCATCTGAATAATTTTCTAGTGTTTGGTAAAAATATAAATAATTTTGGGCTGGCAGAAGAATCCTCCTTTTTATTCAGAGAAATGTTGAAAAAATAAAATAATAGTTATAGTTATTGACTGTTAAATTATTTAATTTTGATGTAGTTCTTCCAATATCGAACTTTCCTAATTGGTAGCTCCTATGACGCTCTTCTTTCATTAAACATATTTTTGTTTAATTACGCTTATTTCACACTATGGAGATTGGTATCAAAGAGATAGATATACAGTTGTAAATGGACCATTTACATGAAGTTAAAATCACATGATAGCAACTAATATTGGTAAGTACTATTCCATTCATGTGTGCAACATTTTTGTGTTTTAAAAGTCTGCAATTCTCTGTCAATATTTAATTTAAAAAATCATTAATTTTATTAAAATGTATGTTTATATCAATAATGACTAATTAATTACTCCTATGCAAATGTAGACTGCCTGCATTGTGGGCTAAGATGACTCAAATTACTCTTACAAAATTTAAATGTACAGGATATAGAGATATGGATAGAATTGTTTGATTTTATGTTTTGTAATGAGAAACTCATCAGAGACTGGAATCGTGATAAAAAATTGTTGAAAATGTAATATGTACTTTTGATCAAATTACTTTCATTAATGGGGTGTACCTAAAGATTTGTTTTTACTTTTTTTTGTTAGTCAAAAATCATACAGTATAATTTCATTTATATTGTATTACTAACACTAAAATGTGTTCATGTTCTCATGCTTAAACAAATGCCTAGAAGAATAAACCTTAGGAGACTGTTTCAAGTGACTTATATGACATATGTATTTCTCATACCAACTCTATGTGAACCAGGCCTCACTTTAACAAAAATAAATTAATATTTTTAAAAATATAGTTACTGAATTTTTATCTGGTAACTTTATTATAATTTATGAATGACAAGTATACTATTAGCATCTAATTAAGTGAGAATAAATTTAATAATGCTAATTTAATTATTATTTTAGAGTTACCTGTGTTTATCTTGCTTGCAAAGTGGAAGAATTTAATGTTTCAATAGGTCAGTTTGTTGCTAACATTAAGGGAGATCGAGAAAAGGCAGCAGACATTATTATAAACAACGAACTGCAATTAATGCAACAATTGAATTATCATTTGACTATTCATAATCCTTTTCGACCTGTGGAAGGATTTTTAATTGATATTAAGGTAAACATTTTTTAATAACATTATTTCTTATTCCTTAATTGTTGAAAGATTAATTTAAGTCCAAATTATAAGGAAAGTCAGATATGCATCAAACTATGAAATATATAACTTATAGATAAAGATATTTATATTTGTTTAATACATGCATATTTAAGAACATAGCAAGACAAAAATTAAAGTGTATTGATCCTTAATCCTCTATTTGAAATCTATTTCCAATCACACCTTTGAAATTATTTCTGGTTGTTACAATGATATTTTATTTGTACGAGTATCCACAGTCCTCAGAGAGCATTATAATATCTTATTGGTTTTGTTTCAGGTCAGAAGCAACTTAAAAAATCCTGAAAAACTTAGAGCTGGAATAGATGAGCTACTCGACAAGCTTTATTTAACTGATGCCTGCCTACTATATTCTCCATCACAGATTGCTCTTGCATCAATATTGCACTCTGCTTCTAAAAATCAAGAGAACTTGGATTTATATGTTACACAAACACTGCTTGGTGGTGATCCTAGCCGCCTCACAGATCTAATTGAAGCTGTCCGAAGTATGTTTTAATTATTTCCAATATGAAGTAAAACTTCCCGGCTATAATGCTATTTTTCTTTGGTCCAAGACCCTAATGATGGTTTTCCTATGAAATTTTATTGGTGGAGATCACTAACCACAGGTTCTAATTTCAGAAGAATTTCGTCGGGGGTGTGCTTAATATATAAAGTAATTCATATATTGACCGCACACTCGACTAACTTCTGAAATTTTATTAGTTATAATCATCCAATTTTCCTGTTATCTCTGGATTAAGTTTATGTTGAAGAATTTTCTTTATTTATTACATTATAAATGTGAGATAGGTTAGCTTCAAACCCTTAGTGAGCAACAGTCTTATTGCTTCCGCAAATGTAATTCCTAGGAATTATTTGTTGTTTGGCTAAGATTTTTCAATGAATTAAAAGTTTGTTAATGTTTTTTTAAGTGATAGTTTTTAAATCTTAATACAGATATTCACCTGATTTATCTTTATTGGCTTAGCTATCACCATTAAGATAACATGGCATAAATATATTTTTCTTTTAAGGAAAGATTTTTTAAATTAAAGAGTTTGATAAATCCAATTTATGTTAAAAGGGTTTTACCATGTCTAAAAACATCAATGCTTCAATATTGCAAACCATTTTTTTTTTTTTTTTTAAATGGTTTTGTTTGTACCCATGAAGGGACGATTGTTAAGATCCACTTCAGAAAATACTATTTGTCTGAGCTCAAAACACTCACATTCCAGTAAGTGATCTGATTTTGTGAAACAATGCTCTCTAAGTAGGTATTTTTTTTAAAAATCACAGATTCTGTTAAATGTAAAAAATAAATTGTCGTAAGATCTAAAAAATGTAGAAGAGGAAAAAAATAAAACACAAATACTGTGTCGCCTTAATAAAAAGAAAAGGATAATTATTTCAACCAGTATCATCAATAATGTAGGGTTAAGGATTTTTTCATTTGTGCATTTAAAAAACTCATTTTTGTAGTTTTTCTTATTTTACCGCTTTTAACACTATTTTTTTTCTAGAACCCAGGAAAGCATTATAACTAATTCTACAGCTATAACAAATTTATTCCAACCCAAGAAAATCTTAAACATTAAAGTTGAGATTATTGAGTACTGTTTGTTTCCCTGCTAATCTGTCTCATGTATCCTATGTAACTGATCTACAAACCACCAGCTGTTGTTAGTTTAGTAGGAAGTTTGAAGCTATTTAACAACAGACCAATTAAAATTAAACCTAATTATATAATTTTAGTGAATCTGCCATTTTGCTTCATGATTGTGGATAGCAGTTTAATGATACCAAATAATATGAAGTTTGATCTAGAATGGCTGAACCCCTTTTCTATTAAACAAAGACAAAATATTTAAGTTTTGATCATCTGCCATTTTTCTTTTTAGATGGCAAATGGTAAAACTTCTCAGGGCTCTTTATAAAAACTTTCATCAAAACCAGTTTAGCCATTTTTTACTGGAAAGCACCAAAAAACTTGAAATTTAGTGGAATTCTTTACCTTTTATAAGGGTATATTATTCTAAGTAAAATGAAGCTTGTCCATTCCAGAGCTGCTGTTTTCGAAAATGACAGCTGATTTAAAGAATATTAGGCCAGTAACTTGATGATCGAAATGGGAAATTCATTGTGAAAAATGTGAGAAAAGTATCTATTTTTTAAAATGTATATATGTCGGTTTAGACATGCAAAAAGCAGAATTGCTAACGTTGGCCACCAAGGCAAAACTGATTACAGCCGAAAATGTCAGATGTTTTTTTTATTTTTTCACCTATAACTCCTAAACGATGCATTTGAAGCGAAAATGTACTCTTTAAGAAATTACAGAACATTAAATTTTGTGTTGAAAGAGTACCTAAACCTAATAATTTGTATAAGTGGTATGGTAGAAAACCATGGTCAACCAACTCTGATTTTTACCAAATTTGTCATAAACTAAGACAAATTACTATAAATGGCCCTATAGGTTGGAAATGAGTTCCCCTAAAAGCAAAAACCCATAGAATCAAAGCTGTAGAGTATAAAATTTTACGTTCACCAAGTACCAACAGTTTTGATTTATGTCACTTACTCCGAACGAAATCGATAATCTCCCAATGTTTAGAAATTGGTAATAAAGATATGTGTGATTTTCTATATTTCAATAGTATAGATGTCTATTATAGTGAGTTATTCTTGTTTAGAGTCTGTTACATGCAATATAAGTTTCTATTCCACCTCTCAACAGCGATGGATTTTGAAAAACGATGTGTTTTAAAAGAGTTACCGAATTTAATGATTAAATAATGAATCCCAATTCCAGATATATTATTGACCTAAAATAAAAATTTTAGAACTCAGTTAACGCAAAATTTAATGCTCTACAACTTTGATCTTTGGGTTTTTCCTCTTAGGGAACTTATTTCCAAACTATTGGACCATTTATAGTAATTTGTATCAGTTTTTGACAAATGTGGTCAAATTCAGCATTGGTTGACCGTGACTTTCTACCATATCACTTAACCAAATTATTAAGTTGAGGTGCTCCTTTGACGCACAATTTAACATTCTGTAATTTCTTAACGAGTACATTTTTCACTTTGATGGATCGTTTAGGAGTTATAGGTGAAAAAAAAAAAATATCTGACATTTGCGGTTGTAAAAAATTTTTCCTTTGATGGCCCATGTTAGCATTTTTGTTTTTTACATGTCTAAACCCACATACATATGTTAAAAAAATAAAAGCTTTTCTCTCATTTTTCGCAATGAATTTCCCGTTTCGATCCTCAAGTTACTAGCCTAATATTCTTTAAATCTGCGATTTTTAGGCTCTGGCTCCAAATAACTGGGCTCTTTCGGATTCAGATTGAGTTACTGCAATACATTTTTTAATTCTCAGAATAGTTACATATATTAGGTTAGGTTAAACCCAACATTATATTAATCCATGGCTTGGTAAATCTTAAAATTGTGCATAACTTAAATTATAATTTTAAAAGTAATTAAAAAATTAATGAATCATTACATCTTCATGACTGTAAATATCTGATTAATTATGTTTCAAATAATTGGGAAAGTGTTGGCTGTTTTTTTTTCTTTTATTATAGACTACTTATTTATTTTTTGATTTTGTAAATGTGCTGTGAATTTGCTCTCTGAACTCTTTATAAGTGTCCTTAATTGAGACAGATTGTGATATTTATCAATAAGCACGTAATCTATTATAAACTAAATGTTTTTGTTACTCCATTGTATGTTGAATTAAATAGTTTTAAATTGTTATTTCAAATTTTATACTTTTATTTATACTGTTTCAGAGATAAGATCATCCTGCAAAATAAATGAACCTCCTTCAAGGGAAGTAATAAAAAACCTGGAAAAGCGCTTAGAAGTTTGTAGAAATGAAGAAAACAATCCTGATAGTCAAGTGTTAGTATTTTGTTTCTCATTAGCTTTCTTACTTATAGCCCAACCAATTGTCATTAATGGTTTGAAAAATTAAGGTAGTTAAAACTTTTCAGCTTGTTGTTTGGTTTAGAACAATGGTGAAAAATTCAATTTTTCATATTCCCCCACCATTGGAAGCATTGCTTTTTTAAGAAAAACCTCCTTTTTTTATTTGCTGCATTATTTTTCAATTATCTCTGTAAATAAGGGTTCGACAATTAATATAATGTGTGTGTGTGTGTGTGTGTGTGCGCGCACGCATGCGTGGTGTGTGTTTAAAACTCCTGTCTGTAATACATCCCAAGATTTCTTACATATTAAGATTTTCACAAAAAAAAAAATTAATTTAAGATTCTCTGTTTATTGAGAACAACTAAATAATGAACCTTATGATAAAGTTTGACATAATAATATTTGTTGTAGAAATAATAATTTGTGGTACAGACCCCTTTTTATCAAATTATTAGTATCCGCCTGAAACTTCTTAAATAGCTTCATCTCATTGTAACGTACTACTATTTTATTTACAAAAACATTTGGAATTTGGAGGTCTGCACACTTTGTCTATTTAATTGGGTACTAAAAACTCATGAATAACCATTTGCTTTCCACTTGGATCATAAGATAAATTGATCACAAAATCGATAAAAAAGGTGGGCTACAAAAATATTGGAACGTTTGGATCATTGTTAGGGCAATTTGGGGATGTAGGTCACGCCAAACGTCTCATTATTTTTGAAGACCACCTTTTTTCTCTATTTTGCGTTCAAATTATCTTACAATTAAATGGAAAGCAGATGGGTATTTACAAGTTTTTAGTACTTAATTAAATATGCAAAGTTTGCCAATCTCCAGATTAAAACCGCCCCAATTCTGAGAATTTTCTTAAATAAAATATTTGTAGGTTACTATGAAATGAAGCTATTTTCGAAGTTTCAGACGGATGTTAATAGTTTGATAAAAAGGGATCTGTGCCACGGACTATATATAGCTCAGGATTAAGACAAAATTCATTTTGTAAGATTGTACAGACACTGAGATACAAAGGTTTGAAAAAAAAATGGTTCCGATTCACTTTTCATTCTATACTAAACAAAAATGAATAGAGATATCATTAGTTATTTATGATTTTTTTTTAATTTAAAATACATTAAAAATATCATGGCTCTGGTTTGAGAAATATACTCCTCTATAATTTTTTAAACATACCAAACTGCAATGAGATTACCTTCCACTATATGGTTTAGAGTCCATCCTCCTGAGTAGATGCTGGCCCCTACTATAACACTCCCACCAGCTGACTGCATTGAAGAAAGCACAAACTTCTCAGAAGACTCTTCGTCACCTATGTTCGCTATAAATACAGAAACAAGACTCGTCTGTAAGCATAACAGCATTCCAATTTGTATCATCTAGACGCTCGCTACACCATAATCTGCAGAGTTGCTGGTGATGTACTGTTGCTGCAAGTTATCTGAAAAGAGCATAAGGGAATAAGAACATAATAATAATTGTCAGACTAACAATTATGAATTGTTTAAGTTGATATGGGTCTTGGAAAAACATTAGGCACTTCATTAAGGCTCTGTCGGGCACGATGAAAAGGATGACTTCTATTAGTAATAACAATATTTCATTACTTGGCTTTCTAATGCTCTAGGGTACACTAACAGGTCTCTTATTTGTATTCCCGGTTTCTCTGAATTTAGTTAAGTTCGGGAGATCAAACTCAGGATGACACCAAATGGATCGGCAATATCTACATGTCAGTGTCGTTAACCGCTTATTCTAATGATAATATTGTTAACTTATGGTTCAATATAGTGTCTTCCCATCGCTAAACAGAATATTACTAGATTAAAATTGAGAAATGATTAAATATAACTGTTGGTTTATACAATGAGTATTCTTCATGTTGATTATCCTTTAATTAATAATTTATTAAAAATAAAGAATACTTGATGATTACTTTTTATGTTAATTTTTTTATTTTTATAAATAAAAAATGTATTTAGACAATTATGTTTGTTACTATACATCTTAGATCATAGAAAAACAAGAAATAAAAGCTTTGAAAAAGTTAATTGTAGAATTTTTTTCTGAAAACTTGGGTACGTTTAGGTTACAGGATAGAAATTCACATAATTTTATTAAACAACTTCAGAAGAATTTCAAAAATTTTTCCAATAAACCTCAGCTTAATTAATATTGACATAAAGCTTATAAAACAGAATGGGGTAGCTCAGTGGTAGGGCCCTGAGTTTCCAATGCTCTAGGTCCCAAGTTCAAATCCTGGCCCATGGCAAAAATTATTTATTCTGTTTCATCATCAACCATGGGGTGACCCTGGGATTGGGA
Source organism: Nezara viridula (assembly GCA_928085145.1). Taxonomy (NCBI): domain Eukaryota; kingdom Metazoa; phylum Arthropoda; class Insecta; order Hemiptera; family Pentatomidae; genus Nezara; species Nezara viridula. The sequence goes on along the minus strand of OV725081.1, from coordinate 25,979,443 downwards.
CACCCAGCCACTTAAAACGATTGAATATGATCTCATTCAAAATCACCTCCTTGCACAACCGTTGACCAAGAAACGGTACTTTCCCTAAATAGTACTGAACCCTTCGTGGGTTGTAGTATTACAAATAAAGCTTATTAAACAAGGAAGTTTTTCTAAAAGTTGGTTATCTGCAGTATAGTCGGATGATGATTAAAAAAAATCGCAAATAATTTATTATTTTTTAAAAAACAGAATTTAGCTCAGTTTAGCCGCTCAAAGTTCCTCTTTAAATGGTTTTAATAATAATAAATTCAATTTTAATTTAAAGTAAATTTTGTGTAGTTTACAATGAAGCAATTGTTAATTACTTAAATTAAATATTTCTTTAGCCATAGCTTCCTATTAAACCAAAAACATGTGTTATGTTTTGGGATGTTGAAATTTATTCGGGATGCCACTGAATAATTATTGAGGATAATTATCCAGAAATGTTTACTAAAATTAATAGTAAAAAATTAGTAAAAGATCTATAATATATTGATTGGTTCATGATTAATTAATTGAATTTCTTTTCTCAAAAGCTGGTTTGTGTTTGCCATGCTTTCTAATTACCAACATTACCTGTGATCATCATGATATTGATAGGTAGCAGAATTAAAATAACTTTTATTAAAAAACTTAATTTATTTCTATGTTTAATAAAGAATAATATACAAATAACATAGAGATCTTACTGTGCAAATACTATATACAATAAACTAAATACATGATTCAAAGAATTTAATTAATGACGGTAAAGGTATGATTTCAGATGGAATCTTTTGAGAATTATTGCCATGAAATATTTTAACATTAGTAAATCTATTGGGAATTATAACTTAGATATGGTGTATGAAGTGATGTAGTTAGTAGGTTTATTCACAGCATCTGTTGATTAAAACTCCTCTTGTCGAGTCAAAGCCCAGATCCAAACTCTGCCAGGAGGCCCATCTCCCCGGTCGTTCTCCTAAGCTGCCTCTTCGGTCCTCAAGGCCGGAAAAAAAACATAAGACCCCTTTTCTTACTTTCTTGGGATATTTTAAACAAATATTCAGGGTGGGGCAAGGAAGGTTTCGATTGGTTCAGAACACCAGGTATACAATTATTTTCACTGGCCTCACCCTAAAGGGAACCAGTTACTTAGCCCGTTACTAGTTACCAGTTACTCTAAGGAACGGCCTTTCCCAGGCCTCTCTCGGTCCTTATGTACCTGCTCGCCACCTTTTGAAGCTGTCCTTTGATGTTAGCAAATGTGTTTGGTGTCAGCATATTTTAACTTCCTTTTTGGCACCTCATAATAATTTCAAAAAATTATTTGCTATGTTCAATACATAGCACAGGACTTACTTTAAAAAAACAACACAAAACCTGGGTTTCTAACTTTTCTACAGAAAATTGACCCATTGTTTATATAAACTTTTTTGCAGCCCCTGAGGTCTGCTATCACTCCCATAAAAATTTCCTTCTACTTACTAGACACCCTGTATAATATATTTTTGGTGCTTCAGTCAATTAGATTTATTGTTACATATCTATTTTCTATTTATTATGTGTATTAAAATGTAAATACATCCTAATATTCTTTATTGAAATCATTGGAACTCTTATGTCTGAAAGTGGATTTAAAAACTGCTGATGATAATTTACATGATCACAGTATAAATTATTAGCTGCTGTTTTTAGTCAAGGATTGGGAGGGCTAACGTTTTCAATCATCTTGTCTATGATATATTGATTTGGATCAGATGATGAGGAGGTAATGGTAGAAAACATGCTTATCAAACTAGACATATCTGTTGTTTGGAATTATGTTGAAGATAATGAATTTAAAACAGTTTCAAAAATTGAAAGCAGTTTCAGCTAAATTTAGGGAGGCTCATTATATTATTTTTACATTTGATCTGATTTTAATCGGTTGGAAAAATTATATGCTCTATTGTAATTGACTTATTGAAGTAAATTAGTCGACTGTTCTACATATCATGGGTGATAAATATTCAGGGCGCAGTCATTATAAAGCTTTTATTAGTGCCGGTGTTTCAACCCAAACATGTGGGTCATCATCAGGGCACTGAAGGAATTCAAGTACTTCATTACTTGAATACCTTCAGTGCCTGAACCACACCCTGACGATGACTCACATGTTTGGGTTGAAACGTCGGCACTAATAAAAACTTTATAATGGGCCTGAATATTTATTCCCATGATATTTTTATTGACAATTGTATATACTAAAATGAAATATTGTGTATGTTGTTACAAGTCTATATGGAATAATTAAATTAAGAAACTTGTTATTGCAGATACAAGGAGAGAATGGCTGAACTTGTAGAGGATGATGAAGAAAGAGCAGCCAGGCGTTATGCAAAAGTTTCTAGAAAGCAAGCTCAAACAGAAGCTCAACTTCTTGGAGTAGCTCCTCTTGATACATAATGTTTTAACTGCTTGTTTACCTTATGTTTCTTGTGAATATGGTGTATTATATGTATTTATATCAACATTATTAAACTTATTATTTTAAGAAATGTCATTTAATAATTCTGGTTAAGTTTTATAGTCCTTGTTAAGTTGCTCCTCTGCAACCGTAAATATACCTGCATTTGTATGTTTTATATAAATTAGTAATTAAATCATTTGATAATAATACCATGAATGTATTAATAACTGTAAAATAATAAAGATTATGTATATGTAGGTTATTGTTTTCTTAACCACAGATTAAGTTTTCATTTGGGTAGAGTTGTCAGACCAGGGATACTTGAGTTATATTTATAAACCATGAACTATAAATATGTAGCCTTAATTTATTTAAATTCAAATAATTTGACCTTTTCTCTTAAAGTCTTTTAGTAATTTTACAAAGAATATATGCAATAGTCAATATAAAGTTATAAATTAGTAACAACAAGAGGCAGAACATAAATGTTAGGTATTATTGGAAAAAATCCAAAAGACACAGCCTCATGTCTTCAAAATGCAGGCAAAGAAAAACCCAACAACGTTTCGCCAATACAGGCATCATTAGAACAGAAAAGAACAGCTAATCGAACATCACTCCATGAAACCCAATCGCATACTATATGAGAGTTATCTGTTCTTTTCTGTCCTGATGATGCCTGAATTGGTGAAACGTTGAAGGGTTTTTCTTTGTCTGCATTTTGGAGACCTGAGGCTATTTGGTTTGGAATTTTTCCAATAATAACCTAGTCAGTATAAATTTATTATTTCGAGGAACACTTTAAAAAATCCTTTATACTTCACAAAACTTTATTTCATTATGACATCTGAAAAGGTTTCGGGCCTCTTCATCCATTTTCAAGTCTTAGAATCATATTTTAGGATTGTCTAAAATAATTTAAAATTCATTCAAATGTAAAAAGGTGGAAAGAGCTCTTTACCTTCAGTAATTCAAGAAAGATGGTCTTTCAAAAACAAATTTTTTTTTTAAAACATTAAATCACTATTTTCGAGAATGCTTGTCATTTATTTATTTGTTAGGGAAATGTTTGTTATTTTTCTGTGACAAAACTACTCAGTTCGCGCCTCTTGTCCCGAAACTTAAAAATTAGAATCTATAAAACAATTATCTTGCCTACAGTTCTTTATGGATGCGAAACTTGGCCGCTTACATTAAGGGATGAGCAACGTCTTAAGGTTTTTGAAAATAAAGTATTGCTTAGAATATTCGGACCGAAGAAGGATAAGTTAACCAGAGAGTTCAGACGGTTACACAACGCCGAATTGCGTGAGCTGTATCCGGGTAATATAAGTGAGGTAATTTCATCGCGGCGAATCAAATGGGCTTGTAAAGTTGTTGGGCTTAGTAACGAGAGAATTCCTAAAAGGTTAATATTTGCTGTGCCGAATGGTAAGCGTCCGAGGGGTAGACCGAAGCGAAGGTGGGAAGATTGCATTAAAGCCGATCTGAAGGGACTGGGTTTGGACGGCGAACGGTGGAGGGAGGTGTGTAACAAGCGATTGGTGGTGTCGGCATCGAACCTTCGGGTTCGCTAAGCCTTATTATTATTATTAAATCACTATTAGAATAAAATCCCGAAATGGTGACTTTATTTTCTTGTCTTCCCCTTCCTTGCCTTTAAGGCTATACCAGTTTTTTTCCGGACCAGCGGAGAGGGCGGAAGATTAATGCCCTGGGGTTAATTCGTCACCAGGATGAGAACTCCTAATTATTTTATCATATTACCTTGCTAAGCAGGTTACCAGGCAATGCGTGTTCAGTACATGCGTTAGCCCACTTAGCCCCCAAACTGGTAATGTATCGTTTGTGTTGAGACTTCTTCAAATAATGCAATTTTGATGTACTTGTTTCCTTTTCAATGGTTGCCATTTTGAAACGTCCCCACTTTGAATTGGATGATCGCAACAAATTGAATGATGAAGATAGACATTGAAAGGTATATATCTAAAAGTTGTTTTCAATAAAGTCACAAAATTTCGACTCTTTGACTGTTAAAGCTGTCGCTTACATTATTCTCAAGACTTGACTCTCTTCCCCACGCTTTATGCAATGGTGTTAGTTGGTTGTAGCAATTATAGTTCACACAAATAAACTTTTTAACAATCAACTCAAAGATATGATGCAATGAGTAACCAGTTGGCTTTAATATCCTACATTAAGCCAATGACCTTCAGGGATTTCGTGGATGCATTCTCCTGAATAAAATGCTTGGGGTATGGGCACACTACAGCATCATGTACTCTTCGGGACAAGATTTGTAGAAGGTTAGTGGTCACATAGCAAAGTTGTGCCCAAGGAAGAAGGAAAAAGCAGACCCAACTAGTGCAAATTGTTCTCGTGAAGATGCTCCATTAAACCTGACCAAACACAAGGCAGGAGAACGAAACTGCCCTGGACATATCAAGAGATCACGCGAAGAACTGAGTAGGAATATGATCTCCATTATTCAGATCAATATGATCAGACGGCATATTGTAGCAGATGAGCTGCGAGCTCTCATTCAACACTACGATATCATGGGGGTTTAGGAACCGAGCTGCCGTGGGAGGAAGGTTGTTGTATTTTGTCTCACATCGAGAGTTATTGCTCTAGGGAGTTGAGAAAGGAGGACTAGAGTTCCAATAATAATCACTAACCCAAATCTCGATGTGATGAGTCTTGAGCAGTATACTAATGCTGACAGCATAGCATGCTACATCAGATAGGGCAGTATCCCCTTCAACCTTGCTTCGGTATACTCACCCAAAGAAAGTGATATAGGAGAGCGTATATCCGCCATGGAAGCGATCACTGGAAGATAAAGAAATATGATCATCTGTTCGGACACCAACTCCTGCAGCACGGTCTGGGGTTCCAATTGAACAGACCAGAGGGGTATCAGACTTGGAGGATTCATTGCAAGAGGCCAACTGGTAGTGCTTAATGATCCGTCTGCCACTCAAACTTTCTTTGGACCACAGAGACAAAGTTGGATAGATGTTATGTTGGCCTCCCCTATGCTGATAGGACACATTGTCATTGTCGACTGTATCCTCATATCGGAAACGAGCTCCGACCACAACGCAAATGCATCAGATCGCAAGATGCTCCCACGGTATAGACAGAGGATATGTGACCCGAAGAGAAGACTGGAGTTTCTTCCGGTCAGCGATGGAGGGAAAGTTAATGGATGAAGAGTGGGACCCCGCGGATTTTGACAATACGGATTACCTTGAGACCGCCGAACATGTGGTCGTCAAATGCACTGCCTATGAGGCTATGAGCTAAGCTCGTGAGAGAGAGGTGGGAATATATACGCTGACAGAGAGAGTGTTCCCCCAGCTAATGAGCAGAGAGAATTACCCACATTGTAGGGAATTCGTATACAGGTGGAAAGATGCTGTAGGCCGTATACATTTTAATCTGGGAAGAAGAGAAGGAAGTTAAGACAAGCTACAGCTGCTTCGAGGACCGGCTTCAGGTGGAAGAATGGAGAAAAAGAAATGCGTGGGCTTGTGCACACAAACTAGTCTACACCTCATAAATAACAATGTTAACAAAATTTTAGTTAAATAGACCTATACTGCCAGCAGTGGCACATACATACTGCTGTTACAACCGTATTGCCTGTAAGGTAAGGCAGGCAGAAAAAAACAAAAACATTTGTTTTACCATTTATAAAGTTAGAATTACGTAAATAATTAGTATATATTTTGAAGTATAAGCTTCATATAATTTATATGCCTTTTTTCTTTTTCTGAATTTCTATATGTAACATTTGTGAATGTTGAGTAATTATTGTTGAATCATGGCTCATTTTTTTATGTATGTAGTTGCATTATTTGGACCTGGATTTAATAATCTGGTCTTTATGGATGAATTACAAACGGTTCCACACACTCAAACTAGGTTCCACTATAATAAGACTTTACGATAAATGTTACTATATTTTTTAACGTATTCCAGCAATCATCTTATTATACTACTCCGGTCTTTAAAAAACTATGTACCTTGGAATACATTCTTAAATACGCAATAAAGGATTCGACAGGAATCTTCTAGCTTCGCCTTGGGAATATCTAATTCACGGTTTTGTATCACTATGGCTCGTTTCTCTATGGATAGAAATTGCATGTTTGTATTCAATCACGTTTCGGGAATTATTATGTTTTCTGGAGGTTTCACTTCCTAAAATAATGTTTTTCGCGGTCTTTTTATCATAGATTATAGTTGATTTACTTTATAACTTCACTCACTGTAAGTAGTTATGTTCGTAATCTATTTTTGAATTGATAATCCTTATGAAGTCCCAAGTAAATTACCAGGGTGTTCCCAATAAATTAGACAAGAAACAGAAACTCAAAAAATCTGCTGCTGCTGTTTCAAAATCAAAGCTAGCTATAAAAAATAAAGTGTCTAAAGAATCGAATGATGTTTCTGTAAAGTTTTCCAGTATAAAACACAGGAATTGTACTGGTGTTGATAACTGGAAAAAGTTCCTTGAAAGTAAGGGCATGAGTTTGAAGGTCCAGAATGATAATATTAACAAGACCAATGATCATAAAAGTCGGAAAGGCAAGAAAATTACAAAAGCTGTTGCTATTGATTGTGAAATGGTTGGCATAGGGGAAGATGGAGAAGGCAACATGCTGGCTAGGATATCTTTAGTTAATAGTTATGGTGACTGTATCTATGACAAGTATGTGAAACCTAGAGAAGAAGTTGTTGATTACAGAACACAAGTAAGTGGTATAAGACCTGAAGACTTAAAGACTGCTGAGGAATTTGATGTCGTTCAAAAAGAAGTAGCTGATATTTTGAAAAATCGAATATTGGTTGGTCATGCTCTAAAAAATGATCTTTCTGTACTTTTTTTGACACACCCTAGGTACGCTATCAGAGATACAGCAAGGTTTTTTTGCAAAAAAAATAAGAGAACTCCATCTTTAAAAAATTTAGCGGCTGAGTATTTACAGACAACTATTCAAGAAGGTGAACATAGTTCTGTTCAAGATGCTCAAGCTGCCATGCAATTATATAACTTGTATAGAAAATATTGGGAATCAGGAAAAGGAAATAAATCAAAGAGAAGAATTGACAATTGTGTATCAGATAATGTTACAGACGAAAAGGAACGGTAAGTTTTATTCAAACTTTAATCATGTAGTTAATTATTTTTACGAATGTGCTAGTTCACAAGTGCTTTATCTGGATTGGTGGGAAACCAAGATCTCTTTGGTAATAGTTGTACTGGAACAGCCGAATGTTTTTGATAATACTACTTAACTCCTTAGTAAAAAGGCGCCTCTTTCCTCCCTACCACCTGACTGATCTCTTCTGAATATTTACCGTAAACTTATTTTTCTTTATCAAGGTTCTAAGTTAGTTTAGGTTAAGTTTCATTCATTTTATTCTCCAATACCAAAATATTTCTTATTGAAATATGTACATTTATAAATGCAAAGTGTGCTAGAAGTATAAGATGAGTATAAAGTGACCTTGGCCCACAGCCATCCAGACAGAGCTCTTGTGAACTATTATTGTATCACCGAAAGAAGTAAAGTTACATTTGTAAAGAGCATGGTGATTTCATTTTATGAAATGTTATGTAATGAATTTTTGCAATAAAGTGTCAATTAAGTTTTTCTTCATTCATTTTTTAGTTGATCATATTTTTTAATGTTTCATTTATTTTGGATATTATTTCTGGGAATTAGTCGAGACTGCTTAACGGTCCCTTATAAGGACAATATATTGATCATGTTTAGCGGTACATTGATAGAGTACTCCTTCTTGTTACCTACAAGATAATATTAATGAAACAACTAATATCTTAGGTCTTTTTTTTTTTTTTTTAAATAGGATGTGATAAATAAAAATATATATAATTTAAGTAACTAACAATTTCTTCACAATAAAGTAGAAAAAATTTTCCTCAAATGTTAGTAGATCTTGTCTTTGTTTGAACCTGGAGTCTACGAACTATGTTCTGCGGTATCTGGTATAGTTTCTTTAATTATATGGAAAACTTTTAAATCTATTTAAAAAATATGAAATTAAGTAAATCACTCAAACAGGAGGTTACTGCAACATTTATTTCATGAGTTGTTTCTTTTAAAAAGCTCTTTACACAACTGAAGTGTCATTTATATAACAAGGTTTTTTTTTTTTTTTGTAGATATGTTAATTTACAATATTGAGATATTATATTGAATTGGTATTGATGAAAACAAAAAACCGTATTTCTGTAGGAGAGTTTTTTTTCTGAAGAAGCATTATTTACAAGCAAGGAATGGTTTATTTTATTTCAGAAATAGCCATCATTTGACAAATGGAAATCTGCATGGCACAGTACATAGATAACATCAATACCAACAAAATATAAAAATAAACATTTCTGAAAAAATTAAACCCTGCAGTTGCTTAAATTATTTTCATGAAGATGGAAATAAATAATAATAATTCAATTAATAAATAAACAATATTGTCACTTATAAATGTTATATATACATAAAAATTTATATATTGTGATATATACAGTCCCAGGCGAAACAATGTTGTGCGGTCTTTTGGGTGGGTTACTGACGGAGAGGAGGAGCTGGTGTGCCTCCCTCTTTCCTTCTCAATTGACTTTGCAGCAAATTGGAAAGCAATAGCCTAAGATGTGCAAAGTGCTGGTTCAGGCAGCCAAAGGTTGGACAACCGAACTTTTTTCCATTTTTTTTTTATTCCAAAAATATCTACAACCAAATCTATTTCAAATACAGTGCAATGGTTGAAACCCATTTCATGGGTCTATCAAAAAATAAATTTCAGCCAACCAAGATTAGATTCGAACGAGAGCAGCTACACTTCAAAATGCTAAAGCAGGCAGTGCTCTTACATGCTTTGTCCTTGTGGCCTCTACTAAACTATTAACTCTCTGAACTTCATCTATATACTATTTTATGAACTCCTTTGAAATGTGTGTTTAACTAGGTTTTTATAGTTTAGAAAAGATCGTTAGCTCTAATAGATGGTTCTCTTGAATCTCATTATCAAAAAGGTTGGCAACCATCTTGAACCTTCTTATTTTTATAACTTTTGATGTAGATAAAATCATTCCTGTCTTTATATATTATTTCTCAAAGGTGTTTATTTGTCAGTACTCCATATCTTTGTTTATTCTCCATCAAATAAAATCAATTAGCCATCATTTCGAAGATTATCTTTTCCTCCAGCTGTACAACATATGCACATCATGCACAAAATTTAGAAAAAAGTTATGAACAAAAGAAAACTTTATTTATTTAGGAAACTACAAAATGTATACAATTTATGGTGGATTTTATCTACAACGATTATGAAGGTTTCCAAATTTCTTACAAAGTATTGGGTTGGCAAATAAGTCCTTTCACTTCGACTATGGCTGTATGGTGTATGGTGGACTCTCAGGAGAACTCGAAGCTAATCTTAAACGTCTAATGAATTGCTCAATACTCTTTATCTTTGGGATCTCGAGAAATACGCATATTACCCAGTTTTACACCGACTTGAAGTGGCTTTATCCATCCTACTGCCGTCAGTATTTCCTTGCTACCTTCATATACCAGGCTATTAGAACTCGGGGATCCTCCTATATTCTACAGGTCCTACAATTCAAATGCTCCTTTCAATCCTGTCCCATCAGATCCTGTATGCTTGATCTCTATCCTCCTCCCTAACGAACTGCTGCATTTGACAAATCCTTTTTAATTCAAACCATCTCCCTCTGGAATTCTATTCCCCAAGATATTCGACACGCTAAGTCAGTATCATCTTTCAAATCTCTCCTCTTCAAACACCTATTCCATTCCCAATCCGTTTGATCACAAAATGTACTTAAAAATCTAAGTTGTAAGAATCTCAAAGTACCCCCAGCTAATTTGATTATTTTGTGGTTTATTGAGATTTTGTGTACTTATTTTACTTTCTCTGTATCTTTATTTTATTACTAACCATCCTGTAAATATTTAATTGTATTTTATGGACACACCAGAATATTAATATATATTCTGTACTTGTAACTTGTTCTAAAGGGGCACTAGTCCCAGAATAATAAATTATTTTTATTCATTCTTATCTGATGAATTAATCCCTCTTGTTGAAAATAGCTTAGTATTGTGTTTACTATATGGAATATGTGGATATGGAAGAAAATATCATTCATTATCGGCGTATTTTGTTGTATTATTTTAAAAAAGGTAAGCGTGCTCGAGAAGCTTATAGAAAAATTCGCAGTGTTTATGAGGATGATGCCTTTACCGAATGCACCTGTTAAAATTGGTTTGCCAAATTTCATTCAGGAAATTTTACATCAATGATTCTCAACGGTCTGGTCGCCCACATGAAATTGAAACGAGCAATGTTAAGGCCATTGTTAATCAAAATCCCACCCCATCGGTTCGAGAAATGTCTATGGCCCTAAATGTGTTACACACAAGTGAAGAAAACCATTTGCACAAGCTCGGCTATGTTTCCAGGCTTAATGTTTGGGTTCCTCACATGATTTTTTTTTTTTTAATTACAAAAGATGTTATAACTTCAACACAACTTTAGCTCTCTACAAAAAATTTAGAGCCTCATAAACTACACAAAATGACATCAACAGAACCTTCGTGAACCTAAGCCATTTTTTTGTATTTATTCCGTTTGTAGACGTTAAATAAAAAACCCATTCCTACGGCTTTGAAGAGAAATAATTCAGCTTTCAAAACGGATATAGTAACATCAAATTTGGAGAAGATCCTGAAGAGTTATGAATGATCGGAAGGGTGTCGCGTTCCACCAAGACAATGCTAGGCTCCACACTTCATTGGTCACTCGCAATAAATTATTGAGCCATGGATGAGACCTTTTGTCCCACCCTCTCTATTCACCAGACCTAGCTCCAAGTGACAACCACTTATTCCGTTCTCTACAGAACTCCATGAATGAAAAGAAATTCCTGCATGAAGGGGACATATAAAACCTCTTGGATCAGTTTTTTAACAATAAACTCCAGACATTCTATGAACATAGCATTACGCAATTAGTGGAAAGATGGGAAAAAGTCCTATTAAATAATGGTCAATATATTGTAGATTAAAATGAATTTTATGTCTATAATACATTGAGTTTTATTTCGCCATGAAAAACCGAAAGAACTTAGTTGCCAATCCAATAAACATTTTAAAAATCTAAATCTTGATGATTTTTTAAAACGATATAACCATTTGTAATTTGTACACGTTTAGGGCTATTATTTTTAATCAAAATTAATTCCTTCCAGGCACCCATACATTGCATTTACTTATTTCCATATTATATTGCTATTTGTTTACTAACCAATATAATGTGCTAATTATTTGGAGAAGCCATCCAGTATTAAGTTTTAAAAATAATGTATATCATTTTAATATATGATTATTACTTAACAATCTATAAATAACAAATACCTGCAAAACTCTCTAAGATATATGTATTTATTTTTTTCAGGGAAATCTAAAACTGAGTTAAACAATTCTGCAAAAATCAAGTAATTAATCAAGAGGAGAAACTTGAAATTTATAGTTGTTATCCTGAACATTAAATTTTAATACTGTTAATAACATTTTAATTAATCATAAATATACTGTAAATAATCTTTTATCTGCCATTGTATTTACTTTGTATAAATAACAGAACTTTTTGTAAGTCTGTAAAAGGTCATATTCTGATGTATATAATATACATGTAAGATTTGTTGATAAAGCAAATATTTTATAAGAAATTTTGTTATGAAAATACTATAAATACTAGTAATATTATAAATAAAAACTGGAGACAGATATAGATTTTTTTAAGAAGTCAATTTTGTTTATTATTTGAAACTTAATTAAGAGCCATATTTTTGCCCAAGCAAGAAGACACAAAGGTTATGTTGTCCGCTAAAAGCTATGTAACAATTTTTTGAGCGACGGCTGGGTCAATTTTTAAGTTTGAAGACTCAAATTGTTCAGTGAGATCCTCTAAGTGTTTTGAAAGCAAAGCGACATGAGTATTGTGTTTGGGTCGTATGCTAAATGGTATGTAATAATTTTTTTAATGAACAGCTGGATCAACTTCTACGTTTGGTGGCTCAAATTATTCGATGAAATTCCCTTTAGTGTTTGAAAAATTTGAACTGAAAACAATGACCGATGGTTAAATAATATGTTTCATAAAATAAAATACAAATTCTGGAAGTTTTGTAACTATTTTTTGAGCAAATGGCTGGAGTGTACTTAAGTTTGGTATATTAAATTATTTGGTTACATCCCATGAATGTTTAGAAAGAATTCTGACAAATTAGTGTATATATAAAGTGTGTTCAATCAATCCGCGAAAATGTATAAAACGGTTTTATTTAGCAGATGGATTCACTGATTTTTAACTTTAACGGCTGTAATTACTCAGTGAGATCAGGTGAATATTTGGATACAATTTGAGCACAAAATACTGGAAAAAAATATTGTAGTTTAAGTATTTTGATTAGCCGCCCCGGATGGGGGAGCTAGTCAGGATGCTCGGAGGAGGCAGCCCCTCTACCTGACTCGGGGGCAGTGGGCTGATAACCCACCCCCCCTAAAGTACCTTATTACGAAACCTCAAAGAGAAGAAGCCGGACTGAATTACGGTAACAGACCCAGGAAACGCCTAAATGACCTAAGAATTGGATTTTGGAACATTTTATCATTACATAGACTAGGAGCACTTCGTGCGCTCCTTGCAGAAGTGGACACATACAGAATCGACATAGCAGCTATCCAAAAGGTCCGATGGATAGGACAGGGAATTATGGAGAAGAAGTACCATACACTCTACTATAGCTGCCATGAAAAGCATCACATCTTCGGCACCGGATTTGTTGTGAGAGGCAGAGCTCAACAGTTGGTGATGCGATTTACTCCCATTAACCAAAGGTTATGCTACATTCGGCTTAGAGGAAAATTTTTTAATTTCTCTCTAATCAACTGCCATGCCCCAACAGAGGTGTCACCTGAGGAGGATAAGGAAGCATTTTATGAAGAACTTGGACGCGTGACAGAAAGCTGCCCCAAAAATGATGTTAAAATCATTCTTGGTGACTTTAACGCACAAGTTGGTAAGGAGGTGGCACTCATGCCGACCATAGGAACCCACAGCTTGCATGAGACCAGTAATGATAATGGGCTACGGATGGTGAACTTTGCTACATTGCACGGACTGGTTGTTGGAACAACTCTTTTTCCTCGAAAGAATATCCACAAAGCAACATGGATCTCTCCAAATGGGCAAACAGCATCACAGATAGACCATGTACTCATTAGTGCCCGTCACAAGTCCAACATGATAAATGCAAGATCTTATAGAGGTGCAAATATGGACACGGATCACTGTTTGAGCATTGCCGAGGTCAGATCACGAATTTCGCTGATTAAAAACCACTACCAACGACCAAAGAAGAAGATTGATGTGGTTAAACTTAAGGACTCAGACCACCAATATTCGTATCAACAAGCTGTGGAGACGAAACTTAACGAAGAAGTAATTAATGACAGCTCTATGGTCGATGAACAGTGGAAGAGATGCAGCAACGCTTCTTGGTTTTGCTGATGATATTGACATAGTAGGTAGGTCTGAACGGGCTCTCAGAGAAGCGTTTATAAGCCTTGAAGCAGCTGCAAGACCACTTGGTCTAGAAGTCAACGAGAGGAAAACTAAGTATATGAGAGTTGGCGGTGAGGTTGATCTGAACTCTCCATTTGAGGTAGGTTCTTTTAAGTTTGAGAGAGTGAAAAGTTTTATATACCTTGGGTCTGAAATCAATAGCAAGAATGACATGGCTCAAGAAATACAAAGAAGGATCACGGCTGCCAATAGATGTGTCTTTGGACTTGGCCGACACTTAAGAAGTAGGTACCTCTCAAAGAAGACCAAGCTGATCATATACAAGACCCTTGTTCGGCCTGTTTTGACATATGGCTCAGAGGCTTGGACGATGACCAAAAGGGATGAGATGAAGCTGAGTGTCTTTGAGCGAGGAGTCCTCAGAAGGATTTATGGTCCAGTAAAGGAGGGTGATGTCTGGAGGAAAAGAAAAAATAGGGAGCTCAGTTCTCTCTATGCAGACATCGACGTAGTCACGTATATTAAACTGGCCAGACTAAGGTGGGCAGGGCATGTGGCCAGAATGAGCACCCTTGAAATACCAAAAAAAAATAATGATGGAGGAGCTGCACCTCGTAAGACGGGTAGGAAGGCCGAGGACGAGATGGTTGGACAACGTGGCCTATGATGCGAGAACCCTGCTTGGTGTGCGGAACTGGAGAGCTGCAGCAGAAGACAGAGCCAACTGGCGGAGGCTCTTGGAGGAGGCCCAGTCGGGATGTTGTGCCATACATGAATGAATGAAGTATTTTGATTATTAATAATTGATTTGCAATGATATCATCATGTGATCATATGTTATGAAAATAAATTGTTAATATTTTAAAACCTAAAAATATTTGAATTTTAAAAAAACAGACTATGGAAATTGGGAAATTTTATCCATCCTAAGGAAATGTACTTCATATTTACTTAAAAATCTTGGGAAATTGATATCTAGGAAAATTTAAACATATGTAATAATTGGTTGTTGGCAGATACCGATATATGGGACAAAATCTATTTGCCTGGAGCTACAGTGTGTGTTTAAAACTACCCGTCTATTACATAAACTTTTAAAAATACGTAGATATAAATTTCCCTACCAATCTACCAAGATATTTAAGTAGATATGGAATTACATTCCCTTAGAATGGATAAAATATCCTAAATTCTGTAGTCTGGTATTTTTTAATTTAAATATTTGTTTTATTTCTATTAAAGTCTGTTTAAACACCCATGTTGTGTTTTATCATGCAATTTTATATCTAAATCTAATCATATGTATATATATAAAATGCTTGGGGTCAGTGAGTTAAGTGCTTATAATAAGTAATAAATTTCAAGAAACATGGGAGTAAGAGAAGTACTCCATAAAGAAGGATGAATACCTGCCAGAGAAAGACATGCAGTCCATGATTCTCCAAGCAATGAAATCCTCCCTCTCAGGTATGTCAAGCCTGTCACCCTATACTTCTAGATCAAGAATGCGGAGGAGTATGTTCATACCCTGAACCTAAATCACGAATTACACTATGGATACCCAGGAGGTTTAACAGATTTCTATTGGTTTGGTACATGAGGCTAAATTAAGCTTACTAATTTATTCTGCTATAAAGGAAGAAATATTGGTCCTTACGCACCTGATGATCATAATCAGTTATACTCCTTGGATCTTGACCAATTTGTTCTGTCCTTGAACCCATGGATTTAGTGGGAAGGACATAATCAATCCCACATTGTTACCAAAACTGAAGTTTATGATTTAGAAAAAAACATCTGCTAAGTAAATCAGTATAGTATAGCTTCCTTATCATTTTTATTCACTAAACTATGAGAAACAGTTTTAGTGAATATTGACATGTTTCAGAAAGTTACCCCTTTTTTATCTCTGCCTTTAGACATTTACCATCTGGGATAATTTTTTTCCTTTTAATTGTATGGAATTAAAAACCAATGACATGCATTTAAATGTATTTCTACTAGGCGTGTAAATATGTAACCAGAATTTTCGTATAAAAAAATTGTCTAAACAAATATTGTTAAATAAGATTTTATTCAAAATATTGTCCATCGCTATACATTTTCCCCATCTCTCTGGCAAATTTGGAATAACATGCCAGAAAAACTTCTCTTTCTGCTGAGCGAGTGCATGCCCCATCGATGCAAATAAATTGTTGGAATGAGCCAAGCTCAGTTGATTTTAAAATTCAATTTTATTTTGTTAAGTAAGCATTAATGAAAGAATTTAACCAATTTTCATCTGTTTTCTAAAGAGATAGAATGAGAAGCAACCTTAGTGATAGAAATTTCTGCTCATACATTTATTTCTTAATTATCAATCATGGTTTTCCAAAAAGGATTATTTTTTCCTGATACTAACTTAATTATTTTTTCACATTATTTCATGGAACACTAATAAATTGATTTTGAATAACCTAATTATTGTATTCCAATATTATTTTCTCTTGTACATATACTACTGAAGTAAAATAATGACAAAGTTATACTGATGATAAACATATTTTTATAGTATAAAGTGGTATTTCCATCAATACTGACTATGATATTAATTTATCCAGTAATGAAAAATACAAATACACCACAGAAAATTAATAATTACTATAATTCTAACTTAAAGGTATTATTAAGCATCCAGGATACATGCATCTTCAGTGTGAAAGGGGGCTTATGTGAATTTCAACCTTATTTATCAATACAAAAATACCTTATTCGCATGAAAATGACAAAACCGTTTTTTATCATTTATATGAACACTAAGTGGACGATATTCTGATTTCACAGGAGTAAAATTCTTTGATGGTGATTTAAGGTTATGAAATGTCACTTAATGACTTTTTGCAATAAACCGATATGATGAAATTTTTGCATGCTATTACATCTCACATTATGTATGATATAATTTATCCTACGATATATGATATAATATATCCTAAGGATTATCAGACTTTAAAAAATAAATCAAAAACCTGTCAATATTATGCTTCTAATTAAATAAAATCTGGCACTGTGCGTGCATCACACAATTTTGACTTACCAACCTCCGAGTAGATATTTTCATATATAGGGAAGTCAAAGTAAAAACGATGTTCTAACTTTATTTAAAACAATTAACTACCCTGTTTTTCCTGTCCATCGAATCTGTTAAATATTTATACGTTTGCATCACTTTTCATTTCATTTTAAGACTATAGTACCAAACAATACTAATGAATGTGGGGAAAAATAGATCTTTTCTAAAAATTCTGAGTTGATTTGGAAACATTTATCATGAAACTTGTCGAAAAATATGTAGAAAGTTACGGAGAAGCAATGTATAGAAGTTAAAATATGAAAGTCCTCAACAGAGGAGTATCGGGTATCCGAAAAGAAGGATCAGTCAGCAAAGGTTCCGCTATTTCCGCATAGGTTCTAACCCTAATTTATCCTTTTGTTACTAATCAATTTGCTTCATTCATTATATTTAACCATTTTCTATATAAATGTCTAATGTGAAATGGATTATTATTATTAATACAAAAAATTTAAGGTACTGCATTTATGGCATTTAAACCCTGTTGGAGAACATCAATGAGAATAAAACTTACATTATATTAAAATCCGCTTAACTTTACACTGAGATAATAAATTTTATCAAAATCCTATGAGCCATTTTTGAGAAAATTGTAAAAATCTGTAAGATCTATGGTAGAAAGAGGCACCTCTGGTTAGTCGATTTTGATGAGATAGTTGCTGTAACATCTCAAGCATGTCAAAACTTTAAATATTCCTTTCCAGTGGCGTAGGACTTTTCATTTTTGAGCTTCACTGTTCACACACAGACCATTTTGTGAGACTATATTATTTGGACTCAGAGGACCTCAAAACATGTATTTCTGTTGAAAATTTTCACAATCACAATACTTACATACACTGACAGGCAACAAATTCCACCCACTTGATTTTTCCATGTTTTCATCTATAAATATTTCTGTAAACTTGTATTTGTATATAATACATGGTATTTGTAGATAATACTTAGTATTTATGGAATTTTATAATCTTTTTTACCTTTAATAATCAAAATGTGATTGGGTAAGAAAGATTAGAAAAAAAAATTGAAAAACGAACCATTATTATTCTAAAAGAAATTAATTACATCATCGTTTAGTAGCGCATGTTTCCTCCTCTTGCCTTCACTACTTCTTGAAGACGCCTCGGCATACTTTCCACCAGTCGGGAAATGTACCTTTGCTGGAGGATAGCCCATTCCTCCCGAAGAGCCCTTTCAAGGTCCTGCAGTGTATCAGGAAGTGTTGCACGCGCTCTTATTCGTCTTCCGAGGTTATCCCATAAATGCTCAATGGGGTTCAAATCTGGAGAACATGCTGGCCAGGCTAAAACCTCAATATTGTTCTGTTGAAGGAACATCTGCACTATGTGGGCGTGCATTAGAATAGAACGATCGCCGATTTCGTTGAGGATAGGCAACACATGAGGTTCCAAAATCTCATCTACATGGCGAATGGCCGTCAAAGATCCTCCACGAACAACACCCAATTCTGTGCGGCGCTCCATTGAAATCCCAGCCCACACCATTAAGGAACCACGTTGGAAAGGTTGGCTCTGGGAAAAATTACAGGCTGCATATCTTTTGTTTCTTATTCTCCACACCCTTTCACGCCCGTCTGGAGATTGAATAGCGAATCTTGACTCATCTGTAAAAAGTACAGCACTCCATTCGTCCATAGTCCAATGGCTGTGTTCTCGAGCAAAAGCCAGCCGTATTACTCTGTGAGTTCTGGTCCTCTTATTGGACGAAAAGCCATTAATCTATACTGATTTAATCCTCTCCGAGCGGTATGTTCTGAAATTTGCACACCTCGAACTTCATCGAGCTGATGAATTGCTTGAACAACGGTAAGGTGCCGGTTTCGTAAAATTCTCAAAGTCAAAAACCGGTCATCCCGTGGTTCTGTTACCCAAGGCCGTCCAGAACCGGGCCTTCTATTGTAAAAACCAGCTTCCCGAAAACGCCTGACAGCATCTCGTAAAGTTTCATATGGAACTCCGATGGCATTAGCTGCATATCTAATGGAACGTCCATCATCAATAAGTGCCACACCACGCGCAACATCCTCAGCACTAGAAGGTATTTTTAAACTTAATATTGAAAAAATTAAAAGCCGGAGACTAAGAAATGTGCTGCAAGAAACGGCACTGAACTAATGATACTGAATAAACATTTTGATTCCATAGAAACTTTCTATGGACTTTCTATTAGAAAGTAAAGATTGGAATCTAGAATCATTTAATTTAATTAAGGATTAAGGGTATTGTCCTCTATATTAACATTCCTAATTGAAAACAAACAAAAAGATTACCTATTTATTCATTAAAAACAATAGACCAATCAAAAGCAGAAATATTTTTAGATGAAAACATGAAAAAATCAAGTGAGTGGAATTTTTTGCCTGTCAGTGTATATAGGTAAGTGAGAATAGGTGTGGGGTGGCTGAATGGGCTAACACGTGTGCACAGCACCAAGAGTTGACCAGCAACCAGATAACCGAAGTCATGAGATGAAATCCCGGTGTTGGAAGGGATTTTAAATTCCCCTGGCCTGTTAAAATCCAGTATAGCCTAAAATGCGAGGTAGAAAAGAACCAGAAAAAAAATTTTAAAACAGTTACTGAGAATAAAAATGTATGGTAGGTAACAGAAGAAATATAACATAACATTGATTATAGTAAAAATAACAATTATTTTATTATTTAAGTTATAAAATACTGATAATAATAAAAAACAAATAATTCAATTTAAGTTACAATTTTTTGACTTCACAAACAGAGTACATATACATATCTACAAAATATAGATATAATATTTACATAACTTACACTTCACCATATAAACTTAACATCTATTAACAATAAATCAGACTGTATTTAGAAAATATACCAGAAGCCAAATAAATAATTATAAAATTATTTTGGTCCAAGCATTTCCTCGGGTTTTACATATTTATCAAACTCTTCTGCAGTGAGAATTTTAAGTTTGATTGCTGTTTCCTTGAGAGTGGACTTATCTTTATGGGCAGTTTTGGCGATTTTGGCAGCCTAA
The DNA here is from genome assembly GCA_928085145.1 of Nezara viridula. Taxonomy (NCBI): domain Eukaryota; kingdom Metazoa; phylum Arthropoda; class Insecta; order Hemiptera; family Pentatomidae; genus Nezara; species Nezara viridula. The sequence goes on along the minus strand of OV725081.1, from coordinate 25,959,198 downwards.
AACAAAGATTTTTTTATTGATAAATAAATGGATCACAACTTTTAGAAAATTGTATGTGGATTGAAAATTAAGTTTTTTCTTTTTTACCATTGATTATAATTATATTTTTCATTTTTGACAAAAAATAGAGAAACCAAGTCACTATTAATGAATATATACAAATATCAAGGTAAATAAGGAAAATCGTTGGAAAAACACTGGAAGATTACTATTTGGCAAATTGCCATTTTTTTTTTTTTTTTTTGTTGCAAATATTAAGAAAGGTATATAAAGAACAACTGACTCAGAAGATTAAAGTGATTTTACAGCAGAAAAGCATTGTTAAAATAAACTAAGAGATGCTGCTTAACATTTTGAAATTAACCTTGATGTCGACCTGAGCAAATTAAAAAGCAAAAGGGAAATACAGTAAGTAAGAAGCTCTTATCACAAACTTAATCATAAAGTTTCTTGCCAATCAACTTTAAGATAAAGAGTACAATAATTGAAAGTCCATGAAAATTTCAGCTTCGTATGAGAAATAATGGCTGAAGATAAACTATATAAAAAAAAAAAAAGTGAACATCTAATTGTTCTATAGATAATAAAACCATCGAACTTAATAATGAAACATGGGAGAAATTTAAATATCAAAATTAATTCAATAAAAACGAAGGCATCCATGAGGAGAATGAAAAACAAGATAAATGCTAAAATTTAGTTTTCAGGGAATAAGCCCTGGATAGAGAAAAAACATTAGTAGATATACCATCTGATTACTAAGTTTTTTGTTTATGTTAAAGATGGCATTCTACTTAAACCTTTAATTTTTTATGTATGTATGACTAAAACATAAATTATCAAGGTAGATGGCTATAAAATGAAAATTTTGTTGAGTAATATATTATTAATGTTACATGAAAAAGAAGTTACTTTTATTTAATTAAAAAAAAAAAAAAATGCATCAACTACATTAGTATATCAATTTAAATATGTACTAATCAGAAGATGAACTTACAATGATAAATGATATAATATCAATTAACAATTTATTATTCTTACCTTATCGTAACCGATATGAGGATTAAGGGCTGTGACCAACATAAGAGATTCATGCAACAATTTGTCAATTCTTTCAGTATTAGCTTTAATGCCAATTACGCAGTTCTCTGTAAATGATTTACAAGAATCTCCAAGCAATCTGATAGACCTCAAAACATTGGCAACCATCACTGGTTTGAATACGTTGAGTTCAAAGTGCCCATTTGAACCTCCGATAGAAACAGCAACGTGGTTTCCCATAACCTGAGCAGCAACCATAGTGATTGCTTCACATTGTGTTGGATTTACTTTTCCTAAAGCAATTACATAGGTTTTAAAAAGAGAAAATATAATTTAAATTATACCATGCACAGATTTTAGACATTTATTTTTGTTTAATTCAGGCAGTAAGAACTGCAAAATAAAGTAAACATCACAACATGAGTATTAGCTATAAAGTAAATTTATACATTAATGACATTAATTTTTAATACAATTTTATTTTTATTGATAATTATTAAAATATTATTTTTTGTTTCCTCACCATTATGTGAATAATAATATAATTTTTTTTTTTTCGAAAATGGCCACTCCTCCGAAGAAAAAATACATATCTTGAAATACGAGTAATTGTATAACCAGTGGCAGTAAGTAAAAAGTGATAAAGCTATATTGGCTTTACTTGGCAGACGTTATTTTTCTTCCCATCAACCTCTTCATTATTCTTTAATCTTTTAAAGACAATTGACTCAAATATGAGTCGAGAGAGAACAGGACTCAGGTGACAGTGGACTCATATATGAATCAAGAAAGGATGGTGGACTCACATTTGGGTCGAGAGCCTGTCAGGCTCTTTCTCGTTAGTTAAATGATGGGGTGCTCAGTGATAAATTTTACTTTTAAAACTATCTCTTAAGCCTAGTACACACTAATAGACAATGTTGGGTGATTTGTCTAGAGACGGTCTCGAGAAACAGTTGCTTCGTCTAGCATCCACACTACAATGTTGTGAATTTCTCAGTCTCATCTTCTCAGAATAAATTTAAAGTATATTGTTTCACATTTTTTACTTCCATTCTCAGTAATATAATAACATATTTCACTATTTTTTTATTTTTTTTATTTATTTTTTTTTTTTTTAAGAGACATGACAAAAACACTAAACAGTTTTTAGTTTTTCACTAATTCAATTGAATAAAAAATAAAGGTTTAAATGAAAATATATATTAATTCTATAAAATAAAGAAGTTTAAAATGATGAGGTAGAGATGATGAAAAGTATTCTGTTATAGGGGCACAAAGTGTCGGCTACCATCCTCAAGGCCACTCCAACATTCCCACTCATCATTGCTAAAAGGTTAATTTAAAGTCAATTATCTGAGACTGATAGGATTCCGAGTAAAAGACATTAAGATAATTAACCTAAGGTAAATGGTGCTGTAAAACGGAGTAGTTCTACAGAAACAAGGATTACACTATATACATTTTTCAAGATAATTAATTTTTAATTACCGGTAATTATATCATATTTCAGCTGAAATAACCTTTTTAAAGCTAATTAATAATAAAAAATAGAGAAATTCATTATACCAGGCATGATACTGGATCCTGGTTCATTTTCAGGAAGGATCAGCTCTCCAAGTCCACAACGGGGGCCTGAAGCGAGGAATCTAATATCATTAGCGACCTTCATGACACTGACAGCAACGGTATTCAAAGCACCCGATACCTCAACCATGGCATCATGGGCTGCTAAGGCCTCAAACTTGTTTGGAGCAGTCACAAATGGCAGTCCTAAAAAAAAAAAATTAATATCATAAAAAAAGATATTTTAAAAATTGCTTATGTATATATATATATATATTTCCAATAAATATTTTTAATATATATTTTTTAAGAGTAACTTGAATTTCAAATGTTAAAATGTTTATTAAGATAAGAATGGTATTTAAGTTGGGTAAAAAGTTGATTTATCAAGTCTGATGTAACACAGCTGAATATGATGCGCTAGAGGCCTGTAACCGATAAATTAAAAATGAGTTAGAATTCACCAAGAAATTCATTCATAAAAGTATCTTGAACACAATAAAACTTATCAACAGCACAATTAATACAAAAAAAAAAATCAGATAATGCAGTTGATTTGACCATCAAATATTTTTTTCATCTATCTAACTCATAGTTAATTTTTTTAAGACAAATCAATAACAGTACCTATGTAGTGAAGAGAGATGACACTACAGATAGAGAAAAAAAATAAATAGCAGAATCTTAGCTACTAACAGAATATCTCTTACTTTGGTATAAGAAATTATTAAAGAATCAAAAGTAGCTTGAAAAGCAAAAAAAATTCTGAACAAACCTTAATCCTTCAAGTGCAAATCTTTATCATCTCAAAGCTTTTTCATTATAATGAAAAAAATCATAATCAAAAAGTCCAATAATTTTTCTAGTTATTTTAATATTGGAACAACAATAGAAGGCTTAAATGAGCAGACTCTATTGTAAAGATGAATAAAAAAAGAGCCATTAAGCCTGCACAAATGTTACAAGAGCTTATGTTTTGCATGATGATAAAATAACTTCAGTAATATTTTTTTCTTAATTTTATGAGGGCAAATTAAGAGATACTCTTTAAGTGAGTGGAAATCTCACAGTAAGGTTCCAATTAAAACAGCAATTACTTAACAATAACTAATAATATAAATTAATACCTCCATAAAACAAGGTAATATAATTGCGTATGAACATGATCGACAATACTCAGCTATTTAAAGTACTACATCAATAATCAATAATGCGAACCAGGACTTCAATTTTTATCAAAATCTATGCCAAGTAGATACGTAGAATCCAATTATCCAACAGATATAAATTGAATCCAATATTTCTTTATTCATTGAATTCCAATCAATAATACCTAGTGTTTATATTTAAAACAGATTGTCTAGAAATTAATTGGAATAAAGATATTTGTATTTAAACTAGATTAATACCAGTGAGCTCTGCGATCTTAGCAGCAGATTTTTCTGCGAATCCAATCCTTGTATTGAGACCAGTACCGACTGCTGTGCCTCCAAGTGCAAGTTGATATAACCTTGGAAGAGTATCCTTTATTCGACAAATGCCATAAGCAATTTGAGTTGTGTACCCACTAAATTCTTGTCCAAGGGTAAGGGGCACAGCATCCTACATCAGTATAAAGGCATTAGGATGTTGGGGCAAAATCATAAGAATTAAACTTATAAACGGTAATATAACAGTCATTAATGATATTAAATAATCAAAAAAATTAAGTATAGAAAATTTTTTTTTCATTAATACTAAAAAAGATAGGCGAATAGTTATAAACGTGATAAAACAGGTACCTGAGTATGTGTTCTTCCAATTTTAATGATTTTTTCAAATTCTTTGGACTTGCATTCCAATGCATCATGAAAAAGTTGTAGATTTGGAAGCAGACCACAATGAATTTCAATAGCAGTTGCAATGTGCATTGCAGTTGGAAAGGTATCATTAGAGCTCTGAGATTTGTTGACATGATCATTAGGGTGAACAGGTTTCTTAGATCCTAGTTCTCCACCAAGTATCTGGATAGCACGGTTGCTGATAACCTGGATAAGTATAAGATATTTAAAAAAAAAAAAGATAGTTAAATTAAAGATTAATTTGTTATAAATATACATCTCGAGCATACCTCATTGGTATTCATATTAGACTGTGTACCAGATCCCGTTTGCCAGATGACTAATGGAAAATGTTCGTGATATAAGTCTCCAGATATAACATCATCACATGCTTTTGATATAGCATCTGCAACTTTGCTATCTAAACCATACTCTTTATTTACTTCAGCTGCAGCTTTCTTCAAAATGCCCATGGCTTTTATGACAGGTAACTGTTGGCAACCATTATTCTTGAAATTTCATATTAAATTTATATAACAAAGTTTAATATATATTTTAATATAAACTCACAGGCATTCTTTCTGTGTGATCGCCAATTGGAAAATTCATCATTGACCTCATCGTCTGAGCTCCATACAATTTATCAGCTGGAACCTTCAGTTCACCAAAGGTGTCCGATTCAATCCTAAATTCTCCTTCTGATCTCTGAACAGAAGAAGTAAATTAATGTTTACCCCAAAAACTTATAAGTATAATTTTAATGTAATAATTTATTGATGAAATCAGGTATATGTACCATTTTAATGAGCTATTTCTTTCTAAAAGCTGAAAGACAATCGTGTCAGCAATTTAATACTAAAATTTATAGGTTTTGAGGTTATAAAGTAAAAAAATTACAACACTTTTCCTTATATAATGTAAACGACCAAGAAAAACTGCAATTCCAATCGACACTTCTTACAAAACACATTTTGATTTTGTTAAGATATATTTTTAGAATTTTAACAAAATTTAAACTTGGCTCGATTACATAGCATGCATAATGGCAAAGAAAATGAAAAAGTCATATGTAAATTTAATACTATGGGACAAATGTCAAAATAATATTTTTTTTTTAATAGAGAGCTAATTACTTATGATTAAATTAGAATGAAAATACAGTTAAATAATTGTTTAATAAATTCTAGCGAAAAATAAGTATTCAATTTTGCTTTTGATCAAGTTAAAGAACTCAGAATCTTTTTACAAAATCTAAACTAAATAATGATCTTCTGAGAATAATTTATGACAAAGTTAAAACAAATATTAATAAAAGATACATATAAATGTGCAAGATATATATGAATATCACCACATATCTAAGAACCGAATTGAAGGCAACTTGTATTTAAATAAACACAATACAGTGAATATTATAATACATTATAATGTACCATTCTTCTTCAATAGTAACTAAATATAATAATAGTCTGATGGGTTAAAACTACACAGCAAGAGAATAAGTTGCTTACCATGACTGCTGTGGTGGAAAGCTTACAAATAACTGGCTTCATTGAAGGAGTGAGGCCTTTAAAATGTTTTGCTCCCCTCCTTCCATGACGGGAAAGTTGCTTTATCAAAAGAGCCATCCTCGAAAATTAAGTAGAGAATAGCCAATATTGCTGAAGTTTCGAGCAGGTTAAATTAGGAAAGGAAGGTTGTAAAGATGGACTAGTTCCAAGTATACTGAGCGCCAGAATTCAAATCACAAAAAATGAAATAATTCTACATTTCCTAATCTCAATACGATACATATGGTTCACAAAATTATTTTATATACTCCTTTCTTTTTGTATCAATAATGACTTAATAGTATATGCACAGATTCATAATCTTTGGCGTTTTATTCTTTTAATCTTGCCTGTCTCTACAGATTTAGCCATAGTCATGTTCAGTGAATTTATTCATGGAAGTCATTTTACCAAATTTTTAAATGAAACAGTAAAGACTTTAAAATAGATACACTCCGTCGCACGAATCTGAAAAAATAAAAATAAAAAAGTGACTACATACGCAAAGTAAGTAAATTACAACGAACTATGATAACAAAATTGAGTTTGACGTAACAATTTGAGGTTACAGGTGAAACTTTTTAGTTATCAGTTTTTGGCGCGGTTAAAAACATTAGTTTTTTTATTCACGCTTGAACGTTTAAATTATATAAATAATAAAAAAACGAATCATTGATATTTAAAATAGTAAATATTTGGCTCAGGAATAAATTTTAAATATAGTTCAATATATTCTATCATCATCATCGATTATCTTAGGTAAATGAGCAACTCTAAGAAAATCGTAAATGATTATTTTTGCTATAATGGTTTGTATCTATATCCTCAATTTTATTGCAAATTGGATGTGATGATCCAGAAGTTTTAACTTAAATAATTACTTATACCAGAGAAACAATTACAAATATTTCTTGCTCCTCATATGATTATGCCCATCGGCATAAACATCGTAGATATTAGCAGATGTACAACGTCATCCCATTGGAAAATGAGACCAAAGCATAAACTTATAAAACATCCTAATTCTGTTTAAAGGGCTTCATATTTCTCAACAACAGTAGAATTTAGTTACCATATTTATTATGATGATTAATAATAATACATTATCATCACTAGCGGATTCAAGTGGTGCTTTCGAACTTGAAATCCTCAAACTAAAAAATTTTAATATTTTTTATTTTTAACATCATTATTTTTTCTTTCACTTATCTATTCAGGGTACCCCGTAAGTAGAGGGAAATATTTAAAAGATTGATAGGAGACATCAAGATCTACAAAAAAGTTAATATAAACAAGTGCCCAATTTCCAGCAGAAGAAAGGAAATTTAAGATTAGTGTTTTTTATAAGGGAATCACGTTTTTGCTGAATAAGAAGCGATAACTTAAACAATATTTGATTTAAGTAATTAAACATTGCTCCATAAACTCGATAAAATTTAATTTAAAGGAAAGCCGAGTTTATCATTGTTAAAAATATTTAAAGAGGACTATTGAGCATTAAAGATCATTAATATGCTTAAAGTCTATATTAATTAAGTTGAAGTTTATTACAGGAAAATTTTTGAGATTCACTTCCATTTGTTAAGAGAAATGATGTGATTTTCTATCCAGTCACCTTAAAGTACCCTCGTTTTCTGCAAAAATTACTAGAATTAACTATTGCAATGCTTTTATTCCTTGTTTTTTCCGTGACATGGAATGTATTATAATATAAATAATTGTCTAAAAACACATTTTATTCATAAAAATAAAAAATTTAAAAATGAAGATTTTTACATACATGAATTGCGCTTTTCTTCCAGACTTCTGTCATTGGAATTAAATGAAGTATTTATCAGTGACAAACTTAATGTTTCTTACTAAAATTTACTTTTGAAATAAAAAAAAAACCTACTGATTGCTTCAATTATTTTCATGAAAACGTAAAAATTAGGACTAGAAACATTAAATTTGTCGCTTATAAATACGCACCGATTCTAAGACAGAGATCTGGAAGGAAAACACCATTTCATAACCAGCTCATATAAAAAATATTTAAAAAATCGGTTTTTTTAATTTTTTTTCATTTTTATAAGTAAAATGTGTTTTAGGCAATTATGCTTATTATAATACATCCTATATCAAGAAAACAAAAAACAAGAAATGAAAGCTTCTAGTAATTTTTGCAGAATAAAAGGGTACTTTCAGGTGATTGGATAGAAAATCACATCATTTCTTTAAACAACTGGAAGTGAATCACAAAAAAATTCGTACTAAACATCTAATTAACTAATATGGACTTAAAGCTTATTAAACAAGGAATTTTTTCTAAAAGTGTAGTAACATGTAGTACAGTTGAAGGGCGATAAAAACGAAATCACAAATAATTTATGACCTTTTTTTACTTTCCTACCTATACTAGGTAAGGAAAGTATTGCAATCGGTTCAAATTTCCGACATGCGGTTTTCGACGGATCTATACGTTTCAGAGCTCTCTGAGTCCGGATACGCCGTTTAGCCAGTCGTTTCAAAGGTAATGAAATTTCCTACAAAGCCATATAAAAATCGTTCATTTTGAACAACCATTAACGAAGTTACAGCTATTCAATTTCCAATGTAAGATTACGGTTTCATATCCTGGTGTCAGAAAGGGGTGAATGAGAGAATAAAGATGACTAAGTGAAAGTAAGAAAATCTGTTGCCCGCATCACAAAATCTTCACTATTTCCTCTATTTTTAACAGAAATTATTGTTTAGCAATACTAAGCTATGGCAAAAAGTTTTTGATCAGCAATATTAGGAAGTATTGAAATTTTTACACTGATCTACCTTAAGCCGGTTTACATAGCTTCAGTTTCTCAAATAAATCGTACGCAAAGCTTATGTTTGATCAATTTTCAGGAAAATGTATCTAGTTCAATTCTTGTTTGTTTCTTCATGAACATATGTAAAGATATAAAAACTTTTCTGAAATAGGTAGGAACGTCGTGTGAGTGGACACACCAGATATTTTTTTATAACTTAGCTGTGTTTGTCCGCTGAATAGTACTTTCGTTTAAATTAAATTTTATATAATTTACTATGGAGCAATGTTTAATTACTTAAATAAAATATTTCTTAAATTACCGCTTCCTATTCAACAAAAACGTGACTCGCATAAAAAAAAACACAATCTTAAATTTCATACTTGTCTGCGGGATATTGGGCAATTGTTTATATTAACTTTTTTGTAGATCTTGATGTCTACTATTAACCTTTTAAATATTTCCCTCTACTTACGGGACACCCTGTATATAAAATATATAGTAAGAGTATTGTGATCGTGAAAATTTTCCCAGACAAGGCTTGCTCTTGTATTTGGGCAACACAAAACAGGAAGTGGAACTGAGGTTAGAAATAATTATGACGCTAGTCGTGCATGATGATCTAAGCTAATACTAAAAGGGATGAATTAAAAAGTAGAAAGCGGGTAGAAATATAACTTTTCAAAAGTATTCGATATTTTTACCTAAATTTGTTCCTGATTCAGGGCGACCGCCCCGAACATCCTGCCCACACGAAGGCTCTGATTGTACATATCTAAAATGTATTCATAAAGCCTAATACGCTTGAATTAAAAACCTTTGAAAATGGAGTTGGCTGATTTTGGAACTTTACACTTCACGTATGATGGTGTGAAGTTAAGATGTGAATTTTGTTTTATCAGGTCACCTAATATATGTTATAAATTTTATTTTAAATTTTAGTTGTATGTTGTTTAGGTATTGCAATTTACAAAAAGACAGTTACATGTCTTGTTAGCATATTTATAATTATAATTAATTTCGAAAGTTGAAGTGATAACATTTTTTTTTAAAGCATCTATGTCTTAATATTTCATAAAAAAAATCATTTGTTCTAATATATTACTTCATTAATTAATGATTCCTTGAAAATAAGAATTCTCTAAGACACGTTTTTATGAGGAGAAGCTGGTACTTTCAATGAAAATCAATAAAGCCAAGTTGACACAACTGATGAGCGATTATCCGTATACAAAGACATGACCTGCTTTTAAATATGTTTGTATACCTTCATTAATTCTATTAACGTTGGAGAATATGTCTCTTTTTTTCTGCAAATAGATTTAGTTAATAGGCACGGGTTAATTATTTTATGAAATGTTTTCCTGTTATCACTGTGTATATCGTAAATCATAAAATTATTTTTTTTTAAATATAGGGTTTTAGAAAAAAAAGTTGGGAGTTTATGATATATTTTTTTTTATTTTCCATTTTGGTCAGTCAGATTCTCTCTTCTTTCTCTTAAATGAACTCTTCTTTCATTCCGCCCAAATATATACAAAATAATACATAATATTAAATGTAACTACACTTCCGTTGAATTTATATTATTTCGAAATAGATTAAACTGTGCTGAGGCTTTGGTTGTTAAAATTGTATCCTTCCTAACATTGGTATTTTTCTAAAAAAGGAACTTTTTCAACAAAGAGAAAACCCAGTTTGATTCGAGATGAGGTTTCATGGATAGTTTAATCGTTATGTTCAACTTAACTGTAATGAAAATTGAAATTGGCAAGACGTCGTCCAATCAGCCGAAGTCTTACAAAATAAGCTCTTCGAGATTTGGCCAATTTTGATCAGAAATAATGACTGAAAGTCTCCTTCTATTAGTAACGTCTACCTTGACCATAATGTCAAAAAAGAGAATTCGTGATTGGGTAGTCCACTCAATTAGAGATTGAACACTGTTTTGAGATCTAGTTACAAAGCTGCTTTTGTAGAAAAATTCTTTTTTTTATTAAAGCAGCAGTGGACTCGGTCGGTAAATCTTCTGGTACACATAAAAGCCATTAAAGTGTGGACATAACTCTTCAATCTGTTGGAAATTCCTGGTCAAATCAACTCCTCATATAAGGACCATTTCATATTGAAAAATTCTGAGAAGATGCGACAGATATTTGACTATTCTGAGAGTAGCTTGTAAATTTGTATCCTCTGTAAGATAATGGTAAAGCAAAAAAAAAAAAAAACCGCGCGTCTTCAAATGTGTGAAATGGCGATTTAAAACTTCGAATTTGAACAAATTTCCCGAGCTTCGGAACTCGAATTTATGAGCTTGCATGATAAATTTATTTTTTAGTATTTAATAAATGAAATATACTCTTATCAATTGTTGGTAAAATTTGGGTAATAATGTAGGAAATTGACCGAATTCGGAAATGAAGCGTAGCATTTACCATAAATGAGTTGTTTATATTTCACTTATATAGTTCAGATCTGTCAAAAATTAAAATAAAATAAATGAAACCCTTTATCAGGAAATGCAATTATCAGCATGTTTATGAACCTGTTTTTTCTGATATTCAAGACTATGCTTCTAGGACAAGGCTTTGTCAACAGCTTTAGAGATCATTTAAGAACATTTATCTGTAATTGCTCTAGCCTATTTTTTAGAAATAAATCTTAATATATCCTCTTTTGGCTATCTTCAATTCTATCTTGTCTTGAGCCGGACTTTAAGATTATGGTGCATCTATTCACTTATTGGCTAGTTTTGTCCTTCGTTTTTTGTCTTATTTTCCCAATCCTGTTACAGCTTAATTAGTGATAGCTATTATACTACAGGTGATTTGTTATAGGTTGAGAAATCGACCTAATCTAAAATAATTTTTCATTTTTAAGCTTTACTCTGGCATTAAAAAAAATCCTTTTTGAAATAACTAATTGACAAAAAAAAAGACACCATCGTTTGACATTAAATACAACATAAGATATGGGGAAATTTAAAGTAGCTTTGGCAACAACTAATTTTCATCTTGTCTGTTGTTTATAGACTTTCTGTTTCTTTTTTAAAACAAATATAAGCTTTCTAGAGGTGTAACATGATTGTTTTACTTTCCTTAACTACCTCCTTAGGATGAAAAATAACTGAAAAGAAAGAGGCAACGCTACACGCTAAAATTTAGTAAGAAAAAGAATAAGAAAGTATAAATATTGCTACTGTTAGTGCAAAAGGTCGTATGTAACAATTTTTTATGATAATTCTAGTTGTGCTAATAGTAATATTTTGTAGGTTGCAACCGCTGTAAATTGTCTACTACGATGGAAAACTGTATAGAGAAATAAAATATGAAATTATACAAAGAAATCATAATAAAGCAATCAGTATTTTTTTCTTTTGTAAATTTTGACAAACGACCTTTTGCACTAACAGTAGTGATATGATGCAACCAATTATATTTTGTAATTAAAAAAGAAATCCTCAGTTACTTATAATCCTATTCTTTTTTACTTCTGATGTATGTAAATGTTTTATTTGTTGTAATTATTTAGTTAATTTATTTTTACTTTCTCTGTATTTAATTCTTGTATTTATTTATTCCTAGGACTCCACCTGGACAAATGTCTAGCTTGGAATCCTCATACCAGACTGAAAAGACAAGAAACCGCTCGACGTTTCCGACTCCTTCAGCACTTACCAGGCAAACGTTCTAAACCTTTCAGTTAATTACAAAAAACCCATATATATGACCATAATAAGACCTATTTGGACTTACGGAGTTGAGCTTTGGGACTCCAATAAACCATCAAATTGCTCTCGTATCCAATCTTTACAATCCAAAATCCTTAATGCTCCTTACTTTTTAACAAATAAAATAATCCATAATCACCTGAATATTCCATATGTTCCGATTTGGCCCAATCCAGATATCTATCCTTCCATAATAAACATCAGAACCATCCTAATCTTCTCGTTTCTAACCTTGCTTCCTCCTCGATTCTTGATAACCCTCCAAGGCGTCTGAAAAGAAGATGGCTCCGTGATCTCCTAATGTAGACATATCATTAGAGTGCTGCCATTGGATAGATTCTCTAAAAGCCTTTTCATGTCATGTATTTATCTGTATCACCTTTGCTGAATGAATATTATATGAACAGTTGTAAATTTCATAAATATTAATAAAAAAAAAAGTATTTACTTATTACAAAAAAAACATTTCCCAAGCGCATTGTTATGTTGTTAAGTTTGTATTACTATTATATTCATATAACTGTTATCTCATGTTCACGTCCCATCGTTTTTTCCATCTTATTTAATTTTTTCTGAGATAATTTTGATTTTTTCTAATTTTTAGCTCTGATGATGCCACAAAAGTTTTGGTTTAAACGTAGGTAAACTATTAAACACCATTAATGACTGCATGTCCGGACTATTTTTCATCTCTAGAATTTAAACAGTCAACTATATCTGCGTTTCCAAATTGACTACTTCCTGTTTTGTAAATTTATTTTAATGATAAATTTATCTTTTAGAAAATATTTACTGAAGGCTAATTTACTTATTTTTTTACATAATATAACATGAATACATTTGCTGAGTGTCTATATGTGTCGTCCTTGGCGTGATCGGCATAGACACACCTAAGATGCTTATACTTGACCCCAAAACCGCTGGTTGAAATTGTAGACCGGTAGGTAGATGTTATTGTTTGTATGTTAGTGTGAACCTCATTGGGAATTACCACTAAAAAAATAGGTCCGGGTCTGTACGTGCTTCCTCGGACATCTTGCTATCTGTATGAGGTATGAGGTATTACTATAAGAATTCGAAAATAAATGTTGAGTCTCTCCGATAACAGCTCACTATTGTCTGACAAAGTTGTGAATGACATTTTAAGCTAAAATTAGATTATTGATTTCTGAGTTTCTTTTATCTAATGAACACGACAAACTTTGGCTCTTTTCTACTTTAAGTACACCTGTTAATTTTTGAAGTGTTTTTGCATTTGGATTTGGATGCATGTCAGTCCAGCATACTGTAACCGAGGGAAATGTTCAGAATTTTATCTTCTTTGTAATGAGCTATTACTCAAAATTGCATCTTAACGTGACATCGTGTTAGAGAGAGAGGGGCAAAAGGGGAACGAGTTTTCTTGAAGATATAGACTAAAATATCTCGGAAACTAAAAATCAGACATGCCTAATGTAACCAAAGGAAATGTTCAACATTTTATCATCGTTGTAATGAATTATTATTCAAAATTGAATCTTAACGCGATGCCGTGTTAGAGAGGCAAAACGGGAAAAAGATAGCATCACTGGTGTGCTTAAAGTAGGAAAGATCCGAAACTTTATCTGCGGTCTGCTCAGAAATGGCCGAACTACTAAATTGTCGAAATTCTAATTGAAGGAAATTCTTCAATTTTGTTTAGTTGGATAAGGATACATTTCTTGTGTCGAAAACACTAAGTTGTCTCTGAAAGAAACTAGAGATCCAAATATTTGAATATTAAAAAAAAACAAAAACAACAATTGTTAATTTTCAAAACTTCTGTTACAAATTCGTTAGTTTTTGTATTCTGAAACGTTATCTATGTTCAATCACACAACATTCCCTATTTCTTTAGATAAAAGTCGAATACAAAATATAATTTCTCTGTCTTTCCTCACATTATTCTGATTTATATATATATTGTGGAAAAATTAATAATGTTTCGAATGAGCATCTGACATATTAATGAGCCGTACAGTTTTGAGATAATAAAAAATATCTGATTATCTCTTGGAAACCTGAGCAAAATATTTTAAAAATATAGATAAACGTTCTACATGCTCCATCTTTGCTAATACTACTTTAATTCTTGAATACATATCGCCCTCCTCTCCTATATTATCTAAGGGATGTTCTTCACTCGATAAATTAAAGAGATATAAAGAGTAGACTTTGGGAAAGTTTCATCTTAATCGTTGGATTCGCTTTGGCGTGATAGATTAGGAAACTTTTTTCCCCGCATATTACATGCGCAGAGTTTACTCCATTTGGTAAACTCTACAACTCTACACTACAAAAAAAAAAACAAAAAAAAAACATAGTAATACCCTTCAACGCACACACATAGCAATGACAAAACAGATTTAATTTCTATACATATATTTATATTCTTTTTTTGTAAAAATCGGCTAACCGGAGGTGCTATTTTATATCATAGATATTACACATTCTCACAATTTTCTCGAAAACGGCTCTAATTATTTTAATTACATTCGTTATATCAGTGTAGAAGTAAGCGGTTTTTAGTATAATGTAGATCTTATCCTCATTGGTGTTCTCTACAGAGTTTAAATACCGAATTTTCAAAATTGTGTCCTCTAAAGTACCTTTATTATTTTTTTTTTTTTTATGCTTGACGCTCTGAAACGAACAGAATTGAAAACAGCACATTGAAAATTGAACAAAAAAAAAAAAAAAGGAAAGTAAATATTTTGAATATATTAATTTTTTAAGTTCTATCACCCGCCACCCATTTTTCAGTTAACTCACTTTGTCCGTGACAATGTTCAAAAGTTAAGCTATATATAATAATGAGATAAAAATTAATGAATTTTATTTATAAACGAAAAAGTTTGAGCACATCAAATTTTTAAGCTCGATTTTCTTAAAAGTAATGCTATGCCGGTCACAACCTTGTCAAACCAAGGTAGCAAGGTATTAACTAAGCAATCAACGTTTCGCCAGTTGGGGATCATCGAGGCTAACCATTCCTAAAAATCATCAGTGTATTTTGAACTGTGTAAAAGGGACATTGTACTGAAATATCTACGAGTGTTGTATTGATGTGAGTTTTGCTGTCACTACTCAGTTTAGTAATCAACTACCGTTTGAGAGACTGAAGGCTTTGTTGCGTAAACATCAGGTAATATCCTAATTTTATTCTATATCTTCTTTTTTGAAGTGAAAACTTCTTTACGCACGTTTTGCACTATTTCGTGTAGGGTGAATTAGATTGAGCCGTCAGGTTTCCGACAGGTAACGCTCGGGTAAAGTCGACTGGAGTCGACTAATCGAAGTGTTTTTGCATATGGAATAAAATATCTCTAAAACTAAAAATCGGACCTACATACTGTAAGCGAAGGAATTGTTCAGCGTATTATCTTCTATTTAATGGCCTCTTATTCAAAATTGTATCTTAACGCGACGCCTTATTAGTGAGGCTAAAAGGGAAAAATATAATGTCAAAAACAAAATCAGAACGAATTCCGACTAAATATTGTCATATTAAATATGACGAATCACACTAAAATAATGAGAATATAAGATCATTACATATTTTAGTTATCATTAAGTTATTATTTAAGTTTTAGTGTTTGATATGAACTTGATATGATCAGTTGGAGCAATGTTTACTAGAGTAATTTAATCACAATTAAAATTGTACATATTGTAAATGTTATTACTGTTTGTAAATGTTATACATTTACAAAATTGTACGTACATATTGTAAATGTTATGTTGTTACTTCTTGATTAGAACAAAAAATATTTATATTCATATTATTAAGTAAGCCTTGATGCTCTCACTTATATGTGATCTTAAGCACAGACCGTAGATTATTATAAACGATACATGTAATTTTATTTTTTAAATTTATATTTATATTAATTATATATGAATTAATTCTAATCTGGTTTAGTTAAACTCTGATTTCTATCTGAGGAAATGACTTTTCTTTCCTTCAAGGTTTCGAAATTTCAAACAGTCAATAAAAAAACTAAACATTTTTACATATCGATTTTTAACATTTAATAGTTTACCGTTGTATTATTAAGGAAGGAGGTGTTCCGGGGTGGCAGTCATAAATAGACTAAATATTGATAAAACTATTTTATTAAAAGCCTACGTTTCGACCCGACTTTGCAGTTCTAATTAGTTCTAAGTGAAACTCCTAGCTGAACACACCTTCCTGAAAAAGACCTGCAAAGTCGGGTCGAAACGTTGGCTTTTAATAAAATAGTTTTGCCACTATTTAGCCTATTTATGACCGCCACTCCGGACCATCTCCTTCAATTTTTACATATTATAATTTACTTTTGTTTTTCGTGCGGTTTTTTTTTTCAAATCCCCATCTTTTTTTTTTTTTTTAAATATTATTTGATTTTGTGATAAATTATTTTATTATGATCATTTTATTTATATTAATTAGGATTCTAATTTGTTAATATTAGACCATTGAATAAAGTAACATTACTTATAATCTATACATTTAATAAAACCTTTATTTTATATTTAACAGAAATATTTAATAAATAAATTAAAGTAAAACATGGAAAACAATAAAAAAAATCAAATATTTATAAAGGAAATTTTTTAAATTTTAAAGTGCCTCTAAAATAATTAAACAATTCTAATCGCTTAGAATAAATACTTCCTTTAGACCCGCTACAGAAAATTGTTGATTTTATAATCTACCGTGTAAAGATAAAGGCAGTTGCTATTTCGATTTGGCCGTTTTATGCATAAAAAAAAATTAAAAGTTTGCAATTAGTTGGTAGATCTAATGAGAAACCTTATTGTTACTTTAAAAATACATAAGTGGTAAGAAAACGATGAGCTTACTTCATCAACTTTGTTGACCGAACGAATCCTCAACTCCTCAACCACGTAGTCTTTCAGGGCAGCGCATTAACATTCAGACAAAATAAATATGAATAAAAAGCGAGTTTTCGAAAGCACCTGACCATGTGATCGCATCATATGGATAATAATTTTCAATTATTGTCACATGCGTTATAGCTCCTGCCACATGGTGGATAATTGTGAAACTAATGGTGGTTTCAAATAAATAATATAAATATTAATTTTAATTTTAATTTATAATGAATAGAGTAATAAAATAATTATTGACCTCGTTTATACTTTTTTTAAGGAACTCTAATCTTCACTAGTCTTAGCTAAGGTAATGGTAATTAACTAATAAACAATGATTATTAAATAATTTATTAATATATATGAATGAAGCATGAAATTTAACAGTAAAAACAAAATAAATACATATGAAAAAGTAATATACTAAAAAATCGAATAGTCAAGGATTTGTATCTTGTAGCATTCTTTTTTGCATTGTATATGATAAAAATAAAATAATAAACAAGATTTATTTTTTCTAAAAAAAAATTATGAAATTCAGATCAAACAGCAATACCAAATTTTCATCACAAAAAATTAGTAAAGGAAAGAACAAAATCTTAAAGAATTTCAAGGAGCAATCGTGTTTTTATCTCATTTATTATACCGCATTTACATTTTTACGAAATTTGAATACAAACAAGATAAACTCATTATTTTGTAAACAAATCTAAAATTTCTCTCTCTATATACATACACACAGAAATATATATATATATATATATATATATATATATATATATATATATATATACGTGTGTGTGTGTTTGTTTTTTTATCACCTCTAAATAATTATATACATTAGGCGTTAGGAGCTAACACAATAATGCTTTTTGGGTAAAATTTTTATACTCTTTGTTGACATGTGCTTCCATTTAGTCACTACAGGACATGCGTAATAATTTAAAAAGAACATATTACAGGAATATTTTGCTCAGATCATTGAGAGAAACAAATAGGGACCAAAGAAGAAAGAAAGGATATTTCTATTTTTAGAGCGCTAGTAGACACAAAAATTATTAATTCAATAAAATAAAATATTGGTAAACAGTATATACTGGAATTCAAAGACGTCAAATGGATCGATGCCTATACAAGAAAATATGATTAATTCTAACTTTGAATCCTGTGCTAAATTATTTTCTTAAGGTCAGATTAAACGTCGAAAAATATATAAATTTTTAGGTTTCTAAATGGAGAAATATTAATTTATATTATATATATATATATATATATATATATTTTTTTTTATTTACTCGAAACATATTTATATTTAGGTTTTATAGTGAAAATTAATTCAAAGCACTCAAATTGTTTTCGGTATTAAAAAATCTAAATCAATAAATAAAACTAAGTACACATAACAAAATCAGTGCTTATTAGCAATAAATATCATCATTTTGTTATATAACAAGACGTATTCTTATGGCATAAAAATAGATTCAGAGTGGTTCTATCACAACCGGACTGAAGCTATTTTAAACTATATTTGCCTCATCAAATTGTCCTTCGTAACTGGTTCTAGTTGGGGTGATGTAAGTTGTTATGAACTAGAGGGAAAAAGAAGTATAATGTTTATAAAACCATTACCTCTACTTTTTTTTTTAATGATGACCTATTTTTAATGCTACAGAACTAGTAGAGGTTGATATTAATTAATTAAACTTTAACTATGGCGGAAATATTATTAACATGAATACCATTATTTTGTTAATATTTATTTAATTTTCAAATATTGAAAAATTTATTGTACTTATAGTTATAAAGGACTTATTTAGCTTTATTTTAGTATAAGTAAATCAAATTTAAGTTGTGGCAGTAATATAAATTGTGGCAAATCTCTCTTCTGTAGATATATGATATAATAACCTAAATATAAAATTCTAAAAATTTAGCTTTAAATATATTTTCTTCCAAAATGCACGCTTTATTATTCTTTTTTTACCATGAAAAATTTCAATTTAATGTTTTCATTCGGTCAAACATTCTGCTACTATTTGGTTCCAAGAATCATTGAATTGAATGGTAAAAATAACACATCTATTTTTGAGGCATCTATTCTGCAACCTTGAACATCTGCATTCTCCAGACATCCGTTACGCCATCCATCTTCCTAAGCACAGGCGGATCTACGGATTGAAGCCCCCTCTCCCCCCAAAAAATTGTAAAATAAAACCAAGTCTTATGAAAGAAATATTTAAAAAAATATCTCTAAAAGTATTATTGTTTGTGTAAATACATTCAATAGGAGTACAAGAATCAATTAAACACTATTTCTACACACTATAAATCTTTAGTTTTTTATTTCTACTTTCAAATTAATAATCTTCATATGTATATAAACATAAAAAGCTATCGGGCTGAAGTCCCTAAAATTAAATCCTAGATCCGTTAGTGTATTTAAGATGAGGTATTTCTCTGAGTTTGATGTAAATATCTTCACTAATTTTTTTAATCATATCCTGTTACATTCGAGCTGCATACTTTATGATATATATATTTTAAGTTATTTTTTTTTTCATTTATGAAATGTGCAGCTGTATACAAATAAATATACATCAAGCAAATGTGATACAGATAAATACAATTGCATGAAAAAACGTAAAGAATCTACTCATTGCACTCTAATAAGGCTTTTGGATTGTAAGGATTGGATACGACAGGAATTCGATGGTTCAGTGCATTAGCGGATCCATGATTTCAGTTGGGGGGGGGAGGGGTATCTTCAGCCCGACAGATTTTTTTTCATATATATAAGGATAATTATTTTGGAAAAAAAAGAAAGATACTAACTACCTACATGAAATGGTGTTTAAGTGATTCTTGAAGTCATATTAAATGTAATTACACGTACAACAATACTTTAATAGATATATATATTTTTTTTCCATAAAACATGGTTACATTTTATCATTTTTGAGAGGGGGGACCTGTAGATCCGCCTGTAGTTCAGTGGGAATCTAAAGCTCAACAACTGCGTATGTCCAAATAAACCTTTTTATAATCATGTATATGAGTCGGGTGGCGGGGTGGTCGAATCGGCTAACGTGTGTGCACAGCACCGCGAGTTGCCCGGGAGCCATATAACGAGGTTTTGAGATTGAAGAAAAGTACTATTCGCGTCTCGGCACCAGAGAGGATTTTAAATGCCCCGCCCTCGTCCGTCAGCCCGGGAAAATCCCGTATATCCAAAAAGGCGAGGTAGAGAAGAACAGAAAAAAAAAAATTATATCAGTCTTTTGGAATTAATTGGAAGCTTAGAACGGCGTTTGTCTAGTAAGTGCTGAAGTAATCGGAAACGTCGAGCGGTTTCTTGTAGCTTCAGTATATGAAGAATCCACGTTAAACGTTTTTCCAGTTGGAATCCTAGGTATCGGATTTGTTCAACAGGAATAAGTGGGGTATCGTTAAAGGATACTGTAGGACAGGGTTACTGTCATACTGGAGGTTAGTGCCACTGGGGATACTGTCATAGGTTTATTACGAAGGGTAAACTTAATTTCATGGAATTTATTTTAAGTCTCCAATTTTGACACCATTTCTAAAGATTTGTGATGTGCGATTAAAGAGTTTGGGATGCAGTGGATGGATCGTTATTAACAAATAAACACATGTGTTACCCGCATAGGTGGTGATGACAGCGTTGGGAAATATTGGAATGTGAGCTGTATAAAGGATAGGACCTAGGATACCACCATGAGGAGCACGTTTTAAAATAATAAAAATCCTTTCATTTCCAAATCCTTTCATTTCCAAGGTGTAAAAATCCATTGCAAAATTTTCTACCTTAGGTTGCATGCAGACTTCTTTTATGCGATCATAATATCGCCCTCGAAGCAATATACTAACTCTGTTCTTATAAAGGTCCAATACACCCATAATTTGGTTGTTCCTAATATTTGCTTATGTATTATTATATTTACTTATGTATCTTCCAAATCCGAAGTAACATCGATCAGGAATAACTTTTCTCAACTAATTAAATAATAATTCCAGTAAATATTTATGGGAGAGGGGCTGCTCAGTGGGTGAGCACTGACTTCTAGAGCTCAATGTCCCAGGTTCGAATCCGGCTGATGACTAGTAATTTTTCAACATCCATTGGTCGACCCTGTGGCCAAGAGATCCTCCTGGTGCAAACCCTAGGCTCTATAAAACGGGTACTCTTAATTAAATAATTAATTAAGGGAGACAACCGTTGGCCTTGTAACAGTACTTCCTCACATTGTATTGAACCCAAGACCCTTCATGGGTTGTTAATGGTACAGGAAATATATATGTATATAATTGATTTCTATCATAAATTGAAAGGAGAAATTTAAGACTAATATGATTGGATTATATATGTAGACATTAAAAAGTAATTAAACACTAAGTTTTAATTATATATATATATATATATATATATATATATATATATATATATATATATATATATATATATATATATATATATATATAGTTTTTTTAAAATATATTTAAATTCATTTACGCTAATTCTTCTTATCTGATACGCGATCCTTATTTTAAAAATGGTGAAAGTGATTAAATACATTACACAAAATATTTTTTATAAAAACAAAACTAAAAATTTGTGTTCTTTTGGTTTATACAAGTTGTTTACTAAGGTTTAAACAAAATTAAAAATATTTTTTTACAAACCTATTTGATTATCCGGATACGGTTGAGTTCGGTTACAGGAGAATAATCTGTAACATTATTAATGCCATATATTAAATTTACAATTAGCCGTGAAATGAAAAATTTGACTATATATTCAGGAATTTCAGTAGCCATTCCGTATTCAGTATCTGTCTACATTGTCGTTTGGTGATAAGAGAGATAAAGTATTCACGTAACTAATTATAAATGATGTAATTTTCCTTGATCTTGTTAAAGATTTTTTTATACTATGTTTATGAGAAATAATAGAGGAATTGTGCTAATGGAATTCGACTCTGCTTTTTAGCACTTTAACGCTTTCAACATTAAAAGGCCTTACAAATATAAGATGAATATTTTGAAACATTATAAAATTATTAAACAGGTTGTGAAGATAAGGAGCACGTCGAGAAGTAAATGCCGTAGAGCGAGAGTCTTACAGGCAAGACTCAGGTTAGTAGACACGAGACTAACTCACTTCTACTTCATCACAAGGAAAGAGCAACCTGAACGTAATATTATAAGGAGAGTACGCCAATTAGTCAGATTTTCCAGAAATGTCTATATTTCATCTCACATCTCAATAATTTGAGATTAGAATACGAATTATCAACAATTTTTAGAGAAGATAAAAAGTAATCGAGTTGATCCTTAAATTTTTTAAATAAATTAATATTATATCAGAAATATGACGCACAACCGACAGTAAATTATGATAACGGAAGTTGATAGAACGAAGAAAGAAAGAAAAAAGATAAAAACATGTATATGTATGTATGTGCATATATAAATATTTAAAAATATATAAGACAATAAATTCAATAGAAAAAAAAAATGGCGTTGTTGACCATTGATGTTTTATTTTATTCCTGTAAAGAAGAATGAACAAACGAACGAGGAACATGTGCATAATCTTTACGTAATTATTATTGAAACAGAACGGCGCATAATTAATAACGTAATATAAAATAGTATATTGTTCATAAAATTGTAAGTATAATGATATTTCAATTGTCATCAAAGCATTGTATTATATTTTGAGAGTTGGCTTTAATATCCGAGTTAATTTCATTCTTCGCCTTCTGAGATGATTTACTGGTTTTCATGAACTTATATTATTTTAAATTTTAACTCTTACAATCACTTGTAATTTTATTTTTTTTAATTCGTGGAACAACACTAACTATTCCCCTAAGGTAAATTTTGTCAAATGCGATATCTAAATCTATACTTCAGAGACGTGTTGTTTATCAGGGTATAATATTTCGTTAAGATGCCCAGCCTACATGATTAATAGTAAGATGATCTAATAGGAATATATGACGTCACTTGTTTCTTATCTAATCATAAGGTCGCATCTAGATGGTATCATACAAATCAGTATCTCAGACCAGGTTGCATAACGATAGTTATGTTCATTAAATTGTTCATTTAAAAAACGTTTTGGTACGTCACTAATTTAGGTTTATTGTTTTTTTCTCATTAAAATCATTTCTTGGCATGTTCAGTGACTCTTAGTTTCCAAATTTCATTCACTGACGTTTTTCGTTATTAATTAAACAATAAATTAAACTTCACCAAGAAATGACGAACATCGTCTCTTTTTCGAGAAAGAAGTTTATTTTATTACAACAATAATTTTCCTTTAGACTCAAATCCAAACAATTTTATGGAAATTGTAACAAAAAAAAAAAAAACAAATTGAGAAATTTAATAATAAAAAGTAAGTCCCATAAAATACTTAAAAATATTTCTCCCCCGCCTGGAATATCCTGTTGCGTAAAGAGTGCAAGAATAATTGTTATGGACCAGGGTTTAGGAAGAAAATCAAATTTCAGGATCCCGGCGTCAACAGGTGATAACCCTGTTATCTTTAACTTGAAAAAAAAAAGATAAAATAATAACACATTTGAAACATGCTTACAAGATGATTCAGCTTAATGACTTAGATTAGAGATTACTTCCAGATAAGAGATTACTTCCAGTTGCAATCAAAACGGCTCTAAGGTTACCGATTTTCAAACAAACGAGTAAATATAGTTGAAATATATAAGGTAGATAATCCAATCCTGTATCCTCGGACACCATTTTATCCTAACAGCGATCACAATGGCAGCCAATAACTGTATTAAACAATGCTGCTGTTCAACGAGTTTTTTGTTTAAAATAAAATATCCATTAAGTAATGAATTGGAAATATAATAGTAGTTCTTTGAAAATAGTCGTTTATTGATCTCATGACACTTTTATAATATTTTATAGCCAATCATCATGATTATTTCTACCTTCTCCACCGCTATTATTTTTCAAGAAAAATACTAAATTAGTAACTTTACATTCAATATATCTAATTACTAGTTATATGCTCATATACTCCTCTCTTACTGTTTCAAATGATCATATTGGAATTAATATTCTAAAATTATGAAGCACTGAACGATGAAATATTGTGCAAATTACCCATGATGTGAATAATCATATTTAGCAATTATATTTTTAAAGCATTAATATAAAGGAACATTACATTTTGTATACATTTTAAATATATTGTTAAATAATTATTTATTTTATATAAAATAACTTTTATTATTTTTAACAATATCAAACTATAATAAATCTATGGAGAAATGAACCAACTTATGCCCGCTGCTTAAACATTAACCTATAAATATGGTCTCAAGTAAAAAAATGTTCCAAAAAACGTTTTTTTCAGGATAGCATGGCTACCTAAATGAATTTATATGGGAAACATTGTAGGGAAAATTGGAATCCAAACTTTGACAAGAGAATAAGTATCGAATTGTTGGACTGAGATGAAATGGGTCATGGAAAACAATTGTATTGCATTTCATGATTTTCCTTGCTTACGTCGAGATCCTTAAAAACTACTATGGTTTCTGTACTCAAGCAAAATCTAGCCTAGATGTGTCAGTATCCTGGTGGGGGCTGCTAAAAAAATAAAAAATAAAAAAAAAGTCTCAAAAAGAACAGAGGAATGGTTATTTGACGATTTATGATAAGCTAAAATAATAATTAGCCATTTAGTGACCAAAAAATTAATAAGCGTGTGATATGTGCATATTAAGTTATAGAAGTCGTTACGGCTGAAGTTACTATTGTAGACACTATGACCGTTGGACATAAATTTCTCATATTAGTGATATTCCTGAAATAATGCATAAATAAATAATCGCATAAATAAATTTATTTTTAATTTGCACCTGTTTCGTATAATTTTGTTTTGCTTTTAGTCTATCACTGAATAGTGAATAATCCTATAAAAATAGATAAGTAAACTCGTGCTTGCAATTTGGGATGGGAAATAACGTAATAGTCAACCAAACACCGGCCGGCTCAACCTTGATTTCATTGTTCCGTACCGCAACACATCACAGGAGCGGCAAATCCGCAGACCTTGTTACAATGATTCAATCTAGTATCTTACCTGAATCCGATCATAAAACGGAACTGTTCCAAATCGTTTGATTAATAACCCTAATAATTAATAATAATAATGTGAAACTAATGAAAATAACTGTGATGCTTTCTAGGTGAATGAGTACTGTATTTATTTTATGAATGCACGTATAATGGCGTTTCGGTTATTTAAAATTTACTGAATAAAGATATAAAAATGAACTCATTTTTAAGAAAAATAAAACTAAACTAAGATAAGATTATGTAAATATATCTATACAAGCAAAAAAAAAATTACTTGAGTTGAAGAGCTCCATCTATGAGATCGTATTTTACTCTATTTTTTTTTATTTTTTAGATAAAACAGACGAAAAGTATCCTAATTGTTTCATTAATATTTACCTTAGAAAATTGGCAGAATTTTAAAGCTTTATCGAATATGTGTTGCGTGTGTGTTTCCTCACACAACTCAGAACATCTATAATGTTCTTAGTGACTCATGGTTTTTAAGCACTCAAAAACTGTTCGATTTCGATGATTTTTTTTTCGATTTTAGGATATGTCTTAGAAAGTTTTTGAAAAAACAAGACCTTAAATAAATTATTCGCAAATAAAATTTTGAATAGGTTAAAATTGAAGAACAAAAAAAAAAAAAAAAAAATGGTGTCAGGAAAAGCGTTAAGACAGAACTTCTCTAATAGCAACATAATTTACCAAATTCCAACCCTCTAGCGTTATTTACAGATCTTGAGTAAATGGGAATATCTAAATAAAAGCTCGAAAAACCATTTGGACATGCCCAAATTTTGGTAAGCTTTTAAAGCATTTTTCTTAATATGTAACAACATACTACATACCGAATTCCAACTCATTTTACCCATAGGTATCAGGTGGAGGTGTCGACATTAGGAAGTGTATATATATATGTTTATATCAGAAATCCCTTAAGCGTGTTTTGGGCGTTCCTTAAAGTTATCACCTCCTCAAGAGGTGCCCTCAAGAACGATGGCGCATGATCCCCTTCCTAAGAAAATCTATTGATCTCATTTTAAAAATAGTACTAATTTAAAAATTATCATATTGTACTTTAGTTATTTTATTTTTTATTATTTTTTTTTTCCTTTTCAGTTTTATTTCCGAGATTTCTTCTTTGCGTTATAAAATGTTCTTCACCTAACTGTTCGGCTGACAATTTGGATTAGCATATGGTTATTTTATTCAAACTTTGATGATGTATATTAAGCACTAACTGCTTGTATTTTTTTTTCTTGAAAAATTCGATATCCATTGAGCTATAGTTATTGCTCTTATTCTTACACTTCGTATATTTTTATAGATTTTTTAAAACTCATTAAAAGTTGGTTGTAGGTTTCACATTCAACTACCGGTGTGACCTTTGACTCATCACAGTGAATCTGTTTTTACGTCATTAATCTTAATTAAACAGTCTTGAATTCGTGGTTGATCTAACCTTGAGCAATGATGTAAACCTTTTACTCTCTGATCAGGATACCGTGAGTCATGAAATAAAATTTTAAAGAGCTTTGTTTATCAATGAAATTTTGGCATGGGTTGTTTTTACGAGAAAATGTCACATGATACAGTGGACATTTTTTTAAGTCACTTATATCTATAAAGTGTAAACCAAGTATAAGAATAAAAACTACATTATGAAAGGAAGCTGATAACGCACAATTATAAAATTAAAATCATTCAAAAATAGAGAGATATTTATTTAAAACGATTTGTTTTTTTCCGGATGTCGATTATGATAGATTTCAGATTTTTTCTCATTTTTAAAAGTCCACCATGTACTTATTATTTGTATCTCAAAAAAGTACTATATTATTATATTAAAGTTTAATACAATCCATAATAATATTTAAACATTTATTAGTATTTATAAATTATTCAATGTGATCTAACGTACTATTATTTGTAAATACCATTGATATATTCATACCTATTGTTGGTTTGTTTTAACTCGATAAACCATTTATTATCTTTTCTTTACATTACTTTTATCAACTCTTTTGAATTCATAATAAGGTTATTGTTGATAACTGATATTCAGTAACTGTGACGCTTTATCATATTTTCAATAATTAATTCCTGAACGATAACATTATTTAATCTTTTGAATGTGTAAAGGTATTTATAGCTTCTTTCGTCTCTTCTTCACTACTCAATTGCTTATTTTTTTATTGTATATTCATAAAAATAATAAAAAAATAAACAAATTTAATTTGACATATGCCTTAATACAGGTTTGCGTATTCCGAAATGGAAAGTACTGAATATATTCTATATTTTATTTAATTTATAATTTATAGTTTATTATATTAAGAAATAATGGGATAATGCTCGCAGCATAAATATCACATAAATATATTATGGACGATTGTGGGAATATAAATCTACGAATAATATCAACAATTTTAATGTTTTATGTTTGTTTTGTTCCTTGAGAGAGAGAAAAAACTTCGTATACTAGGTCCTATACTTTACATAGTTTATACATCTGACATCCCAAACCATTTTAACACAGTCATCACCAAGTATGCCGAAGACAAACGTATCCTATCAGTTAATAATGACCCATCAATTGTATCCTAAACTCTCCAATCACACTTCAGAAGCCTTTAAGAATGGTGTCAAAACTGAAGGATTAAAATAAATTCTAATAAATCCCATAAAATCACCTTTAACCTATGACTTCTTGTTCTACAAGACCCTTTAATAATATCCCACTTTTCCCTGTTAAAAAAATCCAATACCTAAGACACCATCTGGACAAACGTCTCATTTGGAATCCTCATATAATACTGAAACGACAAGAAATCGCTGGAGGTTTCCGACTGCTCCAGCACTTACTAGAGAAACGCTCTAAGCTCTAAGTTGCTATCTAATTAATTACAAAAAACTCATTTATTTGACTATAACGGACGTAATAATCTCGCAATTTATCGTCCTAAAACTCCTACCCTAAATACCTGACTATATTAAGATTTATTTTGAAGTACGAGGTTGATCTTTGTGGCTCCACTAAACCACAGAATTCATTTCGTAAACAATCCTTACAATCCAAAATCCTTCGTAAAATCCTCATTGTCACAAATAAAATCATCCATAACGACCTGAATGAACCATGTGTTTCCGATTTGACCCAATCCAATCCTTACATAATAAACTTCAGATCCATCCCAATTTGATCCCTGTCGTGTCTAACCTTGCTTCCTCTTAGGTCCATGATAACCCTCCGAGGCATCTGAAAAGATGATATGGATGGCCTCGGATCTCCTAATGTAAATATATTTTCAGAGAGCTACCAATGAGTAGTTTCTCAATAAGTGTTTTTATGTTATTATATTCCTGTGTTCACATTTACTGAATGTATTTTTATTTTTAATATATAATGGTAAATATGAATAATAAATAAAAAAAAAAAATTATTTTCATGACAGGTGCTTATATTAAGGCGTATAATTTAATAAGAGATCTTCCACAGAAAAATATATAATAATGAAAAAAATAGATATATTTATATTTGAATAAGGGGGGTGGGGCTTCAGTCCGAAAGTCCTCCCGGCTTACTCTCCCGGGATCCGTCAGTGTAGAGTGGATCTAAATTCAGAAGACTTCCAAAGAATTTAAATCCATCATAGAATCACTAGTGCCTCCTCAGTCTGTGATAATTATGACAACCATCTCTCCACGGAGGCGGAGTAAATATAATGGCAGTAATTATTACAATAGTTACTCACGGTTTAGAAATTCCAAGGTTTTTTTTACCAGCAAAGAAAACTTGTCATCAATTAGCATGAATAACTAACAAGTCTAAGCAAGCTCTCCAGCAGCGTATATTTCTTTCATATTTTGATTTATGTTTATTATCAAGGTAACACATTGCAACTGATTGAAAATCATTCTTTTTTTAAATTATTAGGTAAGTTGAAAGAAATTCACTAAATAATGTAAAAATTACCGAAGATATAAGTATTGATAGATTAATTTAACGGAGTTTCATGAACATTTTACAATACTACTGATTTATATTATATTATATATTGATTAATATTATATATTATGTGTTATAAAAATAAATTGATTGGTTTTAATAAACAAGTGACGGTTAATTAAAATTAAATACATACCTTGGACAATGGTAAAAAAAAGGGTCCTCCCAGTCATGAGAAAGTCATTGTCTATTACATAGTATCATTAATTAATGAGACTATTTAATAATGGAAGGCCATTCTGATTTTGACAACTAATTTTTTTTAAAAGGGTCAATTTATGATTCATTCAATCAAATTTCAAAGTTTATTCTCTTTTTGGTATTCTTTTTGTCAAAGGTTATTTTTGACTTAGTTTGAACGTGCTACCAGCCCATTTTGAAACATTCTTTTTGTGTTGAACAGAACATTTATAGAATGTAGAAGGCAATAGACTGTACATCATCCTACGACTCTTTGGAAAGGATCAGTAAAAATGAATATCGATCAATATATAAAATTGTTGGCAATTTAAAATAGTTCAAATTCCTCGTAGATATCCTACGCAGACATTGTAAATAAAACGTTGGACAAACTTTTAAGCATATTGGAGTCGACTTGAGAGAAAACTGCATTTCTCTCGGATATCTATTCGATCACTTATTTCAGGAAATACAAAAAATTATAATATAGTAAACATAGTAAATATTATTAAGTAATTTTGCCAGGAAAAATCATTAAATAATTTTAAGGTTTTTTTGCATGTATTTCTTCTTTGTAAATTTACACTTCCCTCAAGTTTTGAATTTGTTAAGACGATTATTTATTGAATATTAATCGAAAATAAAAACGTTTCGAAATGTTTTTATAAAATTGTGTTATTACTATGAAATATGTCTTTCAGTACTTATTGTCTAAGTACTTTTACAAATTGAAATCCAAAAATTTTTACAGCTTGGAAAAATATATATTTTTTCATTAGTAAATTCAGTAAAAATATTTTAAAATCTACAACTATTTGGACAAGCACAACAAGATATAATTTCCTAGTTCATATCAAACTGTCTGCTTTCTTCCCTCCGAAGTTAAGAGAAGTATGAAAAAATTATTAGAAAAAAATATTTCCTCTCGCGTTGTACGTTTTAGATATCAAGGAACACACCAGTTACTACTGTTTACCTATTTTTTTTTAAATCTGTACAGTCTGCTTGATGGTACATACAGTTGGTACTTACTAGATTAGTTTTATGAAATTCCGTCTACTACTTTCGGTTACGCAGGTGTATTGTATTGATAGGTTTTATTTCAAAAATGGCTTGCTCAATTTGACCCAGAGATGGAAGGACCTTAGGGATTAATTAAAAAAAAGAATCAAGTAAGGATCAATTCTATCATGTTATTACGCTTACGGGCATGCAAAGGTATATTTATTGATACGTCTATGTTTCAAAAACAGATTTTTCCTGGTGTAGGAAGAAATTCGGTGAATAAAGTATAAATGGGTCTGATACCAATTTTATCAGATTCTATTTGACAGTTAAAATTTATTTATTTATTTATTTACATAATCGTTAAGGATGTAATGGATATGAAATATGACAGGCAGTTGTTTCAGCAATTGTGAAGGTTGATTTCTAGATGGTTCAAGATCGTTTTATCGAATTTCCTTTCAGGCCTATCGCTTAAGAGTGCTTTTGTCCTTGAATAGAATATAGTTTAAAAGCAGCTTCTCCAGTTAATTTCATAACCAATAGAAATGTTGAGGAAGTCAGGAAGTCTATTGGCATACCTTTGTTTTTTGTTACTTCATTAAATGCGATGATAGACGCATCATTTTGAAAATTACCATTTCACTATAGCCAAAATAAGAGTATGTCCATCAAAAATATTAGGAAAAAGGAGTTATGAAGAAATGAAATTTGTATTGACGCATTACCAAAAATTGTATATTTCTTATTTAGTTTTTCGAAAACCATATATTGCATTATGTTTATAGTTATTTTTAAATTAGTTTACATTTGTTTTTAAATTGTTATAATTACGGCCTATGGATTGATCTTATAGCAACCTGAATGAGGTCAGGGGTATGAAGACCTCGACCCGTTATTCCGATCAATGAACGCTTTACCCACTACTTTCACTTATAAAGAATGGACTGGTAAACACAGTGTGATATCAACCAAAAAAGTATGAAACATTAGTTTTAAGTAAAGATTAAACCCAGGAAAACTAAATAATTAGAAAATACCTAGGAAACAGAAAAGACTTACTGAATTTTTTCCCAAAATATAATAAGCAATAATACATTCAGAATTCAATTTTGGGGAGGAGATTTTTTTTTTTACGCTATTTACTCTGGAAGAAAAGGAAAGAAACTTATGAAAAATAATGTTTAAGTGGTCGATAAGGCCTATTAAAAAAATAAATAAAAACCGCAATTAAAATAATGATTTTAGGAATAAATTTTTAAAACATTTTTTTTTTGAGACACGCGCGTTTATTTAATAAATGTATGTACATTATAATTTAAAAAGAGTTCAGATGCTGATTTTCATTGTATTTACCTCAGAACACTCACAGAAACAAATATGGACCAATGAAAAAAAAAAAATTGGGAGACTTCAACCTGATAGCTCTCTCTGTGGATCCACTACCGATAATAAGTAAACTACTAGTTAAGAAGCAAATATATTTAACTACAATATACAATATTAGATGTTAATAAATAAATTTATATTTCCAAAGCACGATTTTTAAATTCAAATCGAAATATTGGAGAAATCATGATTATATAACTGAATGACTAATTCTTCAAAACTATAATTGAGACCAAACAATATGCTCTGGTGCAACTAGCTGATCCAGGATTTAATTTTGGAGAGGGGGGAGGGGATACTTCAGCCCTATAGGTTTTTTTTCATCTATATGTATATATATATATATATATATATATATATATATATATATATATATATATATAAAACGATAATTACTTTGGAAAAAAATAAAACAAACTAACTACATATATGAAATAGTGTTTAAGTGATACTTGAAGTCCTATTAAATGTAATTACATGAACAATAATACTTTTAGAGATAATTTTTTAATATTCTATTCCATAAAACAGTGATACATTTTACCATTTTGGGGAAAGCCTTCAGCGTCAGAATAATAAAGCCTCCCCCCCCCCATAGATCCGCCTGTAACTGGTGTTTTTGTGAACGTAGCGCAAGCTTTCGACCGGTATGGCACGATGGCTTGCTTTTCAAGATCAAAACCCATTTACCCCAATCCTTGTATCTAGTCCTCAAATTCTACCTTCCAAATCGCTCCTTTCAAGTCCACTGCGGTCCTGAACACTCCAATTATTATCCAGTGGAGGCTGGGTTCCACGAGACAGTGTTTTAGGCCCAGTTCTTTACATCTTCACTACCTATATCCCTTCAAATCCCGATACCTTTCTAGCCATCCTATTCTTCCTCTCTGATCCTCTAACAGCATCCCGAAACCTATAAAGACACCTCTCCCTGATTGAGCAGTGTTGCAACATCTAGCCCATCAAAATCAATGAACCAAAATGCATACATATCACTTTCACCCTTCGACGCAGATCATTTACGCCAATACTTTTTGATTCAATTCCTCTTCCCTATTCAGACACAGTTCAAATAGACCTTGGCTTCCTTCTAGAGAGAAGACTGACTTGGAACCCACATGCCAGACTTAAAAACAAAAGAAAGCTTATTCGATGATTTGGCGAGCTATATAGACTACTAAACAGAGCATCTCATCTCTCAACTGAAAACAAACTGTTAATCTACAACATCATTCTGAAACCTATCTGCTCCTACGAACTTAAACTGTGGGAGACAGCTAAATACTGTAATATCAACCGTATTCAACCCTTTCTGTCTAAAGTAAGGGCTTTTGAATACGAAGGCGAACAACAGTCAATGCACCATATTATGTCACAAACAAGACCTTTACTATGAGCTTAATATCATTCCATCGAGATTCTCAAACTTTCACCACAACCTTATAAATCATCCTAATCCTCTAGAGCAATCCCTATCCAGCTCCGATTATCCATACCATCTTCCTTAAAGATTTTTTTTTTTTTTTTATTTCTTTATGACATTTACAACTGTATTACAAAAATACATCAAGTAAATTTGAACATAATTGATATAATGACATGAATACACTTGCTGAGTAACTACCCAATGGTAGCACTCTAATGATATGACTACATTAGGAGATCACGGGCCTTAAAGATTAAAACAGCGGTGACCCCGAGAA
Source organism: Nezara viridula (assembly GCA_928085145.1). NCBI lineage: Eukaryota > Metazoa > Arthropoda > Insecta > Hemiptera > Pentatomidae > Nezara > Nezara viridula. Next base: position 25,925,402 of record OV725081.1, on the reverse strand, counting down.
AGACATGTTGAACATGGACATTAAGTCCCGTAAAGTGACATCAATGGGTAGTCAATAATTTCTAAATGATATTAAAGACCACTTAATTATACATTCATACAACGAGTTTAACCAAAATCGTTAGAGCCATTTTTGAGAAAATGTTAAAAATATCTTTAGTCAATTCTATAAAGTGCCACTTCCGGTTAGCCGATTTTGACAAACAAGTTGTAACATCTCAGGCATATACAAAGCTTAAATATGTAATTTAACTTTCGTACGACTTTTCGTTTTTTAGTTAGACTGATAACATACTCACAGACATACGAACACACTGACCATTTTGCGGGATTGATTTATTGGTTGCGGATTGAGATTTGGTCAAAACTTGTATTTCCGTTGAACACTCAGATTCGAAAATTTTCACGATCGCACTACTTTCCCTTACTATAATTAACGTAAGTGAAAGTAACAAAGTAACTTAAAAAACTTGAATTTTTCAATAAAAAAAATATAATAAAAGTACTTCAGGACGTGACTAATAAAACTCCATCTACTGACATGATCTTGCTTATTTCATATATGCTTAAGACATGATCGACTATCATGAACGTACCAACTAATTATTTTATGAAAATTATGATAGTTACCTTCTTTCCTATACGATGAAAGGTACAAAAAGGTGCTGGACGTGAGATCTTCATTAATAAACAAAGGTAACTGAAACCAACAAGGGGTGACACTGGGTACTATCCTGCCCCGAGACTAAGCTAAGCCACACCTCAAGCGTCATCATTTCTTAAACCATTGAAATCAGGCTATCAGCGAATTTTCTCAGAGATGTGAATTAATTTTTGGAAGACAAAGAGTCAATTGTTTGAGTATTTTTATCCTATAGAAACAATAGCATACGAAAATGATTGTTTAAAGCGAAACATTGAAAATTGAAATTAATGATTATCGTGAGGTCGTTGCAAAATGGCACCAAGTACTATTCCATAAAATTAAATCACTTATTACTTTGTTGAATTTATTCTCCGCAAGTTCACAATATTGTGCAGTTTGTGTAGCTAGGTATGGAAAATAAAAGTGTATGTGTCATTTATAATTCATTTTCTGGGCTTTTATATCGTTAAATAATGTCGAAAATGTACTTAAAAGCTTAGATCCATCAAATTTTTTTTATTTTTTTTATTATTATTTTTTTTTGTATATACTGTGTGAATGTGTTCGTTTAACAATATAATTATTGTCCCCGTGACAAAATGTTATATGTCTAAATAAATAAGATCCATCAAAAATGTAGATATTGATTTTTTGCAACAAACCGACGATATATATATAATTTCTAATTCATCAAATTATCTCTGTTAAAACTACAACCGTACACAACCATGAAGTTTTGGTTTCCACCTTATTTCTATGTTTTACATTAAATTAAAATACTGAAGTGTCTTTTATCTACTAATTAATTTTTTTTAAAATATTGTTATTATGCACGCACGCTCTTTTTTCCTCCTTAACTACTCAATTCTTGATGATGAACCTTTTTTAATTTATAAAGAACATACAGAGCTTACATCTTCCCCGGCGGAGATATAGCTGGTATTTATTTTATGAAGAGGGCATGAATGGAAACCAACCTTAGAAGATCATAACAATTTTGTTCGTTATGGTAAGTGAGTGAGCTTTAATCTTTGGTTTAAGCCTCACCGAAGTATTAGAAAACCGCAATTTAAAACTTCTTTTTCCTTGTGACTCAAGCGGTAAGTAATTGTAGGTTGTAGGTTTTTTTATTCAGGGTCAATGTCAATGAGGAAAAATCTTGCTATGAGAGAAAAATTTATTATTTATCCTGGTGATATTTTAAGTTTTTGCCTTAAAGATCGCTGATCACCACTATTGCAGCATGCAGCTACGTTACGTGGTGTTTTTATTTTGATAAGATGTTTAGTAATTTTTATTTTAAATTTCTGATTAATAAATAATATGCAATATAAATCTGTTTATGTGAAAAATGTCATTTATTGATATCATAGAATTTTAATAACAATTTACTGTCAACATTCAAAATTGTTTTCCATTCACTGCTATTTTTGGTAATAACTGATTAGTTTTTTTTAATACAATTATATTATCTCAAAATATGTGAATTAAGTATAAACGTATTTCTCCAATATTTAAAAGTTGTTCGATAAAATTCATAGCAGTGCAACCACAACATTGACTTCAGCAATTATATTTCTGTATAAATAAATTTTATATATTGTGTACATTTTCTGTGTCAATAAATACTTTTACACTGATGCCTTGTTTGTTGACCAACGAAAGTCTATTTTTAAATTACATAAACAATAGATGATCGTTGGTAAACAAACTGAGTAAAGAAGAACAGTTTAATATTACTTAATAATTATACATTTTATATAAGAACAATCTATTATTATTTATTTATAAGATATTGTTTATACTTACACATATTTCTGTCGAGATAATTTTACTATCTACTGATAATTATATCAAAGAATATATAACATATCAAAGAGGAGGAAAAACAAGCAAGAAAGAATAAATATTTCAAAACTAGTAAAATAAAAAAAATGAATAAATAAAATAAAGGTAAATTATAAAACTAAACTAAAAAAAATAACATACACACCAAGTAGTATTATAGCTCAATGCATTAAGTCTCTTGGCCAGAGCCTCAACAATCTTCTGGGCAGATCATTGAGATTTGTGGCAGTAAATAGAGCTGGAGTAAGTAGATTGGAATTTAGAATCAGTCTGTCATGAAAATCATTAAAACGATCTGTGATAAAATCAATGTCTAGGCCAGTGTGTAACATAAGATTAGAATAAAAAAAGGGGGCCTCTCAAATTTTCCGGTGAACATTTGACTGCAACGTTGCTTGAATAATTTTTATACTTGATGTCTTTGCTGTTCTCCATAACTCGATGCCATATTATTTATTATTTATTTATTTAAACCCTATCCTACCGGTAAGACCATACGGGTGTTATGGAACATTGAATAGCAGCGCATGCGTTACAACTCACTGCTGCATTCAGACCAATTACATTTTTTTCTCAGCTGTACACACAGCCTGCTCTTCTTTTCAGGTCTTCTTCCACCCTCTCTGGCAGCCTTCCAGATGCAGGTCCATCTCTTCTTTCCCACGTAATGTGGTTTGGACCAACGAATTCCTTCCACCCGTATACGAAGGCCTTGTAGTACGGGTAGTTCACTTTAGTCATTAGTTGAGGGAGATCGCTCTCCGTCAGAAAGTAAAGTCCCATCTCCCTCAACAACTTGGCTCTCAGTGCCTCAAAGGTGGTATAGACTAGCACTATATGTTCGGCGGTCTCCGGCACTCTGCAACTTGGGCATAGGGGATCAACGTTCTTAACATATTCAACGAGCTCGGAAACCCTCATGCCCCGTGAGGAACTGTAAGTATTTTCTCAGAGTAGCCCCTTTTGGCGTCCTGAACCACCGCTGGTTCCATTCTTTTAGCGTTTACTCCCAAAGAATGCTCTTCCATCTATTAGGGTCTTAAACTGATCCTCGCATGTAGATTCACCGGTAGATCCACCAGACCTTCCCTCTTCATCTTGTGCCAAAAATAGTTTTATCGCAGAAGAAGATCAATAGAGGTAGTTCCGGCTAAGACTTGTACCTCCTCGTGAGACACTGACCGATACGCTCTAGTGACCCGCAGCAGAGCCATCCGCTGGATTGTTGCCAACCTTTTCTTCTGTTGGTGCGAGAGGTGATGACTCCACGCAGGGGACGCATATCTCAGGATGCCCATAATAACTCCTTTATAAATAGTCAACGTGGCTGGGTACCTGAGACCCCAAAAGGCGCCCCCGATGCGACTAAGTTCATTGAGAGCCAGGGCTAACCTACCTTTCGAGTAGTCCAAGTGAAGCGCAATGTTGAACATTCTCCTAATTCTTATGCCAAGATAAGCAACAGTCTCACTTGGACCTCGATGCCACATGTATAAAGTGATTTCATGAGCACTTTATAAATAGTTAATTTATTTATAATTAGGAATAAAGAAGTCTGTCAAGTACAGGAGTGCCCATCCTATCCAAGGTCGATGGCGCATGATCCATCTCCCTCCCCTTCTTAACAACAGAGCAAGATAATTAGAAAAATCGTAGATCATGTACAATCACACTTGCTGTGTCTGTCCAATGTATTCCCTCTAGTTTTTTATTATGAAAATTTTCACTCCAAAAATTCATAACCCCGTCGAAAATTGACCCCTCAAAAGTTCAAAATCCCATCAAAATGTGACCCCTCATAAAATTTGATGATCAAGTAGCCTAAAAAGATTTCGGTATCGCTGATTAAGTTACTTTCTATTTTATTTTATGTGGTACATCCATGTCAATCGTGTACAAGCAGAGACCCAAATATCGCACTGCTAATCTAAATTATAATTTAAAAACTCTTTAAAATGTAGAAATAATTCTGTTTTTTATTAATAAAAATGTAAAAAAAAAACAAAAAAAAAAAAACAGAAATTGGTGTCAACAGCTTGATTCCTCATAAACTAATATGTAACTTCTTCTTTTTTTTTTTTTTAAATCTTTTTATTGAGATATAATACATTTTGCCACATTTAAGGGCACTGAGTACTAAAGCTGAGTGAGGCCCACTCATACTATATATACAATACAATAAAAAAAATAAAGAAATAAAAAATAAAAATATATATCTATATAACAAAGGCGAAAACTATAAAACCAAAGAAATGTAACTTGAAATCAATTTAAAAAAAAAATACAGAAATTGGTAGCAAATTAAATAAGTCATAAGTATATGTAACTTCTAAATGTTTTGTCAAGTAAGAAAAAGATGAAAACTCCCGTTTTGATAACTTTAAAGCTTCATCATCATCATGCAGCTAACTTAGCAAGGAAGGGAGAGGCACCAGCCATAATTTCTATAAATTATATCACAGTAGAAGACTGGGTACACGCAACAAAAAAGAAGTTGTTGGAAAATTGGGTAGATCGATGGAAAAATAGACTTCAAATCAAATGGAAAAATAAATGGAAATAAACAGACTGCAACAAGTGGGCTAGTAGCACAAGAATATCCAGAAGAGAAGAAACAATATTGTGCAGAATACGAATAGGCCACTGCCTGTTTACTCACGGATACCTTCTCAGAGGACTGGAATCACCCACGTGTCAAAAGTGTGACAATGAACCACAGTCAGTAAAACACCTGTTAGTAGAGTGCAACGAATTCAACAACATTCGGCAAAAATTGAAACTACCAGTGGCAATGAAAGAAATATTAAGAGACAACGAAGAAGGAATCGCCACCCTATTCCGGTACTTAATGGAGACGAATTATTACAATAGAATATAGAAAACTAGCCGCTAATAACCCTCTAGGGTAGAGGCGATTACAAATAAAAAAAAAAAAAAAAGCTTCATCCGGGTTTTAGACCCGGATACTATTATTGAATAGTATATTTTAAAATGTTATTTTTTATATTATATTATATTACTGAATTATATTAAATATTATATTATAAACTATTAAATTCTAAGTTAAGTGATCATGAGGGTCAATAGGGAGTTGAAGAAGCACCTAGTTAACTCGACCAAACCTTTTCTTTTTTCCAGACGTGTCCCACATTGCTCTAGTAAACAGGATATTTAAAATGGTATAATTAAAATCAAGTGTGCATTGGGAATGAAACAGCAACCGGATATACTCTTCGGAAGTTTCCAGAAGATTATATCAGCATTTCCCTCTCATTCGCAATATTCCCGCCCTCAAGGATTTACCGCAATTATGAAACCAACCACATGAGAAGACCATTGCAGGTTTTTTGTTTTGTTTCTCTGCCTTTTTAATAAATGCTTATAATTGTTTTTATACAACAACGATAAATTATGTTTTGAACTCGCTCAATTTACTGAAAGTAGTTTTTTTTTATATAATTGAGTTGCTTATTTTTAAAGCGAGCCCAAATCGATTATTTTGGAAATAGAGATAAGTATCAGTTCATACGAAAAAACACTTACTGAATCCAATGGTGCTTTATTTATTTTTTCTCAAAATCAAATCTAAATATTTAAAAAGAACGGTGTGAAAATAAGTATACTTTTTTTAAAGGAATGTAATGAAACTTGTATTCCTTAAGTAATCTTCAAAAAGAATCCATCAAAATCTTTTTTAACTATTTTCTTCTTAATGAAAATTAAAAATAAATTTAGTTTAGTTTTTTCAACAATTTTTATAAACTTCCTCCTCCGCATCATACTCATATTTTCTACGAACCCAAAATCATTTTTTTTTTTTTTTTTTTCCAGAACGGGCTTTGAACTTTAATTCTTCCCAAAAAGGACTATATTCAAAAGATTTTAGGAAATATATACTACAAATAAAGAATTTCTTAATTTAATATTTTAAAAATATCGGTTTTGATATTACAATTGGAATAGAAAATATAGTTTTTCACGTTACCTAAAAAATTGCCAATTATGGTAAGGATTCGCTTAGAAAATAAACGACTCAATTTCAAAGATTTACAAATATTATTTTAATTTGTAGTTTTTTTACTATCGTATATTCGTAGGTAGGTTTTTGACAAAAATCAAAAAGAATAAACTGCTTTCAGCTTTACAATATTACTGGAGCTCGCAATAAGTGCACATTTGATTTTTTAAAATCATCTATAATAAATAAACTTGTACAATATTTCATGAACTGAACGACGGAGCCCTGAAGAGGGATGTGTGGAGCATGTAGGCCATTAAAATTTTGGGTTTGGCACACTTTTACAGGAACATAAGTTTTTACTAAAAACTTTTTAGTTATTTCTGTATTCTTGTGGATTTTCAGCAGCAGCTGGCTTTCGTAACACTAACATAACTTTAGCTATACTTATACCTCAACAAAAAAATAAAATAAAAATATATGTAAATACATATGGAACCGCGGTTTATTTTGTAAGTATGGATGAAAATACAATTTTTTGAGGAGGATATACACCATCACTCTTATCGCCATGAGGTCCCATGAAACTGGATATTCATATTTAATAAATTCGGTTTACTTCTTTATTTCGTATAAGCCATAACAGAAACCAGGGTTCAAAATCTATAATTTAAAAAATTAAAATAAAATCTAATCAAAATTTTTTAAAATGATTTGAAGATTTTTATTAAAAGCGATTTTTATTTTTAATGGTAATTGATAAAAATCATATTCTGGTCTTATTTTTCTTTTTTTAGGAAGCTTCTGTTTATATACTTTTCTAAGGTTAAGGCAAATGTACTTCCATTTTTCTTTAGTCTTTTTTAATCACATCTATTACATCAGATGTTTCGGGACAATTTTTCCATCCTCAGAGAATTCCTTATGTTTACTTGCTTTTTTGATGTAGCACCAGTTGTCAATAAATACAATAATTGCCATATCTATTTAAATATAATGCTTTTTGATGTTACACATTCACTTTCTGTTCATTATCACACCAACCTAAATCTGGCTATTTATATTGATAAATCGGCCACGATCTTAAAATTAAAAATAAAATATAATAATTATTCAATGATTTTTTGAAACAGATAATAATCGATTTCAAACCCTGACAGAAACATAAAGCTTTTTATTTAATTTAGTAATTTTTTGTTATAGGCTTGATTTTCGGAATTCAACTCGATAATTATTCAAGAGGAATTAATTGTTTTTAAAATGAGAAATTCATTTATATTTCATACACAAATATTGACTTGCTCATTGCAAAGAAATTTGCAGATCGCAGATTTAGTTTTTATGTCCAATTTTATGTTATGTATTAATAATTAAAAAAAAAAAATAATATGTACTATATAGTTTTTCTACAAAGAAATATTTTTTTTTTAGTGCAAGTTCCTAAAATAAATGATTTCTGGGTAAGGGAGGGAGGGCTTATACTCTCCAATCCTGATAAGTAGTTGGCTACGAAAAAAAAACATAATTAAAGTTACAAACTGATCTAGATATTTAATTACCCAGGAAACATATCAAACTAAATGTCACATTAGTTTAAAAGTAATGGCAGATTAATCTGCAAGCTCGAGCAAGACAACTTTATCATAATTCTTTGATAATAATTTCTAAGAATAGTGTTTAAATAATGACAGATTCGTTCTTCAGATCTGTAAAAGTTTAAGTATTCTATTCAAATAAAAAGTATTAAGCCTGCATAATTGTAACCAAATTTACGGTAACTACTCAACCGATATAAGCCTTCATAACACAACAAAAAATTCCTCAATATTAGGCCAGATAACTGGAAATAAATAGTTAAAGTTAAAGGTACTATCTCGCAGAAACTGCCAGCGGCAGCGACTGCCATTCTATACTGCCAATCGTTAATGCTTGTATATATCGCTGAAACTGCTCACACCGTCACAGCTAAATCCTCTCGATTTAGCATCTTAGTTTGGAATAATTTTAAATAAACATGTAAGACAGTAGTGTATTTTCATCTGCCACTGGCTTGGCAGAAAAATAATAGACTAGCTATGGTAGGCCAACTGTTGCCTGATCTGATATCTAAGAACGCCTAGCATAGGGTCAGACTTCGGGAGGAGGGGAAGGGAGGAGGCGAAATACGAGGTGGGCTATCGCCCCTCCCCCTCTTCCTCTCCGAATAAAAATGTTGAGGGGGCAATAATATCGTTTCGCCATCTTCCAATAATTTGAAGTAAAAAAATAAAATAAAATTCATAAGAAGTAAGCTACAGGAATGAATAAAATATGTTAACTAAAATCGATTAAGAAAACAAGAAAAATCGACTAGCTGGCTTAGCTAAGGCCTGTGTAGGTGCATAACTATTTTATCACGACCTAAATTTTCCCTCTTATTTAAATTTTAATTTAAATTCAGGAATAATAATATAGAAACATATCCTTGGATTTTATGATTCATTCACTTTTCATGTTGACACCTCCATTTTCACCTGATTTTCTCATAATTTTGCTGCAATAAATTTGGAAAAAAATATATTTGATAAATATTTATATTTAATAAATAAGTATAAATATATTTTATAGAGAATAATTGTGTAGACATTTTTACATAACTATTCAAACTGTGAAAACGTTTTATTTTTATTTGGAGGTCGTACGAACTAAGAAATCAAAAGTATTTTTCAGTTTTTAACATTATTCATTTTTAGCTGAAAAAGTTCCTAGAAATGTTTCTATGTTGTGGAGGCTGCCCTCCTTCCTCTCATGTTTAATGGATACAAATTGTAATATAGAATAGAATAGAATAGAAAAATCATCTTTATTCTGGGACTAGGTCCCTTTAGAATAACAGTATTGTACATATATATTAACTACAAATCTGGTCAAAAGACTTATTACAATGAATAATGACAAAATACATGTAATACATTAAGTATTAATTAACGAGGACAGTTTGGTAATAGGGATTCAGTACTACAATATTGGAGCTAAAATAATTGCATAATAATCACTGAATGAAATTATAAAGGAAAGTACAATCTATTTTATAGGTAAATCATTGTAGTGATGGAATATAAAAATTTAAAAAAATAATAATAGCTGTTAATATGTAGGGAAAGAAATTGTAAAAACTAAAACAAAAAAATATATAAAAAAACAAATAATGATATACATATGTTCCCTAAGATATTTAAGTGATTATGCGTAAAGATTAGGAGAAGAGAAAATAAAATAAAGTATATATATACACATAGCGAGAAGTATGTTGAAGATAATTAGAAATAAAATACATTTCACTGAAATACATTCCATGAATAACAAATTAGAACTTAAGGAAAACAAATTTTATCTACTCACAATGCTTAGTGAGTGGTGATGAAAATTCACGTTCAACACAGAATAAAACAATAAAAAATAAGAGAAAAAAATAATGTCTAAAGAAAATTAAATCCTTATAACATAGTATGTATTTAACCAGCATCTGATTGGATTGTGAAGAGGAATTGGAATAAGAGGGTTTTAAAGGTGGCTAAGGATGATGCATGGCGGATTTTTAATGGGATGGAATTCCAGAATGCGGTGGAACGGACAACGAAGGAATGTTTAAATGATGCAGATCTGTGGAAAGGAGTGTAAAGGTCAGAAGGACGAGATCTTGTGGAGAGGGTGTGGATAGATGATTTGAATTGTAGGAGATTGTATGCGTAGGACGGACGATGACTATTGATTATTTGTTCCTTATTTGTTCCTATCCTATATCCTATTGTTTTGTTCAGGTATTTTCAAGTATGTCCAAAAGAACATAAAAAAAAAAAAAAAAATCCTACAACTGTCTAAACATATATATAAATTTGTTTTTTAATATTCAATATTATATTTGTTCGTTTTACAATAATTACGTTAAATTTGTGCAATTATTATGAACTAACGCCATTTTTTTTTCGTCCATCACCCTCAATCAAAATGGAAAATTTGCGCCTTTGTCGGTCAGAGACCTAATTAATTTTTTTAAATTTATTATTTCTTAATGATATTTACAACTGTATTGAAGAAACACATCTAGTAAATTTGAACATATGAATATAATGAAAACACTTGCTGAGTAACTACCCATGGTAACTAACTAACTAATGGTAGGACTCTAATGATATGTCTGCATTAGGAGATCACGGGGCCATCTTCTTTTCAGATGTCTCGGATGGTTATCAGGAATTGAAGAGGAAGCAAGGTTAGAAACGAGAGGGTTGGGATGATTCTGAAGTATTTTAATGGAAGGATAGGTATCTGGATGGGCCAGATCTGAAAGATAAGAAACATTCAGGTCATTATAGATGGTTTATTTGTAACAAAGTAGTGAGCATTGAGGATTTTACGGAGGATTTTGGATTGTAAGGATTGGATACGAGAGGAATTCGATGGTTTAGTGGAGCCCCATAGCTCAAATCCGTAAGTCCCAATAGGCCTTTTTATAGTCATGTATATGAGTCTTTTTTAATTAATTGGAAGGTTAAAGCGATTATCTAGTAAGTGCTGAAGTAATCGGAAACGTCAAGCTGTTTCTTGTCGTTTCAGTCTGGTATGATAATTAAAATTAAATGTCTACCAATATAATACAATGATCCTTTTCATATTTCATAATGATAATAATACAAATAAACGGTTTAAAATATCCTGTTACATTATGAATTTTTAGAATCCATTTTCATATTGTAACCTTGACATTTATAAGATTACGGCGCGGGGCCGTAGGGAACAAAATCATCTCATTGATTACTTACGAGATATTGACCCGTGACGTTACAGGGGTCATTGTTGGGGAAGACACAAAACTAAATTCTGCCAAACCACCAAGGATATAATAAACTCCGACGAGATTTAAGACATACAATTATCTTACAGTAATATAAAATGCTTATGTAATTAATGAAAATATTGATATAAATTACTAATATACAAATCTAATATATTTTGCATGAAAAAAAAATACTCCTACGCTATATACAAAGGTAATATGAAATATATTACCATTGTATTTTAAACATATTATTTTTTAATAAAATATTATAAGGTCACATTTTATTCTATTATTTTTTTTTACAGTCTTTTTTTTTTCACCAATACAAATCGTTTCCACATCATCTTATTAGTCATACCTTGGTCATTTGTTGACATTGATAGAACAGGTTATGACTAACCAAGCTTGTTTACATACGCAAATTTACAACATCACCACAAAATAAAATATTCAATTCTTATATATATATTCCTATTTCCGACTATTTCCAAATTCAGAAAACCAAAATTTGAAATTAAGAAAATTATAAAAGGCGTTATGTTATTGTAAGGACCCAACGTTACCGGTTTAACAGATCAGATCCTGTTCAAGATCTAGAAAATTTATTTAGAAAATTTAGAAAAGTCATTTATGTCAAAATAAGTAGAATAAAAGTAGCGGTTGAATAATGTTTATCTGCATGTTTAAATTCTTGTACAATTCATCAGTTTTTGTTTTAAAATTTTCTGCTTTCCCTCGCTCATTTATATTTTTTACCAATTCCAAGCTAAAATAACAAATTTCTGATATTTGAAGTTCTCAAATCGGCTTAACTATTCAAAGTGTTACTTCTCAATTTGGAAAATATTTATTATTCTTAAAACTGGTAAGACATTTGAAGATTTAGTTTTTTAATTGATCTATTAAAAGGGTATCAAGTTATTAATTATTTTTTAAATATAGTTCGTCGAAAAATATGAAAGCTATACATGAAAAAAAGATAAACATGAGATTTGTGATGTGTATGCTTGTCATTTCTTCAAACACTTTTTTATCCTGAATTTAAACATAGGATCAATTTCATACCTCTATAAACTTATCGTTTTTACCTCATTTAAAAAAAAAAGAAGGAATAAATTCATATTTGGATGCTTATTAATTTTCTATTATTTTTACCTTAAATAAAAATCCTTCTTTCGGATAAATATATATAGCACATCCTTATATCTTTTTATACAGGTATACGTGACTTTTTTTGTTTCATTAAATAAACTTATTTGTGTTGGGCTAACAACCGAAATTCAATAGGAAAGGTAACTGGTGATTTTTAGTTTAAAAAAAAAACTTATTGCAATTTACGCTATATGGAAGAATGAACCATATGAACGTGCTGCGAAATAGTTTCCTATATTTACAATGATCATACATCAAAATTTTTTAAAATTTATTTTCCTGATTAGTCACTGTGTACATAGGAATATACTCCACACAGCACGAGCGACAGAAGAGGAAAATAATATGCAGGTGTTAATGAAACACTGCACTAAAAGTTTCAAAACAAACCACAAATCCTCATGATGTCGGATCAAATCAATAATACTTAAAATTACAAGTATCATTCCAAATCATAGAAAAAATATGAAATTTTAATTCCTTTCTCCTCTTGTCCAGAAGATCCATTGTGTCATAAAAGAAATAGAAGACTCTTAAAAAAAAAATAACTTCCTTATGGGTCCCCAGTCATTCTGGAATCTCTGGAAATGAGGAAGTGGATCGAGCAGCAACAAAAGCCCACGGTGGAAGTAATAACACCCCCTTATATCTCACCATCAGATTTATTGAAACCAATAAACATAAAGATTTCAAACGAATAGCAACAGACCTTTACCACGTTCTTCTTCTTCTTTGGCGCTAGAACCCAAGTGTGGTCAATGCCTCCTGTAAAAGTAGTCGCCAATCATTCCTGGACCACGGAACTAAGGATAATCAAACCGACCGTGAGTTGTTGGGCCTCATCCTCCAGGAAGTTTAGAAGAGAGGAAATAGTCATCAAACGCCTCAGAATTGGACATTGCCGGTTGACCCATGGCTACCTGATGGCAAGGAGAGATCCACCTCAGTGTCAATTCTGTAAAGTGGCTCTCACAGTGAGCCATATCTTTGAGGAGTGTCCTCGCTACAGGAAAGAGATGGAAAGATGTGGTGTTGCCTTCAGCACTGTGGGGCATTAACTGATAACGAACTATGTATTAATACGGCTAATTTAACTAATCTGAATTAAATTATTTTTCCTCACAAGATTATGATATATTGACTTAATTTCTATATACTCTATCTTATTCTTTATTTTATCTTATTTATTTTTATTTTTATATTTCCTCTCCATATTAATTTATATTTTTTTAAATTTTTCCTTTTTAAAATTTATTAGCCTTTATAATAGATTGAATTAGGATTTTATAAAATATATATATAATTAAATATAAATTTTATTAAGATTAAAAAATAAATCAATTAGTTTAATGATGACCATCAGCAGGTTTTTGCCCCTGAACCCTAAACAACTTGGTAGTGTAGTCCATGATTAAATTCCATAGGACCTAGCGGGGAGGAACTTCTTAACCTCTACCAACCTACGGCACATAGAGTACATCCTCGAATACTTCTCTGCGTGGTAATGAGATTCGTGCGAGGAGAAAATAATGTAATGGTGAACAATTTTTTCATAAAACTGCTATACTACCTTTTCTGTTTTTTGCCGAAAGTGGTCGCTAAATCAAATGAAAAACATGCCTTAAAGTTTATAAAATCGCCAAAAAAAGGATGATTTCTCAATTAGAGAATTAAGTTGGTTACACAACGAGTCGCGTGAATTGCACATATAATTAAGGTGAGAGATTCGCAGCGAATGATGTGCGTATAATATTGTCGGGAAAGATAACAAACAAAAAAAATACAAAAAGAATAATTAGATCTAATCTGAGTGGCCAAGGAGTCAACCGAAACGTAGATGGGAAGATTATGTCGGCCTTGAAAATATGAGTTTTGTACGAATTCAGCATTGTGAGTAACAGATGTTGGTGTTATCTGTTCACTCGATATTACTGTAAATTGAATTCAACTAATATGAATTTTTTTAAACGAATTGTTTTCGTCAACGTAAGATCTGATACTGAAGTATATAAAAATGATTTATGACGATTTTTAAAGCATTACTTTAAAATTATAAAAAGAAAATAATAAGCCTTCAATAATCTTTAATTTCAACAAGCATGAAGGTAGTATGACTAATCTAATAATAACATACATTTAACGGCTTTTCAATTTTAAATCTGGCTCAGGATATATATTTTAGACACGACTTACAAAAAAAAAAAGTATAAAATTATTTTGTTTTTTAAATTAAATATCATGGCCAGGGTTCAACCGAAAATTTCGCAGTCCCTCAACATACCAAAACAAACATTAAGCCTGACCCTGGAGAGTGATGTAAGCTGAAAGTTCAAGGGAAAAAGTCATGACACGACCCAAATCAACAAAAAAATAAATTAAAAAAAATAAACATAAAAAATAACTCCGAAACAAATGAAACTGCAAACATCGCGTTGCAATGCATTCAGATTTACTGAGATTAATGTTGTGTTGTTCACTTATCTCTCCATCAAAATTTTTTTTTTTTAATTCCCTTTGCTTTATATCTAAATTACTATATAAACCGTGTTCCAAATATAAAACCACAAATAATTGTTTTATGATCGACATCGAAACTTCCTTTTCTAGTTGAGAAAAAAATGTTAAAATTGCGTGTGGATTCACACCTTGATAATTATTTAATTACAATGAAATTAACTTAAAAAACTGTACATTAATAGTTTGAGAAGAGCATTAAGTAAATGGAGAAGAAATAATTTTCTTGAGCATGAATAATAAACATTTACTATTTACTCTAAAGAACACTCTAATGTTCAATAAAGAACGAAGATTTATTTAAAGATTATTCATACCAGACAATGAAGTTACTGTGATTTTTCCTCTGAACCACAGTTGTTAATGAGGAATAGTAATGTGTAAAATCATGAATCATAAGCTGATATATTCATTCGTTAAATTACAGTGCAAGTTTCGAGTGAAATGATTCGTAGTATAATTATGCTGTGGATAGTAGTTTGAAAATTTAAATTTGGAAAATCCTATTCTTTTTTTTTTTTTTTTATTCTTCTGGTTTTAAGACTTGATAAAGCAAGTCCTATTTTGCAAACCTGGGAAAATCATACCGTGATAAAAGAAAGAATGGGACAGAAAAATTTCTGGTTAAAAGAACGATTAAAGAAAATAAATGAAAAAAACATTATGTAGCTAATAAACTTATAAAAAAATAGAGACGAAAATTAATAATAAACAAGTATATTACCTAAAATAAAATAAAAATTAAATACATCCAATAAGCAAAAAACAAGCATATACAACGTAAAAAAGATTAATTGTATTTTTAAAAAATGCACATAAGCAAATAATTAAAAAAAAATATCATTTATATAAAAACACATTTATAGAACAACATAACAAGATGAACAACATAAAGAGTATCAGAATAAGTTTAGGATCACAAGCTGTGGTTGATGATATTAATTTTCTAACATCAATAAATAAACATAATGCCAGTAGATTAGGACAATTTTTAAATAAACTAAATGCACTTATATAAAGCCCTTTATACTCTTTTGAGATTTATAAATTAATATGTAAGTTCCATAAAACTCATGTAAGTCTATAAAACTATTGAACTGTTAATGTCCAAGTTAATATAACCATTATGAAATTTATGTGACCTCCAATGGTATAATTTTAATACTTCATATAACCATTCTAAATTTTGCAGGAAACATTTGCGTTTTGGATTCAATTTCAACAAGTAACAACTTAAGAAGAATAGTAATTACTAGCAAAATAGGACTTTCTTTGACAAGTCTTAAGGCCAGAAAAAAAAAAAATAAGTGGAATTTTTTAAGCTTTATGTCATTTATCTAGAGAGTGTCCTTTGTCCGTCCTAATACTATTACTAAAAACCAACATGCCATCATTTTCTTTAGAAATTTATTGTAAATATATTTTGTTATCAATTTAAATTATTTTCACAATGTAAGGGAAGAGATTCCGTAGCCTGCCAATGGCCATGGAGCTACATGAAAAGCGATTGAATGAAGTAAAACATTTGTTAATATTTTTTTTTTTTCTTTTTTTATTTGTTTATTTAGAAATATTACATTCTGTCACATCAAGGACATTTATAATAGTGTTCAGAGAAAGCACACTCACACTCTATTTACAATAAAAAAATAAAAATAAAATAATACAGAAACTTAATAATAATAAATACAATAAATAAAATAAAAATAAATACAATAAAATAAAATAAATGTATATAAACAAAAGAACTAACCTAATCATACACACTCGGGCTTGAGTGGAGGATCTGGCCATTGCCAAAACTCCAATAGATGCTTATTTACAAAAGGTCTCTGGGCCACTGCCGCTTCAACCTTCGAGGAGGATTGTAAGGATGGGTGGTGCTGGATAGAGATTGTGCAAGGGGATTTGGATGATAGGTAAGGTTCTGGTGAAATTTGGAGAATTTTTCTGGAATAAGGTCTAGGACAAATGGGATATTAAGGTCATGGTGTAGGATTTTGTTATTTACATAGAACGGAGCATCAACTATTGTTCGAAGGACTTTAGATTGAAAGGATTGAATACGTTTGATGTTAGAAGCTTTTGCTGTACCCCACAGTTCAAGTCCGTATGTCCATATAGGTTTCAGTATTGTCTTGTAGATAAGTAATTTGTTTTCAATAGAAAGTTTGGATTTTCTGTTTAGTAGTCTGTATAGCTGGCCGTATCGTCGGTTGAGTTCTTGTCTTTTGAGTCTAGTATGTGGGTTCCACGTCAGTCTTCGGTCTAAATGAAAGCCAAGATACCGGACTTTGTCTGAGTAAGGAAGCTGGATGGAATTAAAGTGTACTGGTGGACAGGAACTGCGTCGGAGTGTAAAGGTAATGTGTTGGCATTTAGATTCATTAACTTTAATGCGCCAGTTATTACACCAGTGCTCAATCAAGGTGAGGTGGTTTTGGAGATTTAAGGATGCTATGTTGGGATCTGAGTCGGATGATAGAATAGCGGTGTCATCAGCAAAAGTTGCCAGGAAGGTATCGGGATGGACAGGGATATCGGCGGTAAAGAGGATGTAAAGGACGGGACCCAATACGCTACCTTGAGGAACACCTGCCTCAATTGGATAGCAATGCGAAAATTCAGTACCGCAACGAACTCGGAAGGTACGATCTGAGAGGTAGGAACGCAGAACAAGGTACAAGGACTGAGGAAGATAGTTTTTCAGCTTGGAAAGAAGCCCGGCGTGCCATACCCGGTCGAAAGCTTGCGCTATGTCCAGAAATGCACCCGAGCAATATTGCTTGCTTTCCAATGCTGCGGAAATATGATCAACCACTCGGAGTCCTTGTTGGACTGTAGAGTGTTGTGAACGAAATCCGAACTGATGGGAAGGAAGAGTTTGGGATTCTATAAAGGGTAGGATGCGTTTTAGGAGGATCTTTTCAAAGATTTTTGAGAGAATAGGAAGAAGGCTAATTGGTCTGTAGGACGTTGAGGTGTTGGGAGGTTTGCCTGGTTTCGGAAACAAGATAATAGTGGAATGTTTCCACAAAAGAGGAAAGTGGGTGGTTCGTAGGATGCTATTGTATATGTATGTAAGGAATATGACAGCTTTAGGAGGGAGTTGTCTAAGGATCTGAGAGGTAAGCAGGTCGTATCCAGGTGATTTACGGGTAGGTAGTTTTTGTAAAAGGAATTTGACCTCAGAAGGATTAACTGCTTTAGCCGGTAAGGAGAGTGGGATGGGTGAATTAAGGAATTCCTCTACTGCTGACGTGTGGGTGGGATTGGATTCTGGATGAGAGGTGAATGTAAGGGAAAGGTTTTTGGCGAATTCTTCGGCTCTATCTTCGTCAGATGCTGCCCAAGAGCCATCACCTCGACGGAGAGGATGTGATATGTGTTAATATTAATTAAAAATGTGATTAATGGAAACAAATCTTTATTACGTAACATGATAAGCATCATTAATTGTGCCGTTTAAGTTTTGAAGTGGTATTGGGATAAGAAAGTATTAAATGTGGATAAGGAATGGCATGTCTATCTGTAATAGTCTTAGGATTAAAAGTATGTAGACGAAAATAGATTGGTGAACATTTACGTAATACCCTTAAGTCCGGATTAACAAGTGGCTTAGCTGGATTATTAAAATTCAGTCAAGGAGATTGAAGTCATTTTATTATGGTCTGTTTTCAACAGTTTAAGCAGACTATTTGTATACTGAAATATTTCTGGTTTAATTTAGTCAAAGATACACAAATCGAAATTATGTGGCCATAAACTAATTTTGTTCTTATTTTTATATTTTTCATAACGTTCCTTATATTAAATTTTAAATCTTAATATAGTTTTATTCCAAGAAAAAAATTAAACGAGCTTATCAACTTTTCTGTTTTTTTTTACTTAAAAAATTAAAAATTATTGAAATCGAAGTTCGATCATCAAATAATTTACCCTCAAGCGAATCTCCGTGTACTGAAAAGGTTGTTGACCCATGCTTTCTATAAACAATAGATTTACTATTATCGTTTCACCGACTTCCAATTATAAGAGTCGTTTTAATGAAGTAATGATAGATGAAAAATAATCATTGGATTAAATATGCTTTGAATTAGCACGTACGTTACACGGATGAAACATATATCGTTACTGTTAGCGCAAAAGGTCGTAGGTAAAAATTGAGTTGTTTTTTTTTACAGAAGAGCATAAAAGCCGATTATTACTTTATGATTTATTGGCAAATTTTCATATTTCATTTTTCTCTGATATTTTCCTATTCAGCAGACTACTTATGGTATTAGCAGACTAAAAAATGTCAACTTTAGCGCAAAGAAGATATAAAATTATTACATATGGCCTTTTGCACTAACAATAGCAGTTTTTTAAACAAAATACGTTTTAATTATTATTATATTTGTGGGTGTGCGCGCTGAATACCACAAATTAAAAATGAAATAGCCCAAATTAGTTTCTTTTGAGAAAACTGCATTTCTTTTTTTCTAATGTAAATTGTTTAGTTTTACGATTTCCTGATGTGTAAGAAAGCAGAAAATACGCAAAACTATTATGTTAAGCGGTTTTGAAGGAGTTATTAAAAGATAGAAAGTTACTCCATTTTTTTTAAAATACATTTATTATAGTGTATCCATTGAGTATATACATATACATAAATTAATTAACAAAGAAACGGCCCTCGTTCAGGGTTACAGCAGCCAAATATCAGTCATTTCACTTTAAGCTGAAAATGATTGTCCCACTTGTTCATAGAAAATATTCTTTTTTCTTTTCTAATTTACTATTTACTAAATAATTTATAATTGAAATTATGTTATCCTCTTAGTTTCCAAATGTTTTATGTATGTTCTTTAAATGATCGTATTTTATTATAGAAATAAAACAGATTTTTGGCTGAAATATTTGAACAATCTTACGAAATTTAAGATTTATTTGAAGATTTTTAAAAATATATATTTCGAATTCAGTATCACAATATCTAAAAATAAATTATTCATTGATTCATAATTTCAGTAATTTGATTCAGAAATTCGGTCCCACTGTGTGCCGTCCAAAATTTGAAATGGTTCAATTACTCGCCACACAAGCGAAATTAATGCCGATGCCATAATCATAATCACCTTTGAAAAATACTTAATAATCAATCCCTCCTTCCTCTTCCATGTAACGTAGACATTTTTATCATACTAAATGAAAAAAATATTCTAATTTGTAATAATGAAAAGTAAAAAAAAATATTTCGTTCTTTTTTAGCCGAGCAATTTATATAATTAAAAAAAACTACCCTCAGATTTAGAAGAATTCTTCAGTTTTTTACTTACTTGAAAAATTGATCGAAACTTCAATCGATATCATTATGTTATACAATAGATTAATATTGAACCTGAAATTGAAAAATTTATAACCTACTCTTCTTTTATTCATATATTTGGTGAACTTTTTGTTATTTATATTAAATTTTTTTTTTTATTCCACGCTTTTGGTGGTTAAATAATAAATTATACAGTTGCAAATATTATGTATAATAATATAAAAAAAACGTCGAGCCAAACCGATATAAAAAAAAACAATTGACTAAGCTGACATGTTCCAGGTTTAAAACGTCCATTCTTTTTTTATTATCTGTAAACAACGTTTTTATTGACAATAAACCTTTGTTCTCTACAACACAATACACTAAAAAAAAAAAATAAATAAAAAAAAAAAAAGAGTGGGAAAGAATGTGTAATGGCGTTATGTTATATATTCTCACATTCAGTAAATTTTTATGGTAAAGTGTTAACCATAGAAGGAACTTCAGTGGTTTATTTTCAGGTAAAACAGCTATTTATTTTTGTAATCATAAGAAAATTACGCAAAACGTCAATAGATAAAAAACAATATATAGCTTCCACCGTTTCATTGGCTAAAATATATCTATATTACAAAGTATGCAATTTTTCGTATGAGAATAAAATCTATGGGAGAAGCCGATTCGGAAATACAGTTACCCTTTAACATTCGCGGGTTCGATATCCATGAATTTCGTTTATTAACTAATATTAAAATGCGAAAGAGTGCCATATTTGATGATTCCATATTGATTATTCTTAAAAAAAAAAAAATACCAATGCATACTGAACATGCATTTCAATACTGAGAGTGCAAAAGGCCATATGTAAAAACTCATTATTTCTTTATGCATTATTGGTATAACTTCATACTTTACTGTCCTCTGCTATTTTCCATCGTAGCACAAATAGAATAAAAGTTGAAAATGTTTACATACGACCTTTTGCACTAATAGTAGTGATATATACTTAATAGGTACGTTTTCAATTCATAAAATAGATGGAACTAGAAAATCCATAGGAAAAATTCAACTTGTTGTTTGTTCGGAGTTAACGATACCAATACTTTTCTTAAGTGAGAACAAAATTAATTAAGCTTAAATATAAAAATATGGGTGAAGTTCACATAACTTCAATATTTAAGGAAGAAATCGAGAACAAGACCAACTGACTGAACTTCAATGCACAATAAGCGAGGTGGCCGAACGGGCTAACGTGTGTGCAAAGCACCGCCGTTGCCTGGCAACCTGATCTATGAGACAATAGTCACGAGTTCGCGTCCCGGTGCCTGGAGAATCTTTTAAATCCCCGCCCACACCCCCTGGCCCCGGAAAAACCCCGTATAGAGCCTTAAAGGAAGGGGAGGGACAAAAAAAAATTCAGAGTAAAATTACTTTAAATTAACTGAAAATTAAACGAAATCCGAAAAAGTAAGGCAGTAAAGTATCATGCCAGTAATGTTCGGAATCGACCAAACAATACAGTATCAATTAATTTTTTGAATAAAATCTAAAATTTTATAACAATAACAATATTGTAGTAACCTAACTCCCACGAGATGATCAGTGCCTTCAACATTGCACAGCCATTATATTGTTAACAATTATTTATATTAATTGTAATTATTAAATGGAATTCAATGAAATTGATACTAAGTAATTTCTATACTCTTCTCCAAATTTCCTGCAAGTTTCAGTCAAATCGAATGACCCGTTTTCAAATTATAGGCATATCAAATAACACATTTTCTGATCTAAAAGCGGAAGTATTTTTTTTTTTTGGAGTAGTAGATAGAATTTGATAAAATTGATGCCTATTTCATTTTACGTTTACCAATCTCTAAATTCCCTCCAAATTTGATCCAAATCGAACTTGAGGTTTTAGAGATACAGACGTATCAAGGAAAACACGTTTGCGCAGCATTTATGTATAAGAGAAAGCAATGGAGAGAATTCAATAAAATTGAACCGACATCATTTTTTCACAAATACCTTTTATCCAACTTTGAGCCAAATCAAACTAGCAGTTTCTGAAATATTGGCATATCTACAAAAATGCGTTTGGGCGAGCGTAAGCGGAAGAGCTGGTTAGAATTTAATAAAATTTATATGGAACCATCTAGACACCAACGTGCACAATTCTTGAAAATTTCATGAAAATTGGATAAACGGTAGTAAGTGATATGCCCATTACATCGATTTCACTGCTGACAGAGAGGCAGAAAGATACCGAATCAAATTTGATCAAAAATTTTCAATTCTGAGCACAATTTTTTTTTTTAACCTCTCGCACGAATACAATGCTTCCCTACCTTCGGTAATGAGGAGGCAAAATGTCACTCGGTATAAGAAATTATAACTACTTAAAATGTTACTAGTACACACATGGTTCTTGGGTCCGATCACTGGTGCCCATCCCACACCAGGTCGATGGCGCAAGAACCTACTCCTTCCCCCTTCCCCATCTTTTAATGCACCCAAGATATTTTATTGCTCATATTTGCTTAACAACAGAGCATGCTAAGGTATAATTAGAAAAATCGTAGGTCATACACAATTATACTTGCTGCTGTCTGTTCCATGTTTTCTCCTTGTCTCTTAGTATGAAACTTTTCATTCCGAAAATTCATAATCCTGTCAAAATGTGCCCCCCTCAAAAATTCAAAAAACTGTAAAAATATTCACCCTTGAGCCATGAAATCCGTAAATTTTTTTATTAGGGATACAGAGTCCTACAAATTTTTTATGACTTCGATAGCGGAGTGGCCAAGAGGACTAACGGGTGTGCCAAACACGCATTGCCCGCCAAACTTGATAACCGAAGATTGAAAGTTCAAAACCCCGGTGCCCGAGGAACTTTTAACCCTGGTGTTAATCTCCGTTCTCTTCGCTGACCCGGGAATAGAAAAAAGAAATGCATACTTAGGTTTTCTGTACTGACGATGCACATATTTGTGAAACGTAGGCGGAATAGTTTGTTAACTTGCATTTTAGGTATTCAAGGCTTTGTGTATTTAATTATGTCTATTTTTGCGTATTTGATATTTTATATCAATAATTCAAATAAAATTGGAAAAACAAAAGTGCAAATAATTCTAAAGTTTTATTCCAAATTAATATCCATAACAAACAATACAAAAGTGTTTTGAAATCATAATAAAATATTATTAGTTTTTTTTTTCTTTTTCAGTTTAATTGTTTAAAAAAACTTTGTAATTTTTCATCTTAATGTCGAGTTCTGAGTATTGTCAAATTGCACCAAAACAAGAAAAAACCTAAACTGAACAACTATTGAGTCTTTCCATGAATAAATGGTATGCAATGTTCTCTCATTGAACTGTTCTAAAAATTACATGAATTTTGAAAATATTTTAAATCTTCTATATGATATAAAATGCATGTTCAGGATTCGAAAAAAGCATCTTTTGACCACGTCAACTTTTTAAATAACCAATCGGAGTGTCAATTATTGAGCAATGAAGACAAAATTGAGAGCTCTGAGAAAGAACTTCAATTAGTAAGGAGAATAACCCTCCCGACGATAGTCTTTCCCAATTCTTTACAGAGCATGGGAGTTTCCGAACCAAGCTTTCCATTCGAGGCAAGGATGTTACATCCTCTATTCGCCACGTGCGGGGATCTGGAAACTCGTTAAGGTGGTCCACGACATAAACCGCGTACGTGTCATTGAGGATCACGATGATAAAAAACGAAAAATGTACCGGGAATTTCCTCGGTTACAATAAAAAAGATAACTTTCCTTGGTTAATAATTTAAATTAAAGATAGAAGGTGTCGATAGATCCGGTCAACTTTAAACCAGGAATCTGAAGAAGAAAACGCTGGCCTGGAGAAGAGTAAAGTAAATCGAGTAGGCTAGATTTGGAATAAAATAAATAATAATAAAAGGAGCAAACTTAAAACATCGAGCAGATGTCAAAATATAATTGTTGTAGGAAACGAGTAAATTATAATAGTGACAGGAAAACCAATGTTATATTTAAATGGTAAACTTATTATCTTATTTTAAAATCATTGAAAACTCCCAATCGTCGATAAATATTTTCCATACTTCAGAAATAGTCCACAAAAATAATAATAAGTCCTGCTCCCACAAACCACTAGCGGATCCAGGATTTAATTTTGGGGAGGCTTCAGCTGGAAAGGTTTTTTTTCATAAAAAATAACGATAATTACTTTGGGAAAAAAGAGAGAAACTAACTACCTATATGAAATGGTGTTTAAGTGATTACTAAAGTCCTTTTAAAAGTAATTACACTAAAAATAGTACTTTAAAAGATAACTTTTTAAATTTTTTTTCCATAAAACATGATATATATTTTACCATTTTGGGGGAAAGGAGGCTTCAACCCCAAATCTCCCCTCCCCTGTAATTGGTGCCTCAAACTACTGATATATCATTTTGAAAAAAAATAATAACAATTTTTTTTTTTAAGCAGTTCATGAAAGTAGCCTCAATGGAGCTGAACAAACTTGTGTTTAAATGGAAATTAAGAATTTCTGAAAAAAAATAAATTAATAATAAGGCTTTAAAATTCAATATTATTTAAAAAATTTAAACATTTGTCAAAGAATAAGTTTTGGAAGAGGTGTACTGTAATAATCCAAAAGCATAAAGGAAAAAAAAATGCACCTAAAAGCTAGAAGGTTAAGAAAAAAAAAACAGACTTTTCCTAACTAGGAAATAAAAAGGGTAAATCAGTGATTTTCAAAAGCATCTAATTTTGATTTCCCCATCCTTATAGTAATTAAAGAGGCCATCAATAAATGGATGTTTCCAAAATAGTTGTTTTTTTCTGGCAGTCCCAGAGAAATGAAAATCTAAGATTCTAAAATAATTTATACAGAAAAATTATGCTGGTACATATCAAGTAGAGCAAAGGTTTTTATATAATGCTCTCAAGAGTAACTGTTTCAAACATACTGTTAGCTATTAAAGTATTGGGTTTCATTCTCCAGTTAAATAAAGAAACAATGGAGAGGATGGCAAACTTTTTAATACAAAAAGTTTCAAACTTAAAAATTACAAAAATTTTAGAACAGAAATTAAAGCGTAAGTACTTGATTTGCTTGTCTCATTTCATCATATTGAACTTAATTTATTATTAAAAGCGAAATCAAATAAAAACTTTGGAATGATAAATACCAGATGAATATTTAAATTTATAAATATATGAGGAAATGAGATGGTAGACAAATAAATCATAATGCTTATATTTGCATGTTAACAATGGAAACTGTCCTTAGTGCAAATACGCAACATAAGAAGGAACATTCTGAAATTGAAGCACAAAATTGTATATGTCAACTGCTTTGCCTTGAAAACCAGTTCTTTATTCCATAAATGTCATTGGGTTACTGATCTCTAGATTGTTTTATCAAAATCCCTAAATACCATCAACCATGCACCTGTGTTAATACCTTAATAAAACTTGGCAAAGTTACCTTAATAAATCATACCTCACCAGTCTTTGTTAGAAAAATAAATAAATAATAATCTTATTCGATTAAGTAATTTCATTACTTTGAAGAAGGAATAGTAAAAATGCTTCTACGGTTTTAAGGGTATTTAATAGGTTAATTTATTTTGCTATTAGTATCTATAAGAGTACTTCAGTTTTAAAACATGTTTAAGAATTTTATTGCATCACAAACCTTTTGAAAAAATTGAGGTCTCCTAGTGTTGATCAAAATTCAGAATGACTGCAAGAATGTTATACAGAATATAACAGTAAAATGGAGTGATTTAAAACAAAATTATTTATCAATGATTTATTTTTTTATGTATAAATATAAAATTAACTCCAAAAGAAGAAAAAGAAAAAATATTTTTGACACTCTTTGTTCGCCGAATATCCTCTATCAAAATTTAAAAATTCTTGCAGCTATAGTAGAAAATGTATCATTTTCTAAACTGCAGTTTCCTCAAGCTCGTCATGAATGTGGTACTTGAGGGCTTGGAAAGTTTTAATTGGATTATCCTCAGACAATTTTGCTTTTAGATACTCCTTACAAAAAATAAATTAAAAAATCATAAGGTGTTGTCACAAAACTTCAGACAAATTATCCGAGAACAAAATTGACATCAGAACAATATGTGTGGTAGGTGCAAAACTTTCAGGTATGACTCCAAAAATACATAAATATCTTAACTATAATTATAAGTAAATAGTATCTTATTTTTGACAAATCAATTTTATAATTTAAAGAATTCATTTAACAATTAAACATCTATGATTATTAAGAAACATCTGATGCAAACAGAACAGAATTCAAGAACTTTATTAAATGTACCACAAACCAAACCGAAATTTTATAAATAAGATCTTGGAACCAGAATGGGATTTAATCATTTAGTTAGTTATGACCACACAGACAAACGGATCTGATGGTGTGATTTATTTCTTCAAATTTAGTCCTTACACTCGTTTGAAACTTCATAGCTAATACTGCATATATTTGTGCATGTATTGCTAAAATACAGTCTTATTTTTTTCATGGAAATAAAAAGAAATAATACATATTATATTCCATACCACAGATTATTAAAATAATTTGTGGAATTTATGGATTATAATAGAAACTTTTTGTTTTCTATACTTGATAATCACATCAGGGTAATATATATGTAGCAAGTAAAAATATATATACCGGAAATTTGGAGTATAAATAGGTGAGAAACTTGTAAATCAATTTCCTTCATTTCAAGAAAGTGCCGGTTTTCATTTTCTTGAAATAAACATCACTATTATGTTCATTAACGTCAGCCATATTATTGTAGGAGATTATAATAATAACAATTTTATGGAAAACTGATCTATAAAAACAACTTCTGGATAAACCATTATTTGCACCTAACGAAATATTACTTATGAGAATTGTAATATGATGATCAATATCTGGAAAAAATGAATGAATATTTTCTAGAAGATTTGAAAAACGGGGGCATTGACAATTAAAGAGGGCCTAGTGTGATACAGATGGAACGTACAAAGTTAAGTAAATTTATTTTAATAATTTAAATGTTTCCAGACCAAACCTGCAATTGAATTTCCCTCGAACTATTTCTTCACCAATATTATAGATTCA
Source organism: Nezara viridula (assembly GCA_928085145.1). Lineage (NCBI taxonomy): Eukaryota > Metazoa > Arthropoda > Insecta > Hemiptera > Pentatomidae > Nezara > Nezara viridula. Next base: position 25,898,028 of record OV725081.1, on the reverse strand, counting down.
TGCTTAAATTTATATAATTTTACATTAGTAATAAATGTGAACCAAACCTAAATATTGGTTTGTATATGTATATTTTAAAAATGAAAATACAATAACGTGGAAGAGGAAGACTACGCCTGATATGGCTGGACCAGGTATAGGACAGCCTGAAAAGGATGGGAATTCGATGATGGAGAATGCTCGCTCAGGATAGAGGAGAGTGGCAAAGGATCATAAGAGAGGCCCAGGTTCTTACAGGACCATAGTGCCAAGAATAAATAAATACAATAATTCAATTATTGTATTTTTAGTGGTGATTTGTAATTATTATATGAATTTGTAATTATTTACATTGCAATGATATTATATTATAGGTATATCTATCCTCTTGTCAAGTGGTCTTTTGCACCAATATAATTGCAATATACCACAAGAGATAAATAATCAGGAAGCCATCATTTTAAGATTTTTTATTGTTGCTGACGTTTGAACCTAAATATGCCTTGATGATGACCCACACGTTTGGATTGAAATGTTGACAATAATAATAAATCTTAAAATGACTGCTTCCTGATTATTTATCTGCTGTGAAATGTAGAACAGTCGACTAGCTTCCTTCAATGATTTCAATATAAATAATATCAAATTGCACCACTATAAATGCAATAATTAAATTACCATGTGTTTACATTTTTTAGCAGAATAGTGACTATAGTCACTATGCTGCTCAAAAAATTATACTTACAGAGTAAAAGAAGAATAGATTTTCTGCAAAAATATTCTTAAAAATAAATCATTTTTTGACTTTTGGAATGGTATCACTAATTATTAAGGACTAGATAATAGCTATCCTTTATACTTTCTATTGGTTCTAATCAACTGACACAGTGATTAACACAGTGAATAATGATTTCACTATTTCTTTATCAAATTCTGTCTTAATATTAATAATAGGTAACGTTATACAAATCGGTGAGGAGAAGATTATGACAAAACCTTGAAATAAAAAAAAACTGTTTTCTTCATTTAAAAACAATTATGCATGTGAATGTGAGAGGGGTAACTCAGTGGGTAGAACACTGGCTTCCAAAGTTCAAGGTCCTGGGATCGAATTTGGCTGATGGCAGGAAATTATTAATTCTGTTTCATCAGTCGTGGATCAACCCTAGGGTTGGATCCAAGACCCTCCTGGGGGGGTCATCCAGCCTCTATAAAGGAGTTACTCTTTATTTAAAAATGAGTTAAGTGGTAAAATCAGGTGCTTGAGTCTGATCTCAGTCAAATCACCTCCTTGAACAATCCTTGACCAAGAAACAGTAGTTCCTTACTCAGTACTGAACCCAAGACCATGGGTTACAATGGTACAGGTTTTTTAAAAATATATATAACCTATTTGTACCACTACAACCCATGAATGGTTATGGATTCAGTACTGAGTAAGGAACTACTGTTTCTTGGTCAACGGTTGTTCAAGGGGTTTGACCGAGATCACACCCAGCCATTTTTCTCTTGGTCATCCTTTTTTTCCAGTTATGAAAATTCTTCTTTGGTGGTGTTTAGCTTACACTTTCTTAAATGTTTATGTATAACATAAAACTCTATTTATTGTTATAATTCTTCTTCAACTTCATTTGATTCATTGGTATGATTTATTCTAGTTACAAAAATACTCTAATTTTATATTCTCTTAAGCTATGTTGCGGATGGTGTGCGTTTTCAATTAAATTAATGGAATAGGTTTTCTATGACAACAAATTTCCACCTCTCGACCTTTATTTCCAGACCAGCCCTTTTTTTCTTCTATCTCAAAGTATTATAAACCTCTTGGATTTACTTTTCTCAATATCTATGCATCAACTGTGTTGCCATATTTTGCTGTGATTCATTTATAATTTTGTCATTAATGAATTTTTCCTTCTATATTTACATTCTTCTCAACCTTATCAAACATTAGGATGAATCATAAAGAGTTAAGGGGAGCTCCCTGTCCCAGTTCATTCTGTACACCCATGGCCTTAGAAATCTTACAATTTGCTCTAAATAGACAGTTTATGTGCCTTTTTGTCATTTTTGTAAATAATATTGGTTAAGGAGATTAATATTAATTGCTATTGGTTAATACTAATTGCCCTGTATACCGTGGATCTGTAGGTCCTACCATACATAGACTTAAAATCAGAAAAAAAATGCTAAGTAACGATATAATGCTTCTCTTTAATCTGTTGAACAATTAAGATTTGTACTATGACTCATCTGCTTCGGAGAAAACTATAACGGTATTCGTCATTCGCTACTTAAAATACTGTGTAAGCCAGTTGTAAAGTAACGTTATTAAAATTGTGTACACAACATTCAGCAGTATGTGATATTTATACACCTGCCGCATTTCGTCAGGTCTCCTCTCTTGTGACCCACAGTAATCATACCATTTTTCAGGCATACATCTTTCCTCATTTATCTTTCTGATTCGGTGCAGCTCTATCAGCATATTATGATTCATTGAACTAGAGGAAGTATCTCTAATTATTATTAACATTGCTAATAATCTATTTATTATATTATTTTTGTTAACTTATTAAAGTTAACTTAATCTGAAGGTCATGGCAGTTTCTATACCTGTATATCTTAATTCTATTTCTATTCAATGTCATTATTTTGTTCAAATTTATTATCTGAACATTATGCTAATTGAATCTCATTTTGCTAATAGAGTTGCTTTCAGATCTTCTTCATTTCAAAAACCATGATTCATCCAACAAATGTTGTACTGGGTTCATGTCTGGTGATTGGGAAAGAGTTTGCAACTGTTTTGGGACATTGTCGATTAATCATTGTTTTATTTTCCTAGCGGTGTGCTTAGAATCGTTGTCCTGTTGAAAAATAAACCCCCGCATAAGTCCAATTTTTTTTATAACTTTTTAAATTGTTCTTTAGAATGTTTAGGAATACACGCTGGTCCATAATTCTATCAATAAAAAACAGATTGCCAACTCCTAAATCACTCATACGCTCCCATACCATTACACATCCACCTCCAGGCTTGAAGATCGGTCGCAAATTCTTTGAAATAAGTGCTTGTTTATCTTTTTCCAGATATGACACCTGCCATCTGGTACAAAAAGGTTAAATTTGGATACATCTGAGAAGATTACAAAATTTCAGATACTTTCTTATTGGGTTACTCCTTGGCAAACGCCAACCTCTTTTTCTTAATTATTTGGGTTTTTTTTCATGCAATTCGAACTCCTTTTCATGCAATTATGAAAACCTTTCTTTCTCAGAACATTCCTAACAGCTTTTGGATTGACTTATACCTCGTAATCTTATTAGGTGCACCTGGTTCAGAATAGTTCTGCTATGAGCTCTATCCAATTTCTTGGACGGTCTGAACGAGGCGATTTTAATTCCCTTTATCTGTTTAACACGTTCTGCATAGTTGTAAGCGATTTATTGTGTAAAGTTCCAATTTTTCGGAGAGAAAATCCTTGACTTCTTAACCACACAATTTGGTCACGACACATTTGGCTCTAAACGCATAACGATGATCTCAAGTAGGCTGAACCTTAAATAAACCTTGAGCTTAGGTTTATTACGTTCAGATAATAAATTTGAGCGAAATAACAACATTGAATAGAAACAGAATTAAGATATTATAGATGCATGGGAACTTTTTTGAACTTCAGATTAAGTTGTATCTCTTCCTGCTACGGGATTAGTGATACAGCATGAACTTGCTATCATATTGGTACACCTCTGTCTCTACTACCCTTCCTGATTAATAAAAATAATTTAATAAATCTATTATTAGCAATGTTAAAGAAAAACTAACTTTTCTGAGGCAGTGTGTACAGCATGTTTAATAATACGGTTGAGTGTGATCTCGGTCAAATCACCTCCTTGCACGACCGTTGACAAAGAAACAGTACTTCCTCACAAAGTACTGAACCCAAGATCCTTCATGAGTTGTAGTGGTACTAAGAAGTGTTTAATAATAGAGCCTTGGTATAGAAAGATGTACTAATTTAAACTTGGAATTATCAGTAATTGATACGAATCATATCATTCTTATTTGACTTTTTATTTGAAATAGATGGTATGATTAAAATAGAATTCGACTCGAAGCTTTCATGTTATCTCCTATCCTTCCTATAGAGATAGAAAATCGTCAGTTAGGAAGGGTTCATCATTTCTGGCACCAGTATATCAACTACAAAATTTGGTTTTAATTTATTTCCAGTTGTCCTCATTTCAATGTACCTAACCTCGAATTTCCTTTAAACTTTTTAAACAAAGTCTATGCTCATACTAAGATTGTAATCCACCATATCAAGTCTGAAGACTTGAGGTCATTAATCGCTCCATTTGTGGTTACCGTCTCAATATGGTTCGACTCTATCGGTCATCCTTTTTAAGCTCTCCTTATTCATTGAATCTAATACTTTGAATACGCTCTGTCGCGTACATCATCCATAATTACAAGATCAAGCTGGCCATCTTGATAGGTACGGTGAGTTCTTCTTTAAGGATATGAGAAATGGACCTTCACTAACGTTTTATATAGGTAGATCACTATGTAAATAAAATTCAACTTGACTTATAGACAAAAAGATTTTCTATTTTTGTAATATTCAGCTTTTAGAATTTAAATTTTTATTAATTATATTGATATAGACCAGGGATCTCCAAACTACGGCCGGCAAAAGTTTCTTTAGTTGCATGGTAAAATTTTAAAATGTATTAAACTTCGATTTCACAATAAAATCCACATTAGAATCCTGAAGTTGAGCTTTATAAAATGGGCAGAAAAGAGCAAGTTTTTATCTTTAGACACAGAACAGGAAACACCAGAATGAAGGCACACCTCAACGAGAAACATTTAACATTTTAGAAAACCCTCTCTGTAGTTGTAGAACAGTTTACCAAAACACAGAGCATCCTTCAGACATGTTCTGAGCTCGAAGACACCATAAAGCAAATTTGGCCAAACCCGACTGACTTGGTGATGCTCTATGGTGGTTTGGGGTCGTCCAATTTATACTCTTAATCCCAGACTTCACCATTTGAGGGAGTTTCGGAGAAAAAGAAATATGAAATTAATTAAAGCGCTCAAACACAAGCTTACTACAATGTTTATTGCACGGGTTGTTTTCTTAGAAAGCTCGTTTAAAAACTGAAATGTCATTTATAAAACATGTTTATATTTGTCATCACATACTACGGAACTTGGTGGAGGTCTCAAAATGTTCCGCGAGAGTACAATTAGTGAAAATCTCAAGGTGGTCCGTGTGCCAAAACGTTTGCAGACTGCTAATGTAGGCGATCAATCTTTCAAGAATTTGTGTTTATTTAATATGTCTTAGTTGCGTGTGTTATGATTTACAAAACAAATTATCACAAGATGAAATAAATAAAACTTTTTGGTGGAAATACATGGAAACAGCTGGAATACTTAAATTTAAATGGTCACTTAAGACCATGGTATCGTAAAAATAAATAAAGTCTTATTACATTATTAATAGAATTTTCTGGAAATATAACTTATGGGAAATTTTTATTACTTTTTATCAGTTTTAATAGCAATTACATAAACCACTTTACATCTGAAAGAAATAACAATGAAGTTCCCAGGAATAACAATACGGATTGACCCTACCATACTCGCAAATATATTGTGCAGCAATGTAAATACTTTATTAACACACCTTGCATAAAATTATCACTAACCACAATACACAGTTATCAAATACAGTTGAGTCACAAAAATAGATTTTTTTATGGTTGAGTAAAACGCGACACGGTCTACGAACTTTCTGAGTGAGATTTAGTTTATTTTACATAAAGTGAACCAGTACACCTTTACAAAATATTACGATATCTTCAAAATTACGGGAACAGATAGTGATTTGTAGAAAGATTAGAACATATTTCATTTAAGACCATGCCTGATATCTAAGATGATGCTCTTGCTTTAAGGATATGTGATAGCAACGATGTGCTACATAAAACGACTAATAAAGTGAAGAGGTATTAAGATGCGAAGATATGTAACGTATAAAATAACACCAAAGGATAAGGAAGAAATGACTCAACTTGAGAAAGATATAATGTGACTGGTATTGTATAACGCACGTGTGTGTCGTATTGTAAACCATACTAAATTGTAGCCACTCAATAATAGAATTATATTTTAAAGTAACCACTAGAAGAATAAAAATAAACAATTAAGCCCCGATTAAACTATTTTAGGAAAGTTAAGTAAATTTAGTTGAAAATTATTTTACTTAATTTACCGACTGCAAGTTGAAGTTTCTTACAGCGAATAGGTTTTGTAGTTCACTTTGTCAGCAGTTATTGAAGTTGTTACGTTTCTCTATTAGTTTTAGTATTACCTTCAAGACGATTTTAAATGTCTGTGAGGTATGAAATTAAGAAAACATTGCCATAAATGACCTTCGTATAGGCTATCATCTGTGAATGAGATAACATGAGTATACCGGTTATCATGCTAGTCAATCAGATAGCTTGTTGAAAGTGGATTATGTTTTTACTTTTTCTTTAAGTACATTTAGTGTTCCTCAGATAATCAGTGGCAGTCCAAGGAATCAGTTTTCTGGTTTATACATACATGCATGTCGGCATAATTAGATGATGGAAGTAGCCTGATTGCAATCGTCCAGGTTAGAAAGAGTGTGCAATTAAGTTTAATAACATTTACTTGTTTCTTCTTTGAGAATGAATTCTGAGAGCATACTCGTTTTTCATTTGTGAAGTTTAATTAAAGGATGCCTTTAAATAGTGATTTCATCACACAATAGCTCAAAATCCTACCACCATTTATGTTTATATACAAAAGTGGATGGTGTAACTTAATGAATAACTAATGTAACAGTGAATTATTGACAGATTTTATTTTACTCTTTTGCAAAAAGCTTCTTTAATCTAAAAGAAAGATGTGTGGAACTTTTGTTTATTACAGTTGCTTATTTTCTTACAACATTTAAATAGGAAAATATAATGACAGCATTTATTTGTGTCCACTTCTCCTATATTTTATTATGATGAAACTGTGTGATAATATGAAGTTGGAAATTTTGTTATTGCTATATATTATTTTTGTTAGTAAAATTAACTGTACGGTTGTTTTAACCTAATATATTTTGCATAAATTCAATGAAAGTGTGAACTTATGTTAAGCTGAGCTTTATTATCATTCTTAAATGGTAATTAGTTTCCTTGGCTTTATATAAAATATTTTTTTTTCCATTGTACACTGTACACCTCTAGTGTTGTTATTACAACATATATTTATTTTATTGTCAGTAGCTATAAGTCAGGAATTACTGTTATTTCCTTTGCCAAAAATCCCAAATAATTAGATATCTTACTGTGCAATGATTTAGTAACATATTCTAAGGTTACTTTTGACCTTGTGTTCAATTCTATTATAAGCTTACTACAGAAGTTTAAGGTATATATATTTTGTTGTGTCCTTTTTCGATGTTTATTTTTCTGATCAATTGTGACAACTATTTATTTAAATTAATAACATCTGAGGCTTAATTCTCCAATATCTTTGTTGTAAAGCCAGATATTGTGATGATATAGTACTTTATCTCTCACTTGTGCTTTATCTATGTACTTATTTATTTATCACCATTTTTCAGATTGGATTATTGCCTGCTATGGTGCCTATCACTTAGAAATTATGATTAAGACAAGATTTAAATTGTGAATAAGGTATAAACAGAGAGCATGCTCTTACGAATAAGGATTGTAAATTGAAACCAACAACATGAGGTAATGGTAATCAATATTAAATAAAATTGGCTTATTATAAATAAGAACTAAATAAATATTTTTTTGAAAATATTCGCTAATTTCAATTTATACTTAACATTTAAGTGCAGCAACATCGGACTATTCGGAAACTCATTGCTTGCATTTCCTACGATTTCTACTAATATAAAGTTAGTTAATTTTATTTTCTAGTGCAGAACTAGGCTAAAAGTATTTAAATTATTATTTTTAATGAAATATTTAAAATACCAAGAATTAAAATTGTTTACTGAATAAGTATTCTAAATAAAAAATACCAAAAGTATATTGTGTTTTAAATACAATTTTAAAGTTGAAATATAGTTTTATTATATTTTATTGTGTAGAGAATAAATTTTAGCAGGTTGTCTACTGGTAGTCCTGGTAGTCTGGACCTGGAAAATTTAGAAATTTTTGAACCTGATATGTCAGGATAGTTAAGGAATTTTCGAACTTGACATGGAAAACCCATAAAAGTCAGGGAATTCCATAAGATGGTTTTAGTAGACACCCTCTTTAAGGAATTCACATCATTTGGTAATTTAATTTATTAAATACATGCTTTGTATTTAGTGTTTTAGAAAAAAAATTCTGTTACAATGTATTTTATTTTGTAAAAAAAATCATTTAAGCCCTGTTCTGTTTCAGAATATTAAATTTGAATAGACTTTTATTTAATTGAATTTATTCTTCATGTTTTATCAAGTTATTCGGATGAGACCTTTCACTTTTAATAAAGATAACTCTTCATCATAAATAATTTGTTCATTGATCCCTATTATGCTGTCATTTAATTTGAAGCATTTATTTTAACAATTAGTGCTATTAATTAAAGTAGAAATTATTTTGTATGTATTTTTTTTTTTCAAACAAAACTATTTATTAATATAAAACTATGGTTTTTTATATAATATTTTTATAGTTCCATTTTGGGATATAAAATTCTCTAAACAATCTAAAATATAAAACAAATATTAATTCTTGATAGTATAATATTTGGTTTGAAATAATTTTCATATTAAATAAAAGTATTACCCATTTGTCAATTAAACTGGTTGTTGGAAATTGAAGTACATAAGCAAACAGTGACTTATCAATAATTTCGTTAATTTGGGCATGAGACACATTAGCTATCTTCAATGTGCTCTTCAAATGGAAAACCTTAAAGATAGCTTGTTTTATCTAGTACAATTATTTTTATATAAAGAATATGCTTAAATTGATCACATGTATTAGATGTCTATGTAATTATATTAAAGTTTAATATTGATTGTGATTTAGATGGAAAATAAAAAGTTTTCTTTGCTCTGAGTCATTGTTTCTTCCTCTCTACCAACAGCTGAATAAATATTGTTATAAAATTGCTCTAAAGTGATCGAGCAATGAGGTAGCTAACTGTAGCAGCACGGAAAACATACATTCATTGAATTTCCATTTTTATATTTACAAAATTAATTTGGTTTGGAAATCAAACAAAACATGACATCACGTTGCTGTGAACAAAAAAAAAAAAAAAAAAAAAAAAAAAATTCAAAGCTCTTTTAACATTGGGGTCTATCACAGAAAACTGAGAAATCTATATATTATTATATAACTTAGATATTTTATTGAAAATTTTGTTATATATTTTCAAGTATATAGTAAATTTTATTTTAATTCTTTTTTCAGTTTGATCATGTTTATAAAGATCATAGCACGAATCATCTTTGTTATTGTAAACAATGTTTATTGCATTCCAACGTCATGTATTTGGATCTTGTTCCTTCAGCCTGTCAAGTTTTATAAGCCTGATTGGTATTGGAAAATCGAAGGAACTTTCTTCCATTGGCTGTTAGCAATGGTTAGCATGTGGAGCTGGTCAGCTGGTTATGATGGTAATTTATTTATCATAATACAAGTTTATTTTTTTTTTAATTAATCCTCTATTTAGCTATTTAAGGAGGAAGATTATCCTACATTTAACTAATATATTTTAACCAGAGTGGAAAGGTTTATTTGATATAGAATTCATTTTAACCTGTCCCAGCCAAATTTGAATTGGTGCTGCTAGAAACAAGATTGTTAAGGTTAACGGTAATGACTGTCTTAGCCTCAAATCTTAGGAGTTGCTTAAGAGGACTTTTTGAGGACTGGAAGATAGTAGTGGCTCCAGCCCGCTACCTTGGAGTTAAACAGAAAAGCAGCTCCGGTAAGACTGCCTGAAGATGGAAGCCACCGTGTCGCGGAAATCTAAGAATAATAAAACAAGCTATATGCACATTACTATTAAATTATATTGTTTTACTCTCAGTGTACTGTTGATAAACAATTATGTATAGCTTCCCACTACCACATAGATAAATTGCCCTATAGCCTATAGTACTTGAGCGTCAGCCATGCTTCTTTTCTAAGATAATCACTGAAAAAATGTTTCGGTTGGATCATGATCAACAACTTGGATTTATAGGAAAACTTCCATTAAACCCATGAAAAATAACAGTAGCATTTTGGTAGACTTATTTAAATAAAATGTAGATGTTTAAATAAGAATTAATTTATTTTTAGTTAATTTATGTTTTATCATTACACTGATTCCAATATTTGTTTTTCAAAAATTTGTAGTGGTTGAAATTGGTGATGATATTCGATTGTGTTTGGATGACCGGACATTGGTTGTTGCCAACCACCAATCAACTGCTGATGTACCAATGCTAATGGCTAATTTTAATGCAAAAAAAGGCGTGTTGCCCAACATTATGTGGATTATGGATAGAATATTCAAGTTCACTAATTTTGGGATTGTTTCAATAATTCATGAAGATTTTTTTATTTTATCGGTAAGTATTCCGTTATTTATATATGTATGTATTTGTATATTTACATGATTGTTTTATAGAAGGTATGAATTAAATGTATCCTTTGATCAAGGAAATTCACCAACTTATCAGAAACAGACAATTCGTGCCATTTTTAGTAGAATGATCATGATATTTATTGTATAATGTTTTATTTCTTGATTATAATTCTATGATATAAAATATGCTAAAACTAATATCAGGTAAATGAGTCTAGTATTTGAGTCTAGTTGCTGTAGACAGTAATTTATATTCTAGCCTATCAGTTGTGATGCCGATTGACCCTGGCGATGGCATTCCTGGTCCTGCATGGGTATAGCTCTTGCACCTAAGACCTTATTGAGAACATCTTATCCCGTGTTGGATATTATTGAAAGTTCTCAGGCTGTCATACATGATACCTACCTTGCTCTTGGAGCAACAGCCATATTATGATAGTACAAGTCGTATTATATGTAAATGAAACAAAAATCAAGTATATGACCTTTGTTGATACTATTCAGTTTGGGCCTCACACCTTTTAACTAGTGGAAGATTTTTCTTACCTGAGGGCTCTGATAACTGTAAGTAATGAAATGTGAAAGGAAATTGAGCAGAGAAAAGTTATTACTAGCCGTTTCGACTAGGGAGACATCTTAGAAGTAAATATCTTTTGTAAAATACCATATTGTGGCTGTTAAACTAGCGTTAGCATTCGGCTCAGAGTCATGGGTGATATGAAGGTCGAATAAAGGAAGTCTACTGGCTTTTGAAAGAAGAATCTATAGACCTAGGAAACAGAAATATATGTACCCAAAACGTGTAGGCTGGCAGATATTATTAGATGAGGCCTAGGACCAGTAATGGTTTTTCGATCAAATGTAATGAAAAAGATGAATGGAGAAAAATATCATTAGATACTTTAATTTTGAAGATAAAAGAGGTGATATTGAATAATTATTCATTAGGCCTTCCGTTATCTTGAAGTAGAAGAGAATAAGACATAAATGCTTAAAATTGATCAGTAGGATTTTTCATTATGGATCTAGAAAATAAATCAAATTATAGTTATCTTAAAAAAGAATGATTTAATAAAAATAAAATATATGATGTAATAAAAGAAACATTATTTCTGTTAATGGGGGTACCAAATAATATACATTGAAGTTTATGTGTTAGTAGGAATTTAATGAAAATGGTACTTGATAGATCGATGATGATCCATGTGAAGTGCTAATGTAGAGGTATATGAAAGTCTAGAAATGTTAAAGTTTCCCATCGAAAGACTGCTACTGGAGTATATCTGGATACAGTAATATGTGTTGGCATCTCTGCTGCCTCTTCCTGGTCCACTTCTGAAGCTTTATGTCTAGATTGACATTATCCTATCGTAGATTGGGTCGTAGAGACCATTTTTTATGCACGGCTGTATCTTGGCCACCCTGGTCTAGGTTCCTTGGTAGGATTCTTGTAGATATCTCTGTTGTTCATCTAAACCAACAGGGGGTGCTATTTCCGAGATGGCCTGTAGATGGTGCTGTTGTTGTGCTGCACTAAACATGTTTAAATTATGGATTAACATGCACTTAACAGATACACCTATTGAATAGATAAGATGTCTTTTATTTGATAATTGAATATCTAATTTGTTAGCATCTAGATGATTCTTTTAAATTAAAGTGAACATAACTTTATTAAATCCCGGTTTATAAATAATGTTAAAACTTTCTAGGGTAAATCTGCTCGTGAAGAAGCAGTCACTCTTCTGAAGAAACACCTTCGTGAGTCGTATATACCATTAAAAAGAAAGTTAATGGTTCTTTTTCCAGAAGGTGGTTTTTTAAGGAAACGAAAAGAAGCCAGCAAGCGGTAAGTCATGGCAAAGATATATTTTAGATTTATAAAAGTTTAATTATTATTGAATAACATTATTTTGTTTATTTTTAATTATTATTAGTTATTAAAGCCATTAATTTTAAGATATTTCTCTTCAGATATATTATGTTTTTGTTTTAAAATTGAAATGAGGAAGTTCCCAATTTCTTTGAATCTTACTAATGAAAAGTCATACCTTTTTACTTGATAATCAAATATTTATTCAAGTTATTTGTTTTAATGGTCAATCGACATTTCCATTTTCATTATTAAATTTTAATTATAAATTATAATTATATACTTAAAGCTCAAATAACGGCTTTTATATGGCTAAAAATGCCTGATGGATATTATCTATGAGATTTTTGTAAAAATTGATATACACTGGATGTCATTCATGTTGTGATAATGTAAATATTTTTATTACGAAAAGGCCAGATTAAGTGGTTCACAAAGCTCTTTCTACTTAGTTTTTAATGGATTTAGCGATTGATTCGACCTCTCGATTTCTTTGGATTCCTAAATAGAATGACCAGGTATTACTACAGTCATCTCTCAGAATACTGAAAATCTTTGTGTAAACACTACTTTTTTTTTCCAAAAAAAGTATTGATTATTGGCAAAAAAAAAGTATATATATAGATGATTAGCAACTACACCAATACATACATCTTAGTATGGAGGAAACGATTCAATCAATCTTCTTGCTTTTACAGTCTTTTGTAAAATATTTTCTTCCTTGTCTAGAATTTTTATTTATTTGCAATAACAAGACATAAATTGTTTAAAACCTAAGTATGTATAAATATCATTATGAACTGGCTAAAGTGATGCTGTGTTTTTTTTTTCAAAAGTTGCATCACATATCTTAAACTTATTAATGTATGAAAAAAACAATTGATCAGCAAATTAGGCACAGATGTTATTTCTTATGCCCACAATGTCAATTTTTTCTAGGAGGCTTAATAGATTATTAATTAAAATAACAAGTTGGAAGAAATTGCAGTATCTTTGGCAATTTAGTCCTCGGAGAGTTGTTAATTTTTAAGTGATTTAAATGACAATTGCTCCAGTTAATAATAATGCACTTAGCAACTTTGCATTTTTATTAGTTAATAATCACTTATTTTCTGTGCTGTCTTCTCTGTGTAATGTATCGAGTATTGAAAACAATGATCTGTTTTTTTTTTTGTTTTTTTTTATCGAACAGCCATAAAATTGTGCAGCTTAATTTTAAAGATATTTTTTTTTTTTAGATATGCAATCAAGAATAATTTACCTATCCTGACAAATGTTTCATTGCCACGTTTAGGCGCAATGCTTGGAATCATGGACGTGATGGTTCCTAGACCAAACTCTGAGGCTGAAAGGAGTATGTTTTACATCTCAACAAGTACGACTGGTAGCATTAACATGACTAATTTGTATTTTGCCTTTACTAATTGGTAAATTATTTAATAAGTTAGACTATTAACCAATAGACATGTAGTATAAAGTATTTTGTCCTATGTTATTTTGTTTTAATTTAAAATGTTTGATAAACTTTGATATTTTAATTTTTTGTGAATGGTAAAACCTGTGTTTATTTTCCACAAGTGGTTCAAAGATCCTTTGAAAATCAATATTATTTTATTGAATTGTAGTATTTTAGCATGATTATCCTAATTAACCATAGCAAGTCATAAGTCAGGTTTACTCCCATCTCCCTCCCACTGTAGATTGCTTTTGATACCAGTCCCACCTATCACTGTTCATTGAATCTAAACCACTCTTAGTTTTGACTTACTCCCTTTCAAAGCCATTTATATGACTACTACTTTTTCTTTAAAAAAAAAAAAAAAAATTTTTTTTTTACTTACCACCTTTTCCATATCAACGCCTCAATCATAATTTTAATATAATTTCTTATTGTCTAAATTAAGATTATTTTGTCAGAAATAGATGACTTACAATCCATCTTTGTATTAGATCTGGAGACCATTTGAAGATAATTACACACTTTAGGCGACTTTAATTAAATTAACAATCATTCTACTTTATTTTATGAAGTTGCTATTAATTAGGGTAATTAAGAGTTATCATAGTAAAAACAAACTGTAATATAATGTTGTATTCTCTTGCTTTTTACTTATCGATCTTGTTTGTTAAAAATTTGGCCTTCTATTCAGGTATGCTTTTTTTTTTCTGTTTTTCATTTCCATTCATTGTTTTCATTTGATTTTATTCTTTATCTTGCAAGTTTTATTAATTACTCCAGTAGTTCTTAAACTGAGTGCAACATCATCCTTAGGTGCTGCAACTATTTACGAGGGGTGGTATGGTCATAATATTGAATTAATATTATGGTCAAAGTTGTCAATTTGGAGACTTTGGCAATCTAAAAATTCATAAATTTATATTTATTAATTATAGAATTAAAATTAAAAGAAATCATATTTAAAATTATTTCTGGGCATAATTTTATTTTGCTGGTGTATATATATATATATATATATATATATATATATATATATATATATATATATGCTATAAAATGCCACAAAATTTTTAACCCAGAAAAGTATGGCAAACAATTTTTTAGAACCATTGATGTACTTGGTGTCAAACATTTGAGTAACTGTGACTGTTTCGGGACTATTATATGAAGTGCAATAAATCACTTCCAATCAGAGGAGTTTTTCATTGTAACAGGAGCTCATAACGCAAGGCTGTGACAGATTAACAGTTGAAAGAGACAGTAGATACTGCATCCGTTATTATACTGCATAGATACATTTTCCCACTCAAAGCTACAGAGAGCAAGGTTTTTTTTTTTTTTTCTTATGCCAAAGTCGTTGGTCATTCAGCCATCTGACATCTTGCTGCCCAGTATAATTTAGATTTTTTAATATATATATTTAAAAATATTTTTTCTCTTATGTCCGCATCCATTGTTCCTTGATGACACAATTTACAACTAGGATCCTCAGCCACGCTTATCTTGTGGAGATGACTGCAGATAGTCGTGACCAGTGGTCAGAGAACAGCCCTCTTTTCCCGCCTTCTAGACAATGTTCTTTAGGCTATGATGATCGCCGCTATCACACTGTTGAAATTTGTTCCATCTTTACTCACCGCAGCGCTGATTTGGAATTCCCTCGAGTAAACCTCTGCTCCAATCTTTTTAACAGCTGATTCAGCTGATCCATCGGTATAGATATGGAGCCAATCTTGAGGAGGGTACTTTTGAGCTATAGTTTCTAGAGCTAATGTTTTTAGCTTGTATTCAGGTGTTTCTTTCTTATCCACCTTATGAAGGAGTTGCAATTTTGCATTGCATGCGTTATTGTGAATTGGTAACTGGATGTATAAATGGTTCTCTTTCTTCGCAGTCCATCCCTCTTTCTTTAAGTAGTGTCATCGCCTTCAGCATGAAGGATTTTTATGTCTTGAGCCGTTGAGTGATGATTTTGTATTTTTTGCCAAAAATCTGGGTCCATTCTTTTAATTCGCTCGTGAAGGCACATTGCACCTAGCTTGCTCATGCCGTTTCGAGAGGGGTTCTTCTGTGGTCTGCAGTTCCATAGCTACAACAGGGGTTGAACGCAGTGCACCCAAAATCAAACGCAGAACTTTGTTCTGCTGGCCGTCCAGTCTTTTCAGGGATGCAGGGGACCTCAAATCCGTATTCCAGGACTGGATGTACGTAGATTTTATATGCAAGGCACACACATCATATCCTGGTGGCCCCCCATGTCTTTCCTCCAAATGTTTCAGAAGCTTTAGCCTGTTTTCTCCCTTTTCCACCATCTCTTCAATTTGTCTGTTCCAGATCATTTTTGTATATAATCTAACTCCCAGATATTTGCCTGCATAGGTTTTTGGCAAGGGGTTTCCAGCTCGTACTCTTTAGTTGATAAGGTGAAGAGTTGAAACTCAGTTTTCTTCTTATTTACTTCCATTTCATTACACTTGGCCCCAGTAAAAAGTCTCGCCATTGCCTCATTAATTGCTGCTTCGAGTGCTGTTATGTTGCTACTAGTCGCATATACTAGTAGATCATTAGCGAACAGTAGAGCATATATATTCCAGGTATTCTCTCGAGTACAGCTACTAAATCATCTATCACTATATTAAAGAGTGTGGGGCTCAAAACAGATCCTTGTGAAACTCCCTGACTGAAAGTTCTGAAGCTTGAACACCAGCCATTGTATCTTACTCTGAGAAACCTGCTTTATAATACACTGATATACAGAGTTTAATCAAAACGTTAGAGCCATTTTTGAGAAAATTGTAAAAATATGTTAAATTGATTATATAAAGTACCACTTCCGGTTTGCCAAAAATGTTTCTGTAACATCCAAGGATTATAAAAACCTCAAATACGCAATTTCAGTTTGGTACAGCTTTTCCTTTTTTGAGCTAGGCTGTTCACCACATACATACTCACATAGAGATACACACAGAATATTTTGCGGGACTTGGTTTTTGGACTCAAGGGACCTTGAAACGTGTTTTTCCGTTGAAAATTAAGATTCGAAAATTTCAACGATCGTAATACTTACCTCGTTTATTACATATATAGGTTAATGAAAGTAAAAATAATCAATAAAATATCAGATTCTGAAATAGCAGATTCAAATATGTTACAAGCAAAGAACAGATATTTACTAATAATATAAATGATATTATTTCAAGTTAAACTCTCATTAAAATATAAAATTTTTGTGAGTGAAAACTCAATTTACCCGAATTTGTTAATTAAAACCTTTTCAAACCAATGCCACAATATGATGTGACAAGATATATAGATAACACCAAGGTAGAATGGCATAGTAAGGGAGTTGAAAAATAATGAAAGTAATAACTGTTGGATTAATAATTGATGAATGAAATAAATAGTGAAGTATTGTGAAACTTCCTTTTATTTCTGTTAAAATTTTATTTTTTTTATGTCTGCAACTTTTTGGAATCATTTTCGAATTTTCAGAAGTAAATTACAAAAAAAAGTAATGAGGGGAAAAAGTGATAATATAAAACAAAATTTATTCAACAAGTTATATATATTGTTCTTAATAGTTGTAATGTTGGGCGCCGTAACATTGGCTTTCAAAAACTAATTAAAATTTGTTTTGAAGTTTTTCTTGACCACTGTCCATACTATCCTGACCTTCACCTATAGTTATGTTTTAACAGGGCCTCTCAGCTCAGTATATAGTTTAGTTTAATATATGCCTGATTGTTACATATGTATGAGAATGATTGCCCATGCATGTGCCTGCCAATTTATTTGTTTAATGGTTTTATTATTTACTTCTTATTACTTTTTAATAGATACCTTATTTATGATTAAAGACAGGTGAATGTATTGACATATAATGACAAACTCTAGTTTCATTTGAAGTAAATTTTTTCTATGAGAAGGAGTTGGTCAGGAGGTGCAGTCAAATAATGTGTACTAGACCTGTTACACATGTGTACTAGATCTGTTACGCATGTGTACTATATCTATTTCAACTGCCAGTCTATCAACTGCCTCATGCAGTGCCACATGCCACATCCTGTTGAAGACCTGCAAGGTGCGTCGAAACGTCGGCGTAATAATTAAAAATGCCATTTTTTAAAAATTTAGTATTTATTTGACCGCACTCCCTGACCAACTCCTTCTGATATGTCATGATCAACCATCTCTTCATCATTATTTTTTCATTATTAATTTTTTCTAGTTTACTGTGAAGCAATTGTTAATTACTTAAATTAAATATTTTTTTACTTTCACTTATGTATGTATGTAATATATAGTAAGGGTAAGTGTTGTGATCATGAAAATTTTTGAATCTGAGTTTTCAACGGAAATACATGTTTTGAGGTTTCCTGAGTCCAAATAACCAAGTCCTGAAAAATGGTCTGTGTGTGTGTGTGTGTATGTGTTAGCAGTCTAGCTCAAAAATGAAAAATCGTATGAAACTGATATTGCATATTTAAGATAGGTATATGCCTTAGATGTGACTGCAACTTTTTTGTTAAAATGGGCTAACCGGAAGTGCCACTTTATATGAACGCTGAAACACATTTTTACAATTTTCTCAAAAACGGCTCTAACGATTTTGATTAAACTCGGTGTATCGTTGTATAATTATATGATCTTTAATATCAATTAGGTCTTATCCCCAATGATGTCTCTTTACAGGGCTTAAATGCCCAATGTTCATATACATCTTCTTCTAAAGTACCTTTAATATGGTTTATTTTACATAATTAATCATTATTTAGAGTTATGAAAAAATGCTAAATATAACTTAAAAAAATTTGATAATTGAATAAAGGAGAAAAAAATAAAAATGCTTATCCAGGTCGAAAATTAATCTCTGGAAATACTAGTCAGAAAGGTATACGTTTAATATATTGTTGGAAATCGGAGAATTTTAGCAAAAACAATATCTAATACAGAAAGTTCTTGAAGATAACTGGGAGTGGCAAAAAAATTATAAATAATAATTTTTGATAACTAAAACTAAAACGTAAATTACAAGTTTTTAAAGAAATTAAATGAAATTTACTAACTAAATGTAAACTTTTATAATAATTTTTAAGTTTATTATTTAAAATCCAATTATTTAAAAATAAAATAAAAATTATTTAAAATTCATCTGATCAAAGCAATGACATTGTTTAAAAAACTATCTCATTGTACTTTTGTGAAAGAAGAAGTGAAATATAAAATCATTTCATCAATATATAAAGCATGTGTTTATAACCTTTAATACATTTACTGTAATTTAATGATTCTAGATCTAATATTATATTTAAATAATTAGGTATCAATGTCCATTTATTTCGAAAAATCGTCATGTAAATTTAAAAAAAATTAAATTAGTGAATAATTTGATGAATTTTCCCTTTGTAAAATCACAAAATTATCATGTGTTCTTCAAAAGTACCTTTAATTTAGTTTATTATAAATAATAACTATTTCTCATTGTTAGGACTTATGAAAAAATGCTAAATATAACTTTTGATAATTTGATATAAGAGAAAAAAAGAAAAATACATATCTAGGCCAGAAATAATAGCCAGAAGGTATTCGTGTAATATATATTGTTGGAAAGTAGAAAATTGAAAAAAAACAAAAGAATATCTAATATAGAAAATTGTAGAAGGTAACGGAGAGTGGTTAAAAAAGTATAAATAATAATTTATAATAATTAACATTATTTAAAGTAGTAAATCATCTGTTTTCAAGGAAATTAAATGAAATTTTCTTACTAAATGTAAACTTTTAACATTTTTTTTTTAGTTTGAAAAAGTATTAAAAATCCACAGATTCAGGTCAATGATGCTATTTAAGATAGTGTTTCATTGTACTTGTGTGAAAGAAGATGTGAAATATAAAAATATTTCATGGATATTTATAACCTTAAATATATTTACTGTATTTTTTTAGGGTCCTCGAATAACTTGAATAATATCTGATATTATATTTAATTAATTAGGTGTCTGTCGTCCGTTTATTCCAAAAATCATCATGTAACCTTTTAGAAAATTAAATTAGTGAATAATTTGATGAATTTTCCCTTTGTGATATTCCAACAGTATTCACTTCCAATTAGTGTGACAACTTTTGACCTGTCTATAACAGACAATGTAAATCTATTAATTCAATTTTAGCAAACTTTGCAATGGAAAATAACTGTTTACTTTCTAGTAGTTTTACAATCCATAATCAACGGATCGTAAAACCCATAATCAACCGGTGATATAATAAACAAGACTTTTGTTATTTTAATGGTATTTATGATTTGTTAGCTGTAAGGTTTTAGCTTTAGCACGGTTAAAAATGCAATTAAAAAATTGTATAATAGCCCAACACGGATAGAAAATAATTTCTATTCAAAGTTGAGTGGTAGGTGAAAGTTGTGTGTTGCGCGCATCAGATTTATATTTATCACTTCCTATTCAACAAAAAAATATGACTCTTAAAACTTTAATTAAATAAAAAAAAACTTAAATTTCCTACGTTTCTGTGGAAAATTGGACCATTGTTAATATAAACTTTTTTTGTAGCTCTCCAGATCTGCTATCACTCTTTAAAATATTTCCGTATACTCACAGTACACTCTGTATAATTATATTCATTTTACAAATTTAGCATTTTATTCCAAATATACAGTTGTTCCCTATTTATGACTACAATAATAGTCAATAGACTATGATAAATATTCAGCTAAGTTCTTTCGCTAATTGGAATCCTTAAGGTCTTAGAAGATTATAGGTTTTATGTAGTTGTTCAGTATTAATCTTGCTTTAAGCAATTATACTATTGTTTGATGTTTTAAACATGTAAATATGACAATATCTGCTTCAACATGATGTTAATATTATTTCATATACATGTGTTTTAAAGTTCTAAGGCCTCCTTTGCAATTCATCTCCAATCTTCTCAATTAAGAGCCTTAGTTCTGCAGGCTGATGCCGTCATTCTTTTGTAAATAATATAACAATAAAAGTTCCTTCTTTATCTATAGCCTAGTTCCTTTCTGGAGGTTCTGTTCCCTCTTGAAGTAGTATCAAATTTGCAATGTGTTCCTCTTCAATACTTAATACTGATTATACTTGTTCAATGCCTAGATTTCTATGTCAATACATTTTTGTGAAATGCATGTTCTCAATATTAACATGTTGTGTATTCCTGCGAATTGACCTAATTACTGCCATTTTTATTTCTTTGCTGTTAATCAGTGTACTAACCACAGCTGTATCTCTCATGAAGCATTCTTTTCCGATTTGAATATTTAAATCCCCTATTTCAATGACCATATCATATTTCAGAATTTTTTTATGGAATATTCTACTGTAATATTTTTCCGATTCATTCTATGTTAACTGAACAGTTCTACTACTTAAGAACCTGTTTTCGCTGGGTTGGCTAGTTTGTTCCACTATTGCTGTGTGAGATTCTAATTTCAGAAAGATGCTCTCAAAACGCTTTTATAAATAATCATCATGGTTGAGTGTAGAAAAGCAACCAGATAGCCCTACCCAACTGATCATCATAGCTTGAGCCACTCAGGTTGAGAGGTATTCTTGTTCTCATCCAACAGCAATCAACAGGAGTTTTTTTTTTTGCTGTGATTACCATAGACGGATTTTGCTACCTGCCAAATTTATTTGAATCAATTAAGTTTTCATTGTAGATCTGTATCTGAGAAACAAACTCAATGCTTATTGTTATCAATTCTGATAGTTGTAATTTACTCGACTATTGTTCCTATCATTTTCTGAGGGTGACAAATTAACCCTAATACTCAATATTGTAGAGAATTAATTATTTAATAAAACGCTTGTTTGAGAGTTTCTTACTGAGGGCAGAGTAAATTTTAAAAAATAGAAAATCTTTAATTATACCACTATTAACTTTGTAGTAGAAGTCATTTTTGGAGTTTTTAAGCATTATAAGTTCACATTTGCTTGCATCTTTTTAATGAAAACTTTTATTGTTTGTGTTGAAAGTTCTATATGTTAATTAATCTTATGTAGTTTTTCTTTATAACTTATTACAATGCTAACTAACTATAAAAGTGTACTTTGTTTTAGTCAGCTTGAAATATTTTTTATCACTCAAAATTTATTCACTTAATCATTTAAAATTATTTTGTTTCTCTCCTTAAGTTCCAGAAGACGATGAACTTCGATGGGTATTGGATGTTACAATTGCGTACCCTGAGGGTAAACCATTGGATTTGCCTACTATAATCACTGGATCTAGACCACCTTGTCGCACATTTATGTTCTACAGGCTATTTCCGTCCACTGAGGTAATTACTGATATCATACCAATATCAATTTTATCAAATTCTATCCACCTCTTCTGCTTACGCACGCTTAAATGTATTTTCATAGATACAATATTTCAGAAACGGTTCATTTGATTTGGCTCAAAGTTGGATAAAATATAGGTTTTGGTGAAAAAATGAAGTAGTGTCAATTTTCTTGAATTCTGTCCACTACTTTCTCTGACTTATGCGCAAATGTGTTTTGATTGATACGCTTATATCTCTAAAACCACATGTTCGATTTGGCTCAAACGTGGAAGGAAGTTAGGGGTTGGTTAACAGATGATTAAGTGAATATCGAATTCTATCCACTACTCTAAAAAAAAATACTTCCGCTTTCGGATCAGTAAACGTATTATTTGACATTCCTATAGTCTGGAAACGGCTTGTTCAATTTGACTCTAGCTTGTAGGAAATTTGAAGAATAGTATAGAAATTGCGTAGTATCAATTTCATTGATTTCCATTTAATAATTAAAATTAATATAAATCAATATTAACAATATAATGGCTGTGAAATGTGGAAGGCATTGATCATGTATAATGGGGGTTAGGTTAATACAATATTTTTATGAGGTTATAAACTTTAATAAGGTTTTATTCAAAAACTTAATTTATAATTGTTTGTCCAATTCAAAACGTTACTTGCATGACACTTACTGCCGTAACTTAGATTTCGTGTAATGTTTAGTAAATTTAGAATTAATTTTTATTCAGTTTGTAAAAAAAAAAAAAGTCTTATTCCTGATTGTATTTTTACTGAGTTTGTAAAAAAAGAAGTCTTATTCCTGATTGTGTTTATTTCTATTGAAGTTCAGCCAGCTTGTCGTGGTTTCGATTTCCTTCTTAAAAATCAAAGTTGTATGAACTTCACACATATTTTTATATTTTAGCTTAAATTAGTTTTGTTCTGACCGAAGAAAAATATTGCTCTCGTTAATTCTGAACAAACAAAAAGTTAAAATTTTTCCAATTAATTTTTTTTATCCATTCATTTTACAAGTAAAAATATATGTATTAAGTATCCTGTTAGAGCGAAAAGTTGTATGCATAATTTTTATTCTTTTTGTGGTAAAGGTGACATTTTGTATTCTGCTACTATAGAAAACAGTAGAGGACAATAAAATATGAAATCATAGTACCATATCATAAAGAAATAATTGGTTTTTATCTTATTATTGGTTTTTATAATTGGTTTCTTCTGTAAAACACTTAACTTGTACATACGACCATTTGCACCAACAATAGTGATATAAATGTTCAGTTTGTACTGGAGATTTTTTTTTTTTAACATGAATCATAGAATAAGTGATCTGGAAATGTGGAACTCTTCCACATTTTAATATTTGCTTATAAACAAAATTCATGGATATCAAACCCACGAATATTGAGAGATTACTGTATTTCTGAAAACTGTTTCTTCTGGAAATTTAATTAATTCTCATACGAAAAATTAAAGATCTTAAAATATAGAGCCAATGAAAACGGTGAGGAAGTTATACTGACTTTAATTGGCAGACGTTTTTCTTTTTGAATCGTTTTAATTTCAGTACTATTTCCCTACATTTTAAAGAGAGGTAAAACTTATATATTAAAAAAACAACAACTTTTACTTTCACTTACCTATTTATGAAATATATACTAAGGGACAGTATTGCGATTGTAAAAATTTTCGAAGCTGAGTTTTCAACGGTAATAAATGTTTTGAGGTCTTCTGAGTCCAAATAACCAAGTCCTGAAAAGTGATCTGTGTGTGTTTGCGTGCGTGTGTCTGTGTGTATATACATGGCAAGTCTAGCTCAAAAACAAAAAGTCATATGAAAGGGAAATTGTGTATTTAAGGTTTGTATATGCCTGAGATGTTACAACAACTTTTTCGTCAAAATCTCATAGCCGGAAGTGGCACTTTATATCATCGATGAAAAACATTTTCTCGAAAACGTCTCCAACGATTTTGATTAAATTCATTATATCAGTGTAAAATTAAGCAATTTTTAATATTATGTAGGTTTTATTCTCATTGATGTTCTCTAACAGGGCTTAAATGGTTAATTTTCAATATTAGCTTCAATTAAAGTACCTTTAATATGGTTTATTTTAAATAATTAATCATCTCACATTAATTAGAGTTACGAAAAAATGCTAAATATAACTTTTGAAAGAATTTGATAATTGAATAAAGGAGAAAAAATAAAAATGCTTATCCAGGTCGAAAATGAATCTCTGGAAATACTAGTCAGAAGGTATACGTTTAATATATCGTTGGAAAGCGGAGAATTTTAGCAAAAACGATATCTAATACAAAAAAAAGTTTGAGACATATTCTTGATTCCTTTTCCAGATATAGTAAAAAATAATATGTTTTATGTTCTGTGTTTAATGAATATATGCATTGTGAAAACAAATGGTCAATGTATTTGTTTTAGCTACCTCGTGACCAAGAAGAGGTGACGAAGTGGCTGTTCGATCGGTGGGTTGAGAAAGACCGAGTCCTGGATATATTTTATAAGACTGGAGAGATCCCTGTGTCTGATTACTGCAGCTCACCATTACCCCAGCAAGTAGTTCGGCAGGATCCCTTGAGATTTTTCGTCATACATTTGTTCTTCATCGCCTCATCCTACTTTCATTTCAGGCTTATAACTTATGCTGTCTCTTTTGTATGGTAACATTCCTATGAATTTTTTAAAGAAGGGATCCTGTTCCCATTTATAAACTTTTTTAATTACATTAAAAAAATAATAATAAAAAAAAATAAAGCTGCTATAATTGATGTGCCTCAAGATTTGCAGCATGGTTTTTAAAAGATTTATAAAAAAATTAAACCTGTATACATTAATTTATAAATATTTATATGTAAATGAATCTAATTTATATTTACATGATCACAAGTATTTTAGTTGTTTTTTTTACTTTGTTGATCATTTTACTATGCAGAGTTCAGCATCACATTAGTTAACATTTAGTTTGTTTCTTATTTTTAATAATTTTTTGTTTTTTAATGGCACCAAAGGTAGTATCATAGGGTGCCTTATGCGTATAAAAATGGTTGTGAGATACAAGGCCAAAATCAAGGTGTACATTAGTTGTTTCAGGGTATTATTAGGTGCACTTAGAGTTGCAATTCTTTTCCCCTACTGTTGTCAATTTTTTTGTTTTATTAAAAAATTGCTTTTATTTTTGGCCATTGTAACACTCCACTTTCTTTTTATGCCAGATACTTTCAAGATTTCAGCTTTTGATGATATTTCTTTTTTCAACTAATGTAAACCATTATTTCAGTGTGATATATTTTTTAAATTTTGGTAATAAAACCGGTGTGGTATTGGAGTAACCAAATTTAATTTTAATTTGATGAAAATCATCATTTGTTATCTTAATTTAAGAAGTTTCAATTAATGTAACTATTTGCATTATCATTGATTCTATTTTAGTGATATTTAATTGTAAGTCATGAAAAATTATTAGTTCGAAAAATTGAATTTTAAATAAGCATTTTGCCAAATTATGTATCATTGTCTTTTAATTGTCTGAAATAGATGAACTCTGAGTAATATATGTATATAACTTTTTTGTTATGAAGAACATTATATTTTGAAATATTAATACATCTGTTCACTCTTCTCTTGACTGAGTTCATTCAATGTTCAAATCATCGGAAGCACACGCTTCTATAATTGTTCATGTATGAATTTAAAAATATATTTGAATTTTATGAGAATTTAATTAAATTATTAACTAGCCTTCTCACAAATGAATGTTTTAATTTTGTTGTGAGTATGCATTCCTAAGATCACTTTAAATATTTGGAAGAAATACATTTCATTAATATTAAGGAGAGCTAAAAACTGAAAAGATTATTGACATATTAAACAGGGACAGATATTTTTTTACCTCTGAACCAATCGGGCCCTATTCTTGCGTTTTTAGGTTAGTTATTAAATGGTTTAAATACTTTGTTTAGTTAAGTTTTTTCCCTTTATTCCTACATACCATAGAAAAATTTGTGATTTAACTTTAGTGCAATAGTGATTTTTTACTGTTATTACTAATGTATTTATTTAATAAATGATTATGCAATTATATCTTTTCTTTTCTTTTATATTTTGTCTCTGTACATACTATGTTCAGAAACATGTATTAGTTGTGAAAAAATAAAAAGAATCACATCCTCATTTCACTTTGTTAACATAAAAATTCTTATTTAAAATTATCAATTTTAAAAAACTTTTATACTGCATTAATTTGATCACCAAAATTTATTTTGCCTTGACTATAAACAGAATAATTCATATCTTAGAACTTAAAATTTATCAAGGAATTAATGTTTGATATGCACATCAATATATATACAAAATCAAACAAATTTTTAATTCTTTACTTTTCATACGTCATTACACCTGAGAAGTGTTGAGATTACAGGCTGAAACTGTTTTGTCGTTAATGTTTTATGTTTTAAGTAAATACATGACTTATTTATATTCTTATTATTTTTCTCTGAATTATTAAATAATCCTTCATGTTTTTTTCCATGTTATTTTCACATAACATCTTAATTGATATAAGATGAAATAATGTTCAATATAATAAACATCATCTTTATAGTGTGTCTTATTCTCTTGTTTACCATATGACTTTTTTTTATTTGTTTGTTAAATAATATATTTTTTTGGTCATATTAACATTTTTTATGGGATTATTCACCAGTTATTCACTCCACTTTATCAGTTGTTCATTTCAATATTTTGTTTTATTTAAAAAATAAATATCCCTATTTACTAATTTAGTAAATATTATATAAATAACATTTAGAAACATAAGTAATATAACATTTATTAAATGTTTCTTAAAATTTAGGAACAGTTTTAATAATTTCTTGCACTAGATTGCTTCAAAAGTCTTTTTGCTCAAAATAAGTGCAACGTGTAGACACAAGGGGGTTAATGTGTGTAGGATGATCATTGGTAGGTTTGTAGCGATTTTTTGGGCAATCAACCCAACTAGTTTTCGTGTTTGATGATTTAAAGTATTTTGAGCATAAAATAATGAAAACTACTTAATTATATTTTAAATTTTGTATTGATTTCATATCTTATCTCATGTTAATATGATGTCAAACCATTTGTAATGAATATAAATTGTCAAACTTGTAAAATTAAAAACATTAAACCTATCAACAGTCAACCGGAACACATACCCTACTTTAAACTTTGTCATATGGGTAACAAATAAACAAAAAGAACATGGACAATATTTAGCTAAATTGTTTTTTTTTCTCTGCTGGGAATTAGTTATTTTTTAAAAGTAAAGTATCACTTTTTAGTCATCAATATAATTAACTATTGTTGATAAGAGCCATTACTATATTATTAAATATCTTTGGTAAATAATTTGAAGTAGAAAGAGTATTTTTTTTATCTACATTCAAATTACATTTGTTTAAATCTTTAAATGTTATGAATTTATTTATTTATGATGAATTTATTGACTGTTTATCATAAGTAAGTCAAGTTTTAATATTATTAGTAATAATTGGACAAATTAAATTTTATTGATGCCTTAACATACTTGTCATTAAATGATAAATTATAATGTTGCAGTAAGAAGACTTTTCCGGAATTTTACAATTTAAGATAGGACTACCTGATGATTCCTTGACTGTCTCAAAATTTTATTGCTACAATAATAAATATATTTGGGCTGGTGAAATTCTTCCCTGTCTCAAATTCTTATTATTTTTCTTTTTTCTCTTCATTCAAAAAAAAAAAAAAATTACTAAAGGCTCTGAAATTCAATTACTATGTAGCTTTCTGTGACATACATGTAGGTAAAAAAATTGGTTATCCTTATTTTTTATTCTCGTTTTAAATCTATACAAGTAATTGAAATAACTCTAAAAAATAACTCCTTAATATATCTCTGCTGACAAAAATTTTGTCACAGGAGTGATTTAAAAAAAGCCTGCCCCACAAAGAAAGGAGCCTTGGAGCATGTTTCTTTAAATTAAGAGTATTAGCTAAGTACCAAGAATGCCTTCCATGGCATTTCACTTCATAGTTCGGTAGTAAAGACTAGAGAAATGACTATTGTTTATGACTCCAAAGAAATGGAAGCTTAAATTGGGTGGAGTGTCTATTGGAATTCAAGTGTAATCATCACCATATTCATTGACCGTAACTGCTACTAGAGTTGCTCTATTCAGCCATTCCAATATGACCTGAGTCTTAACGGAAATAAGTTTCAATGGGGTATTTGCATAAAAAAAAAAATTGCATAAAATTGAGCTTTTATTTGTCATGCTTTTATTTAGGCAGTATGGTATTTGCAGCTGTGAAATGATTCACGTGTCTGCATAACAAACCGCTGTAAGTGAATCTTTTTACATTTTTATATATAGCTGTGCACACAGCTTGTTTTTATTTATAATTCAGTTCGACAACCTCCCTGGTGTGGTTGAGTCTCTCATACCCAAGGAGAAGTGGATTGGATCCATTACTTATTTTCATCCCTACACTTTTTTTTTACTATTCATGAATTTTATAACTGTAAAAAATAAATACACATCTAGTAAATGTGATAAATAGAATACAATAGTATGAACAACATTGACTGTACATTCTTTTTTTCCTAGGTCAGCTCATTTTTTCATTAAAACATTTTTTAAATAAGTCATTTTCTACATAACCTGTTTTATTAAAAAAAAGAAATGTCTTCTTTTGAAAAAATAAATTAAATGAATGAAGTTCTCTGAGGATTTATTTTAAAATAAATATATATAATCTCTTTTTCATCAGTATTTTTTTGTCTAAATATTGCTAATTGAATGTAAAGTTGTAATTGTTCAAAATGTAAATATTCAAATCTAATATCAGTATATTTAAGGCAAAAATATCGATGTATTAAAAATATATTTCAATATTTTTAAAACATTCCCAGATATATATTGTGGAGTTGGACTTGTTATGATGAACTTCAAAGGTTTGGTAGCTCTTGACAACTTTAGTAAATTTATAGGTTAATAGTTAATTGGCGACTTTAATAATTAGTTTGTTTTTCTTAGATTTTTCATTTTTTCTACTGTCAATAATAATAAAAAAGATCAAAGAAAAACATTTAAAACAGTGTTATTTATATTCATATTCATATAAATAATTATTTAACCATTTTACAATAACAAACTAATATTATAATAAACTCATAGACTGGAGTCAAGTTCTTTTTTTTTAATTGATGGGGTGCTCAAAGATGAATTATGTTTTCTTCAAACTATCTTATTAGTCATGCATGAAATTTACAACTGTATAAAGATTAATATACATATTGTAAATGTGATACAGTGTCATGAAAAACTTGTAGAAAAACACCCATTGGTACCACTTTAATAAAAATTCTAAATTAATGGATCAGGAGGCCATCTTCTTTCAGACGCCTTGGAGGGTTATCAGAGATGAAAGAGGAAGCAAGGTTAGAAACGAGAAGATTAGGATCGTTCTGAAGTTTATTATGGAATGATAGGTTTCTGGATTGGGCAAAATCGGAAGCATACCGAACATTAGGATCGTTATGGATGAATCTATTTGGAAAAAAGTAAGGATCATTGTGAATTTTGGATGGTAAGGATTGGATAAGAGAGGAATTCTATGGTTTAGTGGAGCTCCAAAGCTCAACTTCATTCGTCCAAATAAGCGTTATTATAGTCATGTATATGAGTCTTTTCTAATTAATTGGGAGCTTGAAACATTTTTCTAATAGTAAGTGCTGAATTAGCCGGAAACGTCGAGCGGTTTCTTGTTTCATTCTGGTTTGGGAATTCCACGTTAGACGTCTGTCCAGGTGGAGTCACAGGTTCAGAGTTGTTCATCAGGGATAAATCTTTCCACCCATATAGAAATTTCTTAAAGTGCGGGTAGTTCAGTTCAGTAGTCAGCTGAGGAAACTCGTTCTCCGTCGAAATATTCTGCCTCCCTGTCTCCCTCAGAAATTCGGTCCCAGTGCCTCATAGCATAAATTTGAGTTGTAATAGAATCAAATTCAAGTGATGAAGAGGTATTTAAGATGATTAAGATTAAGAAGAGATATTTTTAAAATAATAAAAAATGGTTAAATTTAACTGATAACTTAAAAAGACAGTGCTTTAGGAAGTTACAGTGGGAATTCTTTTGACTGGGAAGAGTTTACTCCAGTATGAAGTATCCATCTCAACACAATACTTTCTCACTCTCTCAGGCCTACTTGCTAAAATTTTGTACTGTACGTTCTTTTTTTTCCAGGCCCAGGGTTTTTTTTGTCTTTTAAACACTTCAAAATAATTTCCAACATAAGCTATTTTTTTTTTAGGAACCTTAAATTTTTATTAGAAAAAAATTCCCCAAGAAATTAGCATGTAACTATATTTTAGATTAATTATACTTTGAATCATCACAGAATAGCGATTTCTGATTTTTAATTTGGCAAAGAATTGATTTTTACTTTATCCAATCATATTCATCGAATTAATAGTTAAAGTTATTTTAAAGGAATGAGATGGTCCGTGGTGGCGGTCATAAACAGGCTAAATAGCGGCAAAACTATTTTATTAAAAGCCAACGTTTTGACCCGACTTTGCAGATCTTCTTCAGGAAGGTGTGTTCAGCTAGGAGTTTCACTTAAAACTCCTTTCACGTTGGCTTTTAATAAAATAGTTTTGCCACTATTTAGCCTATTTATGACCGCCACTCCGGACCATCTCCTTCCTTTATAATACAATGGTCAACTATTAAATATTCA
Organism: Nezara viridula; assembly: GCA_928085145.1. Taxonomy (NCBI): domain Eukaryota; kingdom Metazoa; phylum Arthropoda; class Insecta; order Hemiptera; family Pentatomidae; genus Nezara; species Nezara viridula. The sequence continues at coordinate 25,866,969 of OV725081.1, read as the reverse complement.
ACATGACTCTAAAGTTATTTTAATATCAGTGACTATGAGTTGATGGAAAAATAGATACTAAAAAGAATTGAAATTACTCATCCTATGTGTGATTTCTATATTTTTAACCAGGAGTCCCCAGAAGGGAGTTTCGCCATCATAATTTTTGAGGAAGGCACATTTTAGTAAGTTTATGAATTTTTTAGGATGCTATATAAGTAGTATACTCAATAGGTATTGAGTTATGAATTTTTGGAGAAAACTGTATCATTATGAGGTTGCAATTGAAGAGAATTATCAAATTAAAGAGCAGGAAAAATATAAGACTACAATTTTTATAATTTTATTTTCACTTGCATCATTTGTTAAGACCAGCAAATTTTCTTGCAAGGGGGCATGCTCCATCGTGCTTGGGGGGAATGGACACCCCTGTTGTTACAATTTGGTTATTTTATTTATTTATAAAAACCAAAAAAACAATTTCAGCCAAATATTTTGAATAAAAACCACAGATTGAATCAAATAACGGAAAGATATTTCTTGAATGAAAGTTTTGAAGCTGCAAATACTTTTTCCAAGCTAAAATGTACAAGATATAAACGGTCTGAGCTAGACGCTGGCAGCCTGTGACGTTTTTAAGTCCCATTAAAAAAAAAAAAAAAACTATCCAAAGCCATTATGATTAGCTAAATACAGACAATTAATCATTTTCATTTGAAAGTGGAGACATATAACATCAGCTGACGGTGAAGACTTAAGAGTCAAGTTATTACAACTTTTTCAGAAAATGAAAATGAAAATGAAAAAATGTTTTATTATTCTGGGACTGTGGTCCCTTAAGAACAAAATATAAATACAGATTGTATTTCTGTGTGGTTACAATTAAATTGTATATTTACAATGAAAGTTGACTTAAGATAAAAATACTGAAAAGAGAAAGAAAAGAACAAGTAAATTGTACATATATATGAGAAACTAAAATAACCTTAATAAATTGAGGTAGTCTCTGGTAGTGCTCAGATATTTCTCTTAAATATATTTCACAATCATTCGGATTGAGAAAGGAGTAGGTGCTTAAAGAGGAGAGGTTTAAAAGAGGAAACTGATTGAGCGTGTCGAATATCAGCTGGGATGGAATTCCAGAGGGAGGCGGCTTGTATTGCAAAGGATTTGTCAAACGCAGCAGTTCTGTGAGGAGGAGGATAGAGGTCGGAAGTACGAGATCTGGTGGGACGGGATTGGATGGAGTATTTGAATTGTAAGCTATGAAAAATATAGGAGGGTCGATGAGTTCTAATGATTTGGTACAGAAAGGTGGCTAGGAAGTACTGACGGCGATAGGATGGGTAGAGCCACCTCAACTCAGTGTAATACTGGGTAATATGCGTATCCCTTGAGATTCCGAAAACAAATCTTAGTGCGCAATTCATTAGGCGTTTGAGTTTGGCCTCGGAATCTCCCGAGAGTCCACCGTACACTATACAGCCATAGTCGAAGTGGGGGAAAACAAGGGAGGAAACTAGGAGTTGACGGGACTTATATGGAAGGAGATATCGTAGACGATTGTACTGTTTTAGGGTGGAGATAGTGCGACGGGAAATTTGGGAGATGTGAGGTTTCCAGGATAGGGATTGATCAAAAGTAACACCTAGGTTTTTAACGGTGGTGTGGAATAAGATAGGTGAGTTGTTCAGGAGGAGATTGGGAGATACCGGGGAGGATTTGAGGAGTGAAAGAGATCCGATCAAGATGGCTTTTGTCTTCTCGGCGTTCAGAGTGAGCCTATTGAGGTTTGCCCAAGCACTTATTCTGTCAATGTCTTTATGTTAGGAGGAAAGGATACCAGAGGCCTGATCTACTCTATCCTGAAGAAAGGCTAGCTATATGAGTGCAATAACTACTGAGGTATAGCAGTACAAGATAATAACCAATATTCTACTATTACATGTATATCCGAATTACGAAAATATAATAGGCGATTCAAGCTGGATTCATAAGGAGGACGCTAGGTGAAGTAGGAATTATTTATATGATTCATAGTGCGCTCCTCTTCCCCAGTAAATTCCTAGATCCGCCATGTTCTTTTATTTCGTTCATTAAGATAGATTTTTTAAAATTCTATAATTATAAAGAGTTTGACGAGATGAAGGGTTAATAGGCGCTACTATTTTACCTCCCTCCCTCCCCTCACCTCAATAGTTGAAGACGACTGTTTTGGTACAAAAAACAAAACAAATTTTTTATAAACAACATAATTGGCAAAAACAATTGGAGTATTGGTTAAGAAGGTCTAGAAGTTACCTGAAAAGTAAACCAACTTACTGAAGTGAATGAAATATGATTTGATAAATGATTGCGTTTAGTTAAAAATTTGTTGTTTTCTCCTTCGAAGTTTGGCTCCGAAGTTACAAAGTAGAAAAGTAAAGGTAACTAATTTTCTTACTTGGAAGTCTGTTGTGCTTAGTTAATTATGGAAAGAGAGAAGACAGGTGCATTATTGACAGCTGAGTGCCCACAAGGGTTTACTTTAAATAAGTAAACACTCAAACGCTCTTCAACCTTCAAATCGAGGAGTAAACTGTATTAACCTATTATTGACTTTACGTCCCCTTAGCGACTTTTAGCTAACTGGAAACGAGTTTATTATTTATTAAAAGTTTAGATTGTAGAAAAGCAAAAGTACAGGAAATAATCATCAACGTATTTATTTTATTTATTTATTTTCACCCTACCTTACTTTACGGCAATACGGGTTTTGATGAGAGAAATAATAAATAATTTATCAAGCTACCTCATCCAATTAGACGATAGTGCTTCAACTGAATTCCACATCTTCCTTCTGGATTGCCTTCTGCCGCCTCCTCTCTTTGCCTAGGGGCACAAAGGTTAAAGTATTCCGGTCCCACAGTCGTCTTCTAACGTATACGAATTCTTTGAAATACGAGTAGTTCTCTATTTTCCTGAGGGAGGAAATCATCTTTCTCCTGTCCGGGAGCACCCATTTCGCAGTTAATCTTGAGTGCACTGTCGGAAAGAACTTCCTTAGTTGTTGTTGTTGTCGGATTATTTGTTTCCATCTATTGGGCTAATCTGTAAACCTCACTCGCAGTATCTCCGAAACCCCATCCGTGCCTTCTTTTTATAGCCGAACACTGTAGCATCTTCGAGCAGTGTAAATCCGAGAGGAATCCCTCCTGCCAGGACTCGTATAAAACAGTCCTAGGCCATAGTTACCTGTAGCAGAGCCGTCCTCTGTATCGTCGCCAACCTGTTCTTCTGTTTTCTTGAGGGGTTACGATACCAGGCGAGGGACGCATACCTCACCATACCCTGAACAACTCCTTTATATATTGTCGCCTGGGTTTCTGATGCCCCAGAGAGCGCCCGCAATTCGACTGAGACTATTTAGTGAGAGGTTGACCCTGCCAGCCAAGTAGTCCAAGTATTATGTTTAAATTTCTTCCAAATCTCACTCCAAGGTAAGTTATCACCTCACTTGGACGAATTCTCTCTCGTTGGATCAATATCATTTTTCCCTCTCAGGACCATGGCCAGCGTTTTAGCAGCAGGCATTTTCAGCTTTTTCCTCCCACTCCATCTCGTCACAAAGTTGGCGCACCGTTCCATAATAATAATAATAATAAATAATCATCAACGCAACGGCAAAGAACAACTAAAACAATAAACAAAATTAGCGAGGTTTAGCCACAGAGAATAAAATGTTATCACAAAAAAAAAAAAAAAAAAGAAGATATAAATGTTATATATATTTGTCATATATATAACATTTATATAACATAACATTTATTAGTTTGTAAGAAACACCGGTATATATATATATATATATATATATATATATATATACAGGTGTTTCTTACAAACTAATAAATGTTATTGAGAGTTCCCAATGATAATTCAAAATATCATTAATCCTTATGATGCCAAGGTTTCATAGTTTTTATACAGTTAGGGATAAAAGACCATATTAGTATTCTATCTGAACCATCTACTAAACAAAGCGTTTGCGTACATACCTTCATTTTCAACAACATATAATATGAATATTAATGTTTACATTTAATTAATAAAGTCGTTAGAACAAATAAATAGGTTTTATTTATTTCATACTAGCTGATGTTTATCCCGTCCTTGACGAGTGTATACTTAAAATTTGACAATCTTTTTTTGAGATGGATTTGGTATTATGGGAGGAGGGTCCATATTCAATTTCATAAAATTGGGTCGGGTGGACGAAGGAGGTTATTTTGAATTTTTTTATGGCGGGGCTTATGGAAGTCTAGGTTTCGTAATAGTCATAACAAAAACTTTGTTATTCTGTTATTTTTTTAGGTACCACACAACTAAACTGACCATTACCAATCCATTAAAATTTGTTAAGTTTTTAATTTTTATTTATAATGAAGCGAGGAGATTGTGGAGTCGATTAATTATTCAAAAAGAGTTGTAGTCTCTCCACTTGTTTGAACTCTGATGTTGTGATGTATCGTGTGAACTCTGATGATGATGATGTATCGCTGGCAAAATAACCAAAATAACAGGGACATTGGGTCACCTACATCCAGGTAAAATTAGAACTTGAATTTTTTTTTTCCTGTTTTCTGGCTAATCCGTTTGGTTAATCCTAAAAATGTATACAACATTTGTTAGGCTTGGGAAGTTGAATTGAATGACACCTTGAATGGGAAGATCCGACAAAGTTGAAAAATGAGTGTGTTTTACCCGTTGTTACCCCGCGTTATGTGACAACGCATTACTAATGTTCGGTATTCCAGATTTTTCCCGTTGAGTTGTGATAATTTTTTCCATCAGTTAAATAGTACAATTTTTAAATGCTGCTCGCGGTATAGTAGGTTGGGATTAGAATCGAAGTAATTGCCTAACCTTAAAAAAATTTTAAAAGTGGTTTTGGTGCCGGTAATGCATAAAACGGAAAGATACCATGAAACGGGTTGATTATATTCAATGTACAGACAAAACCTGTATTTTATTTATATAGCCTATGAACATACGTTTATTATTAACATTTATTATCAACATTAACCGATATCTCTAGACAAATCACTCAAGAATTCATAACTTTGGTCATACTCAATATTTTGTTTTCATTTGAAGGTTATGCTTTAAGTCAAGCAAAGCTTAATATAATGTCAAAATTTCAAAAGTCTACAATAAGCCATTCCTGAGCTTACCTCTGACAAAATTTCATTGCAATGCGGACCTACAGACAGACAATAATTTTTTAAAAAGTGGATTTGGTGTCTGCAAAGTATGAAACGGAAAGATATCATAAAACGGGTGGATTCTATTCTATTTAATATACAGACAAAATCTTTATTTTATTTATATAGATAACATAAATAATTAATAACAACGAAAATCTTTAGGTGTGAATTTACTAAACAAAGCGTTTGCTGACATACCTTCAGAGGAAACTTTTTTCTTGTTTTGAGATCCTTAGTTTATTTTTGCAGTTTGGCAACTTAACTCTAAAACACCCTGTATATATATATTTATAGTTTATTTGATTTTTTAAAATTTCCATTATATTAATCTTACTTATATTATATTAAATTACTTATATTTGTTCTTGAGACGTGCATATTATATTAATATTGTAATTATTTAAGTATTTAGATTACATCAGTATTACTTTTTTATCAGTATTATTTCCATACAAATTATTTTACCATTCTAGGGGAGGAGCATCTTCAGTCTTCATGACTTCCTCCGCCCCAGTGCATACAGTCAACTAAATTACATTGCATTCTCAGATGAGGATCCTATAATACAACTCTCGAGTCGTCATATTTTATTAAATTTAGATTCACTCCTGTAAGATCGAACCTCAATTCAAGAACGAAATTCAATACTTATAGACGTTAACTTTAGCGTTGTTTCCGAAAATCAGTAAAGAACCTAACAGCAATAAGACGGCCTATACCGTTTCAGGTTTTAAAAAAAAATGTATTTATTGAAAAATATTACAATCTGTAACAATTAAGGACATTTATAATATTGAAAAAAAAAATCTACGGAGATTTTAATATATTTCTAGAGACGCAACCTATATAGCACTTCGATAAATGAAAGATTAAAAGAAATCAATAAGTTAATGTTTCATTTACTCGGCCGCCACAGCAGCTTCACGATACTTATGAATTCGTAAAACCTTTCTCAAGGTTAATAGATCCTCTTTGATAAGATAATTATTATGTTTTAAATGAGAACAATAGCGAAATACCACATTTAGCTTCTTTTATATTCTATATTTTTTGGCACATGTAGAATAAAAAATAATTTGTTCTGGGACGATGTTTCAATAAGGACAATATGAATTACAGTTGTGTATGGAAAAATAAAGATTTTTTCTGACAAAAAAACGTTATATTATCAACAATATTTACAGAAAATGAAAAATGGTAAAAACAATATTTGCTATTAAGAATAAAGAATAAGTTTCAATAGATGTATATATATTATGTATAAACCTTACGTATAATTTACCTTATTTTTTATAATTAGTGTTTGTCCAGTGGTCAAAATTCGACCATAACCATTAAAAATCTGAGGAAAACATATAATTAAATAAAAAATAGACCTAATAAATAAAGATTAAATCACGATTTCAAAATCCTCATTTGTTTTTTTTTAAATCTATTTATTGAATAATAATACAATCAGCCACTGCTGGAGGGCTATAAGTATTAGGGCTGAGAGTTCTCATTGATACAATATATACACATAATAGAGAAATAAATATAAATATAAAAAGTAAATAAATAATACTGATGAATAAAGTAAATAAAAGAAAAAAAGTAAACAAATAAAATAAAATAGAAACTTCTAAACACAATAACATTTATTAATAAAAATAAAATTTCAATTTCAATTTCAATTAAACATCGAGCTTAAAGTACTTAAAATTATTTATTAGTTCCGATTGCTTCAGTAAATGTAAAGTTTTCGATTTATGACAAACCAAAATAATGGAAATCGTCGTAGCAAAAGAAAAATAACTAAGTGTTTAAAAGACATATCTCTGCAATAAATAGTCCAATTTCGGTGATTTTTATTAATTTGCAGGTAATTCAGGCAGCTTTCAAATAAATATTTATATTATCACAAAAGAAAAGTGAATTTTCGAGTTAATAGCAAATAAAATACTGAATTCACCATAAAACATTATGCAGCTTATTTTCGGGAAAGTATGTTATATACATAAATCATAGATGTTTCAAGTGGAAGACTTTAGCCAAGTTTCATTAAAATCATTGCAGCCGTATTGGCACTACAGTAAGAAGCGAATCACGGTTTTCGGTCGCCATTTCGAAAGGAAAGGCTTTATGATAATGAAACTTATACAAAAAACACTCTTAAATATTATATCGACGTTATGTTAAAATTAAATAAAAATAGGTGAAGAACTTTCGAAGATTAGATGTTCTGAACAAACTACTATTTATATTTTTATTTACATAGACTATTTCATATTTTTATTTATTGATAACACTAAAGCTCGTCAAGAGCTATTAAACAAAAAATAAGTAAGAAAATCGGTTGAATAATAGAGGAGAAAAATGGGCTGAACCATTTTGTGTTTCCCTATTTATTTAATGATATTGTTACTTTCTCAACAAGTGCACAATTTTCTGATTTTACAAAGGGGAAATTCATCTGAAATCTTTGTGATTTAAAGTTATGAGATGTCACTTAATGACTTTTTGCGACAAACTGATGATACATTTTAGTTAATATAGAGTCTTAAATTAAACGAATACATCGTCAGTTTATTGCAAAAAGTCATTAGGTGACATTTAATAAACTCAAATAATTAAAAACTTTGACGAATTATCTCTTTACGCGATTACGAGGTAAATAAAAGAGTGTTTCATTTTCATACTCTCATGATGTTTTTGATTTGATAAATAAGATCGAAATTCAGACTTGATATTTAACCTATATCAAAAATGCACTTAGGTTAGTAACTAATAATAACTAATATCCTATTCACGTATACCCGAATGTATTACTGAATACGCCTGTCATCTGCAAGTTAATATTAAGTAAATTTCACCCTATTCCGACTTTATTTTAACATAACTAAATTTGAGAATCTTATCATAGAGAATGGCTGATCTTATTCCACATTAGGAATATTGAAACATGTTTTAATTATTCTATGGAAAAGGGATTAATATAATAAATACGTTACATATAATAAATAGGTACATATATAACTTTGATGAATAGAAATCATCTCTAGTAAATAGTGAACTCCCCCCCCCCCCCAGTTCAGTAAATTTCTTGATCCGCTGTTTTTTATATTTCGTTATTTAAGATGGATTGTTTAAACAATACCTAAATTAATTATATTTTATTATTGTTAATTTTTTTTTGCTTTAGCAATATTCCCCCTATAAAGCAATTTATAAATCCTTTTCATAAATGCAAAGAGCTGGAAGGATATAAATTCCTGGAAGATATTAGATATATCATCACCAGTTTCAAACAAATGAAAATAATTAAATAGAAAAGTAGACGAACTTCAAGTTATGAAATAGCAAGTTTAATTCTCCACTAGTACCTGGAAAGGAATTTGTTGTTGGAACTCGCATCAACAGTTTTTTTTTTTTTTTTTTTTGAGCTGGAGTTTTAATGCCTTTGAGTTCGTACCTTTGTAATTTCAGACGTTCGCAAAATGAGGCTAGGATTATTTATTAAAAATCTTTATTCTTTTTATCACTCTATTTTTTAATTTATCTTAATCTTATCTTAATATTTTTTAATTAATGTATTATGTATTTGTTAAGTGTTTTTTCTGAAATACTAAATTGTAAATTTATTCGGCAGTATCTTCTAACAGAAAAACATTGTTGCAAAAGTTATCGTTAGATTTTTTGTGTTGAACTAATTAAATTTATTTTTTCGTGTGAATAACTGTAGGTGAACATACAGCTAAATAAGAGGCATAAAATATTTAGGATTTAAATGGAATAATCTAAATTATTAACCTTAAATCTCTAAACCTAACAGTTACGTAAAAAAAAAAAATCCGCATACTTAAAATAGATTATTAAAAAGTGTTTCTTAAATTAAATAAAAAAAAGTATAAATTAATAAATTTATTTACCACTTAGACCACCTCGGTGTGAGATCGATTCCCGCATGAGGACGGTGAAGTCCCACAGTGAGACGAAATACGGATTTTCGTGGACATGGGCCTAGAACATAGAAATGATTTTTAGATTAATTTGATATTTAGTACCCTGTTTGGTACGATAGCTGTCGCCTACAACAGTCCCAAAGCTGCTAGAAACCTCATGGCGGAAGTCAAGGAGTCAAGAGGCGTAAGAAAAATATAAATAAATTAATAAATACAAAATAAAATATTCCAAGATATATATATATAGCATTCTTACTCATTAAAACCCAGTGGATACACGGATATTTCACAAGTAATATTACTATAAATTAATACACAGCTCGAAAAGAAACATTAAATAATTAGGATATAATTGGAAAATTCCAAACCATAAAGCCTTGAGTCCTTAACATTGATGTGAACAGTTAAACTGTCAAAGTTTCACCAATTCGTAGATCATCAGAACTGAAGGGTTAATTGTATGTCTATATGTTGGAGACTCGAGGATTTATTGTTTGGATTTATTTCTTTTCCTATGGCATATCATGAATTTTAATGTTTTTTTCGAAGTGTAAACTCCTGTGGTCATGTTTCGCACTTTTTTTTGTGGAGAATGAATTAGATTGAGGCGTCAGATAGCCGATATGTAACGCTCAGGTAAAGTCGGCTGGAGTAGACTAATTAATGTGTTTTGCATATGGATTAAAATATCATAAAATCTAACAATCGAATCTGCATACTGTAAGCGAGGGAATTGTTCAAATTTTCATCCTCTCTCTAATGTGCTATTGTTTAAAATTGTATCTTAACGCAACGCCAGAGAGGCAGAAAGGAAAAAAATAGTATCGAAAACCAAATGAAGACGAGTTTTATTAAAAATATGGATTAAAATATCTCAGGAAGTAAAAATCGGAACTGCATATAGTAACCGAGGGAAATGGTCAGCATTTCATCCTCTTTATAATGAGCTTTTATTTATAATTTATATTTCATGTTATTAATATCGCCTAGTTGATGATTTCACTTATATAAAAACGCATACCTTGGTTTTTTAAAATTATGAAACAATTATTATTATTATATACTCATATACATTTTGTTAAGGATGATCATAACGCGGAATAATATTGTCATAGTTTCATGATATTTCGGACTCCATGATATTTTTTTTTATTCTCGTGGTCTTCTCCAAACTTGGATATATAGTATTATTTTTAGGCCATGTACCATTACAATTACTAAACAATAAGAACTATTAAATGAATAACATACAACTTTATTCGTGTTATTCTTTAATTGGGACATTGGGATTGGTAACGGCAACCTTCACTTCAATACTCTTTTAATGTCTTAAAAAGTTTCCAAGACGATACATTTTGTTTATTGAAATGGTCACTTCGATCTGTAAGAACTGCCAGTACACAGAAGGCTGTCCACAGCGACTAGCGAAAGGACATGGGGCATGAAAATTAAATGATATTGCCAAGGTTGAGATAGAAAATTCATCAGTTTGAACTCTGACATTCGGATCATGGCGTTACATTTGTTTGGTTTAGTTTTTTTATGGACGGTTAGAATTTTTTTTATTTTGCACTAAACATTTTCCATTCCTGGTACTATTGTATTAGCGGTTAAACCTAATAGTAATTTATAACAACTACTTTACCAAATATCGTTCAGGAAATTTTGACATCAATGACGCTCCGCTATCAAGCAACAAGCAATTGAAACGAGAAATGTTTAAGCTCCTGCTGATTTCAATTCTGCCAAATCTAGACGTGTCACACACGATCGTAGAAAACCATTTGTATAAGCTCAGCTACGTTTCGATGCTTGATATTCAAGTTCCCCACTCTCTAACCGAAGTCCGCTTGGCAATAATAAATTATTAGGGTTTGAAGGGAACCTTTTCCCCAACCCTTCCTATTCATTAGACGACCAAACGACTACCATTTATTCTGGTCCCTGCAGAATTCCATGAATTGAAAGAAATTTCAAACGAACAGGATATCAAAATCCCTTAGATATTAACAACAAATAAAACATCATGTATTTTAAAAACGAGTATTTTCAAGTCACTTGGTAGGTAATTTTACTTTAAGTTATCGGCAGTACTGATTGTAACATACCTAGGAACAGATTATTTGGTTTATGGTTAAAAAGAGACTTTTTTTTATTTGTTACAAGTATGTATGTACTTTCATGGCCTACCTGTACCCTTCAATCAACAAACCATGTCTATTAGCATCTATTGAAATACACTTAAAAAATAACATTAACTATAAACCAAACCTGTAACGCACCTTGCTTTAAGCAAAAGGTATAAATAATTCCTAAAGTTCTTAACACAAGTTTACCTGATTTTGCCTCCATCCCTCAAGTAATAACCCAATAGAGCGGTTGTCCCCATTATCTAGTGTTCCTAGGAAACTGATAAGCCCGCCTCAGTTTGCTCTATCTGTTGACACGAGGATTGAATCAAAGGCAATCCGCTCTTGTTATGTCAATAACCGATCCAAAGTAATGCTATTGACAGTCTCCTCGTGTCATCTCATTATGTCAGTTCAATCCTTACAATCAGTCCATCTCTTAATATTTTATTATCTCTTAATATTCATTTTTTAAGGCTTATCATTCATTGTATCAAAGCTTAAGTAATGCAAACTCTACTAACGGACATCTAACCCCCACGGACACTTCTCATTTTTAGATACTGATTTTCAAATGCCATCTAATTGAAAATCATACATTTTTAGGATGTACTCTTGTTTATGAAATATATGTGAATAGATCATGTGTGGTCAATCCTTATATTATGGACGAAAACCTTTTCTCTTCTGGTGTGGGTTTATCCTTTAGTTTCTTTTTCGATACTCCTTAACTTATTGTTTCTTTTGGAACTTTTCTAAAATGGACTAAGAATGTTGTGCTTTGGCATTTTGTATTGCATAGACCAATGAATTTCAGTCGAAGAATCGAATTCGATATTATTGTGATCACAATAATTCCCTCCATAATACATTTTTTAAAAAAATCTTTTTATTGAGAAATAATACATTTTGCCACATTTAAGGGCACTGAGTACTAAAGCTGAGTGAGGCCCATTCATACTATATATACAATGCAAAAAAAAAAATAAAAAAATAAAAAAAATAAAAAAAAATAAATAAAAAATAAAAATATATATCTATATAACAAAGGTAAAAACTATAAAACTAAAGAAATGTAACTTGAAATCAAATTAAAAAAAAAATAAAAAAATAATTGGTAGCAAATTAAATAAGTCATAAGTAAAACAAATAAAAAGAAAAACATTCATACTTAATATATAAATCAGAAAAGCATTCATACTTAATTTACATTATTTATAATCAGCCAAGGGAGCTCCGATTCCAGTCCTTTCCTCCACGTGTGAAGGACAAAGCGAGACTCTAAGAGATCCCAGCGCTTCTCTCTCAGCCGCGTCAACGGCAGGAGTCCAGTGGAAACTGAGAGAGGGCACTAAAGCAACAGACGCTCATGACGTGAGTGGATGGCTGGCCATTGCCAGAACTCCAGTGACAGTCTTTATAAAAGGTCTCGAGGCCACTGCCGTTTCAATCTTCGAGGAGGGTTGTAGGGGTGACTGAAGCTGGATAAGGATTGTGCTAATGAGTTAGGATGGTGGATTAGGTTCAGATGAAAATTTGAGAATCGAGATAGAATAACGTCAAGGACATAAGGGATGTAAAGGTCATGATGTAGAGTTTTGTTTGTGACGTAATAAGGAGCATTGACTATCATACGGAGGACTTTAGACTGAAAGGATTGGATGCGTTTGATGTTCGAAAATTTAGTTGTCCCCCACAGTTCAAGTCCGTAGGTCCAGATGGGTTTGAGTATGGTATTGTATATTAATAGTTTGTTTTCTATTGAGAGATTGGATTTTCTGTTAAGTAGTCTGTATAGCTGGCCAAATCGTCGGTTAAGTTCTTGTCTTTTAAGTCTGGTATGTGGGTTCCAAGTTAGTCTTTTGTCTAAAAGGAATCCAGGATACTGAACTGTGTCTGAGACGGGGAGAGGTACAGAGTTGAAAAGGATATGTGGACAGGATCTGCGTCGGAGGGTAAAGTCCATAATACATTAGGAAATACTATTGTTTATGAAATATTTGGTTCAACGGGAAGTGTGAGGACGAGCATTATCTGGTTCTAATAAAACTCATTTTCGGTTGATCAAAGCAGGATAACGCTCTGACAACTTCGCGTACAATCTTTCCAGATCGCAGTAGAGTTCAGAATTCATAAAGCATCCATCAGGAACGAATCCGTGATGAATAACACCTTCAAAATTTAAAAAAAAAAGCAAAGCATGGATTTTTTTTTTTGCTAATTGCCTCCTTGCGGCAACCGCAAATGCAGTTTGACCGCAATTTAGCCATTGGTAACTAGTATTAAGATTTCGCCAGTAAACCAACTTTTCATCACAGGTGACAATCTTCCGATTAAATATCAACGGAGTTGAGCTATGGAGCTCCACTAAATCATCCAATTCCACTCGTATTCAATCCAAAATCCTTCGTAAAATCCTCAATGCTCCCTATTTTGTTACAAATAAAACCACCTATAATGACCTTAATGTTTCTTGTGTTTCAGATCTGGCCCAATGTAGATACCTATTCTTCCATAATAATCTTCAGAAACATCCCAACCCTCTCGTGTCTAGCCTTGCTTCCTCTTCAATTAATGATAACACTACGAGGCGTCTGAAAAGAAGATGGCCCCGTGATCTCCTAATGTAGACATGTCATTAGAGTGCTACCATTGAGTAGTTTCTCAACAAGTGTTTTCACATCATTATATCCAAATGTTCAAATTTACTAGATTTATTTCTTTAATACAGTAATAAATATCATTAAGAAATAAAAAAAAAGACATATCAGAAATGATTTTATATAAATAATTTTCATAAATTTGTAACCTCTTAGCTGATTGCTGAGGAGTAAGTTCGTGTGGGACCAGTCTACTGCTCTTTTTTACCTTCTCCATGGAGATTAGATTGCGACTGACAGTATCTTTCGACACACCACACTCCCTGGCAAGTTTGCGAGTACTTGTGGACGGATTTGACTCAACAATTTCCTGCATAACCTCATCAATATCCATTAATGGTCGCCCTGAGACCTTCTCCATTTCCTGCGTCGTATCTCCACTGCTAAATTTTTCAATCGAATGCCGCGCATTACACTTGTCAGGGATTTCATATTTAATAGTTTAAAGAGTTGCTTCAGGGGCTGTGAAGGTTTTTTTGTTTTCAGTAATGCCTTAACATGAAGAGAATTTCGGAGGTCACTGTCATCTTTCTTCATTGAGACAAATAACTAAACTGATGTTTTTTTTTATGAAGTCGGATAGGAATAAACAAGCTTAGAGAATGCTCTAAAGGGATTATGAAGTATTTTCAAATATGAAATAGGATTGAAATATTTACAGTCCTTTAAAATTTAAAATTTTACATTTTTTTTCATATACCTTATTTTTTTATATTAAGTCAATGGAAAGTTATTATTAACCAAACAAAAAAATGTGGAACATTAGATTAAATTTGCAATCTGCAAATTTCTTTGCAATAAGCAAATTTTTTAGCGGCTTCACAGCTTCCCATCACGTCCGGGATATAAATCAAATCAGCAGGTCTCTTGGCCAACGCCTACGTAATTGTCGTGGTGGGCTGTACGGGTTTCTTGTGCGATGAAGGATTTCTGTCAAAGGATTCATGTTGTACGTCAGTCTTTGGTGAAAGTTATTGTAGTTCTCTTTTGCAGTATCTAAAATTGTAGGTACGTTTAAGTCTTTATGTAGTGTGTCATTTGCGATATAAAAAGGTGCGTCAACTATCCTTCGCAACACTTTTGACTGAAAGGGCTGAACTTTTTTAATGTTGGAAGTTTTAGCAGAGCCCCACAGTTCTATGCCGTAAGTCGAAATAGGTTTAAGTAAGACTTTATAAAGGGTTAGTTTGTTAGTTAAAGATAATTTTGAACGTCTGTCAAGTAATCTGGATAAGAGACCGTATCGTCTGTTTAATTCTATTCGTTTTTGTCTGATGTGAGTCTTAAAAGTAAGTCTTTTGTCCAGGTAAAAACCTAAATACCTAATTACATCTGATGTTGGGATTTGAATGTTATTAAAATATATTTCAATTTATTATTTATTATTCAATGGAAAGTAAAAAAGAAATTTAATACCACAAAAATTTATTCAAATTGGTTTATACAATACATATATGAAATATTTTTTATAAATCAAAAAGATGAAATAATAAAAAACAACACGAACCAGCGCAATAGAAGTCCGTCACAGACGCCGTTTATTTTATTTTTCTTTGTATATAACTAGATCAGTTTTCTAAAGAGCAACAAAAATCTTCCGGTAAATTTATAATTTTGGAATTATCAAAAAACAAATAAAAGAAGGTGTAATTTCCATAGAAATATGAATGGCTTCATATCAATGAAAGTCATTAGATAACGGGGATTATGTCTCTGTTGTTTTCTATGATATTGAAATTTGATAATAAGCAAATAAATAATTATTGAATTTGAAGTAAATTGATACGATTGAGTGGCATTTTTTCAAAGAGGGACATCTATCATTGTCTAAAAGTGGAGAAAAAGTCAATTTTTGTTTATAGGTTCAACTCGAACTGTTTCAGATAATTTTATTTAAGAATTTTCAAGTTGAATTACAAAAAACGATCATTGGTATTGGTCTAAAGCTAAGCTATGTTATAAAAATAGGCTTTTTCTCAACTTTTTAAAAATTACAGATATCCGTCTTTAATATGAAGGAACTCATCTGTGTCAAATTCAAAACACCGTATCTCTTCTACAACAAATGGTACAAATTCAATCATTATTTCCTTTCTATTTTTTAGAAAATTTCAATATCATTATAAATAATACAGACATTATCTAGAGTATGCATGAATATTTTGAATGCATTCAGTATGTATATATAATTTTTTTCATTTCTTTTTGCAGGGAAGTATGCTATTTATAGAAATTGAAACGACTTCAAGTCGAAGACTTTAGAATAATTTCTTCAAATTCTCGTATTATATTCAAATTATAGACGTTTCAGTGCTACAATCTATTGATTGACTCAAGAGCTTCAAGAACTTATACTTACAGACATCTGGAGTATCTGTTTTGAAGCACCAGACGTTTTAAAATTAAAATCTCATTATTAAATATTTATGAATGGCCTTTTTGAGGATTTTTAGGAGATAGGTTGTAGAAGGGAACCTTCCTTCAGTTTTTAGCCCACAAATAAAAAATGTTATATAGAATTGGAGATACCAAACTGATCCATCTCAACCTATTTCTTGGCCAACATGTCAGACATGTGAAAATGCTAATCTGACCGTAGAACACACATTCCAGTGCAAAAAAATCCGTAAACACAAATTGAACTCAAAATGTATGACAAAACACCGAACTAAGAAAATAATGGCATAAAAAAATCGCCCAAAATTAAATTGAACAAATAAAATTATAACTTTTCTTTTTTATAAATTAAGGTATATAAATTATTCCGCCAAAATTTCATTTAAGTTTTATTTTATCGGCCAATACTAGAGCCATTTTCAGCTCTTAATTGAGTCCTCCACTAAATCTTCATATTCAATGTTATATTCTAAGAATAATTAAAAATAACTTTTTAACCTCCAGAGATGAGGTAGAGGAAACCCTAAAATATTAGCACATTTTTAATTGTTCTCAGTAAATTTAAAATGACATAGAATATAGAGATTTAGTGGAGGAATCAATTGAGACTTGAAAATGGCCCTAGTGTCGGCCAAAATATTGTCGAGATGAAATAAAATGCTGATGGAATAAGGGCCTTAATTTATAAAAATTAATAAAAAGCTCCAAATTTAGGTACAATGAACAGAATAAAATTAATAAGTTATGAGAAGGAGTTGATCGGGGGGTGCGGTCAAATTAATACTAATTTTTTATTTTTTTTTTATTTAGACATTTAATATTCTGTCACGGGGACAATAATTATATTGATAGTTACTAAATTATACAAGTATAATTATTTAATTTTTGCCGACGTTTCGACCCACTTTGCAGGTCTTTATCAGGGCTACAAAGATACAAAACATGGTGAAAATAAATGAATATAAGTAGATATAAAATAAGAATAAGTTGTCTGATAGAGAAATAAAAAGATGATATCAGAGATATAGTAGGTGACAATGTAGTTAAAATTGTATCTATCAAACAACTTATTCTTATTTTATATCTACTTATATTCATTTATTTTATTTTCACCATGCTTTGTATCTTTGTAGCCCTGATGAAGACCTGCAAAGTGGGTCGAAACGTCTGCAAAAATTAAACAATTATACTTGTTTAATTCAGTATTAATTTGACCGCACCCTCCTATCAATGCCTTCTCATATTATATCAACAGTCAACCATCTCTACATCATTATTAATAAGTTATATTTATGAAGAAAGGTCGTGGATAATGATATTGGCAGTCGATGCGACGTTAAAAAACAACAAATAAATAAAAAGAGATGGTTTATCCTTAGTTTATCCCAATTATCCTTTATGTTGTGGTCTATGAGAACTTCAAATGGGAATGGTGTTTCTCTGACCAACCATAGAATATGAAAAATACCATTTAGTGATAGGAAGTGGTACGTACTTCTTTTTATTTGTTTGATTTTATGAGACTAACTAACCTTACGACCATAAGTAGAAAAATATTACTTTTATATCATAACATAACAATGTATCATTCAGTGGCTTAAATAATATTGCAACTGATGCCAACATTAAACGGTAATGCTTAGACATTTAAGCCAAAATAAATTGTCTTCTAAGCATTATTTATTTATTTGTAAGTTATTATGCTTTGATTAGGATGTTGAAAATTAAATTTAAAAATGTTTAGAGTTCTAACAATGGGTAGTTTCTCTTCAAGTTGTACATGTCATGTTACCAATGTCACATTTAATTATTGTATTTTCCATGTAATACAGTTCTAAAGTTCAATTAAAAAAAAAAAAAATTGCGTTGTCAACTTGTCTTAAGAAATAAGGATAAAATTGGTTAATTTAGGTCAGCAGAAGGGGCATAAGAAAAACGGCGAGGTCGCGTAGATCTACGCCACTGATCTTACTAGATTTTTGATGAGAAATGAAATATTGACAAAATTTCATTCAGCCGACATACAACTTAAAACTAAGACAAGAAGTGGAGTGCCCTGTTTGCACTAACCGTATCAATCCTAAAAATGAAGAAGTTCCATGAATAAGTAAGAGGTTTGAAATTGAAGAGAGCTCAGGTGCGGCAGACGAACATCCCACGTAAGTCTCCGCTCCATATCTTTTCCCATTCTGAATATGAGGCCCTGGGAACTCCCCTGTAAAATAATTATGTTGGGAAGCAAATGGTTTTCCATAATTTTCAGTTAAAAAATATATTAATTTTTCTGTTTATTTCTTCGTTATCCGAAATTTTTAATAACGATATAAACTGAAGATAATCTTCCTTCAAATCAACTAAGACCTCCTTGGTCCCTTCCTATTCCAATCCTTAAGAACAAAACATCCTTTATTCTTGACCTAATCACCCATCTTTTTGCTATCCACCTGTTGAATACGAGATCCTCTGCCTTCCAATTTTTATATACTTTTTTATTTCCTTTTCTCTCCTACATCACCTTCTCGGCTATACAAGTTTTTTCCTGAGCCAGGGCTGAGGGCGGGGAATTACTATAAGAGTTAGAAGCCCCCGACCGAGAAACGGCGTTTTTGCACTCACGTAAAGCAACTCAGCCCCGCGATTTATATGCACAGCAAACCAGCTTCCTTTGAAAATCCTTCTTAATTCCTACAACATCGTTTTGGAATACCTTACCTAATCTTGTTAGGTAAGTGCTACCTCACTAACAACATCAGAAAGAATATTTTTCTTAATTCCGTGCATTCATTATGAATCTGCAGTAATTATAAAAAAAATAATAGAAGAAACTATAAAATAGTCATTTTTCTTTCAAACATTGAATGTGTTTTAAATGTATTTGATGATGTTTGTAAGTTATACGTACATAACATTAAATCGCATACTATTGGCTTAAATAATATGTATAGGTGCAATGTCCATTCTTCATTAAAGTTTATTTATAAAAAAAAATAATCAGTTCCTGGTAAAATCAAACTGACTTACTGGACTATCATTCTAATCCTCTGAAATATTAAATATAAATTATGTTTTACATAAGAATAATTACTTCATATTATTTATTTATGTAGTAATATAATTATATATTTGCGTATTGTCACAAATGGTCACAAGCTACAGAAGTTCAAGGAGGGAAGAAGTTATGCTTTGCCGACTAAGGATAGGACACTGCCAGTTTACACATGGTTACCTTCTGAGAGGAATCGAATCCCACGTGTGAAAAATGTAATAAGGTTCTAGAAACAGTGAAATACTTACTGAAAGAAAGTCTTGAATTTGAAAATTACAGACGAAAAACAGGCTTAGCCCAGACATTAAGAGAAATCCTTCAAGATACTGAAGAAAGAGTCACTACTTTGTTTAAATTTTTAAAGTTAACAGAGTATTATAAAATAATATAAATAACAGTAAAACGCCTGGGACCCTTGAGGGTAGAGGCGTGAAAGAAAAAAAAATATATATTTAAAATAATAATACAATGAATTTATTTCGTATTTTTTTTTTAGGTCCTCAAAATGTATAGAAACGCTGGTCCTACTGTATGTATAATGTATAAGTCACCTGGTCCTACTGACCAATCATTATGATGATAACAATAAAAGCTAACGTAATTCTAAAGTAACTAGAACTGGTATTTCATTTGAAGAGTGATGACCGAATAAATGGTGGAGGTAAGGTACTTCGCTTGAATAATTCCGTTCTCTAGACCCTTGTAAAGTGTCCAATCCATCAGAGTCTTCCAGAAAAACAAATGTAATTGCATTTCTGCTTGCAAGTGTATATCCAATAAGATCGACAATGCGAACTTGATAGAATAATAATAATAATAGTGTATTATTTGTACCTTTTAAAAATCTTTTTATATGTAAAATACTGTTATACATTTCATATTGAACATTTTTTATCTATTGGGCCCAGGACTTCCCTTTACAATGGAGTAGTAGGAGCTACAAGATTGCCTTGCTTAATTTATTTTTTCATTCAGTTCTATTTTGGGCTCCCCTCATCCATGAGAGTGCCTTCTTTATTTTTAATTTCATTCACCCACCTTTTAAGAGGTCTTTCACTCCTTCTTTTGTTTTGGTCGGAGGTCCACTACATAATTTTGGGAGACCATCTTTCATCATTTCTTCCTGCCAAATGTTCAACCTATCTCCATTTAAAAAATTTCATGTGTTGGATTGGGCTTTTTCATGAGTTATTGTCCTCAATTTTTGTTTTTTTACTAACTCTAGTCATTTTTCTTTCTATTCCATTCTGCCACTTGCAAACTCTCTTTTCTATTGTCTTTGTAAATGCAAAGTGCAGAGAAAATTTTCTTTTAAAATATGTTTCAAACCCCAGTAGTTATATTTTTATCTTTCTTTGAATGTTATGCGTTGTTCTTGGTATACGACTGTATCAACACATTCGATTCCTTCTGCCCTTAATGATAGTATTACCAAGTGATTTATTTGTACTTAATTTGATGTTCATTTGATGTTCTCGAGATATTATTTTAGTACATCAGTACATAGGCATATTCAATGCAATCACTACTTCAGTTAATCGTTTGACATCAACTAAAGCAGTAATTAAATTCTTGGGTCCTCAAAACAGGTCGTCATTTGAGTAAAACACTTGGTACTTGATACTCAGAATAACATTATCCCATCTTTGGTTAGTGGGCCCATAATTTTTCTGGTAGATTTTTTGGATAATTTTTTTGGTCGATTACAGATGCACTCCATTTAAATTTTAGTTTTAAAATAATAAAAAAAAAATACTCAATAGATCCGTTAGAGGGTTTGATACAGAAACTACCGACACTCGTTGGTTGTTCATCTAGTGAATCCCGTCAAAACACGAACCCTCAAAATCAGAGCTAATTCATTATTCAGTCCAACAAGTTTACAAGTCCATTTCAACCCTAGTTGTTATTTCAATTATATTTGCTGGTTCAATGCTCTTCTGGTGAACTGCTAAATTCGCCTTTATGTTTATCTGTCTTCTTGCCAGATTTTATGTAATGAACATTATGCATTTATATTTAAAATGCAAAGACCCTTTTTAAAGCAAGCGCTTATATGGCACCCAAAGAGTAAATGGAAGATTTATAGTCTAGTGAATTTAAATTTTAGGTTTCGTTGACAGTTTGCATTCAGTGGATTTGACACTTATGAAGTAAAGTGCATTTCTTGCATTTAACCTTTTCTATATTTTCTTGTGAAGTATTCAGTTATTTTAGAACCCCCAAAACAGAATCATCTACTTCTTTGATTGTATCTTCTGTTATATCAATATCTTGTCGTTGTCACTTCTAACAATTCTTCCCATGTATATCAATTTTCAGAATTAACGTATTCACCAACAGCTATTTCTAACACTGTACTCGCAAGGTATCACTAAGATGTCAGTACTCGGTAGTGGATTAAGGATTTTATTTTTATGTAACTGTAATTATTCTGTATAAAAGAAAATAAAGAAACTATACCAAATTATTTTGATGTGGTCTTTAACCGCTTATTGTAATTTCCTAAAACATTTTGATTTAAAACATGAAGGAAGTTTTATAATAATTGTTTTTCCTTGCTACATTACAATTTCGAGAAAAATAGGAAATGATTGCTTCATATTGCGTTACATCGAATAATTTCTTTTGCTATTTGTTTTCTGACCAATTATTTCAGAATTATTCACACGAGCGAACTTTTAATAAATATTACGTCTCAAAAGTGTTGCTTTTTTGTCGTCATGCCATATTTTCATTAATTCTTCATCAAAGCCAATGGTTGTGCCATCTTTAGAAAAATGAGCGGATGGCCAAGAAAAAAAAAAAAAGTTATGAATAAAATGAAATTTTTATATGATTTTATATATATATATATATATATATATATATATATTATACAGACTTTGATTGGTCTCCCAACTCCTTACAAATCAGAAATTGAAAATTATTCAAATTGGACTATTTTTCGCAAAGATAAAGTCAATTGTATTATGCACATATCGTTTGGTTCATTGTTTGGAAGGAATGGTTGTAATCGATTAAGAAAAAAAAAATCTTCCATCATCTATTGAATTTAATTATACTTCTATTTGTTCACAATCTAACATAGTGTGCGAATTATTCGCAAGGGCCAACTTATAATAAAGTGTATACAAATTATAATTCTATTATGATTATTATAAATATGGTTTATTAAAACTTTTATGAGCTATTTTTAATAAAAGCCTGCGAAATATTTAGCGGCTAGCACTCCTACATAAAATACGGGGGCAGCAGAAAGTGGCTCATCCCCCCTCCTGCCTCTCCACCCAGTAAGACACAACTCTAAAACTTTAACTGTTCAATATATTTATATTTCAGTTAAATATTACGGTATACATAATGTAAAATATTATATTTTAATTATTAATAATCTATTTAATGCTTTATACTATTTATCTTTATTTTTAATAGAAGAAAGGTTTTTAATTCAGCTAATAAGCTCAACCCAAATGTTCATTTTGTAAATTTAGACTGATTTACATTTCGAAATGGATTCAAATTTATGCAATTAGGCCTAGAAAAGTGAATAAATGGGTCACCTGAAATATCTTGAACTACAAAGAGCTAGCGAATGCATCGATGCTTTAACAAACGGCAGTAATTTACTTGATTAGAGACTCAAATTCCCATCCATTAAAGGGTCTTTCTTTGGCAGATTGAAATCGAACGATTCCAGCATAAAAACATTCAATGCTGCTATTTACAATAGTTGGACTTTTCCTGGTGTTCAGGGAAACGAAATCAATGTCATTTCCTCTTTAATTCGGTTTTAATTAATTTAATTGGTTTACTGTTTCATTTGTTGTATCATATATCATTTGAATACCAGTCCATTTCGTTTCATTGATCGAGAAGGTAATAACACATCTCCTTTTATACTAAAACAAAGGTCTCCGAAATACCGCCTGCGACCACCTCCAAACTGGGTCGCGAAAGTTTCTTTGATTACATTGTAAAATTTTTATTATTGTTAATTAAACTCATTGGCAACACCTTTATATCAAATTTTGATATTGAGTTTTACATTTTTTTAGAATCTGAATGTTTTTTTAAACAACCGTTTGATTTGGTGCCATCTCCAAAATTTTTCTGATAATTTTGAGTGTTTCAGAGTCTTTTAAAACATGTCTAGCTGTTCTTTGATTATTATGGTCTCCCAGATTGGAGGATCAAGTCATTTTATTAGAAAGGCATATGAAAACTCGCAATGCCCCGATCCTTAATCTGCAGCGGGCTGTTTCTTCTTTCCTGGAGGATCGGTGGAAAGTTTCCCATTTTGAACAGTGGATTTATATTTCCTTTAATTTAGAATAATTATGTTCCCGCTCATTATGCCTCATTTTTCACACATGTATCTTAATTTTTTTAAGTATTCTTTTCAAAGGATTCTATTAATTGAAAGCACCGGAATCATTCCTGGCTTACTGGCAGCTTGTTCATTTCTGGTAATTCTGCAATGGGAAGGGACCCTGACAAATGTTAGGTATATGTGTGGCCTTACCGTATCCGTGGACCTCCTGATCAAGAAAAAAATAGATGCAATTAGGTATTAATTTACTTTATGGCCAATATGACTCAATTACTCAACACTGATGTAAGAAAAAATATCTTATGAATAGAAAAATATTTCCATGAATGTTCTGGGACTCAGCAGATTTATAAAAGGTTTGCTCCTTTATTATCAATTTTACAAAGAGATTGGTAATATAATCAGTTTTCCAAAACAACCGTTTAAGTTTTAACCCCTCCCATTGCTGGGTCAGGTTCCTTTTTAAATACGTGCGGTTTTAGTTTCCTACGCTAGATACTAACAAGGATTTCTTGAATGTCAAGAAAGATCGTTGAGTAATATTTATTTTTTCCCAAAAGCATCAACGATATCCTCTATCTGATGACACCATTGCTTAGTGGAGTGATCTGAACGAAAGGAAACTTGGTGATAAGGGAAGTACTTCACTATGCTATCACTATGATAAGTTTCAGACGACGAGAAGTTTTTCAAGTATTTTTTCTATTGCATGATGAAGTGCTGAAGGAAGACGGGATTATGGATTAATGAATTTGGAAACTTTAAGGATCATTGTAATCATAGACTGTTTTCAAAGGAGAAGTAAATAGGTTGTACGTAAGGTGAAGTTAAAGTAAGAAAAAAAAAATATTTTGAGGAAGCGACCGAAGAATAAAGAGGATAATTATATAATGATAATCGATAATATTTTTTGTAAGGGAGTCTGTTGATTTATGTAGATATTTTTAAAAATGAAATGCTGGTAAATGAGTTCATGGTAAGGATGATAACGGAAGACGTTATCAAGGTAGTGACTTGATTTGGATGACGTGTCATCTTTTATTTGGATGGTGAGTCTTCATGTCGTTTTCAATGTTTTTAAAACTCTAATTTAAATATAAAATTTTCCTTGTTTTCACACTAATATGTGAATGGAATATTAAATGTTTTGTATCGTTAAATATTTATTACATTTGAGGGTTCTTGAAAATATATAATTTCCAACGGGAGGACTACACCCCAACAAGGAAACTTTAAGAACGAAGAATAACATATATAATTTCATACTTTTTCAACCTTTATTTTTCGTAATTAACTTTCTCATTTTCGGAAAACACATTTTAAAGCCTTTTTAAGAACTCTCTGAGGCTTTCCAGCTGGGAACGGTTTCATTTTCATGAATAATATAATTTTTAAGTCTCGGGGAAGAATCACGGATTTTAAAGATACTTCGGTGTGGAACGGGTAAAAGAAGTTCGGAACTCCTGGAATTCACTAAGAATGAAGACTTTTTTTTCTCCTTCCTCTTCTTTTAAATATAATTTGTAATTAGCATAACCCAATTAAGAAACCATCAACGAACTCCCTCCCCTTAACCACTCCAAAGACTTTTGTTTTTTTTCTTCCGATGCCTAAAAGGACTAGAGTGTTGTTGAATATAAATCTAAATTTAAAAAAAAAATTAAGTGTTTAGGGGCACTTGCATGTGTAAAAACAACAATTTAATTCACTGAAATTAAGAATTAACTTATTGTTCAAGGAAGCGCGGTCGTCGTGATGCTTGAAGATGCTTGGTGCGAAATTTTACCAGGTCCCCCCTAGTTATATTATTACATTATTCCTTCCTCGAGTATACGTCTCGTAGCACGAAGAAAGTTACTATATTTGCTCTGAGAGAATATATACCTTTATTATCATGCCCAATAAGTTTATCCATCATAATATTTCGGCAGAGTTATAAAGAAGAAATATTTTTTTCAGAAGAAGTTGAAGCCAATTCTGATTCATTGCTGTGAATTGTTAAGGCTGTAAGGGAGTGCCTGAGGGACGCTATCGATAGGAGGGATAAAAAAAACACGTGAAAAACAAACAAGCAAGATGGCAGTTACAACATCAATATGTGCCAGCTAAATATTTGATGGTGCCGAGAGACCAGGCGAACACCTTCCCCCCAGTACTACCACTCCCCTGAATATTTGATAGGCCACAGCAGGTATCCTCCCCTCCAATCAGTGCTAAGTATGTCCGCCAAGAAGGGCCAGTTCTCGGACGTGGTGTTGGAGAGGATCAAGGCGGTGCCGCAGAAGTTGAAGGAGGCGCCTCCGAAGAAGTACGGGAAGGTAGGAGCGGCGCTTGTCTTGGGAGGAGTAGGCTTCGGCTGGCTAATATTCCCCTACATCCTCAGCTTCGCCGTTGGAAAGGTGCATTATGTCATCCTCAATATAATGTTTTGCTAAAACTTGCCGAATTTCACTCCTCAACGATTTTAAATTCATTGACTCTACACGAGTTTTCAGTTTCCTATAGCATATGCAACCGCAATCCTAGAAATCGCATCAACTGTTTCTCTTGATACTCATGCTGATAACATTGAATGCATTAATTATTATTCTTTACTTATCAAGGATACAAGAAAACTTTAACAATGTTTCTCAGTTCAGTTTTAACAGCAAACATAACAGGTATAATTATGACTTGTATCAAAAACCATCCTCGTCAAAAAATATTAAAATTGTGACGTCACATGAAGTAATGGAATTTTCACGGAAAATGGTAACGAGGATAGGGTACCAACAACAGTAGTCATAGTTTCCAAAAAACAAAAAAAGCCACCGCAGAGCGAAAGAACGAAACTGAGAAGAGAAAAATGAAACGGAAAATTTGACTTGAATAGGTGCCATTGTTTTTAGAATATCGTTTCATAACTGGCAAGGAAATATCCAAAGTTCTTGCAGTAGTAGTGTTGCCAAATGCGAGACCGAGACAAATCTTGGTCTTGCAAACTCAGTCTTGGTCTTGCGGAAGACTCTCGTAACAGCCTTGCAATTACCTATTACCATATTATTAGAGAGATATTACTGTAATTTTTTAGATATGAGAAACCTAACTAAGTCGGAATGAAAAATTATAAGAGTTAAATCCAAAAGTATATTGGTTACACCAATTCTTTACATATAGTATCTAAAATTGTCAAGTATTAGTAAATATTTTGCCTCAATTTTTATTTAAAAAATCGATTTTTTTAACCAGTCTTGGTCTTGTTCTTGCAACAGATAGGCGGTGTTGGTCTGGGTATTGCCAATATAATAAAATTTAATAAAATGTTTAAGAAGGGATGCAAATTTTATGACCACGACTGCTGTATTGTACTGACCCCTTTTATCAAATTATTATCCTCCGTTTAAAGCTTATAATTATTAAAATGGCTTCTTCTTAAGGTAACCTATAAGTTTTTATCAACGAATATTCTGATAAATGGTGCATTTTATCATTAAATTAAATTAACGAGGTTCTAAAAACTCATGAAAACCCGAAAATCGAGAAAAACTGTGTTATTATTATTATTATTCAACAATATTGCGCCATTTGATTTATATAATCTCGTTATTTTCACATGTTTTTTGTGATCAAATTATCTTGTGATTCAAATGGAAAGCAGATGGGTGTTTAGCAGTTTTTAGTACCTAATAAATAGACAATCTATGCCGATCTCCAGATTGTAAACGCCCCAATACCGAGAATTTTCGTAAATAAAAATTGTTTAGATTACGATGGGATGAAGTTGTAGACCGATGTTAATAATTTGATGAAAATGGGTCTGTAACAGATACTGTTGGCTCTAAAAAATATTTATTTTGCTGAAAAGAAGTGAACTCGCATATGAGATGAAATTGAAACGTCAGAAGATTGTGATGTATCTTCAGTTTTTTTTTTCTTTCGAATTTTACAATCCCGCTTTAAGTATAAATCCTAACGTTTAATAATGTTTGAATTGTGGTCAACGAACAAATGACAAGTTCTTATAAATTTTTGGAAAAGTGTTATAAACACAACATTGTATTAAGGACATAAAATTATGAAGGTTGTTACCCGTTACTGAAAGTCCACGCTATAAGGTTGTATTTCTTATATCATTGAAATATATAATAATATAATATAATAAATCTACTAATGATTAACAGAAATACAATCGTTGACATTAAAATGTGACTAATTTTTTATTACTTCTCAACTATTTATTTATTTATTAGGTGCATTATCCTATTTAATGATATTTTCTAAAACATTCTGCCCAGTATTTTCATAATTCAGTGACTAAACTTCAGTCTTCAGTTACCAGTAGTTCACTCCGAATATGATTTTTTCTGTTCAAATGATATCAAACAAAATATCTATTAAATTTTTTCAACACTAATAGTGTTAGTGCAAATTTCAATATCCTGTCGTAGATATAAATCCTAATGATTTTTATTGGTTGAATTTTGGTTAACTAATGCGTTTTTCAAAATGAATTTACGTATATCCATATAAAGAGAGGCGAAAGTAAAAAATATAGACGAATATATATATATATATTTATATATATATATATATATATATATATATATATATATATATATATATATATATATATATATATATATATATATATATATATATATATATATATATATTATCTGTCTTCTGATTATTCAGTTCGACCAAGAGCCGGTGCTATGATCCACTCAGTATTAATTATTGCTTTAATAAATCTTTCGCATTCAATCTCGAAAATTAAATTTAAAACTCGTCAAAGACCATCGTCGAATAATGATTATTTGCATTTTAACATTGATCTCAATCTGCTTATGAATGAACTCAATCCAGTACCAAGAGCCGGGATTATATTCACCGCGCCGTGATCAACATTTAATTTACATTGTTTTAGCAATGAGTCCTCACTCCGCATCGCCAAACGCCAATTATGTCACTCTTTATTACAGAGAACGATTTTCCTCAGTTAGTCACTGCGGAAAACTACCCGTACTACAAAGATTTTGTGTACGGGTGGAAAGTCGCGGTGGGGCCAGCCCATTTTAATTTAAGAAGAGGAGGAAGAGGTACTATACCATTGGCGTGAAACGGATGAAGAAAGCACCCATGAAGAAAGAGGAAAAAATGAAGAAAGAGCAGAAGAACGAGATTCGTTTGCAGCAGTGAGATGTTGAGCTGACCTGCCTAACATCTTACTATTGCAGACACCCGTATTGCCTACTAGGCACGGCAGGGTTGATAAATAAATAAATGTCACTCTTTATTACAAATAGTAACTCCCCTTTACAATCAAACACTGTTATATGTCTACCTGCTAATTAACATGCTAAAATTAAATTCAATAAATGCAGATCAGTTCCAGACGAGATATTATTCAATGTATCTGAATAACTTATGGGCGTTGGCACAATACATAATAAATTTTCAATACATCGATAATTAAATTTAATATTAACTTTAACAAGCGTTCTATATATATCCCAATAATGGTGACAGGAGATCGTTGACTAGTAGATTTACGCCTAAATTTGATTATGATATTATTTTTGAATACATATAATGATAATATTTTAATAAAAAGAATAAAAAATGAAAATAACATTAATTTTATTTATTCTGAGAATAAATTTATAAAAAAGTAAGAGATCGTTTACGATCGTTCAGAGGGCCAATTAGTTCAGACCTAATCGACAAACATATCAAATTAAAATTTCACCTAACTTACGAAGAAGAATAGCAAGAGAAGAAATAAAAATTACAAGTTCAATAATCAAATTCAAGTAATGATATTTCTTAATATTAAAATCTGATTTGTATCTACGATACAACACACTATCGTATCATGCATGACCAAGACTTACAATTATTCCAAATTTTATACAATTGCTTATTTAAACTTTTGAATAAGTATATTCAGAAAATTAATTGAATTTTATATCGCATATTTTTACATATTTCATGATAAATGCATCTAATTGCATATTTAAGATATCAGTCAAATATACAAAAAAAAAAGAAAAAAAAATTTGTGATAAAAATATTAAAATAAAAAATTGAATATAAACTTCATATTCAATTTCGTGTTGTAAATTATTTTTTCCTGTTATTACTAATTTTCTTTTATTTCAAATTGTGTGTTTCTATTTCTATCATATTTTTTAAAAAATTATATATTTATTCTATCAAAACTAAGGTCATTGCTAACAGTGATAAAAGATTCTATGCACACCATAATTACAAGAGACAAAAAAGAATTAAATGGAAAAATAATATCATTAAATAATAATATTATAAGTATATATAAATATAAATAAACCAATTATAATAAAAAAAGTTAATAGCTTAATTAAGCCTTTGCTCCTTACATTTGGAGGAAAAAGCAGAACTCTAGGAGATCCTAGAGCTTCTCTCTCGCCACTTCAGCGCTATTAATGGCTGGTGGGAACCTTTCATGTTTAAGTTATTAAATTAACATTCATATTTTTAATATAATCACATAAAATATTTTTAAAACATTTAGCTTCTTATCAGGTTCTTATCTATTTGATATTCATTGTAATTTTATTTTAATATTGCCAATTAGTATCCTTTCCACCTATGGCTTTAGTTAACTTGATGCTCTAACGCTTATGAACGTTTCTGAACATCTGCTGGCCTTAAGCTATTGAAAAATGTTTTACCCAACCGATAGCAAGCACTAGCGGATCCAGGATTTAATTTTGGGGAGGGGGGCTTCAGCCCGAAATTTTTTTTTTTCATATACATATAACGATAATTAATTAGAAAAAAAAGAAAGAAATTAACTACCAATATGAAATGGTGTTTAAGTGGTTCTTGAAGTCCTATTAAATGTAATTACACGAACAAGAATACTTTAAGTAAGTAAGTTTTTAATATTTTTTTCTGTAAAACATAGTTATATTTTACTATTTTGGGGGGCCTTCAGCCCGAAAGCCTCTCCCGTAGATCCGCCTGTGATAGCAAGCAACAAAAAATTATTGTTGCCGGTTGATAAGAATCATCGGATTTTGTGCACAATATGAGAATCTTTTAGAGAAAATTCTCTCAATATTTTCTAGTCGATTCCATCATAGAAACATCTGTTACCAGTTATTAATATTCTGTAACAACGATTGCACCATATAAGAGTTTTTAAATTGCTAAAGGAAACAAATATATTGTTGTTTTTCTTTCCCGTTCTCTCTTTGATTCCTTCACTGCAACATTCCGCTAACATTACAACTTGTTCTTTTCGTGTTATTAGCCTGTCAGTTTGACGGCGGCTGGAAATAATAGTTTACATAATAACATTTCGATTTTTTTTTCTTTTAAACAGTTATTTGATAGAAGTATTGATTAAAATACTGTACGTATGTAGGTAGTAATTACGTAGTAAGTAGAGATGGGTCTCTGCTACTTTTGAAAAATGTAAATGAACTGTTCGTTGACCAAAAACAACAGTTGTTAAGAAAAAAAATAGTTCATAGAACAATGTAACGATTCGTGGATTAATACCTATTCGTTTAATAACAAATCTGGAACCGTTTTATGCATGAAGTTTATTATTTTTCGAGCTTGAAATTGATAACTTTTGAATTTATTTGTAATATTAAATGAACGTTAATTCTTAAGAATTTCTTTTTAACTAATTAAAACTAAAAATTATTTTATACACATAGAACTTTCTTGTATGTTCGAAGTTTGAAATTATGTTGCTTGGTCATCATGAGTGTTTTGACTATAGTTTAAACAATTTATAAATTGTTTGCCTTTTTCAATTTTTATAGAGCATAATAGTGTTTAATTTTATGACACTTAAGTTAATTTAGTAATGTAGTAACTATAATGAAAGTTTTTATATATTTCTAACCTTCATTAATAACAGGAGCTGAATATTACACCCCAAACTTAAAAGTTGAAACATGTCTTATAAAAAAAACTGTTGGGTTATTTACATGATGAACTGATAGGTTCGTTGGAAGGCAAAAAGAGCTTTTTTTTCGTTTGGAAAAAACGAAACGAAAAACAGATCAAACAGCAACTCGACTAGATGCAAACGGGTTAACTAAAGAAAAATAACTGTTGTTATCCGTTTGGAAGAACATTTCATTCCTTTGAGATCAAGAACTGTTCTTTTCAAACGTTTGGCGTTTTCTCTCCCACCCCTAGTAGTAAGTCTTAGGAGGTGTTTAATTAGTATCAGGCACGAAGGTTGTCCTGAACGGATTTTAACATGTTAATCTAACTGCTACAGGTTCAACCATTATATTCCCACTTGGAGATCCTTTCGAAATATAATCATTATTATATAATATAATAATCAAACTGATCTGTATAATTTGTGTAGGATATGAAATCATAACATTATTTTTTCATATAATGGAGGTAATGATTTTTAGACCGTCTGTTGTATAAATTATTAAAATCCTTTAAATCTGACCGTTTTAAAAAATAAAGCTTACAGAAAAAAATGTTTATAGCGAACACAGTTTCCTTACTGATAGGGCGTCCCGTAACTATAGGGAAATATTTATGGAAGTGATAGTAGATTTCAAGTGTTACAAAAAAGTTTAGATAATCATTAGGCTAATTTCCGGAAAAAAAACAGGAAATCTAATTTTGTGATAAGTCCTGTTTTTTGGTGAATAGAAAGCAAAAACTAAAAAAAAAAAAAAATTAAAAATTGCTTCACTGTAAACTAGATAAAATTCACTTCAAATAATGGCAGAGTTTCGTATGGTTAAAACCATCTAATGAGGACTTCTGAGCTGTTAAAAAAAGCTAAATTCTGCTTTAAAAAAATTATAAATTATTAGCGATTTTTTTTTAACATCGTTCAACTATACTAAAGATAACCTACTTTTAGACAAACTTTTTGTATGATTACCTTAAAGTTCATATTAATTAAGTTGAGGTTTTTAAGGCAAAAACTTGAAATTCATCTTATATAAAATTAAGTCATTGTCTTACATAATTGACTGGAATATATTAAGAGATAAATCAAGGACTAAAGAAAAAAGAAATTCTATTAACTTTGTTTCGGATAACAGAAGGTTATATAACCAAAACTATTTCTTACATAGCTAGAAAGTAATCCACAGAATCTAATAATAATATAATCATATAATTTTATCTTTATTTATGTCACTAGAACGCCGTCACTTGAAATGATTGGACTACCTACCTATTCATAAAAGTGAAGAAGAAGAATATTTAAAATACTAGTAATCCTTGAGTTACTTATAAATCGGAATAATAGATAAAACATGGAATTCTATCAAGTTAACAGTAAAAAATTCAATTTCCTTTCAACTGAGAATATTTAATCTATAAATTATTAAGTACAGAATGCCGTTTAAATAAGGACGGTACTCATTTCTTTTTAAGCAGAAACACTTATCGACTCTTATTGGAAAAAATATGCTGTCCCATTGAATAACTATTACACAATATTACTTTGAACAGAACCGTCAAGATCATTTAATTTTATCCCGTAATGTATTTTATCGATATTTTTTTTTAATTCGAGCAAATAAATTGCAATAAATCAATAAACTTCCCGATCCCGTCCAATCTGCATTACTTTGCTCTTTCCGACATTTATTGCCATACCCTTTCTTGCTAATTCAGCCTCCCATTCCATCACCGCTTGCTGCAGATTTTCCTTTGAGTCTGATAGAACGATGTCATCTGCAAAGACCATTACTTGCGTCAACATCGTCCTCATGTACTATTTTCCTACATTTTCCTCATGTTCATTATTTATATATATGGACGAAATTTTAAAGAGCAGCACGAACAGTTGTAGGAAAATGGGATGAGATATTAAAAAAATAAATAAAATAATAATAACAAATAACAATCATAAACTTGAAACAAAAATCTCCTGTAAAAGCAGTATGGTTTTAATATATATGTATGAATAAAAATACTCTTTTTATCAACTGAATACAAAGTTTTTTTATGTTTATATAGGATTAAATACATTTAATAAGTTTATATCATATACGGTATATTAAAGGAAAACTGTAAGTAGATTTATAGAATGATAAATTTATAGAACATGTTTGAACACATTTTAAAGTCATCACAGAAATTTTCTTGAGTTTTATCTTACTCTTCCAACTGTGAGAAGATTCAAACTAATGAAAATAACTCTTTCAGACAATAATAAATCTAATATAAAACTAAAAAGTTTTCATAATTTATTATATATATTAGTTTGTCCCATAAATTCTTTCCCTTTTCTTTATTTGTTTGTAAAGTTTGATTTAATGTGTTATAACTGAACCGATCTGCCCTAGTAGAGGTCATAGGGTTGATGATTTCTGTTAAGGAATTTCATTTAAAAACAAGCAGGAAGTATTTTAGCTTCCGAGTTGTACCAACATATTGCTTTCTAATCTAATATAAAATTTTAAATGAAATTGCTTGGAGTTCTCGGAAAACTTAAACAACACTGATTAATGTCTTCTGAATTCGTCACTCCCTTCTATTACGCTTAGCTGAAAATGTAGTTAGACGATTTGCTGATCGTCAATAATATTTCATGTTCAAATATTAGGTTGTCCTATATGTTCTTTCATTTTATTTATTTTATTTATTTGTTGTGCAAGGTGGATCTACTTTGTTGTAAATGAACCATTCTGCTCTATTAATTTTTTCATTTCTCAGGAAGGGTATAATAAGACCTTTTTCCAAAATTGTTGAGACTTACAAAATATTATACATTTATCACGGGTAGATTTTTTTGACGACAGACACAAGTAATGATCGGATGGGGCAAGATCTGGTGAACACGGTTTCTGTTTCTACCTTACGGCCAAAATAACATGTTATTGCCAACAAAAACTCTTAACAGCTTGATTGGAATTTTCCATCTCATCATCATTACTCCCCAGACCTTGCCCCATCTGATTATTGCTTATTTAATTAAAAAAATATCTCCATGATAAATGAAAAAAAATCGAAAGCGAAATAAAAACCCATATTGATGAATACTTTGCAAGGAAGTCTCAACAATCTTGGAGAAAGGGTATGATAGGCTTCCTGAGAGCTGGAAGAAAGTAATAGAGCAGAACGGTTCATTTACAACACAGTAAATCAATATTAAACAACAAATAAAGAATAATGGAAGAACTTATAAGAAAACCTAATATTCGAAGATTATATATTAGTAACGATCTGCAAATCGTCTGTCCACATTTTCTGCTGAAGCGTAATGTAAGGGGTTGACGAACTCAGAAAAACATAAATCAGTGTTGCTTAAGTTTTCCGAGAACTCCAAGGAATTCCATTTAAAATTTTATATTAGATTAGAAAGCAGTATGTTGCTACGACTCGGTGGCTGGAACTTTCCCTGTTATATTCTTAAATGAAATTCCTTAACAGAGATCATCAAGCCTTTGACTTTCCAGGTTTTAAAAGTTTATCCTCGTATTCAACATAATTTTTGAAATCCCTTAATCCAAGTATTTTTTATGATATCTATATATGTATATATATATATATTTTAATTTTTAATTTGGAAACAGCCGCGGTGATTCGAGAAGCCCAGAAGCGGATCTCTATCGAGAGCCAAGTCATCGGGAAGTTCCGCTTTGGCTACTAGAAACCACGTGATAACACTACACTGAGCAGATCTGCACTGAATCAATGTGCGATCATCACATAAATTCTATATGAAAGAGGCAAGATGAGTATATTTGTTTTCTAACGATCATAATCATATATAGTTCCTATAACGGTAGTTTTAATTTTTTTTATATTAACATATTAAAACATCCAAGGAAAGAGATCGATAGTCAATAACATCGAAGTAGTTACTATTGATGGTGAAATATCGAATATCGGAGGACAAATATATACATTTCTATAATCGATGGCCATTCTCCTAGGTAGCGGCTAACATACGCCTTCAATGCAACACACATAACGGAACTCTAAGCCCGCACAACACAAAAGATAAGCAGAACTGTATCCCACCACCAACCGGCGCTGATAAAATTAATTGGAACCTGGAGTTTAGACTTAATTGTACCGCATTTATCAGAAGGGGACCAATCCAAATAGAACACATGTTATGAATAAACGTAAGTCAAAGTGAAACGGGCACTGAAATCTGGAAGCTATCAAATAAGTTTTTTTTTTAAATCTTCCTATTAAAAACGTAATTTTATTCTACAGTTTATTGAACAAAAAATATTATTATTATTAATTTCTTCACTGGCTTTAGTACCAGTGATGCGGTTGAGAGAGTAGCGCAGGGTTCTCCTGGAGTTCCCTTGACTGATTCTAAATAGTGTATATAGGTATGCAAGTGTATTTTGCTTAGTTTTAATTTTCTTATTTTTAGGTTATTTTATTTTACATTTGTTGTACATATAGCGTGAATGATATCCTACCTCACTATAAACAATGTCGAAGAGACAGATATTGTAATACTCAATAAATAATTTTTTTTTTTTTGTCTACAAAATATATATTTGCGCCTGTCAACAGTAAGTTGACAATCAGCAAATTTAATTTTATTTATTTATTAATTTTCCATTAAATTTGCCACTGCGTTGTAACGCATCAAGCAAATGTGTTGGAGTTTATTGGATCTTCTTGTATTCTTCAAATTGTAATTTTATTTAATTCGGTATTTATTCTTCCGTAAGGATCGATTCCAACATCTTGCTCAATGAACTTACCAATCCCCTATATTCTCTCGCCAACTTTGACTAGGACAGTGTGGCGTCGTGTCGTGGCAGTTGAGCTTATTAACAGTTCACCGAAATCCCAATGTCGCTCCAGAATCTAACCGCTAAACTGAGGTTAGGTTTACAATCTCTTCTGCGGAAATATCACCTTGGAATTAACCTGAAATTCACTTTCCTTGATATCTAGAACTCTGTTCGATTCATTACTAAGATGTTCTTAGTAATCCAGTTTAAATATTTGAATACTTACTCAGAATTTCATTAATAATAAATGATGCCACAGTTTTTTTTTTTTTTAACTGGACGATGATGTCAGACTATTTCTTCTACTAAAAAAAAAAACAGCGTTTCAAAAAAACCTTGAATTTCCCAATTTCTCTAGTAGGTCTTTTGTTTAATTCAAATATTTTTTTACAAATAATGAATTCCTGCCTAGGGATGTGATATTGAAGGCCCAATATCGATATTGTGAACGATATTAGTTGAAATAAATGCTGATTCTCTATCACATAGGCTCATAAAAAAAGGTGTTATTTTCCGCTTGATATTAATTAGGAATAGCAATTCTTCTCAGTAAAATTTATTTTCAAATTTTTATTCATCCTCAGCTTTTTCCCAGAAATTTCCATTCAACCGATTAGACCTTCCATTCATCCATAGATTTGCATCATATATAGATTTCTTTGACATTTCATGGCCCTTGGTTTGAGAAGGTTCGAACTAACAGATTTGGACTGATTGAGTTTACTGAGTGAGAAGGATCTCACACGCGCTATTCAACTCTACTTAAGGATGGCCATCGATTGTCGTTATTAGGGAAATATCGATATTTTCCTCTACTACGCACGAATTTCTATATGAAAGAGGCAAGACGAGTATATTTGTTTTCTAACGACCAGAATCATATATAAAGGAAGGAGATGGTCCGGGGTGGCGGTAATAAATAGGCTAAATAGCGTATAACTATTTTATTAAAAGCCAACGTTTCGACCCGACTTTGAAGGCCTTCTTCAGGGCTAGAACGGACAAGATACCAAAAAGATAGAGAATTGTGGAAGTTACAAAATATTTAGACAAAAAAATATATAAACGATGTGAATAAGCTTATTAAAATTATAAACAGTAAGTAAATTAAATTAAAAACCAAGTAAGCTACATAACAAGATCCTAAACTTAAGTAAATAGATGGTAACAATTGTTGTAGTGTAATATATAATATATGCAAATGTGAATATACTTCTACAGATGTACAGGGGAGATTGCGAGAAAACGAAAAAGGATATAATATGAAATAGTAGACATAAAGGAATGTGAAAAAAGAAAAGAAAAAAATAAATAAATAACTAAAATGAGAAGAATAAAATTAGAGACTTACAGTTGTGTTCAGCTAGGAGTTTCACTTAGAACTGGAAAACCAGGGTAAGATCAGGTATTGGGGAATTTGCTGACTTGTTTGGGTAATGTAGAAAAAAACCTAGAAAATTACAGTATCTAAAATTTGAAGATATGGATGGATACAAGGGAAAATTTACTATATTACTTTCATTATTATTATTATTATACTTTATTACTTCCACAAGTCTTTATCTTTTTGAGTAGATATTGATTCAAGCAGCAGGTAGATAAGTAATAGTGGGGCGTACGTGCTGTAACCTGTCAAAAATCTATCTTTTTGTATCTTGTCCGTTCTAGCCCTGAAGAAGACCTGCAAAGTCGGATCGAAACGTTGGCTCTAATAAAATAGTTGTACCACTATTTAGCCTATTTATGACCGCCACCCCGGACCATCTCCTTCCTTTATAATGCAACGGTCTGGATATATAAGTATCTTAAATATTCAATAAGAATCATATATAGTTCCTAGCGCTTTCCGAAAATGGTAGTATTAATTTTAATTTTTATATTAACATATTAAAATATCCAAGGGTCGGGATCGATAGTTGATAATATCGAATATCGGAAGGAAAATATATACATTTCTGTAATCGAAGGACATTTTCCTAGGCAGGGGCTAGCATACGCCTTCAATGCAACCCACATACCGGAACTCTAAAGCCCGCACAACATTAAAGACAAGCAGAACTGTATCACACAACCAATCGGCGCTGATAAAATTATCATAAAGATAATTGGATCCTGGAGTTTAGGCTTAATTCTACGGCACTTATCAGAAGGGGACCAATCCAAATAAAACGCAAGTTATAAATAAACGTAAGTCAACGCAAAACGGCCATTGAAATGTGGAAGCTATCAAATAAGTCTTTTTTTAATATCTTCTTATTTAAAACCTGATTTTATTCTACATTTTATCGAACCCAAAATATTGTTATTATATCAATAGAATAATAAAAGATCTGGTGCGGTGCCCGCATCATACAACTTTCACTTACCACTCTCTTCTTAGTGGAAAAAGATATTTTCAGATAAAGGGGAAGTGAAAGTAAAATTTATTTATATTTCATAGTGGGTATTTTTATTTGTATAAGTACACTTATGTATACAAATTTTAATATTTATATCGCTGTAATCTATAGAATTAAATATTAAGTTAGACCAACAATAGCATATATGAAAACCGAATATGTATATATATATAATATTGTGGGAGTCCGTGTTATACTAAGCTCATGTTACGTATGGAAGCGTGCTCTAATCTCTCGGCTAGATCGGGTGCGCTCTTATTTCTTTGGTTCCTCAATTACAACTATTCTCCGTTACGATCTCTTATTTCTTTTTTGGTTAATTATCAAATTCTTTCATATTTTGTATTTAACTATCTTTTATATTAGGAATTAATGTGAAATGGTCAATGTTTTCAGAACAGAAAGACTTTGAACAAGCGACCGAAATTACAAAAAAAGTTTATAAATACACAAAATGGGTATTCACTTTAGAAAATTAGACTAAATCATGAAAAATCTCAACATATAACACAACTGAGGCCCACACGTTAAAATGAAACGAAAGACTTTGAATAAGTGACTGAAAATACTATACTCAGTTTTTCTAAATCAAAATTGAAAATTAGACAAAAACTAAATACATACACTTACCTGCTCAAACCCATTTGGACAGAAAAAAAATTCACTTACAAAAACTACAATCTTTTCAATTTAAAATTTTAAAACTAAAAACTGCAACTGTAAGTCTACAACAAGACTTTACATACTGACCTTAGCCAACAATTCATTGACCAGCACATAGTACTCTCTACTCCCGATTTCAGCTTAAACTACAATGACATCACAATGGACTTATCAATGACATGGCCACGGTTGAAATGTTCATCAGGAGGTAACTGAAAAGCAGCTGGATGAGAGATCTCCTTTCCTGGTTTTAGGATGGAAACAGACAAGGGAAGAGGTGCTGGGTTCCAGTCTTCGTCATGCCTATCATGACATTTTCTACCAAATAAAAAATCTGCTAATTGTCACTAACATGACAGGTGTGCATGAAGAATCGAAGAAAAAAAAAAAAAAAAGAAGAAGCTACTTTAGATGAAGCTAATAATGAAAATTAGCCATCAGAATAAAAACTACATTTTATTTAAAACTGCTGGATTTTACATTGATATGGTGAGCTGTTTTTTTTTAGTCCATTATATAAAGTGTCACTTTCGGTTAGCCGATTTTGACGAAAAAGTTGCTGTAACATCCCTGGCATAAAAAAATCTTAAATATGCAATCTCACTTTCGTACGACTTTTCGTTTTTGACCTAGACTGTTAACATACACACAGACATAAACACAGACCGTTTTGCGGGACTTGTTTATTTGGATTCAGGAGACCAGACCAGGAGACCTCAAAACGTGTATTTCCATTGATAACTGAGATTCGAAAATTTTCACGATCGCAATACTGTCCTTTACTTTATATTTCATATATGGGTAAGTGAAAGTAAAAATTTATGTTATTATGGTTTGATTCTTCTATTTTTTTTTTCTATAAAACTTCATCTGCACTTTTAATGGAGTTCGCAAATAGCAGGTGTGTTGAATTGGTAATGATAGCGTTTTAGGCATAATGAAGGATAGCACCCAGAAGTACCTCTTTCTGATTTTTGTTAACTTCCTTATATCAGCAATAGCATTCCCTCATCCAGCTCCTTTTCAGATGCCCCCGGATAAGTACGAGTATATCAGTTGTGGCCATGTCGTTAATAAGTCTATTATTGTGTCCGTGTAGTTTGATATAAAATCGGGCGTAAACAATACGTATTTGTAAGTCAGTATTTAAAGTTTTTATGTTTACGTACCACCTGCTGTTATCACAGTTAAAATTTTAGATTGAAAAGATTCTAGTTTTTGTAGATGTGTTTTTTTAGTTGAACCATAAATCTGTGAGACGAATGCCCATATGGGCTTAAGTAGCCATGTCTATATTTTAGTTTTTATCTCATTTTCTATTTTGATCTAGAAAAAAGAGAGTTTATTATTTTCTAGTCGCTTGTTTGAAGTCTTTCTTTCCATTTTGATTTGTGGGCTCCAGATCATCCTTCCTCAAATAGTAGTCAAAGATATCGTACTGTGCTGTTTAGTAACAAAACCTCACAATGCTTCATTATTTTAGTAGTTTTCCAAAAAAATTAAATTAATATATTCTTTATATTTTGATATTATCATTCAACTTCAAAACTATAAAATTGTGCCATAACAACAAATAGAATCGCATAGGCGCATGGGGTTCCTCAATTGTTCTTTGATGTATATGATACAGGAATGTTTAACGAGGGGCCAACCAACCGTTCGGTTCATCCTTGTTATAGAATAAATAAGGGTTTGTTTTTCCAACGCAGGAAAAAAAAAAAGAAAAACATTGTTGGTATTTGACGTTGGTATCTGTTAACGTATGCACGACCCGTTCACTTGACAGTTTTCTCTCTTGATGCAAATGGCACACAATTTTTAAATTTAAAAAATGTCCTTGGTTTTCCTTGTAGTAAAAATATCCGATGGTTTACTTCTGTTTAACTTTGTTTATTTGAAAAACACTCAGTTTTTGGTCAGCTTACAAAAGGTTGTTTCGTTTTTGCTTTGAATCTATTCATGTATAAAATATACAAATTTATGAACGCAATTTAATATGTTTTTATTGATTTTACTTAATGTTTTAAAATAATATTTAAATGATATTTTCTTCACTTCCTGAAACGTTGAAACTGTGGAATAATATTAATTAAAAACATATATAAGAATTTCCATAATTTACAAATGTGATTTAATGTAGAAGGAGTATTTAGTTACTTACAGTGAAGGGATTCTGCAAATTTAAAGCATTTTAGTGATTTTATCGCAGGAAATCTAAAGCTGGTGGTTTTACAATAAAAAAGAGAATTGTGTGTGACTAATCATTGGTCAAAATGTTTGTGTGTTTTTTTTTTTAAATTTTATTTCTTCATGAACACCTGTCACAAGTACTGACAATCATGGGATCTGATATAAGGAACAATGCTGGTAATGACTTGATCGGCGCGAGTGAGAAGAGTGCACAGCGGTATCCCTTCCTGTTTTGATTTTAAGATGTTTTTAAGCGGGAAACCCCTCATCCAGCTTGACATATGATTGTTTCTTACATTGTCTATTTGCTAATTCTCACAGTTTGTTAACAAATGCAAATGTATATTTGAAGATTAAAAAAAAGTTTCAGTATTGTAAAAAGAAGAAAACTTCACAAGAAAAGAAGAGAAAAAAAATCCAAATATACTAATGTAAAGAAAATTAATTTAAATTGTCTTTTTATTCAGTTTTCAAGAAATGAAATGATTCATTTTTTCGGAGATATGAATGTGAGCGTTACTTTCAATGTTTTTATTGAACTTGTCGTTTTTGATAAATACTGTAAAGGAGATATTTGACAAATCAAGCACACATGTTTTTATAAATAATAGTTTGAATAAATGAACATGATGTTACCAAATGTTCAGAGAAGTATACATAGGCATTCTGTGTAACTATGTCTTGTTTCTAATCATTCAATTATCGATAACCTCAATCTTATGGTATGATTTGTGTCGAGTGTTCTCAAAATAGACTGTACCGCTGCCATCGCCTGCTAATCGACTGGATGACCTCATGCACTGACTAAGTACACACACTGCTCATACAGCTATTAATAACACAACTCTAGCAACATCATTAGCTATCCATTATAGTTTTGACAAGGGGGCAACGCTATTCATCTTTCTCAGGTCAGCTTGGTTATCTAGGAACTGAGGACCCCGCCAGCTGCTGTATGTCTTTGATTTTTGGCGTCATTCTCGGTATTTTATATATATATATTTTTTTTTTCTGTCTTTACATCTTCATCTGCACCTGTCATGGTAGTGACAATTAGCAGATTTGCTGTTTAAATTAAAAATGACATGATAGGCATGACGAAGAATGGAGCCCAGCAGCACCTCTTCCCTGGCCTGTTTATATCCTAAAATCAGAAAAGGAGATCTCTCATCCAGCTCCTTTTCAGTCGCCTCCTGATGAGCATTTCAGCCGTGGCCATGTCTTTGATAAGTCCATTGTGATGTCCGTGTAGTTTTAGATGAAATCGGGAGTAAAGCTTACGTATATGCTGGTCAATGGTTGGTTGTCTTAGGTCGGTATGTAAAGTCTTATTGTTGACGTACCAGGGAGCTGCAGTTATTAGTCTTAAAATTTTAGATTGAAAGGATTGTAGTTTTTGTAAGTGAGTCTTTTTTGCTGAACCGTAAATGGTATTTTATATCGAATCAGATTTTATGGAATTTCATCATATATATTTTCAATAATGGACCGTTGTAA
This sequence comes from Nezara viridula, assembly GCA_928085145.1. NCBI lineage: Eukaryota > Metazoa > Arthropoda > Insecta > Hemiptera > Pentatomidae > Nezara > Nezara viridula. Next base: position 25,823,752 of record OV725081.1, on the reverse strand, counting down.
TCGTCCAAAAAAATCAAAACTTAACCCCCATCAAAGTTTAAGGTATCACGTTCCAGAATACGTAGAACTCTTTTTTCTCCGAGACTATTGGACCGATTTTTTTTCAAATTAGGAATCAAAGTCAGAGGTGACCCGGGAATGATCCTCCTACCTGAAAATTAGTATCTGGTCTTCCCTTTCAAGATGACGGATGAAAAATCTATGTTGCTATCGACTGTGGTGCCTAAATGAATCAACAATTTCAATGAAACTTGGCTAAAGTCTTCTCCTCGATGCCATTTGAATATATGTATAGAATATACTTGAATATACTTCACCAAAAAGAACTTTCTTTTCAACATGGCTGCCGAAAGATCTGTGTCGTGTAGACTGTAGCTCCTGAACGTATGTACTAATTTTAATGAAACTTAGGATAAAATCTTCTCTTTCGATACCCCTAAAGTTCATATCTAAATAACATACTTCAAGGAAAAGAAACTTAAAAAAAGTTACGAGGGGTCATAAAATTAGATTTCCGAATTACTCAAAAAGTATTCCTCTTTTGTTGTATGTTGTACTAACCATTTAAAATGTTTTTTATTATTATAAAAATTTCCTAAAATATAAAAATATAAAAAAAAAATCGTTGAAATCGGAAAATTTCGTGTTTTTTAAAATATTGTTCACATATTCAACTTAAGCTTTGTTTTTGTTTTCTGTATTTGTTCTCCTTTGTTCTGGTTTTTAATATTCTAATGTCCTGGAAGTGTTACATCAACTGAAGCAATGTGTTAGAATTTTCTTAGAAAATCTCTAATGATGAAATGAAAAATTATTTAGGGCAATATTAGGAATCACATTTTATTTATGTTTCCTTATGTTACAAAGAAAGTAATGTTACTTTTGATATAAAATGGAATTGGAAATAATAAACTATTATGTGGGAGCGAGGTGGCCAAGCGGGCTAGTGTGTGGATGCACATAACGTACTCGTTGCCCGGCAACCTGATAACCTGAATTATAAACGCTAAAATAATTGCAAGTTCGCGTCCCAGTGGCAAAGGGGTCTTTTAATTTGGCATTAATCCCCCGCCCTCACACCCTGGTCCGGGAAAATCTTGTATAGCCTATAAGGCGAGAAAGAGGAGAATGAAATAAAATAAAATAAACCATTGTGAAATAATTTGGAGCGTTTTTTAATTACTTACATGTATAACGTTGCATCGAAATTTAATTTAATATCATTTTTAAGGTTCGGTGTGATGTACCATGTCTAGAAACGTATTTATATGTATGTATTTATTCATATATATATATATATATATATATATATATATATATATATATATATATATATATATATATATATATATATATATATATATATATATATATATATGTATATATGTAATGAAATATATACAATACAATAGATATGTGATCAGTATGGCTTCCTCACCATTTCCCTTGAGGACATCAGGAAAAAACAATTTTCATGTTATAATTATTTGTTGCGATTTGTTTTGGAAAATAAATTTCCCGCTTTATCGTTTTAACGTCAATGTGGTTTAATATAAACTGACAGGGTTACATTCTTGTTGCTTGTTTATATACATATAGCGGAAACTATTTCTCAACTTTCTTAGAACTTTGAAACAAGTCGAATGAGTCGTTTTAAAATATCAGCGTATCGAGCACATTACATTTTCGGATATTTGAGCTAGAATAGTGGATGAAATTCGATAAAATTGATACATCACGATTTTATTAATGGAAAAATTTCTCTATCTATGAACCAAATTGAAATACAGACTATAAAAAACCAACACAATTTTTCATGAGTAAACACGAGTATTAAACTGCATAATTTTTTTTTTCTTACTCCCCATGACTTCAACTTTTCGACATGAATCTTCTAGCAGCTTTTTGGGGCTGTTATAGGCGACCAAAGTGATAGTTTAGTTCTCTTCTTTAAGATATCCAGAGAGTACGTGGTTTACTAGACGCACGGGTCACAATTCACACTTTCTTCATCAGGTAATTTTCTGAAGGATGGTAGGGAATCTTTTGCAGCAATCTCCAATCAGATTTTTATTGAATAGTGGACTATCAGTCTTATACTCACCCCCAATTTGGAGGACTAGGATCTATAGCGAAGAAATCTGAGTAGCTATAATATTCTTAACAATTATATTAATTTGATATTTTCTCTTTATGCCTTAAATCACACATGTGTCTTCAGTGTAAGTGGTAATAATATTAGGATGAGTTGGATGTATAAATTGTTGGATAAAAAATTCCACAGCCATGATATTATTAACAATTCATTATTCACATACCAAAAACCTTATAAAATAGTTTCGAAATCGGAGGATTAAAATAAGTTCCAAAAAATCACATCAAATAAATTTTAACCTTCACCGTAAATCTATGACTTCTTTTCCTACAATATCCTTTAATAGTATTCCTCTTATACCGTCTTAGCCCACTAGAGATACCTATCCTCCCACAGTAAACATCAGGCCCATGTTTCTAATCTTGCATACTATTCGATTCCCGACTATTCTCAGAGACGTCCGAGACGAAAATGGCCTCAATTCCTGTAATATAAACCATAATTGAAGTGTTACAAATGGGTTCCTCTAAAAGTCGTATATAACATATTACCAATCCAAATTTACTAGTTGTGTGTTGTGATATTACAGTTGTGAATTTCAATAAATATATTTACAAAAAAAAATGATCTAATTGATACCTAATTCATTTGTATAATATTTTTCCAACTTTTTTAAAGTTCATGATAAATAGTGTCTCCAGAGAATTAATTTTGTAGCTGCGTAAGGTAAAGAAGAAGATGGGATTAATAAAATCGATATAGAACGAAATGAATATTTCATAAAAAAATTTAAGAAATTAATTGATATTAAGTTTTGATATGGATTTGGCAATAGCCTGAACGACCGACATGAACGGAAAAATACACCCCGGCTCCTAAAACGTTAATCTCGAATTTGGAGAATTTTCGATTCTGAGGATTTTTTTTCTTCTTTAATACAAAGATTCTCCCACCTTCAGTAGTAAGAGAGTAAAAAAAAAAATTATGTTACGCGGAAATAAGCATTTTTCGTTGCATCAGCTAACACTTTAGATCATATTTGCATTTTAAGCATCTAATAATCTAGGATTAAGCTTGACATTATTGCTATAGGCTAGAAATATTTCCTGCTGAACCAAAGACCAGCCAGTCCTATCAGCGAGGGTCTGGTATGTTGTAATTGTTCTCTCTAAACCCTTAACTGCTCTCACAATACCCAATAAAGGGCCAACCCTTCAAGAATATTTTACCGAGTTTAATTTAGGCAATTAATTTTCTGCTTATGTTTTAATCAATATCATTTTGATAGGATTTAGATACTCAGGCTGTATTTTATGGTATTTTTACCAGTTCAAATAGCATTAAAATCTCATCACCTTGTTCAATTTAAATAAACCTTTTTTTAACTTTTCCACAGATTTTCTAATCAGCTAATCTTACTTTGAATAAAATGATTATAATATCTTCATTAAACTGGTACTCTTTTTCTTTTCTTTTCATAATATTATACTTCATTTAAATGTACAAATGTAATAACAAAAATTACAAAAAATCAATGCGAATAGGTATAATGGCATGTTCAGATTTGTAGAGAAAACCATTAATAACACAATAATTAATAAATATAATATAAAATATAATGTTGTATAAATATATAAAATATAATATAATTTTAAATAACACTCAATAATAGTTAAGGAAATAGCTTTTGGCTGGCAATCCTTGTTGAACGAGAGCCCACCGAACAAATCAAAGAAAATAAAAAAATGATTAAAACCAGAGTCCACCTTGAACCACTCTATTTGTTGGGAGGAAGTTGCCTTAACTAGACTACTAAACATAGGACCTACAAATCTAACACATACAAACAGCCTAACAGTAAACAGCCTACACCAAAATGCCAAAATTGCTACAGTACTCTCATAGTCAATCACATTCTTCAAGAGTGTCCTTATTATGTATAAATTTTAACATAATTAGCACTTCTACATTAACTGTAAGTTATTTTAAATAATGATGAACTTAAAATAAGGTCTGTGATAAATTGTCTTCAATTTATGATTCACTATACAAAATTAATTTTTTTTTACCAAAATAATTTATTATTGAAATAATTGAAACGAAGGTTAGATAGACGTTGATGACCTCGGGTTTTCACGCCTCTAAGCCATAAATAACAAAAACTCAATAATAGTTCAATATTGGAAGATCTATAGACCATTTTATTTTCAAATCTATAGCATAGGAGGATATAGTATATTATACTGTTAGTATATGGATTAGAATAGGAGGATTGGTCGGAATTAAAGAGGATACAAGTTCTGAAACTAGAGGGTTTGAATGGGCCTGTTGTTTAATATGGAAAGATTGGTTCTGGTTTGGGCTAAATTGGTAACATATTGAACATTAAGTTCATTCTGGATAACTTAAGGAGCGTTGAGGAATTTACGATGTAATTCGGATTGTAAAGAAAGGAATTAGATGGTTTAGTGGAGTCCTAAAGTTCGACTTTTTTAGTCCAAGTAGGCTTTATTATTGCCATTTAAATAAAAAGATAATTAAAATAAAATCAATATTATTACAAGACAAATGTTTGTTTGGTTAAAACTGGTTTTAAGGCTCTTTCGGTCGTTGGATCATTAGAAATATGAAATCTTAACTTAGAGATATTTATTTTTTTGATTTTTTTTTATTATTTATGAAATTTACAACTGTACAAATTAATAAACATTTAGCAAGTATGATACAAATAAATATATATAACAAGATTTGTAGAGAATCTACCCATTGGTAGCATTCTAATAAAGGATCTAAATTAGGAGATCACGAAGCCATTTTCTTTTCAGACGCCTAGGAGTGTTATCAGGGATCGAGGAGGAAGCAATGTTCGAAACGAGAGGATTAGGATGGTTCTGAAGTTTATTATGGAAGGACAAATATCTGGATTTGGCCAAATCGGAAACATATGAAACATTCAAGTCATTATGGATTATTTTATTTGTTACAAAGTAGGAGCATTAAGGATTTTACGAAGGATTTTGGATTGTAAAGATTAGATACGACAAGAATTCTATGGTTTAGTGGAGCCCCAACGCTCAACTCTGTAAGTCCAAATATGTCTTATTATGGTCATGTATATGAGTATTTTGTTATTAATTGAAAGGTTAGAGCGGTTGTCAAGTAAGTGCTGAAGTAGTCGGAAACGTTGAGCGGTTTCTTGTCGTTTCAGCCTGTTATGAGGATTCCAAGTTAGACGTTTGTCCAGATGTAGTCCTAGGTATTGGATTTGTTCAACAGGGATTTTTTTTTTTGAAATATGTTTTATCTTTCAAGCTTATCACAATTTAAAAAAAAAATGGAAGTAGTGTGAATTTTAACGTACATGCCATTCTGATTGCTTAAATCCTCTTTCTTTGATCACAGATTTCAAATATTTTTGCGCTCTTTCAATTCTCCGAGTGGGCTTAATCAGGTATGTTTCACTTCTGAATTTTCAAGGAAAAATATCTTCCTATGCCACACTAAGCATATGAATTATTATATACTTATTATTCTCTTTCGCGCGACTCAGTATAAATTTCATATTCACTGAGCTGTTAAGGGGAGATGTCACTGCTAATTTAACTCATTTTGCGTCCTTATTTTATATGTGCACATATGAATTCAGAATTAATACCCGAGATATTTTTTTAGTGCGGAGATGAGCGTTATTGTCCACATCTCGGATAGATTTGTTAGCGTAGAAGCTCAAAATTATTTAGTAATTACAACACATTACTTTTTCTCTATAATTTTTTTTTTTTTTTTGGGTCCTTCCCTTCCTCGCCGTTAAGGCTATACGGGATTTTCCCGGGCCAGGGGGTGTGAGCGGGGATTTAAAAGACTCCACCGGCATCTCTATAACTTCAACATACCATTGACTATTGAGTATATAATGGAGAATCGTCAGCGCTTGTGTTCTTCAAGTATTTTGCTGAGACTCAAGAGCTACCGCCAAGCTTTGGAACTGGAAAACCAGAAGAACTTACTGTAATTTTTGAAGAACAACAAATTGTATAACTTGATTTAAATTATGTAACAGTAACACAGTACTTTTAAGCTTTGCTGTTGTACATGGTACATGGTTACATGGTTGTACATGGTTCCTTAAATTGTAACCAAATAAATAAAAAAATAACTATGTATTGAACAGAATTACTTTACCATTTCTACACAAATGTGCTTAAAGCCTCCACCTGCACAATCTCTTCCTACGAGCTTTATTAGATGACCATTGTTACAGAAACGTTTCTCATGGATAATTTCGTCTTTCTGATTAAACTTGCTTCTCTCTCGTTCAAATTCAAATTTGCTAACTAATTGATTCTGTTAACTGACGTTTATATAATAGAAATATTACAACATTGATTCAAATACCACTGATACTTTTCTATAACAGATATTTTTCCAGTTTAAAAATAACCGACGGGGCTAATCAGCAAAAGACCCAGTTTAAGTTGCCCATTCGTCAACATGAAAAAAAGACCTTAAAATACCGGATGAAAACAGAGAACTCACTTTTTTCCAAATCAAAATTAAAAACTAAATACATAAACATACATATTTAAAACCCAATGGATATTCGCTTCACAGATTCAAGAAGTGAGTATGCTTAAAAGACGCACTTACAAAAACTAAAATATATTCAATCCAAAACTTAAAATCCCAGTACTTAAACAACGAAACATCACATACTGACTTACGACAACCAACTATTGTCTAACACATACGTGGTCTCTACTGCCGGTTTCATATTAAACTAGGCGGACACATTAAACAATAAATGACATGACCATCGCTGACATGCCTATCGGAAGCGATTGAAATGGAGCAATATGAGAGGTCTTCTTTCCTGAATTAAGGAAACAAATAAAGACCAGGAAGAGGCGCTGCTGAGTTCTTACTTCCTAATTGTCAAATCCATGACAGGTGCCGATGAAGATTTGAATAGAAAAAAGAGTAGATGATTAAAACTTGAAATGGTTGGAATAAATTTAGCTAAAGCTCTAAAGGATCAATTTAAATCAAATTTGCAGGTGAGGATATTGCGTTATCGATTGGCAGACACCTTGAATTATACTTCCTTGTTGGAAGGACTTTTATAAAATTAAGTTCTAATAAGGATGCTTTAAATGAGAATTTTCTACTTCTCAAGTCGGGTTTTATTGAATGTTATTTGTTTTCTGTATTTTTATACAAATTTTTATATAACCATTTTGGAATGTAAATGGTCGATGCTTCAAGAATTATTTATTGACTCAATTGTGCTCAACGGCTTAAGTGTGATTTACCTAAGTACACTCTTACGTTAAATTTTGTTTTATTACTTTATTTTTCCACTCACACCTATCAGAAATTTCGACAACCAACAAGTCAGAAGTCGAGATGTAGAAGATCGGAATAGGTCTTGGAATAAGCCTGCGGGAGATGAGTGCCAAGCGGTGTCCTTATTTGTAGTTAGTGGAAGAGATCCCTCATCTAGCTTCTTTTGTGCCTCCTACGAGTGCTATCGGGCATGCTAGTTGTCACCATGCCTTGAATCAGTGAGTTAGTGTGTCTGTGTAAGTTATTGTAGTATGTTCGTATGTTGTCGTTAACCAATGGTCTTTATGTAAAATAATGTTACTGACGTACCACGGAGCCTTGGTGATAGTCATGAAGGTTTTTGATTGAAAAGTCTGTAGTTTACTTATGTGAGTATTTTTTTGCTGTCCCCTATATCTGTGAAGCGTAGTTCCAAATGGGCTTAAGTTGGTAATTATTTGATTAAAAATAAAATTAATTTTTTAATCAAACACGCAATTGAAGAACAAAAATTTATGTGACAATTTAATTCATTATGAAGAACATATTTCATTACTTTGCCATAATATTGTTGAAAAGAAATCTTCATGTCTCATAAAATAAAATGTAGATTTAATGGTTATTGGCTTTCTTTTATTAAACTTCTTTTTAAATTTTCATTTCTTCATTCACACCTGACAATAATAATAATAAGAGCGACGATTCGCAAAGATAAACAGAGGTGACCTTAAAAAGATGATTTTATTACTATCCTTTCTCATGACATTTCCTATATTTGATGGATAGGTAGACCGTCTTTTTTTTATTGTTAATAAAATTGCTACCCTGTAAACAGTCCTATCTATTTATTTTATAACATTTTATTTTATAACATTTAGAAGCCTCTGCCGTATTGCATTGACCTAAAAATATGTGTATAGATTATTTATGAATGAGTGAATTTATCAGTACCTGAATTTATATGTTTTTTTATATATATTTTAGGCCAATGGTCACCTAATATACACAGTTTTTATATCCTTTATTCTTTATTCGACGTTTCTTTATTTATAAAACTAATTTTATAAAAATTATTTTTTTAATAAAATAAATTTTGGACTATTTGTATTACTGATAGTTGTTAAATAATATTTGTCTGATAAGGATGTATTTGAATTGTAAAAACTAAATTAAAATTAGTTTTGCAGGATCTTGAAAATGGCTCCTGAAGCCGAAACGTCGAATAAAGAATATAGGATATAAAAACCGTGTATATTTGGTGGCCTTTGGCCTAAAATATATATAAAAAACTTATGAGAAACTGGCACCAAACCTGAAGGATGTGACTAGAAAATTGAATTTATATGTTTAGTTTTGTCATATGTATATTTATTTTCGTATTTTCCTCTTATATTCTCTTTGATCCATGAATAAAAAAAAAATACGTGTGATATTTAGAATGGGAGTAGTATGTATTGTGGGTAGATTACTAGATTAAAAGAGATTAATTTTGGAAAATAACGTGACAATTATTCTGCTACTCAAGAGTAAATAATAACGTTGCTACAATGAATTTTCAATTTGTTTATATGATTATTGAAAAATCCTATAATAATAATTAATGGGTATTTTTCTCTTTTTTTCATCTATTTGGATCTAAATCATAATTACGATAATCAATAATATGAATACATTTTTAAAGAGTTCAGAACAGGAATTGACAAATTTATGAAAGTTAAAAAAAAATCATTAAACTGTTTCGATGGAACATTTTTGAAAAAAAAGTTTGTAAAGGAAAAGTTCCCGAGTTTATTGAAAAATGTTAACTTTTATTTGTTTAAATACTGTCAAAATGATTAATAAGCTGTAACTGGACTTTGATTGGAGATATAATTATCTTGAATGAATTGCCTGATTTTCATATTAATTATATAGTGCACATTAAACATTTCTTCAATTTATTTCAATGAACTTTTGAATAAGATTTTAAAATAAAAAGTACTGCAAAAAAATTAATAAACACTCTCATGGAAAAGGTTCCAGTTTCGAAATAAATAGATAAAAGCTACACTGAAAATTATTAAAAATTAATGTTTTTTTTTAATTTCTTAATGACATTTACAACTGTATTACATAAATACATCTGGTAAATTTGGACATAATAGATATAATGACATGAATAAACTTTCTGAGTAACTACCCAATTGTAGCAGTCTAATGATATGACTACATTAGGAGATCACGGGACCATCTTCTTTTCAGACGCTTCGGAGGGTTTTCAGGAATTGAAGAGGAAACAAGGAAAATTAATGTTAAACTTCAACTTTAAGCCATTGTTCGGAAGATATCAAAATAAATTGATTAAATAACGAGGTATGCCGTGTGCTCAGACTCCTTGTGAAATTTACCAAATGCTATTATTATATTCAACGGTATATGTGTTGATTAAATATTTCGGATGTATATATTGATATGCTCCTAAAGTTTATAAAATGAAATAGTTGAACTGCTTGAAAGGTAGCAGATTTTATATATGTTTCTTTATTTTTATTTTCTCTAGACTGTGTTTTTATGTTTTTAATTTGCTCATCTTTAGATTATTTTATTATTTTAATTGTACATAGTTTTATTTATTATTGTTTAGTTATTATTTTACTTTTGTTAATTTTATATTTTCTGTATATATGGTGTGAATGTGTTCATTTATCACTATAATTATTATCCACGAGACAGAATATTATATATCTAAATAAATAAAAATTTCCTCTAAATTCATCAAATTTCAATAGTATCTTAATAAGTGTAAGCGACTATTGAGTATCAGTTATATAGACCTAACAAGTAACTAGCTAATTATTATCATAAATATTTATGATAGACATTATTCGAAGATTTTGTTATTTTTTATATTTATTATAAAATAGTATTTTCCTATTTTCAAGGAGTTACTACTATATTCTATGAATCTTATCGACCTCGTTCCATTCATGATTTTTTTTTTTTTAACGCCCGAGCAGTCTCGAATGATATTGGGTCTTTGATCTTCCATCAGTTTCCAGGTCATGCTATTCCTATCATACGGGGAAATTGGTTTCTGATTTTAGGGACCAGTTAAGCTTAGTTTTATAATAACTTCAATATTTAAAAAAAAAATCAATACACGTTTTTTGAGCTATTGCTTTTTTTCATAGAGGATTTTTTAGTACAGAAATTGTTTTTAATCGACTGCATTCGCCTAGTCATAGGACTTCAATAATGCTTTTAAATATCAATTATTTTCTTCTTGAGTTCAGGATTTCTTTACCATTGACAGTGTCTTTTTTGATTTAAAACTTTATTTGTAGAGGAGCTTTCGGTGTCCATGTACCATATTTATCTTTATAATTATAATACTCTAATTAATATAAATTAACAGTTAATGAATAACATGAGACGAGAAACAAGAACACTGTTCTTACCCTTTATGTTTATAAAAAGACAAAACTAATAAAAGGTATGGTTTGATCTGATAATAATTGCATGGCGTTTCAAAAATTAAGTAATACATATATTGTTAATGAAATTAATTAACTGTTAATTTATACTAATTAGAGTATTATAATTATAAAGATGAATGTGGTGCATGGACACCGAAGGCTTCTCTACAAATAAAGTTTCAAATAAAAAAAGAGACTGTCAATGGTTAAAAAATCCTGAATCCATTTGAACAAAAAATGCGTAATATTACCTAAAGATTATTTTCTTTCAGTAATCTACAATTATGATTTTTTATCAATGTCCTGTATTATGCCACTAATCATAATTGTAATAATTTTTAATTTTATCTCCAACATATTTATTGTATTCAGGAAATCTTGTTCTCCTTGTCATTAAATTAAATATCATTATCATTTTATTTTTTACTCCAATAAACGTTCAAGTCCTTGATTCAAAAGTAAACTAATTAAAAAAAAAAAGATTAAGGTAAATATTCCCTTTTTAATAACTGAGAATCGGTTCCCACGATTCTTGGAAGTGAAAATTGAATCCTTTTTAATTAAGATGCTTTAAATCATACTTTATACTTTATATTAATTTTTAATTGTTTAAATTTTATCCTGCTTTTTTATTTGAAGTTCAAAATTCTTCAGGCGTGTTTTTCACTTATTTTGTGGAGAGTGAATTAGATTGGGCCGTCAGACCTTCGATGTACAACGCTCGAGTAAAGTTGGTTGAAGTCGACTTATTAAAGTGTTTTACATATGGATTATAGTATTTTTTTTAAATTATTATTTATCTGATATTTACAACTGTATAAAAAAAATACTCCTAATAAATTCGTACATGGATATAATGACATGAAACACATTTTGAGAAACTACGCATTGCTAGCACTCTAATAATATGTCTATATTTGGGGATCACGGGGCCATCTTCTTTTCAGACGCCTCGGAGGGTTATCAGGAATTGAATAGGAAGCAAGGTCAGAAACAAGTGGGTTGGGATGGTTATGAAGTTTATTATGGAAGGATAGATATCTGGATATAGTTTGAGAAAAATCTGATACATAAGAAACATCATCAAGGTCATTGTGGATGATTTTATTTGTAACAAAGTATGGAGCATTGAGGAATTTACGAAGGATTTTGGATTGTAAGGATTGGATACGAGCGGAATTTGAAGGCTTGTTGAAGCCCCATAGCTCAACTCCGTAAGTCCAAATAGGCCTTATTATAGTCATGTATATGAGTCTTTTGTAATTAATTGGGAGGTTACAGCGTTTGTCTAGTAAGTGTTGAAGTAGTCGAAAACGTTGAGCGGTTTATTGTCTTTTCAGTCTCGTATGAGGATTCCAAGTTAGACGTTTATCCAGATGGAGTCCTAGGTAACGGATTTATTCAACAGGAATATGTGAGGTGTTGTTAAAGGATACTGAAGGACAGGAAGTCATTGGCTTACGAAATTATCTCCAAAACTAAAAATCGGACTTGTGTATTGTTAGCGAGGGAAATGTTCATGATTTCATCCTCTTTGCAATGAGCTCTTATTCAGAATTGTATCTCAACGCGATCCCGTGTTGGGGAGGGCGAAAAGGATAAAACTAATGTCAAAAACCAAATGATAACGAGTTTTATGGAAGATATTAATTAAAATATCCAGTGTTTCTCAGAAAATAAATATCAGACCTGCGTACTTTAACCGATGGAAATTGTCAGCATTTCTCCCGGTTTTTAAATAAGTTATTATTTATAATTTATATTTCATTTTAATAACCTCGCTTTGTTGATGTTTTCACTTTTAAATACATTCCTTAGATTTATTTATTTTTTAGAATCTTTCAGTTCGTGTTAGAAGAATAAATGTTAAACGAAAGTCCGTTTAAAATGGACAAATTAGGCTGATCCGGTTGCCTTGGTTGAAAATATCTCAACTTAAAGAAAAGCATAAGCATCGACAAGAAGGAATTGAGATTTTATTTAATTTTAGTCTAGAGTTGTATGTATGATTGCAAGTAAGACTTGTCCAGATGGAGTCCTAGATAGAGGATCTATTCTATAGGGATAAGGGGATTATTGTTAAAGGATACTACAAAATTGACAAAATGATAAAATTGAAAATAGTTCACACCCTCCACTATTTACATAAATCCTTCCGAAGCATTATATATTATAATTTAGAAACATAATCAGTTCCATCATCGTTTTTTAGAAAGTGTTTTCTGCATTTATAAGGAAATTACTATTCCAATTAAAATTAAAGGCCTATATATAAAATTATATATAAATACATTTATTATTAATATTTTTAAAAGCATACTTTATTAAATATCGAAAATAAATAATATTGTAAAATGCATCTTTGTTCATTATAAATGCAATACTGTTTTATATTGTTCCTGATTGAACGTGCTTCTTGTATGTTTCAGCAACGCAGTAATCTTTTTGTGGGACATTGTGTACCCAGTTGTTTTTATCATTAATTTGTAACATGGCGTTCGGACTTTGTCACGAGAAGTCTTTGTCTCCTTTGCTCCTGAAGACTAGGAGCGTGCAACAATAACGCTCTTGTCAGCTGTGATCTTCTATTTCTTTTGAAGTCATTCCACGTTTTGACTTGAGAAGTTATTCGTTCTGACTTCTAGTTAAAAGGAAATCCGGAATCACTTTATTTTTTTTTTATTTCTTAATGACATTTACAACTGTATTGCATAAATACATCAAGTAAATTTGGACATAATAGATATTATGACATGAATACACTTGCTGAGTAGCTACCCAATGGTAGCACTCTAATGATATGACTACATTAGAAGATCACGGGGCCATCTTCTTTTTAAAGTAAAGTTGTAAAATATAAATCCATTTTGCCTCAGGGATATATATATATATATATGTTTATATATTTATTATTGAAATATAGCAAAATGATCTTTAATTCAGTCTTGATTTTATTTTATCGTTACAAGCAGCTTTCAGTTATTTCGAGGTTATGATCTGGTAAGAATAGAAAAGGTAATAATATATTTTGATTTAATAAAATAAATTTACTTCTGTAATAATATATTTTTAGGCATGCCTGCGTCTTTATTTTTTTACTTTTTTTTTTTAAAGAAAATTTTAATTCTATGTTATTCAATTATTTTAATTCTATTATTACTATTATTTAAATTTTCTTCCTTCACTTTGATATTTTATTTTGTTCTTATTTAGCTTTATATTATTTTGAAATTACCTTATTTATTTTTTTTGATTTTGTAAATATGGTGTGTATGTGCTCTCTGAACTTTATTATAAATGTCCTTTATTGAGACAGATTGTAATATTTATCAATAAACAAATAATCATTAAAATAATATATTGTTAACTAACAGTATATTTTTAACAGCGATCAATTAATTATTGTTGTTTTATAGGTAATGATTTTTTTTTTTTTTTAGTAAAGTTCCAAAATAGAATGCAATTTTGTCTCAAGGATATTTTGCTATATTTAAATAATATATATATATATATATATATATATATATATATATTATTGAAATATAGCAAAATGGCCTTTGTTTCAGTTTTAATGTTATTTTATTCCTGATAGATCTTCAACAGACTATCAAACCGCTCATAACCCTTCTAACCAGACTCCTTTCCGAAATACCGCTTAGCTTCCCTCGATGAACACGAAGTCCCTAGTTATTCTCTTATGGAACGCTAATGGACTGCAAAACCACCGTGACGAACTAGACATATTTCTCCATGACAATTATATTGACATTGCTCTGCTGACAGAGACTCACTTCACCCAACGGACACATTTCTACATACGTGACTACATCACCTATAGATCTGACCACCCAGACAACACTGCCACGCCGGTTGTTGCATCCTTATCCACTTTTGCATCCAAATCTTTACCCCATTCCCTTATTCCTTCTATTCCAACAGATGCCATTCAGTCAACTTCTGTAATCCTCTCAACTCGTCCTTTCCATCTAACACTTTCAGCTGTATACTGTCCTCCTGGCAATTCCCTCTCGTACAGCCTACTTGAATCCTTATTACAATCCCTCGGATCGCGCTTTATTGCTGGAGGAGACTACAATGCTAAACACCAACGATGGGGTTGTCGATCATCCAACTCCCGTGGTAATACCCTTTCACAAGTTTCTTCTTCCAACAATTATTCCATCCTCTCGCCCATGAATCCTACTTATTTTCGAACATCCCTCAAAAAACGTCCCGATATCCTGGACATATTTATCACCTCCCAGATTTCCTCCTCCCAAACTATAATCAAATCCCTGGATGACCTTTCTTCAGACCATAGTCCAGTTCTGCTTTCACTACATTCTGACTTTGCTCCTAAACCATCACTTCCTAAACTGATCACTGGACGAGTAAACTGGGACAAATTTCGTGATGATTTGGAAAACAAACTAGACCTCAAAATCCCGCTAAAGACAAAAGAAGACATTAATTGTGCCATAGAAAAACTGACATCATCAATAACAGACAGTATAAATAATAACACATTTATCAATAAGATTAACTTCCCACAAAATACTAACTTGCCACAGCATATTCGTATCTTATTACAGGAAAAACGCAGAGCAAGATCGAAGTGGCATAGGACTAGATACCCAACAGATAAATCGCATTACACCCAACTGACTAACAAACTGAAATCAGAAATAAGAAAATACAAAATTCAAAATTTACTAAATTTTACTGAAAAACTTACAACCACTGACAAATCATTATGGATGACCACCAAAAAACTTCTTAAGTTTCAAGACTTTAATCACCCACTACTTACTGATTCCCAAACCTGGTCCAAATCCGACGAAGAAAAAGCCCAACTATTTGGTCAACATCTCTTCCAAACTTTTAACCCACATCCCGATATCCGTAATTCAACTCACATCAATTGTATTGAGGCAGAACTGGATATTCCTCTCCAAATGTCTCTGCCACCCAAAGCATTTCATCCCATAGAAATATCCGACATCATTCAAAAATTGCCTTCCCGTAAAGCTCCTGGACATGATCTAATTACATCCCAGATCCTAAAACTTCTTCCTCGAAAAGCCATCCTATTCCTTACTTACATATATAATGCTGTACTCCGTTCTACATATTTTCCTGATCCTTGGAAACGATCTATTGTTAAAATGATCCACAAACCCAAAAAAACCACCAGAATACCCATCCTCTTACCGTCCTATCTCTCTTTTACCCATCATGGGCAAGATCCTAGAAAAACTCATCTTAAAACGCCTGTAACCTATCCTAAATTCTAAACACATAATCCCTGATCACCAATTTGGTTTCCGAACTTCCCATTCCACTATACAGCAATGTCATCGTGTGGTAGATGTATTATTCTCTGCATTGGAGCGCGGAATGTACTGTACGGGAGTCTTTCTCGACGTTGAACAGGCGTTTGATAGAGTTTGGCACCCGGGACTGCTGTACAAACTCCGAAAATTCCTACCACCTACATACTTCCTCATTATCCGTTCTTACCTTACTGATAGATACTTTAAAGTAAATCACAATAACGCCTATTCATCCCTTTTTTCCCAGTCCGCTGGTGTTCCTCAAGGTAGTATCTTAGGTCCTATCCTCTATACAGTTTATACAGCTGACATCCCAACCCATCCCAACACTGTCATCACCACATATGCCGATGACACATGTATACTATCAGTAAACAATGACCCAGCAATTGCATCCCAAATGCTTCAATCACACATCATAAATCTAGAAGAATGGTGTCAAAACTGGAGAATTAAAATAAACTCCAATAAATCCCACCAAATTACCTTTACCCTTCGTCGTAAACCAACGACTTCCTGTCCTACAGTTTCCTTTAACAATACTCCACTTATCCCTGTTGAGCAAATCCGATACCTAGGACTCCACCTGGACAAACGACTAACTTGGAATCCTCATACTAGACTGAAACGACAAGAAACCGCTCGACGTTTCCGATTACTTCAGCACTTACTAGACAAACGCTCTAAACTTCCCATTAATTACAAAAGACTCATATACTTGACTATAATAAGACCTGTTTGGACTTACGGAGTTGAGCTATGGGGCTCCACTAAACCATCGAATTCCTCTCGCATCCAATCCTTACAATCCAAAATCCTTCGTAAAATCCTCAATGCTCCTTACTTTGTCACTAATAAAATTATCCATAAAGATCTTAATGTTCCTTTTGTTTCAGATCTGGCCCAATCCAGATACCTATCCTTCCATAATAAACTTCAGAATCATCCCAACCCTCTCGTTTCTAACCTTGCTTCCTCTTCAATTCCTGATAACCCTCCGAGGCGTCTGAAAAGAAGATGGCCCCGTGATCTCCTAATGTAGTCATATCATTAGAGTGCTACCATTGGGTAGTTACTCAGCAAGTGTATTCATGTCATTATATCAATTATGTCCAAATTTACTTGATGTATTTATGTAATACAGTTGTAAATGTCATAAAGAAATAAAAAAAAAAAAATGTTATTTTATCGTTGCAAGATGCTATCAATGCATTGCACCATATCTATTAGTAATCTGTATCAATCAACTACAATGTGTTTTTTCAAAATTTATTTCCAATTATTCATTGATTTTCTTACTATTTGTTAAAAATTTATTATTGGAGGAATAAGAATATATTAGTAAATAAAAATGTATTATTACCTTTCCTATCCTAACCGGTCCATACTCTGGAAAGAACTGAAAGCTCCTTGTGACAAGAAGATAAAGTTGAGACCGAATAAAAGATTGCTTTTTTAAATTACAAGAGTAATATATACAGTCTACATATTATACATACTTACTTACATATATTATTATATTTATATGAGTTGATAAACACATGTTTGTACAAGGGCATCTCTAATTATAGAGGTAATAGTTAAAGTTCTTGTGGTCATCAGTTCGCAACAATAATGTTTATCTTACCAAAACCTTCTGAGCTTGCTAATTCCGAACGTTTAAGTAATATTCTCTTATAAATTTTATAAAGTACATATAATTTTTAATTTAAATTTAAAAGAAGTAGAAATGTTAAAAATAATATTCTATAAGGAAAACATGCAATAAAGACGTAAATGTACAAAAACTCTCGATTACAGATGAAATATTTTATTAAGTATAACCAAGTTAATATCGGAACAAAACGAGTTCTAGTTTAAAATGTCATTGTTTCGATTTAAATGTAACATTTGTTCCTAGTTTTTAGTACAACATGATTTATTTTTTAATTAATTAATTGATTGATTTTCTCTTCATATCCTGCATGCTTTAACATTCCGTTCATATTGCGCAACAATGTAATAACTAAATCTCCACGATGTTTTTGAAAATTAATTTGAATTAAATTAAATTCCGGATTGATTTCAGTCAATTAAAACACTACCATTTTCCTTATTTAATTTCATGCTTTATATTCTCACTATACATTTACTTGTTTTGTTTTATGAATACAGTTATTGATCTCAATAAATGAAAGAAAATGGGAATTGATATCAAAATATAACACAAAAAAAAAATTGCATGATTAACCTTTGTAACTGAAAAATAACACTCTACTAGATTTAATAATTAATGAAATATAAACGAACCAGAGGCTCTTTGAATAAAGTGAAACAGTGGTTTTAGGTAAATGTTTTTCAATAATGTAAATTTGTTTGAAACTCCGTTATTGAGGAATGTTGAATTCTGCCTCTATGGCAACTCTATGACTGATAGTAATTAGGAATAAGTGTAAATGTGTTTTTTTAATAGTTGAAATAGCATTTGATCTTCCATGTGAATATTAATATGAATTTCGTTGTAATGTTCGAGTCTTAATAAGATCGGATATGGAGATATGGAGGAATCGGATATGGAAAACGACTCTAAAATGTTATTTTTAAAGATGTTTCTGTGAATATAGGCATTATAGTGAAGTATTATTTACAATAGTAAAAGCATTAGTATAAGCCGATATTCTCAAAATGATTAGATCAATCTTGAAAACAATCAAATTGTTCAAACACCTGACACTGTATTTTATCTTGGACTCTCTTTCGACAGAAGGATGACATGGGGCCAACATTTGAAACTGAAACATAAGCCACTTAATATACGAATCAAAATACTTAACTATCTTTTTTATAAATCTTCAAAACTACAATTGAGACTGAAACTGAATACATATAAATATTTATTTAAACTCATATGGACATAGTCATCACAAATATACGGTACCACTAAAAAGACCCACCCAAAAACACTTCAAACGTTCCAATCAAAATTATTGCTACTCATAGCAAAAGCACCTCAGTACATGTATAATAAGCTTTACATACTGACCTCCACCTTCTAATAGTGGACGAAAATATGACGACTCTTTGCAATAATTTAAACGGATATAATAACAAACCAATAAGAGGTATGACCACATCTGACATACCTGAGGAGAAGACTAAAAAGGCGTTGGATGAGAGATCTCCTTCCTTAAACAACCTAAGTAATTGAAACAAGTTAGGGATGCTGCTGAGTACATTCCTTCCCCATCTGTAATGTCAATATTTCCTTTATCTCCAGCACATTTGTTGGTTGTCAAAAATTAGTTGACAGGCGCAAAGAAATTTTTATAGCCCCCCCCAAAAAAATGTTAATCGTGAATCCTCAGACCACGACTATGATATTTCTTTCAAAACGTTCTAGATTAAAGCTTATACAGAAATTGAACACTAACCGTTACTTACTTGAGCCAATTTGGAACTACGCTTCACAGATAAATGCACATACCAAAACGACACACATACCAAAACTATAAACTTTCCTATAAAAAAATGTTCATACAACATTATTTCACATAACGATCTTCATATTCCAACAATTAACCATTACGTACGAACAAACTACAAGACATTTCACGATAACTTTCACGGACTTTCAAACCCAATTATACAAAGTTTGACATGCCGAAAAATACGATTAAGAGGCTCACAAGAAGTTGGATGAGGAATTTCCACGCTAAAAATGTAGATTAAATTCAAGATAGAAAAAGATACCACTGGACATTCCTCTCCCTTGCCTTTATCAATGTTGCTACTATTTTTTTCCGATAGGAGACTCACTGGTTGTTAATATTTCTGACAGGTTTGAATGAAGAAATAAAGTGAAAAAAAAATTGGTTAAAATTACATTCACGTAAATTTTCTTGATTTAATATTAATTTCTTCATCAGTTTGATGTAATTTCTATAGTAAAGTATATGATAACAATTTTGAACCTATAATTTATTGAAATAATTGATTTGAACGAGCATTATATTGAAGTTCCTCAGTTGTTCAGTAATAGGTTGTGTAATTGGAAGTTTGTACTTTTGTGTACGTTTATAAATAAGGTTTAAATCGGTCCCATCGTCGTCCACTCCTCAATCATTTATTGAGTAATAAAGCTCCTTACGTAATAGATTACGAGAATAAAAGATCATTTCATCACTAAAGGATTTGTGCTCCATTTTCCTCCATCTCTGAGGGGCTTTCTATAAAAAAACAAAAAAAAAAACAACTTTCACAACAATTTGACGGTCATACACACTAGGTTCTATATCCACAAAGTAATACCATTGATAATATATACAATTATAATTGTGTATATATTACTCTGGTAAACCGGTAAACTCTGACAGATCGTCATTGGTTTCATATAAAATAGGTTTGTAATAAGTATTATATGTGATAAATACTTTTAATTGAAATCTATTTGTGGAAATATCTAACGAAAATTTCTTCAATCATTGTTCCATATTTCATTGTGCTTTCATTTAGATTATTCTACATTTCGCTACCGTTAGCAGGTAACTTTTTATTCTTATTCTTCCCAACCTAGCCTTTTAGAGGCTGTACGGGATTTTCAATTTACGGGATGTAAGAATTTAGTTTGTAATTATGAAATTTGTAAATTAGTTTACAGAATAGCATAGAAACTTATTATTTTTTAATGATTAATTAGTATGATTTTCTATTTTATTTCCCTCTTCTATTTTTCATATCTGCAGACTACAAAATGAAACCTTTAGCGAAAAGAGTATATACAGGTAAAATTGTTATATACGACATTTTAAAATTTTTAATTTGTTAAAACACTATCAAGTGCAATAGAGAATCAAATAGATACACTTTAAATGGTATTTAAATTTTGAGATATTTTAGTCTAAATCTTATTCCCTTTCCGATTATCAGACTCCACGTTACGTCTAAAAATTTTAATAATAGCTCATTAGAAAGAGGATGAATTTCCTTCCATCTCCTGGCATATCCCTCGCTTACAGTATTTTTTGAGGTATTTTAATCGAAATGCAAAAGTTAGTCGTTCAGTTGTTGTTAGCTGTTTCATTCAGTACCCAAAAAATAAAGTGCGCCTTAAGAAGTATTGAATTCAATAATCGGTGAGTTCTGTCTATTTTCAGCTTAGATAGATATTGATAGTTTTATCGACGGCGCAAAATCAACTGTCTTGCAATGCCGGCTTGTGTTGCGGTATTGCCTAGCTACGCGCCTACTCCCTGGTTTGAAATATATTTTTTTACATAAAATAACCTCTAATATTATTTTATATAAAATAATTAAGAAAGATTATCTTGGGCCTCATTAACTCTACAACATCACTTACTGAAACTACAAGATTGGTTCACACTATGGAAAATTCGACTTTCATGACAAATCCAAACATACAACATTTACTCTTTCAAAAAACACCTGCCCTCCAAGCAGAACCTGAGTACATATACGTATTTACTTAAACCCATATGAACGTACTAATCACAAATATACGGTATCGCTGAAAAGACCCACCGACAAAACTTCAAACGTTCGAATTAAAATTATTGCAACTCATAACGAAAGCTCCTTGGCACGTGACTAACAAAACTCTACATACTTGACCTCCACCTTCCAACAGTTGACCAACATATAACGAACCTCTATCAATGATTTTACCCAAATTTAAACAGACATAATAACAGACTAATTAGAGACATACCTCAGCTGACGTACCTCAGAACATGAGGAGGAGACTAAAAAGGCGTTGGATGAGGGATCTCCTTCCTTAAACAACCTAAGTAATTGGAACTAAATAGGGAAGAGGTACTGCTGAGTACTTTCCTTCCCCATGCCTGTCATGTCATTATTTCATGTTTCGCCATCACATTTGCTGATTGTCAACAACAAGTTGACAGGCGCAAATACATTTTTATAGACAAAACAAAAAAGATAATGTATAATATTATTTTATATAAAATAACCTTTGGAAGGAATTACAACCTTTTGAAAGGAAAGGCAATTAATTTAAATATAGGAGAATTATTACTTTTTTTAATATATTGAAATAGTAACTACCCAGTTTCAACTGTTAGAATTTTTTTTTTTCAGAAAGTCATTTTTATATTTATTTCTAATTTGGACTATTTTTTTTTATTCACAACGTTTAATGCAACTTTATGTTTTACAAGATAATATTTAAGTGTCTGGAAATTTATCCACAATAGGAAATTAATATAGTCGGATTATACCCACCCTTGTAATAGCAATCTTCGATAGCAATCACAATAGCAATCTTCGATTCAGCAACCTACTCCTTTTTTTTCTTTGTTTTTATTTCTTAAAGACATTTACAACTGACACGCTACGTGTTACTAAGAACTAATATTCGATGGAAATATTTTTAAATGTAATATTTCGGTAACTATAAAGTTTATTAACCTTTGATTTTTACATTTTATATTCCGATATTTTTAAAAATACGGATATGGCTTTAGTTACAGAGACGATATTTATAAAAATAAATAAACCAACTAATGCAATCTTTGATGATATCATATTTCGTATTTTATCAAATATCATATATATATATATATATATATATAATATATATATATATATATATATATATATATATATATATATATATATATATATAGACGTTTTATCTTATATACATTTCTTTTCTTATAAAAAATAAAGACTTCTAATAATTTTTGAATTCTGTTCATCTTAAAATAAGCCATGCTACATCATTAGCTATGTTTAAACCTCTCTTGTTTCAATTTCTTTTTACAAATCAATTAGACGATGGCTGATTAAGGTTTTATTTTTTTGTATATCTATATTATTCTTTAAATTACAGCAATAAATAGATCATTATCTATTTTGTATTTGTTTACTACAAATATGTGAGAATTTACTTAAACTTTTAAATAGATGAAAAACAATCTTTTTTTTATTACTAAGACGGCTTATAAAATTAATTTAACTTATCTTTTTTGCCTTAGGTATTTATTAATTCATTTTTTTTTAGTAGCAGATATATTGTTATACTACTGCTTATCTGTTACTAATATTTTATTTATGCATAGTTCGTCTTCTTCGTTCTTTCAACTATATATTCACGTCCGATGTTAAAATAAGGAAATCAGTGGTTGTCCTGAGTTCCTCCATTGTGCCATGGAGTTTAGTTTCAAGTGATTTTGGCTTAGTCCAAATCTTTCTTCTAGCCTCATCGAGAAGAATAGAACTCTGAAGCACATGCCCAGCAATTTCTTCTCCTATACCACACCTACACAAGGGACTATTTCAATTCTGATTTTTTTTTGTTGTAAAAATGAGCATTCAGTCTGTTGTCGTAGTCCTGATATCATGACTTGTTCTTTTCTATTTAGTTTGTAATAGGAGTCTTGGGTGTTATTCTGAGGAAGTCTGGTGCAACATTTTTGTTTTATCGCAGCTTTTTTTACTGTCTCTACCTCACCCAGTGAAGGTCAGGAATCTATCTGTCGATGAAGAGGTCCAGTCTTCGCCACTTTGTTATTCTCGTTACGTGTGCAGGAATCCTTTTGTAAAACTTAATTTTTGCTAAAGTGTTTTAGTTTTTCTGATTGTGTTGCCAGTTCATAACATCTTTTGTCCCAATTCCTTTTAAAGGCATCTAGAACTCCGGCTGCATCCGTTAGGAATACTATTCCTAGCACCCGACACCGTCATTAATTTTTTATTAATTTATTTTAATAGTTCTTATGGCCTACATTAATGTTTATTTGTCTGTTAACCATCATTATTCTTAAGAGACTTTGTCCAGAATAATGTTGATTTTTCTATTCTGTTCTATTCTAAAAATACGATATATAGAAATGTTCCATATACCGAATTGCGTATATATCTCGATTGTACACATGCTAATAAAATAAATACCCATTTTCAGTAATTTCTCTTAATTATGATTAAATATTACTGAATATATCTAATGAATAAATAAATCAAGCTTATTTTATTGGGCTGCTGTAAGTAATCGCTGAATCTGGCGACCATTATAAAATAATGGCCGTAAGGTAGGAGGTGAGTAAGCAATTTATAATAACCATCAATTATGCCTGATTGGATACACGATCACCGCCAACAATATCTACCTTACCCCTTTGGACCTTAGCCAAATACTAGGATGACTAAAAGGTCTATATCATACCAAAGCTAACCGTTAACTATTAAAGTGATATTCAATGAAAAAGAAAATTCTCAAGGAATCACCACTTTATTTAAATTTAATCCAATATTTTTCTGTTCAAATCTCAATACCTACTTTTCATGAATTTCACAATAAACAAAGTGTTGTTATTGTTTGAAAATTCATGAAGAGGAATAGACCCAGCAGCACCTCTTCCTGGTCTCTATTTGCTTCCTTAATTCCAGACAATAGATCTCCAGTCCAGCTCCTCTTCAGTCATCTCCTGATGGCCATGGCGTTTATAAAAAAGTTTTTGTGTCCGTGTATTCGCTTGTCGGTATTCAAACTTTTGTTGCACTGAAAGTAATTTTGTTGTACTGAGGGAGCTGCTATTATTAGTCACAAAGTTTTGGATTGAAATGATTGTAAATTTGTTGCTCCTATGTCGATAAGGATTTGAGTAGGTAAGTGTATGCATTTAATTTTGGCCTGATATTCGATTTTGATTTGATTTTAAAGGTATGTCTTCATACTTTGACGTTTGGCATCTGGTTATCTTTCATGTCTAATATTAATGCAAGATTACGTACAATGTCCGTCTAAGAAATTTGGTGGTCGCCAAAATAAACTGGTGGGTAACGTCGAAGTGTAAGTGTTATATATTTATGTAAGTGTTAAGTGTTATATATTGTGATTTGTATTTTCCAATTTTTTTAAAATATTTTTTTTGTATTACAACAATCTGTCACTTGGACATTAGTTATAGTGTGGTAGGATAACATTCACACTATATGTACAAAAAATATAAAATAAATAGAAGCAAAATAACAATAAATAATAATAAAAAAAGTATATACAATAAATAAAATAAAATAACTTAAATATGAGAAAACTAAAACTAAGAAAAAAGACATATGCACACCTACATACACTATTTACAATCAGGCGAGAGAACTCCCAGGAAGGCTTGTCCCTCCAACTATGGGGGGAAAAGCTGGACTCCAGGAGAACCCTGCGCTACTCCCTCAACCGCATCACTAAATCCAGCTTATTTTTTTTTCCAAATTAAGAAACATTTTTTTAACTTTGTAAGTGATTTTGTAAATTCAGTGAGGCTAATCAGGAATTATTGTGTTTTGTTAAAACTATTGTATAGTCAGCGTAGGTTTGCAGTAAATATATATATACAAACTGACAGGCAAAAAACTCCATCCACTTGATTTTTTCATGTTTTCATCTAAAAATATTTCTGATACTTGTAAAAACAGTTGTATTTGTACATGTATAATGTACACTAAAGGAGTCAGTATTGAACCTTGAGGTACTCCTTCCGACACTGGTCGAATTGATAAAATTTTAAAGCCCTGTTGGACAGAGAAAAATCTTCCCATAAGAAAAGACTGAAGAATGAGATAGTATGTATGTGCTAGTATGGTTTAGAGTTTAAAGAGAAGTCTCTGGAGGAAGACTTAATCAAATGCCTGGACACGCCAGTTGCGAATTGTTTTTGCTCTAGTGCACCAGCGATGTAGTCAGTAACTCTAATACGAACAAAACAGAACTTAAGCATAAAAACTGTTGATTTTGGAGTTGAGTAGGTAGTCGCAATGACATAACTCTACGTTATCATTTTACTTAAATTACATGTCTGGTTCAAAGTATGGAACATTCGAATAAATCATGATAAATCAAAACAAAACCTTTAATTTTAGTACAAATACACGCCCTCATGTTTATATTGAAAATAAATAAACTTTACAGACGGACATAGTACATAATCTTGGATTTATCTCTGAGAAAATTTATGGGACTTGCTTGTTAAAATTAATCGAAATATTCACCTAATTAAACTAACAATTCAAATGACATTACCACTTTTTTTCAAATCTTCAAATTGGAACTGAAACTGAAACCGAATATGTGTTTGTTTCAACAAATATGGACCCATCGCAGACATACGTTATCGCCAAAAACACAAAATCTCCCATCTAAACTTTTGTTATAAATGGAAAATACAAAGCCACGAATCTCCAACATAAAGTATAGTATAACATATGTATCGTTATGCATATATTTTTTTTCCCTTTTTTTGCTTGTATTTCTTCTAATCAGCTGGTAAATTTAACCTTCGTTAGTTTTGTGGATAGAACCTTCTCTTCTCCTCAGTATTGATTTGGTTTGTTTCGTGAAATTTCTGCGGTAATATTTATTTTTTCTCTCTGCATAAAGTTATTTGGTTCCTAATGATGCCTGATTTGGCAGGTCAGCTATTAACCTTTATGTTGGGGACTCATGGATTTGTGTTTTGTATTGTACAATTTATAATATAAATAACTAATGTTTCTATTATAGCTTTATTCTTATTTTACTTGCACTTAAAATTATGAAATCTCATAACAAAAGCACCTTAGTACGTGACTAGAAAGAGTTTAATAAAAGACATGGCTACAGCTAACATATTCCTTAATATGAGGAGGAGAGTCTAAAATAGCGCTGGATTAGAAATCTCCTTTAGACAACCAATGAAATTTAATCAGGACAGGGTGATTCCAAGTACTGCCTTTCCACAGGCCTAGCATGCCATTATTTCCTGTATAGTCAGCTGTTTTTTTATTGTAAATATACAATTTACTGTTACAAACTATTGGTAAAATAAAAAAAAAAATTACTTTATAATTATCAACAATTGATAATAACGGAACGAAAATTAAGTTGCGAAACCTAATGCTTTCTGGTCAAAAGTTTTCACCCGTTCTAAGGGAAACTGTTTTGAAAGTAAAATCATTTTCACAGAAGCTGGACTACACGAAGCCAGTGGTGTCAATTTAAAAGTAAAACTAGCTCCTCTGCGGTCTTCTCATCCCAATTCTTGTCTAAAGTGGGAAATGAAAAAGTCCTATTCTGTTTCAAATTTTAATTTTTCTTTTTCATTTTCGACCCTTCTACAAAGTTTCTTTTATTTAAAAACTAGCCTGAAACAACTCTAATATTATTTTAAAAAAATTAGATATACCTTTTATTCCTTGGAATTGAATTGAATTTGTCTTTTTAAAATTTGATATTATATACTTTTCGGACCTTGCACACACGTTTATTCTCTCCATTTATTTTTTTTATCTTTTTCAACAACGAAAATCTTCAGATAGTTATTTCTTTACTTAGCCAAGCTACATTTTGTAGAAGATAAGATATTTTTGAAAGCACTTTCCCCTTATTTTTAGTAAAGTGAAAATGTATGCTAATTATATTCTTAAAAGTTAGATTAGAAACTGATGTTTTGAAAGTATGATATGTATATTACTACAATCTAAATTTTTAACCCCTATGATGATATATTTAGAACAGTCGACCAACTTCCTTCAATATTTTTATCTATTGCTTCCTGTGTTAGATTAAGTAAGATTATAAGAAATTAAATCGAATTCTAACTATGTTTTTCTATTAAGTGATCCTCTGAAATTAATGTTTAAATTTAAAAATAACAATTCTATTGTTTTAGTTTGATATTCCACGTGCCCACGCGCTAATAGAATAATACAATTTTTTTTTTCTGCGCTATGAGGAAAGCAAAGGGTTTAAATGAAAAAATAAATCCATGATGGAGAACTATTTCATCATTCTACATGTTTTTCTTTAATTAAACGACTGCGATGTTTCATTTTGCATGTTCTTTTTGTAAAACCGCTGGCCTGAAAATACTGTTGGTGGGCGAGCGAAAAATACTGTTAACCGCTTCTGCAAAACACGCGTTACCCGGCAAACTTGGCTAATGGAAACTTTAAGATTACGATTCCCGATGCCTGGAGCTTTTAACTCTGGATTTAATCCTCCACCGACACCCCTGGTTCGGAAAAAAAAGTTTAGCCGAAAAGGCGAAGTAGGGAAGAAAAACAATGGCCTAAAATGTTTCTTCCATACAAAGTTGTGAATCCTTGGTTGCATTAGTATAGTTTGTATTTATTTATAATTGATTTAATTATGATTATCTGAATCATTTATCTTTTTGCTAAAAGTAGGAAATAAAAAAATACAATTCGGCCCATATCAGCTCTTTGGGTAAGTAACTGACAGCTTCCATTGATTTACTGAAACTACCATTGAATAATAATGATTACCGTTGAATCGTGTACTTACAATTACTTTATTATTATAATGTTTATCGTCCCCATTTTTCTTCACCTCTTGTTCTTGTAATATAACTTGTATCCATTAATGTGTAATTGTATCCATAGAGATGGAATAAATCGAGTACATAATTTCTATGCAGAATATGAATCGTAAAGTCGATGCAAGTAGATAGAAGTGGAAACATTCTAGTAGAACCATAATGTAACATCCATTATTCTATTATATTATAAATAAAATTAGGTAAACTTAATGGGTGAGTTTGAATAACATTTTTTGGCCGATTTGAATTAGTCTTAATCTATATTAGGGTTAATATAGATTAAGACTAATTCAAATCAGACTACAAACGTTCTTAAACATACCGTAAACGCCAACGTAAGTAAATTTTATGAGTTTGGAGTAACATTTGTTTTTCCAAAAAAATAAGTCAAGATTTGTTAAAATTAATTATTTACTAAATTAGAAACATACATACAATTAATATAGAATGTGTATGTATATATACATATGTATAGTTCTTCATCAGGTTCTCTCGATTCTTCTGGATTCCTAGATTTATGTGTTTTACTACATATTCCATTATAATTTCATTAAAAAATAATGCGAATGCCACGATTTGGGCTACATGCGTTTTTGGCTTTTCCAGCAGGGGTTTGAATTTGATGAACAATATCAAGTTATTGTGTTCGAGCCGTATATTTTTTCGGTGACGCAGAAGCCAACGATTGCCATTTTAACCTCTTGGTGACAATAATATATTTATTTTACCCTTCAGCAGTTTTTGTTCAGGACTAACACTTATTTTTAGTTGAAAGTGAGGGTAATCGGTAATATCGTAATAGTTCACAGTTTGTGTGAGTAATGTTCCGATTCCAAGGAATACAGACCTTCATTTAAATACTAAACTGTGTCAAGACTATTCTTTGACCAATGGTGAAAAGATACTGAAGGTCTGGTGTCGAAGAATCATGTTTACCGTCATGATTTAAGGAGGCCGTAAAAATTACAAAGGTTTATACTCCAAGGTTAATTTTGTGTTAGTTAGCCATTCTACTGAAATTTATCAAAAAGGATCAGTACTGTGGATTATGCGCAGTATAGTTGAAGTGATTAACCATTTTTCGTCGGGTGATCCTAATTGCCGAACTGACTAAAGGCGCATTTTCTCGAAATTTTAAAAATATAAATTGGTTGACATTACCACTCCCAATTAAGTCTAATTAAGGTTATTTTGCTGGATTAGCCCTTAGGGAAGGCCATTGTTATCGAATATGTTCTTAATGTAATTTGGAGATAATGGGCGCTGGTGTACCTCGATAATAAGGTCCGTGTAAGGCTATAAACCTGTTTAGAATTAACTGAGGCTTAGTGCTAAATCTAGACTTTTTACCTTCAATTTCTTCGACGTTTTCCAGATTTTATGATATACTCTATCCGAACATGTAAGATATTTTTCTACATTTACATGATAATGGCTAATAAAATATTCAGGACTAATAAGAAAAACAAACTTTAAGATATTACGATAATTTGAATTTACCGGTAATACTATAATTAATACGAAACCATTGAACTCAAATCGAACTATTTCCAGTTCAATGTTCATCGATCTCGATAAATAATATATATACAGGATGTTTCAGGGTTAAGTTGCCAAACTGTAAAAATGAACTAAGGGTCTCAAAACAAGAAAAAAATTTCCTCTGAAGGTATTTCCGCAAACGCTTTGCTTAAGAAATATTCACACTTAAAGATTTTTATTGTTATGAATTATTTACGTTATGTTAAATAAATAAAACATATTTACTTCTTCTAACTACTTTATTAATTAAATTAAAACATTAACCTTCATATTAAATGTTGTTCAAACTGAAGGTGTGTCCGCAAACGCTTTGTTTAGGAAATGGTTTGGATAGAATTGTAATATGGCCTTTTATCCCTAACTGCACAATAACTATTGTCAACATAAGGATTAATGCTATTTGGAAGTAGCATTGGGAACACTCAATAGCATTCATCATTTTGTAAGAGGCTTTCGCAGAATATTCATTATTATGTCTTCCATTTATACTAATGGTGAATACCATAGCTAATGCGTCATGAATATGCCAGGCAATTTCCGGATAGAAGATTACCAAACAAGTCTATCTTTAGTTCCACATTTCAACGTTTTAGAGAAACTGGTACATTTGCTATGAAAATAGTATACATTAATTCAAAGTAACAAACAATTAGCAACAACATATATCGGTTCATCACCCCACTACTTCATATAGAGTACTATAAACCAGTTCCTGTACACAATAAGCCCTTGATTACCCTCATCTTCTCAGCCATTTCCAACCAGATAATTGGCCCTAATTATGTCATTAAATTGGATAAAATTATCCAGTATTAGTCAGTTCAATTAACCCTCAGGGACTTACCTGGAAATGGAAACAATAGAAAATGAACGCTAATTCAAGAACGTATTTCGAGGCCCTTCTAATGAGTAGCTTAATATGATGCTTACAAACTGAAAAGAGGTACAAAAAGAAAACGTAGAGGTACAAAAAGAAAACATAAAAATCTTCAACGATAATATTTCAACATGTGCATTTATTAGAAAAATCGTTACTCTGCCTGAACAGGAGCTGAAGTAAAGAGGATATTTAAACTTTTAAGACAATGAATTTCTACAAATACAGATGAGCAAAGTCCCTGAGGGTTAATAGAACTGACTAATACTGGATAATTTTATCCAATTTAATGACATAATTAGGGCCAATTATCTGGTTGGAAATGGCTGAGAAGATGAGGGTAATCAAGGGCTTATTGTGTACAGGAACTGGTTTATAGTACTCTATATGAAGTAGTGGGGTGATGAACCGATATATGTTGTTGCTAATTGTTTGTTACTTTGAATTAATGTATACTATTTTCATAGCAAATGTACCAGTTTCTCTAAAACGTTGAAATGTGGAACTAAAGATAGACTTGTTTGGTAATCTTCTATCCGGAAATTGCCTGGCATATTCATGACGCATTAGCTATGGTATTCACCATTAGTATAAATGGAAGACATAATAATGAATATTCTGCGAAAGCCTCTTACAAAATGATGAATGCTATTGAGTGTTCCCAATGCTACTTCCAAATAGCATTAATCCTTATGTTGACAATAGTTATTGTGCAGTTAGGGATAAAAGGCCATATTACAATTCTATCCAAACCATTTCCTAAACAAAGCGTTTGCGGACACACCTTCAGTTTGAACAACATTTAATATGAAGGTTAATGTTTGCATTTAATTAATAAAGTAGTTAGAAGAAATAAATAGGTTTTATTTATTTAACATAACGTAAATAATTCATAGCAACGAAAATCTTTAAGTGTGAATATCTCCTAAACAATGCGTTTGCGGACATACCTTCAGAAGAAATTTTTTTCTTGTTTTGAGGCATTTAGTTCATTTTTGCTGTTTGGCAACTTAACCGTGAAACACCCTCTATATATACTATTTATTGAGATCGATGAACATTGAACTGGAAATAGTTCGATTTGAGTAAAATTGTATCGTACTAATTCAAATGCTTACTATTTTATTTCAAGAGGAGGAACTTAATAAGTCCATACATCATGCAGAAAACCTTATTCTTGTATGAATAGATCATCTGAGCCAAGTCAGATCTTTGATAATCCATTTAACGTAATGTACTTTGAAGTTCTCTTGCATCCCTCTATAGGAGATCTGTCAAAGCATGTGTTATATATTCCATCCTTATTTGATGTTTCTATAAGTAATAGAAACAAGTTTACTACCAGCTAGGAGACTTATATTAGTACCAAAAGTATTAGTATAAATATATCTACAATAGTTTTTAAAAAAAATGCGTGAAATGATTATTTTGTTATGATGTAGGATACTGGTGAATCTGTCAAAATATAAATTGAATTAATTTTAATTTTTAAAAATATTTTATTTGAGCTATAGATCTATAGAATTTCGTGATATACTTTTTTTCCTTTTGATTGGACTAGTGTGTGTCTCTTGATTATATATTAGATTCAGAGTCTTTAAATTTTAAAAACCGATAGGAGGATGAATCTTAAATGTTTATGAGAAATATACACGCACACATATAAAAATACATATAATTTTTGATTCTGGAAATAGATAGTTAGCAGAGGTAGAAGTTAAAAAATAAGATAAAATAAAAAAAGGTCAGTTGTTATTTGTTACAATACATGTATTGCTCCGAAAAGAATAGGGTTATTGTTAGTCATTCATGATTTATTTTCCCTAGAATTTTTATTTTATTTATCATAAAATACATTGAAATTATTACTAATTGTTTGTGTTGGTATGGGCCTAGCCAGAACATTTAACACTTCATTAAGGCTGTATCGGGCAATATGAAAAGGTAGCTTCTTTCAGTAATACCGGTTTTTCTTCATCCCTGATTTTGTAATTTGCTGATATCCACTAACAGGTTTCTGGTAATGGTACTTCTGTTTGTTTCTGAATCTGGTTAAAGCTTGAAGACTACAAACTGGAAGACGTCAACTGCACCAGCGATATCCACTTCTGGTTCAGTATGATTTCTTTCCATCATTAAACAGAATATTACTGGATCAAAATTGAGAAAATACGAAAATATTTGTGGGTTTACAAAATGAGTATTGTTCATGTTGACTAACTTATACTTGATAATACCTTAAAAATAAAGAATACGTACACCAACAAAAAAGAAAATTCCTAACTACCAAATAGAAACATTGAAAAGATACATCTGTTACAAAAGACGTAGAATAATGTTATTTAATCACGGTGTTGCACGTCATATACATCAAATAATATATACGTAATCGGTAACCTGCACTTGAATAACTATTTATCTGCCGTAAATGTATATATCTGCCAATAATGTATTGGCTTATTTAGTTAGGAACAAATTGGAAAAAAAATTATTGAGCAATTATCAAATTTGATAGAACTTAAACGTTCTATTACATTTCAAGAGCTGGAAGGAAACCATTTAATTTCATGTTTCTCATTGACATGATATATTTTACTCAAAATGAATGGGAAATCGAAAAACAAAAGACCGAAATTGATTATACTTATTTCATTATCCAAGAATCAAGTATGAAATTTAACTAAATATTTTTACCAGTTGCTGTAACAAGGATTCCAGCTTTAACTTGAAACATATATTCAAGTGTTATTCCAGGTATTCAGCAAAGAAATTTTGAATCCCCATTTTCTAATAGAGAATTTTATATGTAATGTTTTCATTAGATGAAAGATTAATTTAAATTCTTTCAAAAAAGTTAGTGCACAAATAAAAAACCTACATGAATTATTCACTATTTATTCTCAGGGTTTATTTTGTTTTGTGTATCAATTCAGAAAATTCGCTTTACTTAAAATCCAAGACTCGTATTTGGGCAACACTATCTCAAGTATTGCTCGAAACTCTTGCTTGAAAATAAATAATCACCCAGAAATCCATTCTTTTTTAAGAAAAAAAAATCCATTGATTTTAATTCATATAATTTTTTTTTCAAAGAACTAACTATTTTTTTTTGTGGTTAAATTTTAATTAAACATATTCCTCAACAACCTAATATCTCTTATTTTTAACAAGAATTTCTTTGATAGAATTCACATCATTCATAAGTAAAATTATAATATTTCCTTCTGTTCCAAAAAACTATTCTCCACATCCTTACTGATCTTAGAGGATTGATGATATGAATTAATTTTAAATATCAGTTATTCCAGTATTTTAACATTATTTATTGTATACATGTTTTCAAAATTATACTATTTAATTACAAAACAAGAATGATCTTTATATTGTTGTGAATGCTTACATGTATTACTTTTTTTTTCAGATCGTGACACTCGATGACGGGTCCGATGTTCGAAAAATATGGAAGAAGATACCTCAGTACCTTGATTTTAATATATACATATTCAACATCACCAATCCGATGGAGGTACAGAACGGTGGCAAACCGGTACTACAGGAGATTGGACCATATCGATATATGTAATGAAATTTTACTAGTCTTATATAATATAGTAGGTTTTAAATATACTGAATTTATTTTTCCTCAATAGAAAAAAGCAAGAAATAGTATCTAAAGGTTACAAGTATACTAAACAATCCGTCAGGACGCATCGATATTATTTATGTTCCATCGAAATAATTAAATCAATAATAAGAAAAATATATAGCTCTACAATGGTTGTTCTTTTAATAAATTTTAAAATTTGAGCCAGTAAATTGAAATAAATGTTCAGTATCCAAGCATTCATGGAGCTATTTTAATACACCAATGAATATTTAATACGACTATTGAAATATGCATATCCACAAGCATGCTCTTCTTCGCATCTGAATCTTTGGATTATCATTGAGTAATATAATAAGTGTTTCAACATGGATTCGTCTTCTTGTTTTTTTTTAATTCTTTTTTTCATTGCCTCTTATTTAATTTTTCAAAATAGATCCAGGCCTTGAAATTCTTCTTTTTGTGCCAATTTGAATTTTAAGAAGGCCTATTTCGTCAATATTATTTCTGTTAATGACCCTCAATTCTACTTAATAATTAGATGATGTGGTTTACCCTTTTTTGTGTTGAAAACTTAAAAACTTTTGAACAATTTTATCTTGGTTGAGATGGTCCAGATGATTTAAGTTGACTGAACAAGAGATTTGTTAGGTATATTTTTTACATATTCGTAACATTTTACATTCCTTTCAGTTATTAAATCATTACTTTTCGTATTTTTAATTTCTCTTGACACTTTTAATTTTTTTCATAGCAACTCCTATACCTATCTTCCGCAATATTTTTAGAGAAGGAACGCTATTTTTATTGTCACAACTTCTTTTATGGCAAACATTTTGTAATCTTATTTTGTACGAATTTAGTCTTTGATTAAAGAAATTAATATTAATGGATTATACTTTTTAAAAATACCAGTAATGCGGCTAAGTGAAAGGCACGGGGATCTCCTAGGGTCCTGTCTTTCCTTCCACGAGTCGGAGGAAAGGCTTGGTTCGGAGTTTCCCTGAATGAATGAACTTTGAAATTTTTTTATAAAACTACGTTTGTATTTTTATTAGTTTATTTTTTGTTTATATGTATTTAGTTTTAGCTATATTATTATGCTGTTTAATTTATTTTTATTTATTGTAAATAAGAGAAAGCGAGGTAGCTCAGTGCCAGGCCCTAAGCTTCCAAGGTCCCAGGTTCGAATCCCTTCTCATGGCAGTCAATTTTTTATTTTGTTTCATTGGCCGTGGGGCGACCCTGGGGTAGCGGGACCCTCCTGGGGCATACCCAGTCTCTACAAAATGGGTACCCTTAATTATATTATTAAACTGCAGTTAAGCGTGATCCTGGTTCGACCCTCTCCCTGTCCTTGGCCTTGAAATAGTACTTTCCCTAAATAGTACTGATCCCAAGACCCTTTCTGGGTTGTAGAGGTACAGGTTTTTTTTATTGTACATAAAGTGTGAATGTACTCTGAACATTATTAAAAATGTCATTTGAGACAGATTGTAATATTTCTGAATAAACAAGTTCCAAAAAAAAAAACTTAAAAAAAGTTATTTATTGATTTTCTCAGATTTACAAATTACCTTACATTTTGTAGTATGGAAAATGATAAGGTGAACTGATACGAATTATGGTAATATAGGCGTGAGACCGCAATTTTCGATTGCATAAAAAAAATCTCTTTTGATGTTTTCTCCACTTCTTCCTATGCAGAGTAAGCGGTTTGCACCAAAGATGCAAATACGTTAATGATTCGTTAGATCTATAGTAATTTTGAATTAAACGTTCGACCAGTTGGAAAAGGAAAATTTCCATACAATCTGCATAGCATTTGCTCTTTCATTGACATTTTAATTTTATGTTTTTTAAAAAAAAAGGAAAATGGTAGGTTTACAATCCCCAATCTCTCCGAAAAAGGGCTTTGTATCAATTATGTAAAACAGTTGAAGTCTTTATGTCAGCCTTCTAACATTTTCAAGTTCGACCTAAAAAAAAATCACTAATAGCTGTAAAAATATTTGCGTATTAGTAATGCAATACTAACTCTAAATTTCCTTTGCAATCGAATTACTCATACATTATGTTGATACGAACACATATATCTTTTCATCATGCGTTAGTCTGCTCCCAATATTTTCTAGAATATTTAGGAAAATGCTTCGCGAGTGACAAACGATATCAATGTCAATAACAAAACTATTAATTTCGATTCCGATCGCAACATTTAAACATTCATCAATTACACAGAATGACAGATTACATTGCGACATATTTAGACGGGAAAATGTATTCTACTGGAGTATTCCTAAATGTCACTCAGGCATGTGATCTGTCAGGCTGGCCGAAACGTCGTCCTTTAAAATAATTATGTTATAAAAGCAATAAAGCATTGGTGATGAATTGATCTTTTCTTTGAAATTTTAATTTTTTTAAAAGGAACATGAGTCATACTTGCTCTTTACCTTGACAATGTGTAAATTCCTCAGACAGACTAAGTTCAATATCTTGGACTGACATTTGACAGAAGAATGATATGGGATCCACATATCAAGAACAAAACAAAAACTCCAAAGCTAAGACTACGACTGTTATACTCACTATTTTCAAGACATCAGAAATTAAAACTCAGACATGTTACTCATTTAACCCCATTTGGACCTATACTTCACAGATATACGGCATAAAAGACTCACTTACGTAAAGTACAGACTTTTCAATCAGACACTTTCAAGACCATTATGTTTACATAAAGACCTACAGGTGCTAAAAGTTAAAGACCACACGCAATACAACAAAATATTTCACAATAATTTATTCGGACTTACCAACCAACTCACTGATTCAAGGCGTAGTCATATCTAACATGTACAATATCACCTGTAGGAGGCTCAAAAGAAGCTGGATGTGGGATCTTCTCCACTTATTTATTTAGAAATATAATAATTTGTCACGTGGACAATAATTATAGTAAGATATGAACACATTCACACCATATATACAGAAAA
Organism: Nezara viridula; assembly: GCA_928085145.1. Taxonomy (NCBI): domain Eukaryota; kingdom Metazoa; phylum Arthropoda; class Insecta; order Hemiptera; family Pentatomidae; genus Nezara; species Nezara viridula. The sequence continues at coordinate 25,786,199 of OV725081.1, read as the reverse complement.
CATAAAATTAACATAATAACTAAATAATAACTATGTACAGTAAAAAATAAAATAACCTAAAAATAAGTAAATTAAAAACATAAAAATTAAGTCATACCTATTCCAATCTTCTACATCTTGACATCACTGCTCTGTAACATCTCACTTTTCTTGATATCATTCGATATATCGGCATTTCTGACAGGTGTGAGTGGAAAAATAAAGTAAATAACAAAAAAAAAAAATCTGAAATTTACCGATATAAACAATCCAAACTTTTTCTTGTTTAGTCAGCAGAAATGATGAATTTAAAATGAATTTTTCGGCTAACATTTCTACTAATGATAATATTACCATTAGATGGTCCTAACCATTTGATGTAGTCTATATAAATGTTAACATGTGTAGTTAATCCAATATTAACTAGGCAATATAATCAAGGAGTTAATCTGGATATGCTTTAAAAATTAAATGGTCAGGATAGGGGGCAGTCAATGGCAAGTATGTCATCAGAATAAGTTGTGTAACGCATAAGAGCCAGTGTAAAACCTTGGGATATTCAAATTTATTTTATTTAATCAAATTAAGTAATTATTTCAAAGACATAAGAGGCATATATTTTAATAGATAGTTGAGCAATATAAGAAAGTTTTCTTATTAAATATTTCAAAGAAATAATATAAAGTTTTCCAATTAAAAATTTTATGTAGTAGTGGAAAGTTTTCTCTAATCAAAATATTAACTAGGTCCAGCGACGGAATGCTTCATCGCATCAAAAAAACTTGAGTTTTTGATTATAGGAGTTATCTAAAATAATATAGAACTAAATGTAATATACAAAATCAATAATATATAATATATTTATCGGAGCTAAAGTGATCATCTTCATTTATATTGCTCACCCACGAAGTGATGGGAACATGTTATTTCTTACCTACTAAAGCCTTTCTTATAGCCTTTATCTATAAAAAGGACTTCTCAAAGCCTTATACTCAGCCAGCAAAACCCTTTACTTCCCAGAATGTCAACTTTTATTTCTTTTTTCGTTTCCTTGATTGTATACTATTGTAGCTGTTGGTTTTTATATCTTTTCTTTTTATAAGTACTTTTATTTTACTCACACATGTTTGCAACATTTTTCTCATTTTGATCGTTACTTCCAATACGTATGCTATATACACTAGTGTTTTCTTCAATTTTTCCTTTATTATTTTTTTCAAATACTTAATAAATAAGTTCCAACTCTATTGTAAGTAATAATTGTACCAAAAAAAAAAAAAAATGTAGTGACGGTTCAATTTAACAGAACTAAAATTAAATTTAAAAATAATCAATTAAAATAAATAAATATTTTTAAAATAAATAAATTATAGTTTGAGGAGTTTCGGGGGGGATTTTTTCTTATCAAATGATTTTTCATTTTAATCCTTCAATTTGCATCTACGACTAAATTTATGTAACTATTAATTATTATGTATCATATTAGAACGTTTACTTACATGCATGTAAGTGATAAAAAAAGTAGTTCTAATTAGGTGTACCAGTGATGCGGCTGAGTGAGAGCCGCTGGAATCTCCTCCTACTATCCTGTCTTTCCTCCATGTGTAGAGAGAAACCCCTTGGAGATCTTGAATGAAAGAATTTTGTAAATATTATATAAAAGCATGTGTGTTTTAAGTTGTTATTTTGATTAGTTTAGTTTCTTTTTTTTTTAGTTTAGTTTCTTTTAGTTTATATACATTTAATTTTAGTATTATTATTTTTCTGTTTATTTATTTTTATTTATTGTACATGGTGTGAATGAACTATTACTATTGTTCTGAGATGTGACAGATTGTAATATATCTCAATAAAGAATTTTAAAAACAATAGCGTGTAGATATTCACAACATTTCTAGCTTAATAAAATTTCATATTTTTTAAAATAAACTCCATATGAACGCAATATAAGATTTGGAAAAAAAATTATCTCTTTTTTGACTGGTTAAATTTGGGGAATCTACAATATTAAGCAAAAGGTGTGGTAATCCGTTTAGATTTTTTTAAGAGTTTATAATATTGCTAAAAAAATAGAAAGCTATAAAGAAGACAGAATTAAGTTCTTCTGATCAGAAATTTATTCTATAAGTGAAAATATTTACAGCGAATTTTATATATTTATTTTGTTGGTTAAATTAAAACTTTGGAGTTATACGGTTTTGTTAGTAGAATCTTCATTTGTAATTATAACTCTGTCTATTTACTAAATAGGAGCTATTTTAAATTGATTTTCTAAAGCGTGGTTACATAAGAGTTTACGCTCTCTGATTATGGATGTACCTAAAATGAGTTGTCATTATCTATTACAATTTATGATATTTAAATACAGTCTTAATTCATTGTTCTTTGACTAATATTATATGAAACTAATAATAGTAACGGCAGCATAAACATGGAACATTTCTTATTTGATTTAACCAGGACATTAGCTAAACTTACATGATTGGTAAGCGAAAAAACAAATACACTTTTAAATAAAGTATTGCATATTTAATTTTGGATAACAGAACTTTCTATTATTTGAAAAAAATGATAGTAGTGTTCTTATCCGATGAAAATTAATAATGGAATAAAGATAAAGGAATATTTCACAACAATATGAATACAAATATGGAAGGAGTGGTTTAGGAATAAACAGATATTAGGGACTATAAACTAAAGCATGCGTAACTAATGTTTATTAAAGTTAGAGTATGTTATATTTTTCCATGAGTGACCTCTAAAACTAGAATGAAAATTTACCATTTCAAGTAAGGCAAGGTCGCCATATGGTGCAGGTTAAGAACAACCGAGCACTCTAACGAAGTATAAACTTTGTTGTGTTAGGAATAAACTCAGCGGGGCTAACTAAATATCTCTGTTACGAAAGTCAAACATTAAAAAATAACTGAGTTTCCTCATAAATGAGAATATTAGGAAGAGTTTATACTGAATATAGCACCTCTTTTAACTGTATCAGATAATAAGTATTTTGTTTTCACTTAGATAAAAATTAATTATAAATTAATGATTTACCTAAGTTCGAGATTTTGTTTTTGTTAAAATAATAATTTTTATCATTTATATGTTTGTCTTTAGTGAAAAAACCTTATAGTCAGTGGTACAGACCATTTTCATCTAATTATTAACATACGGCTGAAACTTCGATAATGGCTTCATCTCAGAGTAACAAACAACTTTTTCACTTACAAAAATTGTTCTAATTGATTGATTCTTCTTTCTCTAATTGAGAAAAAATGTGGCCTACAAAAACATAAAGCCGTTCGGTGTGAACTCCACTCCATTTGTTTCTAATAACTAGAATTTACGGGCCATACCGCCCAATATTTTTATGGGCCACATTTGTTCTCGATTATGTGATCAAATTATCTTACGATTCAAGTTGAAAGAAAATGGGTATTCATAATATTTTTGTGCTTCATTAACTGAATTAATTAAATGTAAAATCGCCCAATTTCTGGGAATTTTCGTAGATAAATAAATTGTAGGCTACGATAAAATAAAACTATTCATAAAGTATTAGAGGAGTGTTAAAAAGGGACAGGTACCACGAAATTTTTTTAAATGAAAAAATAATGCGCGATATAACCTTATTTGGAATTAAATATTTATAAATTATACTCACTGTATTAATTATATTTATAAAATAATATTTGTATATATAAAATTACACAGAGAAATATATAATTCTGCTAAACATGGTATAGAGAAAAAAAAATTAAAAAAAAAGATCCGAAAAAAGTGTAAATAAATATATAAATATTTATAGATATAATAATTAATAAAAATCTAATAATAATAAACAAATTAGGAAAAAAGGGAAATAAAAGGGAAAACTGGTACCCCTATAACCGTGAAAGGTCTTAGTTTTTCTGCTCTTGCAATGAGAATACTGTTTAAAGGCCTACAGTAAAGTACCTGTTTAAAGTACCTTCGTAAAAGAAGGTAAATTCGAGTTCAACTGCTTATTTTTTTTCCTAATTAAGGTTTTATAGGTTCTCATTTTATAAGATCTGGGTGTGCATCGAGGAAGTTTCCCGATCTCAGGGACGTTCCATGGCTGTTATGACAGAATAAATAACTACCCCCCACTCCGGACTTAAATCCGGAACAGGGAGAATAAAAACACAATGCCTTACTTACTGAGTTACTCAAACCTCAATGAGAAAAATACATTAATTATTTTAATGAATTATTCACGATACTTATTATTTTATTTTACATAATACTGCCTGTAGTCAGTGTAAATCGGCAAGTTATTAAAAAATTATTTACGTTAATTAAATATTAAATATTGAGAGGTTAATTTACAAACATGTAATTTTATAAATAATTTGGTACTATATGTAAAAAAGATAAAGAATGTTCTTTACTACATAGCTTTTCATTCTAACTTGGATCGAAATAAACCATTATGCGAAAAATTGCAATTAAAATATGTATTCCGAAAGTAATAAAATATAGAAATAGTTCATGATTGATAATTCAATTTAAATGAATAAACCAGCCAAATTTAAATTCAAAACCGGCCTTCCTTAATTTTTTTAATTTTAATTTTTTGAAGTGAAAAGTTCTTTAGGCGCGTCTTACACTTTTTTTTTGTGGAGAGTGAATTAGATAGATTAAGCAGTCAGTTCTGTGATGTTTATCACTCGGGTAAAATCGGCTGGAATCGACTAATAGAAGTGTTTTGTACATGGATTAAAATATCTCAAAAACTAAAAACCCGATCTGCATATTATTACCGAGAGAAATGTTCATCGTCTCAGTAATGGGCTATTATTCAAAATTGTATCTTAATGCAACGCCGTGTTAAAGAAGTGAAAAAAGAAAAAAGTGGTTAAAATGATCGGAATGACCAAATGATAACGTGTTTTATGGAAGATATGAATTAAAATATCTCAAGAACTAAAAATCGAACCTGCTGTAAACGAGGAAAATGTTCAGCGTTTCATTCTCTTTATAATGAGCAATTATTTATAATTTATATTTCATATTAATAATATTTGTTGATGTTTTCACATCTAACGTGTGGTCTAAAACATACATCTTGGTTTGAGAAGGAGTTGAGCGGGGGGAGGGGGTTGCGATCAAATAAATACTAAAGTATACAAATTTTATTATTTAATTATTTTGCCGACGTATCGACCCACTTTGCAGGTCTTCATCTGGGCGTAGGATAGGGGGCGGGCGGTGTGGCCGAATGGGCTAAAGCGTGTGCACAGCACCGCTAGTTGCCTGGCAACCGGATAACAGTGATTTGAGATGATTTAAAAAGTACGAGTTCGCGTCCCGGAGCCGAAGGGGATTTTAAATTCCCCGCCTTCAGCCCACGGCCCGGGAAAATCCCGTATAGCCTAAAAGGCGAGGTAGGGAAGAACAAAAAAAAAAAATCTGGGCGTAGGATGTAGCATGTGGGAGATGTTACATCGAAACGTCGAAACTTCGGCAAAACAATTAAATAATACGATTTGTATAATTTAGTATTTATTTGACCGCACCCCCCGATCAACTCCTTCTCATATTATATCACGGTCAAGCATCTCTACATCATTATAAATCTTGGTTGTTTTTTTTTCGATGACAATTATATCACATTTGTTTTAACTATTTTTGGAGAATCATTTTACGACAATCCATCGGCCAAGCTGTTAATAAAAAAATATAAAAAGATGAGAAAATTTGAATTAAAGTCGACTGTTCTTGGAATTCAACTACTCACAAAGCTTAGGTATAGTACATTATTACTTGTACACCCATATGATACCTCTCATATCAGATAGTTTTCATTCTGCTTATATGATGCATCTCCATAAAATGTTTATTCGTATATATAATATAATATTATGAAAAATTTCTATTTAATGCACACAGTTGGTGAAGCGTACCACGGCTGTTAAATAAGAGGAAAATATCCCTCCAGTTTAACAGTTAAGAGATCAGACGCAGCTATCCTTGAAGTTAAACTAATCCATTACTGTAATCGCTCAAGACCTATTTGTTCGGGGCAACAGAGGCTTTTGTTGCTCTCTAACTTACTAAGAGTGTAGAAAATCTATTTCTGAAAGTATAAAAGCTATTCCTGGATATTTTTAAAAATATTAAAAGGTTTCTTTCTGTATTATACAAAGTTCCATGGGGAGCATAGAGCTATTCTCCTCCATTTAAATTTTCAGTAGAGTTTTACTTTCTCAAAGACTATAATGAATAACAATTTTTTATAACTTAAACAGAATGAGATAAGTATCCCATGGGAACAATAGCATCTAGGAGAATTTCGGCAAGAATGAGGTTTTATCTCAGATTCAGTACAAAAGAATTTTTACTTACATTGAAACTTAAATGAATATAAGTATTATTATTTATATTTACTGTATTTTTATGTTTATTAATTAAATTCAAGCGGGAGTGCTCTAAGGTTCAGTACTGGCTCTACTTCTATATATTGTATATACTTGCGATATACCTACTAAATATGAGACATTGACTGCTACTAATTTAATATTCCCCATGCCTGACATGTCAGTTTCATTACTTTAATCCGATCTGGAAATTGTTAACAGTTGTCGACAGGTGCAGATTAATATGAAAAAAAAAAAATTCAGTTCATGAAATAATCAATTGTTCAATGATGTTTAGTGAGAAATATAGGCCACTAAAACCTTGGAGAACCTCTCACAGTGACTTAAAAAATAAGCAGTAAATCAGAATAGAAGTTGATTTCGCCTGACTGGTGAGATTAGATTGAGATGTGATTCTGACAAACAAGTATGTTTGTTCCACTAGTCACCTGTTTTTTTTAATGGCTGTTCTAAATAACTATAATCATATAAAATTTATATTGGCATAATTTTAAATTTGAGAATTTTATTCTTAGTATAATTGTTTTTTTTTCTTCTCTCACAGCTGTGAGGAAATTGAAGGAGATGGAAGTACTGCAAAATTGCAATGCTACTCGACTGTGTTGAGTTGCGAAACGGCGCTGCATACTAATTAGTCTTGTGGATGATGAAAACAACAAAAAAAGGATTAAGTTTTACGGAATCATAATCCTAGGTTCTTCTTATTCTCCTTCTTCTTTTTTTCTTTTCCCCTATTTTCTGCATGTCTCTAGGATTCGCAGCCCTATTCCCAGATTTAATACATGTGGTGATAGAGGATTTATAGCTAGTCCAATATAAAGGATCCTAGTTCTTCCAAACAATTTCCAATTGAAAGAGAAATTGTTTCTCTACTTCTGAACCAAAAATCTTTCACCAAATTCCTCTCTATATTTTTCTTATGGATTGCATTTTTTTTATAGATTCCTTCATTCTTTATTTGCCTCTTAATATCTTGATCCACATCATTTATTTCAAATAGTCTTCATATATGATCCACTATCAGAGCCTACTTTCCTTTCGTATTGAACTTCGAGGAAGCATATATACTTTTTATTCTCCAGTAATTCCGCGATTTGGTGCTTTATATCATTGTACCACTTCCTTCGAGGTTTATTGTTGAATATAAGGAAGTCATATATCATGTGATGAAATATCTTAGGATTTTGTCCGTCGCAGTGACATGTAACAGTGTTCGTCAGATGAAACGTTTTAAGTAAGATTTGCTTTGTCCATGCTCAGTTAAAAACTGTGTGATAAAAAAAATATAATAAAATAATATATATGATAAAAACAAAAAAAATAGTATGGCAGTAATCAAATTTTTCGTCTAGTAACAAGGTATTTATATTGGACTTTGACGAATAGTACTTATTCTGCAATCCGAATTTCCTTTTTTAAAAAAGTTCGCCCAAATACATTTAGTAAATTTGAACATATGGATATAATGACGTGAAAACACTTGTTGAGAAACTACCCAATGGTAACACTCTAATGATATGTCTACATTAGGAGATAAGGGGGCCATCTTCTTTTCAGATGCCTCGGATGGTTATCAGGAATTGAAGAGGAAGCAAGGTTAGAAACGAGAGGGTTGGGATGATTCGGAAGTTTATTATGGAAAGGTAGGTATCTGGATTGGACCATATCTGAAACATTAAGGTCATTATGGATGGTTTTATTTGTAACAAAATTGGAAGCATTAAGGATTTTACGAAGGATTTTGAATTGTAAGGATTGGATACGAGAGGAATTCGATGGTTTAGTTGAGTCCCATAGCCCGAATCCGTTAGTCCAAATAGTCCTTATTACAGTCATGTATATGAGTCTTTCTTAATTAATTGGAAGTTTAGAGCGTTTGTCTAATAAGTGCTGAAGTAATCGGAAACGGTTTCTTGTCGTTTCAGTCTGGTGTGATGAATAACATCTAAAATTAACATGATAGCATCATTACTCATTTATTACTATTACTATTAATATTTTCCTCCGAAATAACTTTGTAGGAACAGGATAATACTTGTAGCATTTTTTTTGTGTTTATTGTACCATGAAATGTTTCCTCATTCGATATATTATAATATAAATTAATAACTATAGTTATTTAAGTTTCGAAATGTTAGACTAAAAAATAGACCAGTGGCAATCCAGTTCGTGATTAATTATTCAACGAGAAATCACTTGCTGAAATTAAAAAACTCGGTTTTGGAGAGTATTTATTATTTTTTTTTTTTTTATAATTTTATTGAAATCTCTCATGCTTTTTGTTATGGACATGTGTCCATCCACAGTACGTATGTTAGCGACGAATTCACTAAAAAATAATTTAAAAGAGCATGTCTTTTTTATCTACGGCAGAGAGTCGTCGCTGCTTTAAAATGTTAACACGCCAAATGGAACTGCCAATCGAACTGGGACAGCCGTCTAACCTAACTTCACCTTCCGCCTGATTTTTTCTCCCTTTCTCCTCTCATCAATATCAGTAGAATCACTAAGTCCTAAATTTTCATTTTATTTACTAAATTATTAAATAGTGGTATTTAATATTGAATTCACTTGTATTGGTACTTGATGGGGGAACTAGTCCGGTACGTTGGCCACATCGTGAATATTAAATTTAATTTTATATGTCATCGAATTCCTATCGTATCCAATCCTTACAATCCAAAATCCTTCATAAAATCCTCAACGCTCCTTACTTTGTCACAAAAAAAATCATCCATAAAGACCTTAATGTTCCATATGTTTCCGATTTGGCCCAATCCAAATATCTATCCTTCCATAACAAACATCAGAACCATCCGAACCCTCTCGTTCCAAAACTTGCTTCTTCCTCGATCCCTAATAACCCTCCAAGGCATCTGAAAAGAAGATGGCCTCGTGATCTATTTATGTAAATATATTATTAGAGTACTACCAATCGGTAGTTCTCAACAAGCGTTTTCATGTGATTGTATTATTACTGTGTACACATTTAATAGTTGTATTTTTTTATAATAAAGTTGTAAATATCAATGAATAAAAACAAAATTTATATGTAGACAGCTGATTAAAGTAATTTCAAATTATTTGAGATACAGAGATAGGTGAACCTCTGGTACGGATCAATGAAAATCTCCAATAATTCAATTTCGAAACGTAAAAGTCGTTATAGACGAAAAGGTTCAGTAAAATTTTATTTTCGATTGCTTTTTGAAAGTAGATTTTTTTTTAAAATCTTACCAGAATTTTTTCTGGTCTTCAATTTTAGAATTTCCGAAGACATAGAACATTTTTTTACTATCCTATTTTTATCGAATATTTTAGAAAAATATGCAAGTAGCTAGAAAAGAGACAAAGCGATTACATTATAAATGGAAAAATCAAAGTTTAAAAAATTCCAGCTTAGAACATGCAGGTGAAAAGTTAACTAGACCACATTTATGACAAATACATACTGAAGAAAAGAGAAGGTTCTATTAACACAGCTAAGGAAGACTATATTTAATAGCTGATTAGCAGGGATGAAAAGAAAAAAACACGCTCAACTAAAATGTAATTGCACGAAACGCGTTAAATTAAATAAACGTCATATACCTAATACAGTATTTTTTCTTTATTTGACAACTTTGTAATTTAATTAATTTTTAATTGTATTGTAATGCAGACAATTGTCATTTCGTTGCTCATCATAGTTATTCTAAGGGGACTAAAACTTTATTTTTTTCTTCCAGTTAACAAAACTAGTTATAATAGGTTAGTTTCGACTTAATTTTCTTAGTTACCAATTCCGATGTTCGAAATGAATTCGGTTCATCTTGTTGCTTTGTTAAATAATTGTTGGTTACAAAAAAAAGAAGAGATTTTAATGGCATTTTCAGGCTTTTAGTCGATTTACGTAATTACACAGGAAAGAATCGCAATTAAGGGAAAATTGCTTGGATTTATTCTAGTTTTTAAATAAGAGTTGAAGTGTAAGCCATCGAGACACTAATTACTCCTTAGCCATTTAAAGATGCGTTTAAGGAGCCTTAGTATTCAGGGTAAGATACGAGATAAGTGAGTCCCTCCAAGGATTTAAATGGGGTTCGGTAATTAGACTATAAGCGACCACCTTAGCGAATTATAACAAAGGAAAAAATCCAAAGGAAATTCCGTTTTCCTCATAGCAAGAATTATTATTTAAGATTTTTTATGTTTCTTATTTATTTATTAAAATTTACAAAAATACAACCAATAGATGTGAACCGAACAAGAATAACGATATGAGAACTTGCAGAAATATTACCCAACGGTAGCACTCCTTAAATATTTCTTAGTAAGAGGATTCAGTGACCATCTTCTTTTTAGACGCTTAGGAGGATTAACAATTGGATTCATCATGAATGTTTATGTATTTATAAACTAATATTGTTTATGTTTGTAAACAAGTGGAAGTTTATCATGAAAAGTTTTTTGGATCTGGCCAAATTAGCGACATACTTAACGTTAATGTATTTTGTTTTTGTGTACGGATTTTAGATTTTAAGGATTTGATATTAGAGAAATGCGATAGTTTGGTGGAGTCCTAAAGCCATGTAATTCATATGAGCCATTTGTAATTAATTTAAAACTAACTAGAAATACATTTAGTAAATTTGAATACATGGATATAATGACGTGAAAACACTTGTTGAGAAACTATCCAATGGTAGCACTGTAATAATATGTATACTTTAGGAGATCACAGGGCCGTCTTCTTTTCATACGCCTCGGAGTTTGATCAGGAATTGAAGAGGAAGCAAGGTTATAAACGAGAGGGTTGGGTTAATTCGGAAGTTTATTATGGAAGGATAGGTATCTGGATTGGGCCATATCTGAAACATTAAGGTCATTATGGATGGTTTTATTTGTAACAAAGTTGGGAACATTCAGGATTTTACGAAGGATTTTGGATTGTAAGGATTAGATGCGAGAGGAATTCGATGGTTTAGTTGAGCCCCATAGCTGAACTCCGTTAATCCAAATAGGCCTTATTACAGCGATGTATATGAGTCTTTCGTAATTAATTGGAAGTTTAGAGCGTTTGTCTAGTAAGCGCTGAAGTAATCGGAAACGTCGAGCGATTTCTTGTTGTTTCAGTCTGGTGTGATGAATAAAATCTAAAATTAACAATTGTGGAACTGAAAAAATTTAGATATTTATTTTATAATTTTATTTTTATAGATTTAAAATGCTTATAGTATTTTTTTTTTATTAATTTTTTAAAACCTTCATTTCTCACTCACTTTTTATTTTTGCTTTTATTTTATTTTTTTTATGTTTTAAGTAGAAAATGCGCTGTATATTACGTATCAAATAATTTACGTAACTTCCGAATTTAAAGAACTGCACGACTAAAAAAATAGATTTACTTTCTACAGTTTATTGAGTCTTATAAAACTTTACAATGATTTAATATCTGTATGTAATTTTTATCTATAGTTATGATTTTTCTGTATCAGATTTTTTTTTTATTTTCAATTAATTAGTGGATTTATTCTTTTTTTTTAAAATAAATTAAATTACAATTTATCGATATATAGTGCGATATACTGTACTATTACAATCAAAAAGAGAGAAGGACTCCCCCTTACAAAGTTTATCTCAAACGAAAATTGATTTTGAATATTAAATTAAAAGTGTACGATACAATATGTAATTAATAATAATTCGTTCATATTTCCTTCTCTATGAAAATTAGATTAATTATGGAGTTTATCAAGAAACATACTTTCGACTTAAGCCCTTAAGGCAGAGAATCCTTTCATGTTTTATCATCGATAAACTGTTCATTTTATATATTCTGTAATATTAAAATAAAATTTTAATTTTAAATGAAACTATAAAAAAAGAAGGGGTCTTTTTATTTTTGTAATGGACAATGAAATTTAATATTTATTCAAAATCTACTACTATTCAAATTTATTATTTTCTAGGGGTGAATCGGTATTAATCAAAAGTTATAGGCATGAATATATTGTAACTCATCACTTATTGGATATAATAGTTTTACCGTGCTTATTTAGTTATACTATCTCAATAGTTTTTTATGTTTTTTTTTCTCTTGAGATCTAAATCCAAACCTGTCAATAATATGGCCTGTCAATGATATGACCTGTCGATAACATAATAAGCAGATGAGCTGTTATGAATGTTTTGCGACCTAAATCTTTCCGGTCATTTTCTTCTTTCATTCAGGAAAGCAGATTCTTCATCCAGCCGTTTAATTTAATATGAAATCGAGAGTAAAGAGTGATCTAAAGATTTATTGTTTAGACACCAGAGAGCTGCTGTTATTAGTATTAAAAATTTGAATTGATATTATTGTAGTTTTTATAAGTGCATCTCATTTGCTAAACCAAACATCTGTGAGGTTTATGTCTTCCATATGAGTTTGAGTTTTACAATTGTTAAAATGTATTTATTTTTTGTTGGTTTTTAATTCTTTATCAGCACCTGTCATGGTAATGACAATTAGTAGATTTGTTGTTAGGTAGAAAATGACATGATAGGCATGACCATATAGTACCCAGCAGCACCTCTTCTCTGGCCTATTTACATCCAGCAATCAAGAAAGGAGATCTCTCATCCAGCTCTATTTCAGCCGCCTCCTGATGAACATTTCAGCCGAGGCCATTTCGTTGATAAGTCCATTGTGATGTCCGCGTAGTTTAAGATAAAATCGGGAGTTGAGAGTACGTATGTGCTAGTCAACGGTTGGTTGTCTTAGGTCGGTATGTAAAGTTTTGTTGTTGACATACCAGGAGGCTGCAGTTATTGGTCTTAAGATTTTAGATTGAAAATATCGTAGTTTTTGTAAGTGAGTCCTTTTTGCTGAAACGTAAATCTGTGAGGCGTATGTCCAAATGGGTTTGAGTAGGTAAGTGTATGTACTTAATTTTTGTCCAATTTTCAATTATGATTTAGAAAAAAGTGAGTATAGTATTTTCAGTCGCTTGTTCAAAGTCTTTCGTTTCATTTTGACGTGTGGGCCTCAGTTGTGTTATTTGTTGTGATTTCTCATGATTTAGTCTAATTTCCCAAATTTGATACCAATTTTGTGTATTTATAAACTTTTTTTTTGATAAAATTCTCTATGGACTTTTTTTTTACTGAATGGCATGAGTATGAGAACAATAAAGTCTTGAAAAGTTACCAAAATATAGTTGTATATTATCTGTATTTCCAGAATTTAAGGAAACCAAATTATACACACTTATCACCTTCAATAGTCTCCAAATGAGCTACAGTCGGGTATGTATTGATAATTTTCAGGCTTTAAAAACGGTACATATAATTGCCTTCTCCCCCCCTCCTCCCGGTTTTCATAGTTTCTCATACCTCTACACTCTTCAATAACAAATTAATAATGACGACTCATTTGATATGAAATAGCTTATAACCAATAGATCGGGATATAATGATTTGTTTTTTTTTTCACATGAAGTATGATGGGATAAGTGAACTTTGTTTTCCAAAAGTTTTAAATAACTATTAATATAATAAAAAATATATTATGATTATACGTAAAAAGAAACTCTAATTAGCGAGTAGACAATGTCAAAGGGAGGATCAAACGTTAGGCCGAGCGTATATTCCATTTTCTAATTAAACTTGTTTTCATGCGGCTTGTGTCATACGGGAAGGTTATAATTAATGTGTTTTTGTGATTTTATTTTCAATAATTTAAAAACATCTTGAATCCATTCGACATTGAGTTGAATACCTGTGATTCAGAATCTAGGACAATTTAATATTCTAGATGAATTATTGTTAGGTTAATTGTTGTTCGATTAATTGATAAGTTCCAAGACTGCTACCAATTCTGGAGAATTTGACTCAATCATGATAAATCGAAACTAAATGAAAAGGTAAATGTAATATAAGATCCTCAATAGACGACACAAACTATTTAATCTTTTTTTTTTTAAATCTTCAAAATTCGAACTGAGATAGAAACCATACACCCCTTATAGATATACGGTATTCTGCATACCGACTTACACCTACCAACCAAAAATTAAGGACTACTTACGAAGTAAGCTCGACAGTATAGAAAGTATATTTTCCACTCTAGCAGTTTAGAACAATCTCAATTAAGATATTACACCCCTAATGCCTGAAAATATCTGATTTAGAATAAACATACTTTTCTTCTTTTTCTGTTCTTTTTAGGCATTATCATAAATAATTATGATGATATATACTTCCTTAAAATTCAACAACTTATTTGATTTTTTTTTATTTCTTAATGATATTTACAACTGTATTAAGAAATACATTCAGTAAATTTGAACACATGGATATAATGACGTGAAACACTTGTTGAGAAACTACACAATGGTAGCAATCTAATGATGAAAATGAAAATATTTTTTTATTATCCTGGGACTGTTGTCCCTTTAGGACAAATTACAGATACAGAATAAATGCCTGTGTGGCCATACATAAAATTAATTATTTACATTTATTATTAAGATTAAGATTTTGAAAAAATAATAAAACAAAAAATATAACTATTACACTAAAAACATTCTGATATGTATAATACAAACTATATAATAAAATAAAATAGCATAATTAAAGAAAATCATTTCTGGGGGAACTTTAAAAGTTCTCTTATCTACATTTCATGATCAATCGGGTTGGGAAAGGAGTAGGTGGTTAAAAAGGAGAGATTTAAATGAGGAAACTTATTGTACATGTCGGATATCAGGAGGGATGGTATTCCAGAAGGAGACGGCTTGAATTATAAAGGATTTGTCAAACGCTGCAGTTCGGTGAGGAGGTGGATAGATTTCGGAGGTACGAGATCTAGTGAGGCGGGATTGAATGGAATATTTGAATTGTAGGTTGTGAAAAATATAGGAAGGCCGCTGAGTTCTGATGACTTGGTATAGAAAAGTGGCAAGGAAGTACAAACGGCCGTTGGATGGATAGAGCCACTTCAACTTGGTGTAATACTGGGTTATATGCGTATCTCTTGAGATTCCGAAAACAAAACATAAGGCGCAGTTCATTAGGCGTTTAAGTTTGGCCTCGTATTCTCCCGAGTGTCCGCCGTACACCAGACAGCCATAGTCGAAGTGGGGGAACACAAGGGAGGAAACCAGGTGTTGACAGGATTTATATGGAAGGAGATAGCTTAGACGGTTAAACTGTTTCAGGGTAGAGATAGTACGACGGGAAATTTGGGAGATGTGTGGTTTCCAGAAGAGGGTTTGATCGAATGTAATACCAAGGTTTTTTACGGAAGTATGGAATGAGATTGGTGAGTTGTTCAGGAAAAGATTGGGGAGTATCTGTATGGATTTGAGGAGCGAGGGAGATCCGATCAGAATGGCTTTCGTCTTATTGGCGTTTAGAGTAATCCTATTGTGATTTGCCCAGGCACATATTTCATTTATATCTTCCTGTAAAATGATATATCTACATTAGGAGATCACGGAGCCATCTTCTTTTTAGACGCCTCGGAGGGTTATCAGGAATTGAAGAGCAAGCAAGGCTAGAAACGAGAGGATTGGGATGATTCTGAAGTTTATTATGGTAGGATAGGTATCTGGGTTGGGCCAGATCTGAAACATAAGAAACATTAAGGTCATTACGGATGGTTTTATTTGTAACAAAATATGGAGCAATGAGGATTTTATGAAGGATTTTCGATTGTAAGGAAATAACCAATAACTTTTCCAATTGTTTGGGATCATTTTTAGCCATAACAGTGAACATAATAAATAATTCTACTGTCCTGAAATAGCAGTATCTATGTGTTTAGAATTTTGTTTTCATTACTTTGCGCTAGAAATCTATAAGATCTATTTGAAATCCTGTACAATAGTTGAAGTTAAGATTCTCGGTCATTTTTTAAATTTTTTCGAGGATTTATTAAATCAATTAAATATTTAAAAAATATTATAACAGTTTCACCACAGAAAAGTTCTCTGGATGTCTAAATAAATCAATATGTACTGCTGGTGGGAGTGTGGTGTGACCAACTGCTCATGAAAGATCTAGCAGGTTGGGTCTAGCATTTATTCATGCTAACAGCAAACAACTGTCTTCTATCTTCGGTTCCCGCCTAGTGGTCTGCCATTTCTGCCATTTCTAGCTTAGTTTAATTCTAAGCAGGTCAGAAAAGGAAACCTTGTAACAATTTTATGATTTCAGGTCAGGGAGACTCATGAATTAGGCGAAAAGTTCAAAGTAATTAAAAGTAACGATTTAGCTCCATGATCAATGGTATTTAACATTGAAAGACTTCTTAGCCATAAGCTGAAGTAATACTCATCATTGCTTGCTTTGACGAAAATGTCTTTTTTTAGGAACTAGGGACTGATTAAAGTATTAAGGATTAAACATGGGGCTGGTGAAAGAGTTTTTTTTTTTTTTTTAATTTGAAGGACTAAGGCAGTTTAAATACCATCTCTTTACAAAAACTTCAAAACTCTACACCTCAGCTTATCAGGATAAACATGAAAAAACAACTTTTTTCTTCTTCATTAAACCATAAATTTCAAAACTCATAAAAATTTTAATACATATTTTAAACGTTTCTTTAAAAATATTTAACATTAAATTTTTAAAAAAGTGTTATGCAACTGATTTTCATTAACTACAATTCATGTAGTATCTGTATCCATGGATTTTCTAATTATTTATTTATTTTCTTGAGATTGGAGAAACAACAGCAATAAATTAAATTCTACTTCAACGAACTATGTGAAAAAAAAGTTAATTTAGGATTACTTCAAGCTACTTTTCTGCCAC
This sequence comes from Nezara viridula, assembly GCA_928085145.1. Lineage (NCBI taxonomy): Eukaryota > Metazoa > Arthropoda > Insecta > Hemiptera > Pentatomidae > Nezara > Nezara viridula. The sequence continues at coordinate 25,769,037 of OV725081.1, read as the reverse complement.
CAGTATTTTACGTAGAATATCCTCTTAGTACCAGAATGAATTCTGTATATTCATTCTTTTTCTTACTTCTTTGGTTAAAGAAAATATAAACAATGTTCATTTAATAAATTAGTTTTTTGATTAGGTAAAATACAAAATAATTATTCTTTTATATAAAAAATAAAATGTTATGTCTTACATATTTTTAAATATGTTGTATACTGTAATAGATTGTTATGCTGATAACATTTCTGTTCAAGTGGATGAAAGATATATTAAATAAATGGTTCTGTGTTTTTTACTTTTGGCTTGAGTTTTTTTCTAAGCAGACATTTACTATTTAATTTGGAAAATGACATTTTAGGCACGAGGAAGAATAGTGCCCAACAGAACCTATTCCTGGTCTTTATTGTTTTCTTAATTGAGGAAAGAAGATCTCTCATCCAGTTCTTTTTCAGTCACCTCCTGATGAGGGGGCGGGGTGGCCGAATAGGCTAAAGCGTGTGCACAGCACCGCTAGTTGCCTGGCAACCGGATAACAGAGATTTGAGATGATATAAAAAGTACGGGTTCGCGTCCCGGTGCGGGAGGGGATTTTCAATTCCCCGCCCTCACCCTCCGGCCCGGGAAAATCCCGTATAGCCTAAAAGGCGAGGTAGGGAACAAAAAAAAAAAAAAAAAAAAAAAGGTCACCTCCTGATGAGCATTTTTTGCCATATCATTCATAACTCTATTATTGTGTCTGTGTAGTTTAGTATGAATGTGGAGTAAAGAGCACATATGTGTTGGTTGATGGTTGGTTGTCGTAATTTTGCATATAAAGATTTTTTGATTAACATACAAAGGCATTATTAATAGTGTTAACAATTATTTTAAATTGGAAGGATTGTAATTTTTGTAAGAGAGTATTTTTCATTGAATTACATATCTGTGAGTCATATGTCCGTAAAGGTAGGAGATTACATGGTGGGTTGAATAACATACATTTTTTAAAATGTTATTCTAAATAATTTAATTAAATGAACATAAAAATGAAATTCATAAGATAATGAAAGCACTAGAAATGTTTTGTTTTAAGATTTTGAACTCCTAATTTTATATATTTATTGAGTATTAGTACAGTCTGCCACACTGAAGGGCATTGGTACTAGGGCTATAGTATTCATTTACACAATAAGTACATAAGAAAGGAAAATAAACCAAAATAACCAAGTAAAAAAAAGAAAGTATATAAATAAAAAGATAAAGTAATCTACAAGATAAGTAGAATAACGGATTAAAGCCGAATGATTAAATAAATTTAACACATTCACACCTATATACAATATGAACTCCTAATGATGATAATAAATAAAACCCTTCTGTCATGAACTTTTAAAAAGATATTTCTTTTTACTTTACTGATATGGTCAAATTATATTATTTATTAAAGTAATAAAATGATTGTAAATTAGATGGCTCTATGACCTGTAGTATCTGAAGGTACTTTTAGATATTTCACTAACAATGGAAAACACAATTATCTAACTTAACTAATAGCGAGATTAGCACGAAGCACATCTCCATTTTATCTTTTTTATTTATTGAATAACGTAACATTCTGTCATTTGGACATTGGTTATAGGGAAGTAAGATCACAAAAAAAAATAAATAAAAAATAAACTGAAGATAAATAACAATCAAAAATTATATACACTATATAAAATAAAATAACTTAAAAATAAGTAAATAAAAAAATAAACGCATACATAACTATATACACTATTTACAATCAGGCGAGGGAACTTCGAAGTTCACACCCCACACGGCTAAAGCCAGTGGAGAATTTCTCTTGTTATTGACAGAAGGTGAAAAATATCAAAAATATGAAACAATAACAATAGGATAGGAAACAAAATTAATATTTGTGTATGTTAAACATTTTAATAGTTTAATTAATTTCTAAACCCAACTCAATATTATCAACAACCATTTCCAATAAGGAATGCGGTACAGCTAATCTACGCCTTATGGTTTTAAATACAATACCCGCATAACAGATAAGACACGCGGAAATGTATCAAAAATTCAACGGCGCTGGAATTTAATAAAACACCATCGGGTAAATCAATGACAAAAATAAAGCTATTGGGTTGTTTGATGAACAGCAACGAAGCTGCAACTATATTGAACAAGGAGAATGAAATAAAGAGAAAAGAAGAGGAACAAAGAGAAATATTATGGTATCACCAATGGAATAAACTGAAAATAAAATAAATTTTCTCTCACAAAAATAATTTAACTGGAAATATCAAAAGTTCATAAAAGGTAAACGAATAAAGGCAGTAAATTCTGATATATTAATAACATATTTTTTATTTATTTATTTAGAAATATAATAATATGTCACGTGGACAACAATTATAGTGAGATAAAAATTATATGAACACATTCACACCATATATACAGAAAACATAAAATTAACAAAAGAAAAATAATAACTATACAACTATGTACTATACAAAATAAAATAACTTAAAGATAAGTAAATTAAAAAAATAAAACTCAGTCATACCTATATACAATTAATAACAAGTTTTCAAAATTGAATAGAAAAAGAAACCTGGGTTCTAAGTCTTGCCATACTCCTACATATAAGAATATTTTTTTTACCTTATAATTTAATGTTTGAAATATGAATATTAAGCTTTATGGTCGTTAAAGATATACAAATAATTACTTTCACTTTGTAAGACAAAAGTTAGCAATGTTTCTAATATATATTTATTATTTAAAATTTATTTATTATAAAGATAAAATCACATTAAAGAAATAGGAGAATGTCAGGCTCTCATAATACGAAATCAGGAATCGAAGCAGTTATTTCAATAGGAAATTAGCATTAATAGGGAATGAAATCAGTTGAATATGGCGAATCCAATTCTTACGCTCACTGTAAAATAAAGACTTTTATAAAAATATTTCTTTTATTATAAAAAATGTATTGAGGATTTTACTTTTGCATTGGATTAAATAACCCAGAAAGGGCTGAAACAGGTTTTCTCATTGATATAATATATTTGACGTCGTTCCAAAATAAGATAGTGACTTGTGAAATATTGCTTCAACCGTATAGATGTATTTTTTTTTTTAAATAAATAACCTCAATAAAAGTGTTATTTTTTCCCATTTTTCATCAGACTGATTTATTATAGTTTATAATTTGAATAGACTTATTTTTCAAGATTCAAACTTCTGATCAGTTTGTAAAACATCTACTCTGCTGGTCTAACTATTTGCGCATCACGCTGGACGGTGTATTGGTTCGTAGTAGCTGGTTAAGCCAAAATTAATATTTTGTTTCCAAAATAATATCGAATACATTTTTGAATAGAAAAATTTTAAAATAACATTAAAAATACAGTGATGCTTCCAGTTCTTATACCTGAACTGGATATTTATTATTGATTGTGAGTATATTTTGTTTTGTAATATTTTGACTATATATTGTGTATATCTTAGATGCCTTTTTATATCCTTTTTTTTGTTAGTATATTATAAAAAAGTACTTATCCTTTGACTGAAGTTCAGTGTACTTTGTTCATCAAAGACACGTTCCTAGTAGTTCCCAGGTTTTTATAGTTGCTTTGCCTTCATTGTAATTAAGTTAAAATAGTGCATTAATAAATGAAGTAAATCTTACAGAAGGAAACTTTCTTGGGTATGTTATGATGAAGTTGTATTCCATTATAAAACTTTTAAAATGAAAAAAAAAAAATTCCCTTTGACTAAATAACTGTTTAAAATCATTGGTCCGTGTGTTCTTAGCTGATACTTAACTAAAATGAAAGATAATTGTTCATCTTCGTTTAATTTTCATCTATCCATCTTCTTTCTTAAACGAATTAAATCGTGTATCTATATGCCTAGGTATGTATGTGTTATTTGCTTTTTTTTAAATTTCATTATCTTTAAGTTATATTATTTTATTTATTGTAAATACTTTTTGATTATTATTATTTTTTTTTTGCTTCTGTTTTTTTTTTTTGTACATATAATGTGAATGTGATCTCACCTAACAAAAAATACATAAGTAATAAAAGAATTAATTAATAGTTTTTCTTTACTAATTGGTAAATAGGTCAAATTATACAGAAAAAAAATATTTTATAGCATATTTATTTCCTACTTACCCGTTCGGAATTGAAAGATCCCCTCTTCATGGGATAATAAATAATAAATCTCATCATTGGGTGATCTTTAGTTAGACTCATCAAATACTGGATGAGCTCCAAATGAGCTCACTATACAGGGAACTGTGGTATTTCAGACGTAGAGAAGGACAGTGCACATCTTCCCGGTCATGATTAAGTCCTTTGATTCACAAAAGGAGGTCTCCCATTCAGCTCCTTTTCAGGCGCCGTCTAACGGGTATGTCAGCCGCACCCATATCGATTATCAACCTGTTGTTATGTTCGTGAGGTTTATTATGGATAAGGGAATACATAGTACATATAAATCAGTTTGTTATGTACGTACTAGGAAGCTTCTATATATTAAAGTGTGTGTATTAATTTATTCATAACTAGAGAAACTATAAACATCAAGTGTACAATTAGTTTAATTTTTTGCATAGCTCCTTATTTATTTTTCTGACAAGGTTCAATGTCTTGGAATTATCCTTTTCCTGCACGTTTGAATTTTAAGGAATTTGTCTCATTATTATTTCTGGTAATATACTCGATTTCCGGGTAATGATAGGAGATGGAGGTCACTTTTTTTTTGTATTGACCTCATAAACTAAAAATCTTAGTTTAATTTTCAAACAAATTTTTCCAGCGTTGAGGAGGTTCAGAAGATTCGATTTGATTAAATAAGGGATTTGTTAAGTATATAACAAATTTAAAATAATTGGCATGTCTTTCACTAATGAAGTTCTTCACTTTAGATATTTTAAATTCTTGATGGAGCTTAGACGCTTTTTTTCTTCGGGTAGTTGTCCCTTTAGCAATTTTTCTTAATATTACATTTTATATGTTTTACATTTTTAGCCGATTTTATGTTGATGTGGTTATCATTGAAAACATTGATGTGTTATGAAATAAAGTAGGACGTATTATAGTTTTGTAGATTAAAACTTTTAGACGAATAGAAAAGTGTGTGGATGATAAAAGATGACTTATTCTGTATGATTTCTGTCGTGCGGTATTAATTTATTTACAGAAGTGGACCGAAAATCTTAAATGTATATCAGAGGTAACTCCTAGATAAACATGATAGTTTTTTTATTTTATATGTTTAAAAATACTGTTAATTTTTGTCAAAAATATTGACAATCGGTGAGTTTGTCCAGCGGCATCCAACATGTCTTCATTTTGGTATTGATTTTTAAGCGAGAAGATCTCTTATCCAGCTTCTTTTGTGCCTCCTAAGGTTGTTTTCAGGTATGTTAATTGTCGCCATACCGTTTATGAGGGTGTTAGAATGTCCGTGTAAGTTGTCGTGAATCTTTTGTATTGTGTACGTATCTCGTTAACTGCCGGAACGTGTAGATCTTTATGTAAAGTAATATTTGTGACGTACCCGTAATATTTTGGCTATCCCGTATACCTGTGAAGCGCAGATCCGGATTTAAGTAGATAAATGTGTATGTTCAGTTTCTGTTTTTTATTTATTTATTGAACTTTACAACTTTATTGAATAAATACAACCAGTAACTATGCATAAGTTAGAAATGATGAGATGATAAGATTTGTCATGTTACTACCCAGTGGTAGCACTGCCTTTTTTTTTTTTTTTTTTTTTTTTGTTCTTCCCTACCTCGCCTTTTAGGCTATACGGGATTTTCCCGGGCCGGGGGGTGAGGGCGGGGAATTTAAAATCTCCTCCGGCACCGGGACGCGAACTCGTACTTTTTATATCATCTCAAATCTCTGTTATCCGGTTGCCAGGCAACTAGCGGTGCTGTTACACACGCTTTAGCCTATTCGGCCACCCCGCCCCCATGGTAGCACTGCCTAAATAATTCTAAGTAAGAAGATCAAGAGGCCATCTCCTTTTGAGACACCTAGGAGGATTATCAGAAATCAAGGCAATAGCAACACTAGGAACAAATGGATTCGGATGGGACTGGAGTTCCATGAAAAAATAGATATCTTGCTAGGGCTAAATCAGCGACATATGGAACATTAAGGTCTTTATGAATAATTTTATTTGAAAGATTTGGCGCATTTAGGATTTTACAAAGGATTTTGGGTTGTGACTATTGGATACAACAATAATTCGATGATTGGGTAGAGCCCGAAAGCTCACAGTTTCTGTTTTAGATTTAATTTTTAACCTCTTGAGAAAAGCGAATATAATAGTTGCAGTTTGATGTTTAACATTTTTTCTTTTTTGTTAATATGTGGGTTCCATGTCATTCTTCTGTGAGATGTAAATCCAAGATATCAAAATTTGTCTTTTTGAATAATTTGAAGGTAGTTATAATGATTAAATAAACTATAATAATAATTTACTAATAACAAAAAATAATTGTTACTTGTGTTATATTATTACCTAACTGCTCCACAAGAAATTATTGTTTAGAATTGTCTTCATAATCTTACTATCATAATCGCTTCGATTCATATTGTTTATTCATTGTGTTTTCAGTGTTAAATTTATTTCTGAGAAACGATTTGGCTGAGTTTTTTTTTTGTTTTCATTTTGTACCTGTTTTTACACGGGTGAATTGTTACAAGTATTGAATCTCTAAATTGGTTCATAGAAGTCCTGTAGCATGTACCAACATACAACAACCATAGCTATTGCAGCCCTGTATCGGTTATTCAAACCATTGTTTCAGAAAATGTCTATTGTTTCAGGATATGTAAATCCTTTATGTGTAGAGAGTTTGCAACGGTAGTTGAAATCAGGGATTGAATATGAGAATTATTTTTCATTGGAAATAAAACCTAATTTTGACATTTTAATTGTTAAAAAAATAATTGTTTTATTAGTTTCTATAATAACTCTGATTTAATTGAGATCAGATTAAAAATGACGTTATAATTATTATTGTTAAGTGTTGAAATTTAATGTTTTTTTGTTTTGAATATTTATTTGCACCTGTCAACTTTATGTAAGACATGGGGAAGGATAGTACTCAGCAGCTTTTACTTAGATTGCTTGAGAAACGAGATCACTCCTCCAACGCCGTTTTAGTCTCCTAATATTAAATAAAATAAATATTTTTTAATTAATGATATTTTTCATCTTTAAATTAAAAACTTAAAATGGTATATTTTGCCGAGACCACTTTTGAATACATACAATAAGCTGCCTACAGATGGAATATAAAGCTATAAGAAAATAAACAACTTTTTTCTACCTATTTGATGTTTTATTCTTAGTTTTTGTTTCAAGTATGCCAAAACAATTTATTTCCTTCTAATGATGCAAATGTTCTGTCAATTTAATATTTTCTTTAGGTCGATATTTTGTGTCCTTATTATATCAAATTATCTGTTTGACCTGTGAATAAGCCAAAATAGGACGTTTAAAAATATTACTGTTGCTCAACATTATATCAATATGTACGATCAATGAGTACCGTAACCACATCACGATGCTGTTAAATATTATGTTAAAGTTTATTATTTAAAATTTTTATCCAACGGTTCATAAAATTAATAATATGTTATTTTAAAAATATTTATTTATCTTCCCGAATGGACCCTACAAAGTTTTCAATTAATTAATCAATCTTTGATACTATTTTTCCATGTCAATCAATTATATTTGTAAAACAATGGTTTTATTTTTTTTCACCTAAAAATCAACTGTCTAACACTTTATCAATACTTTAAATTTGTATTTTGTATATTCAACATCTCCTTTTAAGTTTTGTATGTCAAGATAAAGTTAACTAAGGTAAATATACTAGCAATAGACACTTTAAGCAAAATTTCAAACATTATCATGAACGTTATCTTTAGATATGATTGTGGATATTTTCAAATAGATTAAAATTTAGTCTTTTATAGAATTATTTTTTATACAGTAAAATAATTAAGTTAACCATTTATGAAAAAGTTGGGAAATTAAGAAAGCGTATGTTATAGTAATAGACACGCAGGTTTTGTAATCAAATGATTTTTTTATATAATTAAAAGAAAAAATAAATTTTGCCCATTTTTAAACTAAGAATCAAAATTACTCTAATATTCCAATTTATCTTCTGAATAAAAGTGATAAGGAGGCCTCAATAAAAGAAAGGCTCAGCCTTACTCCATTAAAAAATAAGCTGCCAAGCGGCTATTGTGGCATGTTAGACTTGAGGTTCAGTCGTTATCCTCCTAAGTGTTTTAGCTACAAATCCATTCATGTTTACACTATCAACAAGGTGTATGAAGTTTATTATTCGTTAATGAGTTGATTATTATTATTATCAGTGTCTATTACTGGGAAATTCACCTTGTATTATTGCATCTTTAATCTTTCATAATGACATATATGCAGGATTAAATAATAAAACGTATGCTAATGTTGTTGGTGTGTTTGGGAAAGAGAATGGAAGGAGAAGGTGAACTTAGTGGACGACATTGCAGACGACACGATAACCTACAGCAACCTCAACACTTGGTACTTCTTGAAGGAGAAGAGCCACCCGTTGACGGGGGACGAGATGGTCACCATACCACACCTCCCGCTCTTGGTGAGTCAACTTAACTTCATTATGTAGGTGATTAAATAAAGTGATATATGATAAATATATTATATGATCCTTATCTGGAACATATCCCAGCGAATAGGGGAGGAAAGAGGGAAAACCCTAGGTCAGAGAGACAGGTATGTATGGTGGAAGTGGCTGGAGGCTCCTCCACGCTGAAAGGTACACGAGGAGGAAGAAGAAGAAATATATGATAGGATCATAATTACACAAGAATAAGAAGATTTAATTTTGTTTGTCTTTTTTTGGTTCGAATCCGGTTAATGACAAGTAATTAATCATAAGCCGTGGATCGACCCGAAGGTTCGAAAGGCCCTACTGGGGCACACTGAGCCTCTATAAAACGAGTGTCCTTAATTAAATAATTAGGTTGAGCGTGATCGCGACCTGATAACATCTCTGCACAACCATCAGCCTTGAAATAGTATTTCCTTACATAGTACTGAACGAAAGACACTTTATGGGTTGTAGTGGTAGAGGATTTTTTTTTATCTTTAAGCCTTATATCGACATTTCATGATGCTTTCCCGTATCTTCAGTAGTATATAGCCGCCAGAATTTTTCGTTTTCTTATTCATTGTTAGATTTTAGATCTTTTGGCACCCGATCAAGCATTCTCAGCATTTTGAGCAGCCGCATTCTGATTTTCTATATCCATAGTTCTTTCTATCCATCTTGTTTTTGTTCTCCCTCTTGGTCTTTTACCTACAACAAATTCAAACTTATTACTAATACAACCTTGCCTACTACCAATAAAAATTTTACGATATTTTCTGGTTTATCAAGTTGAAAATAAACTTTAAAGATTTCTATTTTTTTCTATCTAAGTTATCCAGAACGGGTTTTATCGCTCAAGTTGCGCCATAAAAAGATTTGAGTTTGGTATATTTCGTCAGGATTTGGAATTTTTGAGGAGAGCACTTTCCGACGGGGTTATGAATTATCGAAATCAGAAGTTTCAAACCAGAGGATAAGGAAGAAATATGAAAAAGTCCGCAGCAAGTGTTATTGTATAACATCTATAAGCTTTTAAATTATACTTTCGGTTGCTCTGTTTTTATGAAGGGGAGAGAAATAAATTTATTGGAAGGGGGAGGGAGGGAATTTCATGCACCATCGACCTTAGTGGATGGGCACCCCTGTTTTTTATAGAAACTCGATTTAGTTTCTATGAAAACATTTATTCTCTATTCAGTCATAATGTATGATAATAATGAATACATATATATATATATATATATATATATATATATATATATATATATATATATATATATATAATCACACAATTAAAATTAAGTTGTCACCCTCCATTACATCTTACAACTGAATGTTACATGATTATATGTTTGCTATTAATTATATATTATTAATTATTTGGCGGAAAAGTAGCTCTCTAACATTTCAGACACATTCCAGCACTAAATCTAGAATTTCTGCGTCGTACGACTGTATTTGAGTTACACTGTTCACAAATACAAAGATACTCACATGCACTGACCACTTAGTGAACATAGTTATTTTGACTCAAGGGATCATAAAACATGTATTTTTACCATGTGTTTAAAATACATATATATATATATATATATATATATATATATATATATATATAAAACTCCATACCATGCTTAAAAATTATCGATATGATATTATGAAGGGTATGACTTTAAAGAAGAAATAAATCAAATAATTATGTAACCGTTTGTTGGAAAGTATTTTCCTCCATGCTATACGTGCCTTGGTTGTACTTCTTTTTTAGGAATAAAGGGACCCCTTACAAAAAAATAAAGTAAATTCCGAGAAATTCAAATTAAACCTTAAGCCTCTTTTGTAATAAGTTTACGGCTCCTATAATAAAATCATAAATGCTCTTAATAGAATGTCCTGAATACTTTCCTTTAAATATTAAATGCTTCCAAGTATCCGAATTGATGTTCTTGGTATAGGGTTGAATCTTATTACAGTTTAGAATTATTGTTGTTTTTTTTTAGGCAATAAACAATGTCATCGTTATTAATTATAATATTATTATAATTATTATAATCAGATATAATTTATTTATTTGATTATATTTTAGTTGCCGTATAGAAAAGTATATTCAAAAAATTAAAAATTGTATATAATCATACAAATATTTTATCTCAAATACATCAAATTATAGAGAAATGGTAGGGTAATCCAGGAATATTATCCTATTCATGTTATGACAAAAGTTCCATATTCCACATGTAATCTGTCCAGGTATTTTTTCTTGATTGTTCTCGTAGGTATAGGATTAATATTTTAATTTAGTTTTAAAACATAATTTAATAGTGATACTAAACAAAAAATCTTTTATTGTTATTCTATTTATATTGTCGACAATTTTAGATTTTATATTAATTTGATATTTGAACTATTTTAATTGTCTGATTTTTACCGAATATGATTTTTAATTTATCTTTAAGAGTGTTATGATATGTGTAATTTAGTATAAATAGGAATGAATTGTATTTCCATAAGGAAAATAATGTTCGTTAATTTGTTAGAGACTCCATTTGTATAAGATTCTTCCCTTATAAAAATAAAGATGAAATACAAATATTATACAATTATTATGTTATAATCATGTAATATTATAATTTTATATAATTTAATTATTTTATATTTATATATATAATTATATAAAATTAAATCCCTACAAAAATTTATAAAAATCGTTCATTTCAGAAAACTATTTACAGCTATTCAATTTCTCATGTAAGATTATGAGTTCAAATTCCAGTGCCAGAAATGGAAGAGAGAAAAAATAAAAGGAAGTGAAAGTAAAAAAATCTAGTGCCCGCATCACACAAATTTCACTATTTTCTCTATTTTTAGAAAATCTTTTTGATAAGAAATATTAGAGTGTATTGAATTTTTTACACTGATCTTTCAGAAGCCTGTTCGTTGCTTTAGTTTATCAAGAAAATCGTACTCAAATCTTTCGTTTGATCATTTTTCTATAAAATAAATCTAATTCCTTTTTTTTGTTTCTTAATGGACATATATAAAGGTATATAAACTTTTCTGAAATAGGTAGGAAAGTCGTGTGAACACATCAAATTTTTTTTAGAGGTATTTCTGTTAAGATATTTCTTTAAAGATCGTGTTGTCACAGCTGCATAGGTTATTTATGATTTGCATTGTAACTATGTTTTCTTTGTAGTTGAGGCTAATGCACACAGACCTGTGCCGGTGATATGCAGTTTCATATTGCTAACAATTATCGTAGTTTGTGTGACTGAGAGGGGAATAGAAAGTAAAACCAATTGCCAAGGATAGCGATATTGTATCGCGTTCCGGACATATCACGTTCTGAGTTTAATACCTTAAAATCTTGATCGTTCATGATTTGTTAGTCATTCATTAGTCAACTCAAAATAAAAATCTCAAATTAAAAAAGATGCATTCTTTTTCTTTTTATTCATGTTTAAACTGTATTAAAATAGAATTTTATCTAGTAAATGTCAACACAAGAATACAATGACATATGTATGTTGTGAAATAAATAACTGTTAGCACTGTAATTATTTATTTACATTAGGAGATCACGAGGCCATATTATTTTTTAGACGATTCGGAGCATTATCGTTCGAAGAGGAAGCAAGATTAGGAATGAGAGGATTCGGATAGTTCTGATGTTTTTTGTGGAACGACAGGTATCTTGATTGAGCCAAATAAAAAACATGTGTAACATTAAGATTTTTACGGATCATTATATTGGAGACAAAGTAAGAAAAATTAAGGATTTTACGACTAATTTTGGAATTTAAGGACTGGATACGAGAGGAATTCGATGGTTTAATAGACCGCTAAAGTTCAACTCCATAAGTATAAAGAGGCCTTATTATAGTCGGTAATGTAGAGCGGTTTCTGTATCTAGGTATTGTTTTTGTTGAACACGGAGAAGTGTGGTATTATAAAAGTATATTATAGGGTAGGAAGCCATAGGTTTATGATAAAGGATAAGGTGATGACCGATATGTTTTCAAATAAAACATTAATGACCATGCCGTCTTTCTTTACGCTATCTATCTAACTTAATTATGGTTTGATACAATCCTATCATATAAAATACCTCAGCAAAACCATCTCTTCTCTTCTGAATCGATGCAAGTTATCTTAGTATATCGGGAGACTAGACTGGATAGACCCTTGAAGCTTTCAACTCACGTCTTCCGGAAAACCCGCAACCTAGGAAGAAGATCTTATCTCCAACACCACTTTCTGAGATCGCCAACATTTTCCTTTATACTGAAAATAAATTACCATAAGCGCGTCATGCGGCAAGCTCTTTTGCACTGCGCACTAAAGGAAATATGACAGATTCAATTGGGCAATTGTCCGATTAAGTATTGTAGTCTAATGTTTTGAAATGTATATATACATAGTCTTTGGAACAGAAAGAGAGAATTACGAGTTTATGTTGAACTTAAAATGGGCGGATGAGAAAATAGTGAGAATTAATATTTACTTTTATATAAATAAGGATACGCTGCAAGCTATAGCTTTTATAGAAGTAAATACTATCGGATATTCGGAAATAAGATTCACTTTCTAATATAAGCTAATTTCTTATTTGGATCCCTAAAAAAATTTTTCCTTAGTTATTTCATTCACACCTGTCACTGAAGAAAGTGACACTAAACAAATGTTAAGGGAATCAATGAAAAGTAAATTGCATTTCAGGTATGGGGAACGATAGTACCCAGGAGCAACTATACTCGGTCTTGATTAAGTCCTTTGAATCACAAAAGGAGGTCTCTCATCCTACTCCTTTTTAGTCGCAGTCTAATGGGCATGTCAGCCGCAGTGATGTCGTTAACCAATCTGTTGTTTTGTCCGTAAAGTTTATAATAGAAACATGAATAAATAAACCATATGTTTTGGTCGATAGCTGGTTGTTGTAAGTTGGAAGTACCTAGATATCAATATAGGTATATTAAATTATTAATTAGATTTTTTTGGGTATAAATAATTTATTTGCCCCTGTCAACTAATAATTAGATTAATATGTTATTATAGTAGCATTAATTTATAAAAGCTGAATAAAATCAAGTTACAATATATATATTTGTATGATTTTAATAATAAATTAAAAACTATTCGTTTGTTAATTTTATTGTAATTTTAATACAATTATAGTTATCATATATAAAGTTAAAATTATTAATCATAAGCAGCCGTAACAACTCTTTTACTTTAGAGCATCTTTTTTGTTTTTTATTTTATTTTTTAATAAATAGTATCCATTTCCATTCCAACGAATAAAATTCTTCGCTAAAATAGGTGTTTTTTTATATTAATAGTAAATAAGTTTATAACGCGAACATGTACATATTTTCGATTTAAATTTAATTTAAATCGAATTAGTTAAACATTTAATTTTTATAAGTCTAAACATGAAATAAATTGGAAACGGCCAAAGACTTTTGTTTTAAAATTGGTAACCTAAGCTTCTATAACAAATAATTCTACCCTATTAAGTATTTATTTTGACGAATTGAAATGGTAAAATAGAAGGGGTATTGTTTCTTATGAGCAATGAATTATATAAGTTAAGTTTAAAATTTGCCATCTACAAAGCTTTTGTAAATCTGTGTAGATTACATATTGACTAAGAAAATATCCGGGCTGTTACCTCAAAAGTCGTCGGGGTGGGATGAACGGGTTCGTGGTGGAAATAGATAAACGCTCTAAACTTCCAATTTATTACAAAAGAATCATTTACAGGACTATAATAAGGCCAATCTGGACTTACGGAGTGGAGCTATGGGGCTCCACTAAACCATCGGATTCCTCTCGTATCCAATCCTTACAATCCATAATCCTTCGTAAAATCCTCAATGCTCCTTACTTTGTCACAAATAAAATCATACATAATGATCTTAACGTACCATATGTTTCCGATTTAGTCGAATCCATATACCTACTCTCCATAAAGAACTTCAAAACCATCCGAATCCTCTCGTTTCAAACCTCTTAATAACCCTCCAAGACAACTGAAAAGAAGATGGCCTCGTGAGCTACTCATGTAAATATATTATTAGAGTGCTACCAATGGGTAGTTTCTTAACAAGCGCTTTCATGTGATTGTATCGTTACCTTGTGCACATTTTCTGGATGTATTTATAATTTATACAGTTGTAAATCTGAATAAATATAAATTAAAAAAATTCTGTTCTAGCCTAATCTGGGTTCTTTTCGTGATCGGCGTTAAATTCGTAGTAAGATGCGGTGGATTCCTACTTTGGTCCAGCTAGGTCAGTCATATCCCCCACTGTGCGACACCCCATCGTTTGGTCTTCTTATCCACAGCGCGCTATGTCATCTGGAGCGAGACGAATCTTTCCGAGTAAGGATGTTTCGAAAGATTGTCCAAACATCGCCGGTAAAGGAGAATCGAAGGTTCTCCAATACACGAAATTCCCACAATTAATCAAAAAGAGGCTTATCAATTTTCTGAGCAGATTTATGAAACATTCACAAACTTTTCCAAATATAAAAAAAAAAACTGATATGATATAATACAACGATAGACAGTACAAAATAACTAAACTATTTAAATAATCAGGAAAGTCCAGGTTGGCGGTCATAAAAAAAATTATATTAATGAAAAACTTTTTTTTTGACAAGGTTTTCACCCAACGATGAAGGTCTTCATCAGGTTTAAAACGAACAACATAGAAAGGACATATGATATTGTAAAAGTTACAGAATATTTAAATTTTTTATTTTTTATTTATTAAATAAAATAACATTTTGCCACATGAACAATAACAGTGAGGTAACTAAATTAACTCTTCATTTGCAGAAAATATAAAATAAACATACGCAAAATAACAAATAAACAATAAACAAAAAGTATATACAATAAATAAAGAAAAGATAAAAAATTATAAACAGTGTAAATGAAGTATTGAGAACATACAAATGTATATTTAAGCAACTAGAAACTAAAATAATGAATATAAAATTAGTAACGATAAATGAAGATTGAATGAACGAAAAATTGAATACAATAAAGAGAATGGATGATACACGGAATTATGAATATAATATGACAAGTCTTATGGAAATACTAAAAAGAAAGGAAATTAGTTATCGAGGGATGAATTAACAAGTGGATGGAAGTCTAAACAAATAAAAACATACTGAACACTAAAAGGGGTTGTAATAATATAATAGATAATATTTTTAATATTGATTAAAACACAAATTCGTGAGCCCCACCTCCTTTATTGTTATATTTTTTTTTTGTCTTTACATCTTCATCCGCACCTGTCATGGTAGTGACAATTAGCAGATTTGCGGTTAAGTTGAAAGTGACATGATAGGCATGACGAAGAATGGAGCCCAGCAGCACCTCTTCCCTGGCCTGTTTATATCCTAAAATCAGGAAAGGAGATCTCTCATCCAGCTCCTTTTCAGTTGCCTCCTGATGAGCATTTCAGCTTTCACGTTGTGGCCATGTCTTTGATAAGTCCATTGTGATGTCCGTGTAGTTTTAGATGAAATCGGGAGTAAAGAGTACGTATGTACTGGTCAATGGTTGGTTGTCTTAGGTCGGTATGTAAAGTCTTATTGTTGACATACCAGGAGGCTGCAGTTATTAGTCTTAAAATTTTAGATTGAAAGGATTGTAGTTTTTTTAAGTGAGTCTTTTTTGCTGAACCGTAAATCTGTGAGGCGTATGTCCAAATGGGTTTGAGCAGGTAAGTGTATGTATTTAGTTTTTGTCTAATTTTCAACTTTGATTTAGAAAACAGTGAGTACAGTATTTTCAGTTGCTTGTTCAAACTCTTTCTTTTCATTTTGACGTGTGGGCAATGAAAATTCCTTTCATTCCTTTTCTCTGTTGTTAACTCTTTATTATATTTTACATTTTCTGTACATCTTGATAGACTTTACAATATCTCAATTTTCTATCTAACTACTCCATTCTCAATGTTTTAATTTTACTATTTATTTTATTTTCATTTCTTATATAAATTTATATTTCTTTTTTATGTTTTTACATTTTATTCTAAGATTCCCAATGTAACACTTTTGTCACCCCTTTTTGATTATGCCTACTTCATCATTCCACACTATGTAACAGTTTTTATTATTTATCTCTTAGTTCTATTCTAATTATTCTAACAATTTCATTTTACTTTATATCTATCTATTTTATTTTTTTTTTATTTTCACATTTTTTATTATCTTTTTTACCATCATTACTTATGTTTCTCATACCTTGTTATCTGGTTATTTTCTTAGCCCTGATGAAGGCCTGAACTTCAGGTCGAATCGTCGGCATATGTAAAAAATAAATATTATAATTTATTTTTTTGCCTTCCTTTTTGACTGAGCACCCCAACTATTCTTCTCTTCAAAATACTATACGTTTTTAAATTAAATTTTTTCTAAACCTCTCTGAAGTTACTAGAGTAATAAACTTAGGTTTATTTTGTGACTTTATAGCGTTGAAGCAAAGTATATGTTAATACCAATTGGAAAGGAGGGAAAGAAAGATAAGAAGGTAATGGAATCGAGAATTGATTTCAGATAAGAAAGTAGTCCATTTTGTTTGGCTCAATCGAATTGTTTGGTTCTACAATACACCGGGAGCTTTCCTTCAGTGTACATGGTGGACAATTTTTAATTCAATAATACAGTGTGTTTTATCAAAGCTTTTATAGTATTGCGAAAATCTCAATAGGTTTTAAGACATTATTTAGTGACTTGTCATTATGTAAAGTAACCAAACGGTTTTGCCGTTGGCTCAAATAAATTCAATGGGATTCCAATGACAAAACCATCATGAAGAAGAATGATCGACGTATTTAGCCCTGACTGCGATACGAACAGATTTTTGATGGTACGGACCACTGAAACGAACGCCTTATTGGATAGTTCTTGCCTAGCTAACTAAACATCAAATGTCGGACAGTCTAGTTGAATAACTGTGCGTTATTCAAACAATAACGAACTTCCGCTTTGTCAAAAATTATAGGCAGCTTGAGCTTCTGTCCTTTAAATATAAACTAAGTAAATTATAAGTAACTAAAAAATAAATTAGTTATTTACTTTTTTAAAAAAAATTAAAACGTAATAAGCTAAAAACTGGTGAAACAATAATGAATGCAATTACTTTTAGAATATGAAAAAAAAACACGTCCTTTGGAAGAAATAAATAGTAGAAAAGGGAAAATGTTTTAATTAATTAATAAAATTAGATGATATCCTTATAAAAAAATCATTTGGTATCATTAAATAATATACTTCGAGATAATGCAAAGTAGACGAACGATTTGAACGAAATTATTATTTGGCTAATAATTATGCTGTTTTAGACATAAAGCTGGCCTATGTTTTTTTTAATTATTTTTTTTAGCTCTAGATGATAATTGATACAGAGTATAAGAAAACTTAGCAATAAGGGGGTATTACAGTATGTTAGGTTTGGAATATGAATGAATTCAATACATGAAAATTCTTTTCATTACTGGACTAGTAAGAATGTTTTCATCTGGTGAATAAAAAGATGAAAATTCACGAGAAATATTGGATGAAGTATTATTTTTAATGAGCAAAGAATATGAGTATTATAAATTACATACGAAACACTAAAATATCTACGATACTATCAGAATTGCAGTTTTGATTTTTATCACCTATGATCAGAAATCTCACAAACGGTGGTCTCACAGACGGGCTAACTTATACTCTTAAACTCAGAATAATACTATTTATTTACTAAAGATTAACTACTTGACATATTAAAGATAAATAAACTGTAGTATATTGCTTATTGTTTTAATTTTAAAAGATAATATTATGTGTATTCACATCTAAGTTTTTACCTCACAGGTCAGTATAATAAAAATCAAAATTAACTTCTGATAATTATTTATTGTACGTTTGGGAGAATCTGTGTCTCCCTCCTCAGCAACGTTTTTTCGGGAGAATAAAATATTTGGCCAGTAATTATTTTATTTTTTATTTTTTTTTTTTAGCTTTAGATGATAATTGATACCGAGTAAACTTAGCAAAAAAAAAGCAATAAAACTAAATTACAGTTCATCTAGTGAATAAAAATGAATGAAAAGAGGAAAATTCACAAGGAATATCGGATGAATATTATTTATAATGAGGAAACAATATGTTTATGAGAATTATAAACTATTGAATTAAAAATATATTAAAAAAATGAGAATTAAAAACACTGAAATATCTACCATACTATCGGAATTGCAGCTTTCATTGATAAAACAGTACATCTTTTTAAAAACATAACGATTTGTTGACCTTACATCAATTTATGTAGAGTCCATCATTAAAATAAAATTTGAAACTACGATAAGAAATCTCATTGAAGGAAGTTAGTGGACTGTTCTACATATCATATGTGATAAATAGTCAGGACGCAGTCATTTTTAAGGTTTTTTTAAAAACCTTAAAAATGACTGCGTCCTGACTATTTATCACCTATGATAAGAAATCTCTTAAACGCTACACTAACGGTCTAAACATATACTCCTAAACTCAGAATAATACTATTTATTCACAATATTTTACTACTTCGCATATTCAAGACAAATAAACTATAACAACCTTTTCCTGACCAATTAATAAATTATCTATTCAATTGAAAGATATTTATTGTTTTAATTTTTATAGATAATAGTATGCCTATTCACACTTAAATTTATGCCTCACAGTTCAGTATAATAAAAATCAAAATTTATTTCTGATAAATATTTCGTATACGTTTTGGGAAACCTATATCCCCCTCCGAATTCATTCCCCCTTTTTTGGGAGAATAAAATATTGCTGAGGAGGAGAACGCAGATTTCCCAAAACGTACAATAAATAGTTATCAGAAGTTTATTTTTATTTTTATTATACTGACCTCTAAGGCATAAGCTTTAATATACTTGATAATATAAAGGTCAAAAATTGAATAACTATGGAAGATTATATTATATATAACTTATACGTGTGTCTGTAATTTATTTTCTTTACATCTTTTGTAGGTTTTTCCTACTGAATAAAATTAGGTTTCCTACCAATAATTATTAAGCAATCACACTACTATTATAACATGTATAAGTTAATTATAACCTCAGGTAATTAATATTATGATATAATGTACTGCAAAAAAATGATAATTTAAAAATAATTTTTTTTAATCACTGCCATACTGGACCATCTTTTTCCTCAATAAACTATGCCCAACTATTGAGAATTCAATATTATTTTAAATATAAACAGATTTGAAATCAAATTTACCAGTATGTTATATAATCTTACGGTCTGTTTTATATGTGATGATGTAAATACTATTTTAAAAAAAGATAGGTATATTACAATAATAAGAAAATAAGGCATAGTTAATAACACATTAGAGTTGAATATTTCCATAAGCTCCTGCTTATATTCTGCAAAGCCGTCATTATACGAGTATGATACCATCTTCTGACTACTGCAGGTCGTCAAGCCTAATGAATTTTCAGCTTTACTCCTACCACTCGCTATAGAATGGGTTTTATTGTCATTGCTTTTAAGCCTAATATGTCTTAGGCCTTAAGCTATGGAATTGGTTTTATGTCCTTGGAAGACGTTTTCCATATTCTAATAACATTTCAATGTCGTAGGAAATATTACTGTTTCATAGTTTCTATGTAAAAAAGGATTCTTGTATTTTACATTATATAGTAACAGCAATATACTAAAATAAGACTGCTTGAGTAGCAAAGCCACTAAAGTCGTATTTTTCATCAGTTTTGTTTAAATAAAATATAAAAAGTGATTGATTTTATTAATTCTCACCTCAGGAAATCGAACTTCGTCCGAACTTAAAATTGAATTTCAAAATCAACCGAAATACTGAATTTCTTTTACACCTTTAGTTATGTTGTTTCATTATTTAATCTTTTAAGCCCGAGCCAGATAACTATCCTTTCATGATAAAATTCAGTCCATTCCGAATCTACTTGTTTCCAGCCTTGCTTCTTTCTCGATTCCTGATAATCCCCCTAGGCATCTGAAAAGAAGATAGCCTCGTTGTCTTCTTACATAGAATTAAATAGGGAGTGTTACCGCTGGGTAGTATCTCTTCAAGCCTACTCATGTCATTATTTCTAATTTGTGCATATTTACCGGCTGTATTTGTATGCAAATGTAAATTTCATTAAATAAACAAAAAAAATGATAAAATGGTTTGAAAAATTGGAATTGCAACTAAAAACAGAAGTCTTCTAATTAAAAATATATTTACTTAGAGCACTTTTCTAAGCCCAAATTAATTTGAATACTAGACTTCAATAATATAAATTTGTAGCATTTTCATGCCAATTGTAGCCTAATAAATTTCAAATGTAATTATTTTTCAATTCATATATAACCTCAATGGATTATATTTTAAATGGAAAATATAACATTTGATTCGGAAAGTGTTACATTTGAAATGTAATAGGTTACGATTGGCTTGAAAATGCTATATATTAAGGGATTTAGGAAATAAAAAAAAAACTGTCTGTAAAATAACCACATACAGAAAATTAACTAAACGGACTACTAAATATATATTAGACAAATATAAACCGACAAAAAATGCATATCTTACATCATCGAAATGTCCATAATCTTTTTTCGAGGATTTCTAAATCGTGTACAAAATACATCCTCATAGTATCACAATGAGCTTCGTAACATAATGATACATAATTACTTTCGGTGAAAACACGAATTGAACGAGGCGATAATTATGATAACGTTATTACAGAAATATCTCAAAACCAAATTTTTAACCTCTCTAATATTAATTGATATCGAGCCCGTTGATACTGCCCGAATGCAAGTGTCATAAAAACTTAAAACCACAAAATAATTTTAGAATTCAACTGACAAATTTAGACTAAATAGAAATAATAACTAATGAAGATAAAGAGTTACCTTGTTTTGGAGTGTTTGAAAAAAATAAGACGTATGGCAATTCACATATTAATATCTTAAATAATTTAATACAAAAAAAAATGTTGAAAAACGTTAGTTTTGAAACTTCAAAATTATTTGTACTATGTTGAAGGATGGACTGACACTTATTAAGTCCTTACAGTTTCGATGAATTAGAAAAAATAAGTTTCGATGAAGAGAGGAAAATATTTTCAGTCTTAAATTAAGAGATATAATAACTGTGTAATTCGTATACATTTTTTTTTTCTTTCATACTTATGAAGATGAACAAAAGAGGATTTTTCCCGTAAATTCTTTTCAAGATTTACTTGGAAAAAGTCGTAATTGAAAACAAAAGAGACATTTTAACAATCCCCTTTGCTTGAAGTTTACTTTCTTATGTAAAAATAAATCTTTATGGATCCACGTTTTGTTTATTGTTTTAAGAGTAATGATAAATTTTTATTCAAATTTATTGAATAATAACATTATATCACTTGAACAATGCATTTAGGGAGGTAAAACCATATTAACACTATATATATATATATATATATATATATATATATATATATATATATATATATATATATATATATATATATATATATATATATATATATAAAATAAAATAAACACAATGAAAATAAAATAAAATAATGATCAAAAAGTATAGACAGTACATAAAATAAAATAACTTAAAGATAAATAAATTCAAATAAACAAAAACACATACATACCTATATACACTATTTACAATCAGGCGACGGAACTCCAAGAAAAAAGCAGGGCTCCAGGAGATCCCTGAGCTACTCTTTCAACTGCTTCACAGGTACTAAAGCCAGTAGATAATTTCCCTTATTACCAACAGAAGATGGATTTACTTAATTTTGAATTTAATATAATATTAAACATTGTATAAACATCAAAAATAAGAAACAAAAACACTAGAATAGGAAAAAAAATATTTAAATATTTGTGGAAGTAGCAAGTGTCATGGCCGCAAGTGCAGTATAACTCTCATGTCGCTCTGTATTTGTTGCTTAGTAATGTGCTCAAACTTCAAAGTTGTGGTGTAACACTTAAACAACAGTGAGTTAATAAGCAGTTTTACACTTTTAAGTTGACGTACACGCAGGTGAGGTACTATTTATTAACAATAAATAAGTGATAAATTGGTGCTCATTTGGTTAGATCGAGAGGCCGTTAATTCCCTTACGTGCCTTATCATATTCTGATATGTTCACGGCCGGGGACTCTGTTTACTAACTTCCTTCAGTCATCAGGTCTTCAGTTCGAACCAAAGACATTTTTTTTTTTTTTTTTTTTTTTTTTTTTCCAGAGACTGTTTTATTTAATTTAAATATTTATTGTAAGAAATGTTTTATTTTATTTCTGATTATAGTTATGTATATAGTTTATTTTTTTAATATTTTATTTCGCAATCTTCCATCTTTTTAATTGTTATATGTAGCAGTAGATATTTTTTTTTCTCTCTCTTATCATAATATGGAAGATATGAATTTAGATAAGAGTTCGTCAAGTGAAGATTCGGAGGACGAAACGCCGTTTTCTGAGGTTAGCGAAACGGATTCGCAGTATTTAAAAAGAAGAACACTTCAAAAACGTCATCGAAACACTCCTCCTGGGTCGGGAGCTAATTCACCCAATAAGAAAAAAAACAAATCAGCTAAACCTAAACAGTTAGCAGAGCAAAATAAATCTAAAAAGTCAACTGAACACAGTAAATCCACTAAAACTAAACAATCAGCCGAGCAAAATATATCACCACCTCAAACCAGAAGCAAATCAATTACCATAGCATCAGAGCCAACTGCACCAACCACCACTAACACCAATAATCCTGTTGCCGTTAATAAAATATCAAGCAAAATTCCGGAGCCTCAAGAGTTTTCTGAGCCCGAGCCGCCACCTATTTTCATATCTAAAATCGATAACTTCGTTACATTTGGTCAAGAAATTGCCGGTCTGATTGGACAGACCAATTTCCGCTGTTTCTCCAGAGTTAATGATATCAAAATAAACACAAACTCTCGAGAAAATTACAAAACACTTATAAATTATTTTACGTCCAAAAATTATGATTTCCATTGTTACCAATTAAGACAAGAAAAGCCATACCGAGTGGTGTTGAGAGGACTACACTCAAGCACCCCAATATCTTTCATCAAAAGTGGCCTAGAAGAAATAGGTCACAATGTTAGGCACATATCATGCGTACTACACCCAACGGAAAAATATCCTTTACCACTATTTTTCGTCGATTTAGAGCCAGCCAGCAATAACATCGAAATTTTTCAAGTGAAGAGGCTTATATATTCCACCATTAAATTTGAAGAGCCTAGACAAAAGCCTATAATAGTGCAATGCACTAAGTGCCAAGACTTGGGGCATACAAAGACTTATTGCCATCACCAGGCCAGGTGCGTGAAATGTGCCGGCCCACACGCATCAGACACTTGTCAGAGACCTCGAGACCTGCCTGCGAAATGTGCCCTTTGTGGTGAAGAACATCCAGCAAACTACAAAGGATGCAAAGTTTATAAACATTTTTATAAGCAGAGAACTCAGAACATAGCCTCGAAAAGCGTAAAACTGACCCAAGAAAGTTTTACCTATCTACCTGAAATTGATAATCCATCAGATTTTCCAGAATTGCCAAAAACGACTACTCAAAATACACAGCTAGCGTCTACTTCAAAAGAAATTGATCAACCTCAGCAGGACTTCAACCTCAGCAGAAAAACACCAATCACTACGAAGAAGCAGCAGCCTCGAATTCAGGCGCCTCAAATCTCCCAATGCAAACCTCAACCTCACAATCCCCAATCTCATCCTCCACGTCAGCAAACTCTCCCTCATCATATACCCTTACGAGTCAAATTACCGCCGCAGCATCCTCAACAGTCCCATCCTAACGCCCAGAAAAGAAGTGCAGCACAAGTACCTTCCAATCTAGACCCACCTCGTGCACAACGACGGATCCCGCCCTCAGCTAATATTCCTAATCCACCACAAGCACCTATCCTGAATCCAATTCACAATCAACATCCATCTGATATAACCTCCATTCTTTCATCCTTCCTATTGGACCTCCAAAATACCATAAAACCACTTATCACTCTTCTCACCAGAATCCTGACCGAAATTCCATTCAATTTCCCACGATGAGCACAAAGCCCCTAACTATCCTTTTATGGAATGCTAACGGACTAAATAACCACCGTGACGAACTTGACTTATTTCTTCATAATAATAACATTGACATTGCTTTACTAACTGAAACTCACTTCACTAAACGAATACATTTCTACATACGTGACTACTTCACTTATAGAACTGATCACCCAGATAACACCTCCCATGCCGGTTCTTGCATCCTTATACATAAATCATTACCCCATTCCCTTATTCCTTCAACTCCAACTGATGCCATTCAATCAACTTCTGTAGTCCTTTCAACTCGCCCTTTCCATCTCACATTCTCAGCTGTATACTGTCCTCCTGGTAATTCCCTCTCCTATAACCTCCTAGATACCTTATTCCAATCCCTCGGATCGCGCTTTATTGCTGGAGGAGACTATAATGCTAAACACCAACGATGGGGTTGTCGAACATCCAACCCCCGCGGTAACATCCTATCACGTGTTTCAACTTCCAACAATTATTCAATCCTTTCGCCCATGAGTCCTACTTATTGGCCAACATCCCTCAAAAAACGTCCCGATATCCTAGATATATTTATAACTTCCCAGATCTCCTCCTCACAAACCATAATCAAATCCCTTGATGACCTTTCTTCAGACCACAGTCCAGTTCTGCTTTCACTACATTCGAGCTATGCTCCTAAACCATCAACTCCTAAATTGATTACAGGACGAGTAAACTGGGACGAATTTCGTGATGATTTGGAAAACAAACTAGACTTAAAAATTCCGCTAAAGACAAAAGACGACATTAATGGTGCCATTGAAAAACTGACAGCGTCAATAACAGACAGTATAAATAATAATACTTTTATCAATAAGTTTAACAATTCACAAAAGACTGACTTGCCACAGCATATTCGTATCTTATTGAAGGAAAAACGCAGAGCAAGATCGAAGTGGCATAGAACCAGATATCCAACAGATAAAACTCATTATACCCAACTGACTAACAAACTAAAATCTGAAATTAAAAAATACAAAATTCAAAATTTATTAAATTTTACTGAAAAACTTACACCTACCGACAAATCACTATGGACGACCACTAAAAGGCTCCTGAAATTTAAAGACTGTAATCATCCGCTTCTTACTGAAGCTCAAACCTGGTCAAAATCCGATGAAGAAAAATCACAAATCTTTGCTCGTCACCTCTTTAAAACCTTTAATCCACACCCCGATATTCTTAACCCAAATCACCTTGAATGTATTGAAGCAGAACTGGATATCCCACTCCAAATGTCTCTTCCACCTAAAGCCTTTCATCCTTCAGAAATATCCGACATCATTCAAAGGTTACCTTCCCGAAAAGCTCCTGGACACGACCTAATTACATCCCAGATCCTAAAACTCCTTCCTCGGAAAGCCATTCTATTTCTTACTTATATATATAATGCTGTACTGCGATCAACATACTTTCCTGACCCTTGGAAATTCTCTATTATCAAAATGATACATAAACCCAAAAAGCCACCAGAAAACCCATCCTCTTATCGCCCGATCTCCCTTTTACCCATCCTAGGCAAAATCCTGGAAAAGCTCATCCTAAAACGCCTGTACCCCATCCTAGATTCTAATCACATTATCCCAGATCATCAATTTGGATTCCGCAGATCCCATTCCACTATCCAGCAATGCCATCGTGTGGTGGATGTTGTCTCCTCTGCATTGGAGCGCGGAATGTACTGCACGGGAGGCTTTCTCGATGTAGAACAGGCTTTTGATCGAGTCTGGCACCCAGGACTGCTTTACAAACTCCGTAAATTCCTACACCCTACATACTTCCTCATTATCCGTTCCTATCTTACTGATAGATCCTTCAAAGTAAATCATAATAATGCCTATTCATCCCTTTTTTCCCAGTCCGCTGGTGTTCCTCAAGGTAGTATCCTAGGTCCTATCCTTTACACAGTTTATACAGCTGATATCCCAACCCATCCTAACACAGTCATTACCACGTACGCCGATGATACATGTGTCCTATCAGTTAATAACGACCCAACAATTGCATCCCAAACCCTTCAATCACACATCACAAACCTTGAAGAATGGTGTCAAAACTGGAGAATAAAAATAAATTCCAATAAATCCCATCAAATCACCTTTACCCTTCGTCGTAAACCTATGTCCTCTTGTCCTACAGTATCCTTTAATAATACCCCACTTATTCCTGTTGAACAAATTCGATATCTTGGACTCCACTTAGACAAACGTCTAACTTGGAATCCTCATACCAGACTGAAACGACAAGAAACAGCTCGACGTTTCCGACTACTCCAGCACTTACTAGATAAACGCTCTAACCTCCCAGTCAATTACAAAAGACTCATATACATGACTACAATAAGACCTATTTGGACTTACGGAGTTGAGCTCTGGGGCTCCACTAAGCCATCGAATTCCTCTCGTATTCAATCCTTACAATCCAAAATCCTTCGTAAAATCCTCACTGCTCCTTACTTTGTCACAAACAAAATCATCCATAACGACCTTAATGTTCCTTATGTTTCCGACTTGGCCCAATCCAGATACCTATCCTTCCATAACAAACTTCAGAACCATCCAAACCCTCTCGTTTCTAACCTTGCTTCCTCTTCGATCCCTGACAACCCTCAGAGGCGTCTGAAAAGAAGATGGCCTCGAGATCTCCTTTTGTAAATACATTTTTAGAGTGCTACCAATGGGTAGTTTCTCAACATGTGATTTCATGCTATTTTATTCCTTGTTCACATTTACTGAATGTATTTCTACTTGTAATACAGTTGTAAATATCACCAATAAAAAAAAAAAAAAAAAAAAAATATTTGTGTTTCCTATACTTTGTGAATTTTCTGAACACACTTTTATATTATCAACAACCACTTGAAATAATGAATGTACTACGAAATAATTTACGCCTTCAATTATTAAATACAATACCCCCATAACTGGTGAGAGAAGCGGAAATGTATCATGTCGTCAACGGCGAAACACGGCGCTGGCATTCAATAAAAACACATTATCAAGTAATTATTAAAAATAAAACAATACGGTTGTTTGATGAACTTCAATGCAGTTGCAACTATACCGAACAAAGATAATGAAATAAAAAAAACGAAAAGGGTCATAGAGAAATATCATGGTATCACAAATGGAATAAAATGAATATATATAATTTTCTCTCACTAAAATAATTTAACTGGAAATATCAGAAGTTTATAAAAAGTAAACGAATAAAGGGAGAAATCCTGATACATTAATAGAACAAACCTCTGTTTTATGTCTTGCCATAATCATATATATATAGGAATGAAAAGCGCCTTAACTTCATTCTGTAATAAATTCTGTAAATTCAAAATGTGAATACTATACTGGATGTCCCTTAAAGATCTAAAAATAATTAATTCTACTTTGTAAGACGGAAAGCCAAATAATTAATTTTTAAAATACATATAGACATATGAGATCCCTGCTCTCTAAACCGCGTCACTGGTACTTAAGCCAGTGGAGTTAACAATTAATTGTATGCATTAATTGTACCTTTCATATTAAAATACCTATATTTGTGACGATGAATGTCTGTATGTATTTACATACACATTCACAACCAAGGATTATAATATGTAATAAAAAAATAATCAATTAATTAATTTGAACTTATATATAATTTCTCAAAGGATTTTTTTTATAAAGTTCATCTCCTTCAAGTGAGAACAATAGTTACGTTCCACCTAAATTTCAGGTAAAAAAGGTCAAAGAAAAACAATTTTTCTACGATTCATGATTAATTACACCAGTGATTATTTGAAATATCATTACGGACCCCCAAAAAATACAAAAAAAAAATCAAAATCGGACCATTATTACCATTATAATCGATCGAGAAAAAGAACATTAATTCATATTTATCTTATTTGTATATTAATGTGTCATTCCTTCACTAAATAATTTAATATGCAAATTATTCTGACGTGTTAACTAGTTATTATTTATTAATATATAATATATCTTGGATTGAGGCTTAGTATTGATTCTTATAAAATCTTTTTCTCAAAGCTTTTATAAACAAGGAATTAATATATCCATGAAGAGGGATTTAGGCGTGATATCTGATAGCTGCTATTCTAGGAAAAGGGAGAGGTCTAATTCCCTACGGATTAAGGGATAGGGGTTAAAAGAGAGACTAATCAAGCTCTTCTCATCAGAATGGGAAGCCTTCAGGAAAAGTTTAATACTATTTATTTATAAGTTATCAATCATTACTGTTTAGTTTGACGTACAACAGTATGTAGCGTGAAGTTTTTAATTGGCGTAAATTTATGACTGTATGACTATAATTAATCAATACAATTTAAAACCTATCATAAAAATTAAGTTGACAATAAGTTTAAATATTAGGAACATTTTACTAATATATTAATTATCAGAGATTTCTTTACCTTATTTCAATCGATGGGTTGTTGCAAATCTATCAACCGAAACAAAACAAAGAAAAGCTGCAAATTATTTCACAATGGTTTATTATTTCCAAACAGTTATACATCTAAAGTAACATTACATTCCTAGTTACAAAGAAAAAGAAATAAAAGATGATTCCAATTATTGGACTAAACATTTTTTTTTAAATTATTTGTAATACCCTAAAAAATGAGTATTACTTCAGTAACACTTTCCAAAATCAAAAACCAAAACA
Source organism: Nezara viridula (assembly GCA_928085145.1). Classification (NCBI taxonomy): domain Eukaryota; kingdom Metazoa; phylum Arthropoda; class Insecta; order Hemiptera; family Pentatomidae; genus Nezara; species Nezara viridula. The sequence continues at coordinate 25,739,501 of OV725081.1, read as the reverse complement.
AAAGATATAACCTTTGCAGTAGAACATGTAAAAAATATCTAAAGGCCGTATCATTGCTCCTAATTGTGCGATGTTAACGATTTTTTTCCTTAGGAAATTTCGTAAACTTATAAATAACTATATACAATATCGAAAAAAGTGTATACTTTTTAAGTTATTCGGAATACAATTTCACCGTCCGTCGTTACTTCTTTTACAGCTTCTTTTCGTTGAAGTATGTTATATAAATAAATTTAAAGGGCATCAAGAAGAAGACTTTAGCGAAGTTTCATTGAAATCGGTAAATTCGTTTAGGCGCTACAGTCTATAGTAACTCAGGTTTTTCGGTCGTCATCTTGAAAGGAAAAGGCGGATAGAAATGTCGATGAAGGTGGATCATTCTCGGGTGAGCTCTAATTTTAAATCCAAATTTGAAAAAAATCAGTTCAGTAGTTTCAGGAGAAAATGTGCGCATGGTGGACGCAGAAAAAAAATTGTATTCGTTTTTCTAATTATATCTATTCTGAAACGTGAAACTTTAAATTTTGAATTTTTTTTTCAATCACAATCACAATTAAATATATTTATTTCATAAAGCATATATTTCTTTTAAACTAGCTCAATTTTAAAATGTTTCACTTTTTGTGGAGCATTAAGAAGTTCTCTCTCTATCTTTCTAGACATATACTTTTTTTTTATTGAATTAGTAAAAGTTGATACGATAGATACTTCAAACAACTTTCCTTATTACTGACACATTTATGATATCTTTGCCTAATTATACAATATATATTTTTTGATTTTCTTGCATATTTTTGAGGAGAGACTTTTAATTAAGAAGATAATTACAAAAAATACTTTATTTTATTTATTTTTCCTACCCCCCAGGAATTTATAAGAAAATACTTTTTTTTTTTTTTCATATCCCCTTTCTACTTATTCTTGTCTTTGATCCTTGGATTGTCTTAATAATACTCGTTTTACTGCTTAAAAGAAAATTCTTTTTTTTTTCTTACCCTCCAAAATGTTTATTGAAACAATTTACATATATAGTATACATAATAATACAATATATACATGTAACAAATTCCTTCCACTGTCCGAGGGCATAAAAGAAAAAACTTTAAATAATAAACTGGTTCGTGTTAGTTCAATGAGATCAGACAGAATTAAGAACCTTTTAATTTGGTATTGTATCTCGTGGCCATAATTTTACATCTATCGGTTTTTAACGCCGTTTTTCTGTGGAAGTTTATTTTCGGTTTTAAATGGTGCCCATTACCGTTTGAATGTTATCAGTTTTTGTTGTTAGACTTTATTGGTTTGAAATTATGATTCCCTTGCATTGTTATGTATTTATTGTTTAAGGAAAAATCGCATAGATTCGCTTGATGTTCGCCTTTAAAATTGCATTTTATCGTCTGTATTCAATAGGATAAATTGACGGTTCGGCTGAGGCTATGAGCGTTTTTTAAAAATGTATAGACGTTACAATAACTTTTATTAAAACAGTAAACTTATGAAAATGTATTTAATAAAAAAAAAATTGTTTTTTAAACATTGAGAATAAACTACATTACATACACTTCTAATAAAAATAAACAATATTGAACAACGTTCTTACAAATATAAACTAAAACAAAACTGTCTAAAAATTTTATTTTGTCCCCAAAAATACGATACAAAAAATGTAACATTTTTTTGTAATGTTTCAAATGTTGTCCAACTGTTTATAAAAGTAAATAGTTAATAAGTCGACGTTAAACAAATTCTTAACTATAGAGTTAAACTGTTTCAGAGTAAAAGAATTTGGTATCGTCTGGTTATCGAAAACCTATGTACTGGACCTAAGGACAAGAACTGTGGGAGATAGCATAATTTTCTAAAATCAAACGAATCCAATTCTTTCAAAACAAAGTTCTTCGAACAATAGTTGTGCTCCGTTCAATATAATCAACAAAACCTTATACCACGATCTTTTATCCCATTAGTCTTAGACCTTATCCCTGACATTTTTTTCGAGTTCATAAGTATCTTACAGTAATAGCAGGACGGCCCAGAGTTTTGTAAATAAGCATACATCGGATTTCTGGTAATGGAAAAATTCTTCACTCAAGTCATGTACGACTGTAGTTATAACGCTTCTGCTCAGCCTCCAGTGATCCTTAATGTCAGTAATGCGGCCGAAGCTTGGTTCGGAGTTCTCCTGAGTGAACGAATTTTGTAAATGTTCTATAAAAGTATGCTTGTACTTAATTTTTTATTTTGATTGGTTTATTTTTTTTAAATGTTTTATATAAATTTAATTTTAGTATTATTATGTTAATGTTTAACTTATTGTACATACAAAACAGTCTGGAAAACTAGACAGATAAACCTCTTGTCCAACAACAACTAACCTCTTGTCACAGAAAATTAATTTTAGGTTATAATTTGAAAATTTTTCCACAACACTACCTTGTTTGTTTAAAAGCAGTTGCAAAAACCCGTCAACGTTTCGCCAATTCAGGCATCGTCGGTAGAAAAAACAAAACAAATCCATATCATACCACTCCATGATATCTACCTTTCTTTCATTATGCGAATTGGATGTTATGAAGAGATCCAATCTTGAGTTTGTTTAGTTTTTCTACCCGATGATGTCTGAATTACCGAAACGTTAGTGTTTTTTTATTATTTTGCACCTGCTTTAGAAACACAAGGTTTGTTGTTTACAGTTTTCCAATTATAACCTACAATACTAATATTAGTGTTTTTTTTTCTTTTACCAGTTGATTACATATTGTGCTATGATCCTTACAGAGCGTACTCCTGGTCGCTGAGCAGGATTTCCCAACCCCGATGCTGACGATTGTTAACGCCGCCGTTCCTTATATTTATGGCAAACTTGGATCAGTCTTCATGACAGCGAAGGTGAAAGAACTCCTCTTCGACGGAGTCCTCATAGACTGTACTGCGAAGAACATAGTACCGAAAGCGATATGCATAGCGATCAAACAGAACAGCAAGGCCTTGGTAAAGCTGGGTAACAACAAATATCTTTTCTCCTTCTTCGGAATCGTAAGTATACAATGAAATTATTTAGTTGTGATTATATATTTACATAAATGAATTAGACGTAGTTATGCAAGATTCAATTTTTGTTATGTTTATATTTCGCTAATGTGATATCTAGTTGATAAATTGCAAAACTTCTTGGAGCCATAATATAGTTAGGATAGACTTTTTGAAAAAAAATATCTCATTTAAAGCACGGTTAATGAATAAGCCAATGTAATAAATAAGCTACATGAAAGAATAAAATAAAATATAAACTGAAATCGATTATGAAAATAATAAAAGTCTACTAGTTGGCTAACCTAAGGCCTATGATTAGGAACATAACTATTTTATCACCACCTAATTCTTCCTATTATTTAAATTTTCATTAAAATTGAGGAATAATAATTTACAAACAAGTCTTTGGATTTTATGATTCATTCAATTTTCATGTTGGCACCTATAATTTCACATGATTTTCTTATGAATTTTCTACGATAAAGTTGGCAAGGATTTTTGCAGAGAGCAGAATATCTCTTAATGGTTGCCTTACGGACACTAGCGAATCCATGGTTTAGTTTTCGGAGGGGAGGGCTTCAGCCAGAAAGATTTTTTTTTAAATATACAGGATGTTTCGTAATTTAACGGCTGTATTTTAAGTATGTGTTCACTAACACAAAATAAAAAAAAGAAGTTCATATTAACATATATCTCAAACTCATTTATTAATTTATTAAAGTAAATATACCAGACTTTTTGTTTTGTAAGTGTCACTTTTCCAGCTCTGGTTTCTTAAACTGCAAGATTTCATTTGTGATAATCTCTGGCAAAAAGATTAAACCTTGATTTTCACCAAAATTATTGTAGGCACTGTGTTAGTGGAAAGAAATCTGCTAAATTTTCTGACCGATTTTAATAATAATTTTTTCTCTGCCATCTGTAAAAAGAATATGCATTTGTATTTATTCTCTTAACTTATATAATAAAGCTTAACTTTAATAACTTATAATAAGGCTTAACTATATTAGGGCTTAACTTTAACTTTAACTCTGTTTATGATGCAGAGTGAACGAAAGCTCACCGAGACTTAAAAACTCATTTTATTTATTAATTTATTTTATTGAAAAATGTTTTTCATATAACTATATACATGTATGAATATATACTTTTCACCAGTTTGTTTCTGCAGGAGGTGTCAGACAGGATGATGTGTTTACCTTCCTGCTATTTAATTTATCTTTAGAAAAGGCAATACGTGACTCTGGAATATAGACAGCAGGCACTATATTTAATAAGTATGTTGAAGTACGTGGGTTTGCAGATGATCTTACTTTCATTACAAGATCGCTCCAGTCACTTATATGTTAGCTGAGGTAGGAAAAAAGATGGGAATGATTGTTAATGAAGAAAACATCAAATATTTGCGAGCAGGACCTGTAGCAGATGAAGCTGGACAAGAACCAATAGAGATGGGTCCTTCCATCTTCTGGAGGATTTTAAGTTTGTTGGATCAATGGTTACATCCGGAAACAGAATAACTACTTTACAAGCATACTTTAGCACATCAAATTCAAACACTGCGGATAATTCATTTATTATCTGAGCTACCGATCTTTGCGATAATAAATGTTTGTTTTAAGTCAATCATCCTATTTGAACAGTTTTAACTGAATTGAGGAAAACCGCTCACTATAAAACGTACTTTAACAGACCGTCGAGCAAACAATCCTCAGTGCATTTTATGACTTACCAGACCATCTCCCGGAAGTAAACATACAGTTGACAATCTTTTTAAGTTCCAATTGCTACAATAAAATTTAACCAGTTATAAAATTAGCGCGATTATGACCATTTGGTCGACATCTCTATAATAATAATAATAATAATAATAATAATAGAGATGGGTCCTTCCGTCATGTGGAGGAGTTTAAGTTTGTTGGATCAATAATAGCATCCGGAAACAGAATTTCTATGGAACCCATAACCCATGACGATTATTTCAAGCTTAACAGAAGAGAACAGGTCGTCATTTTTCGCCTCAGAACTGGACATAAGCTTTTGAAACACACCTTTTCAGGAAGTTCAAGATAGGACCCAGTCCCCTGTGTGAATGTGGCCAAAATGAACAAACCACAAAGCACTTTCTGCATAGCTGCCAGCTGGTTGAGGACATGTTGAGACATATGGGCCCAACGCTCTAGAGGACCTAAGAAGGACCACTAATTTTATATTTTTACTTCCCGACATAGCCATCTTGAGAGAAGAACAAAGAAGAAGAAGATTAATATATGTTTACATATTTGCATTGGAAAACAATACAAATAATAACGGTGAAATAACAGTAAAATAATTCTGGAAATATAAAAATACATATTATCTAAAAAAACATATTATTAGGTTACTATTGGAAAAATTCCAAACCACAAAGCCTTATGACTCCAAAATGGAGCCAAGGAACCCGTTAATGTTTCGCAAATTTAGGCATCATCAGGACAGAAAACAGCTAATAGAACACCACTCCATGAAATCTAAATGCATACTTATTGTTCAGATAGAGTAAAATCGGGACAAGAAGTTCTGAAAAAATAGCATTAACAATATTACTACATTATTAGGGAAAGTGAAAGCCATTTTTTTAGAGATTGGTTGAATGAAAAGACAAGAAAGTTGCTTTCTTTGGTGACTCACAGGCAGCCAGTTTGTCTCTCCGAAATGGATATAATATGAATCCAAATGTCCTTAAATGCCATCTGAATTTGGACCGATTGAACGAAAATCGGAAAGAAATTGCTTTCCAGTGGATACAAGGCCATTGCGGGCTCCTCGGAAATGATGAAGCTGACAAACTGACCCTGATTAGGTTCTAGAATGATCCAACCAGATATTCCTCTGGACATGGATTAAAATAAAAGAATAATAAAAAGGACCCTCGAAAGTTCACTGAAAGAGAAATATGCACGAAAAATTGAAGGGAAGCGATGGAGTGGATTGCTGGAAGAAAGTAGTAGGATCCCGAGAGACCTCCCTAGAGGACAAGCCGTGGTGTATGCTTTAGAATGCTCGCAGGACATGTTTTGATGCAGAAGCACTTCCACCTCATCGGTATAAAAGATAGCTCAACATGTCTTCTGTGATCCTTGGATATTATGACAGAGAACATCTTGATACAAGTCCTGCATTACATGACATAAGACGTTCGTTTAGTGAAATGGACAGCCCTTATGCTGGGAGAGCGAAATTATATTGGACTGCAAGAGTATGCATGGCTGATCGAGCAGACGTTACTTAGGCACAGGAAAAAATAAATATTAGAAATCTCTGAGCCTAGTTGGTGTGTTAGGTATGTGTAGTGAATAAGAAAAAAAATATTAGTAAAAATCTACAAAGTTAGCAGAAGAAAAACATGTAAAAAATGTTTCATTATTATAAAAACAACAACCATTAAATTAAAGAAGTGTCTTATGAGAAATACTGCATTTACCAATACCACTGTAATATCGAATTAAATACTATAATAAATTTTATAGTAAAACTTTGTTATTACTATAACATAGATATTCAAACTTTTAATTTGACTCAATTAACTTTCACTTCCCTGAAATAAAAGATGTCAATGAATATGACCATGACGTCCTCTAGTGATTCCTACAATAATAGACAGGTTGGGGACAGATAATTACATAGAATCAACCAAACCGCATTTCCCACGGTGGTTTATATAACACTAGGAAATAATGGTTTCCGTTTCACAACCCAATTGTTTTAAAAATATACCTCTGTCAAAGACATCCAATCGTAAAATGGTGGAGTTTGATATCACTATATCTACACAAGTAAAATCTTAGTTGGAAATTTTTTTAATATCAACGAGGAACGTTACGATATCAGCAATAACGTCTCTAAAAATAATTTTAAAAATAAGGGATGGTAAGGTAGTTTTTATAAATGGATAAATGGATTGTTATATTATTCTTCGTCATGACTATCATGCCATTTTCTACCTAACAACAAATCTGCTAATTGTCATTACCATGACAGGTGCGGATGAAGAATTGAAAACCAAAAATTTATGTAATGAAAATTTGAAAATGAATAGAATTAAGTCGAATATATATATATATAAGTGTGTGTTTTTAGTGACAAATAATAACAACAAAATATAAACAATTGTTGCGGCCTCTAATAATAAAATGGTTCCCCACCTACGATACATATGGTTATGTAAGATTATTTATTAAAAATGTAACGTATATAGGATATAACATATACGTTATATAAAAATATATATAAATATATATATATATATATATATAAAAATATAGGATGTAAATATAATTACTTTTGGGTTTAGTATTTGTACTATTGTTCACACTCTTTGTAGCTTCAATGGTGCCATCCCTCTGTCAGAGTTCAATACCTTGGGGCTGTTTGTATTGAGACGGTGGTCTCACACTTCCTTCATAAGATAGAATTGGACAGTCCAGAAGCTAAGCTTAGATTTATATATGTTTGAGTGAATGAACAACTGTAATAGGTAACGCAATGGTTTGAATTTTACATTTATATCGTATTTGTTTGCCATAGTAAAAACAATAATATAAACTAAATAATTCATGGGTTATTTTGGCTGACTAGTTGTATACTCATGATTTTTACTTTTATATTTTTTGTTTCGGGGGAGGGGAAGGAAAGAGGAAATAAAAATGCTTCAATCATAAAATATTCGTTAAATCCTTAAATATCCTTTAATCATTAAATGTTAGTGCAACTTCTTTTAAGTAAGCATGCAGTCCCCCCTACATAAAATTATTACATTCATTATTAATTCTAGAACCTATAGAGAATTTCGTTTAAAATTACAATTTAATATTGATTCTCACTGACGTTACAACATTTAGATCAATTACGAGACTGGTACAAATTATGGAACATTCGATTAAACGACAATAAATCGAAACACATTACATTTACATTTCGAAGAAATACTTGTCCTCCAATTTATATCGAAAAAAACCAAATTCCTCAGACGGATACCGTACAATATCTTGGTCTTACCTTTGACAGAAGGAGGACATGTGACCCGCATGTCAAAATGAAATGGAAGGCACTTTATAGATGACTCAAACTACTTTACCCACTTTTTTTCCAAATCTTCAAAACTAGAAATGAGGCAGAAACTAAATACATTCCTATAGTTACTTAAACAAATATGGACTTACTTCTCACAGATATATGGAATAGCTAAAAATGCACACTTACACAAACTTCAAACTTCCCAATAAAAAATATTACGACTTATAACTAAAGTACCTTGGTAAGTGACAAACACAACCATACATACCGAATTCCTGCATACAGTTGTCCAACACATAAGAACTCTTTACAAACGATTTCACAATAGTTTTCACGGACATACTAACACGCTAATCAGAAATATGAAAAAGGCGTTGGATGAGAAACCTCCTTCCTTAACAAACCATGGTAATTGATTCAAGCCAGGAAAGAGATAATGCTGGGTGCTATCCTTCAGCATGCCTGACATGTCAGTTTGATACTTTAATCAGACCATCTGCTGATTGTCAACAGTCATCAACAGGTGCAAATTTATATTAAAAAATAAAATAAAATTGATTCCAGCAGTATTTTTTTGTTTCATTTCAGATATATAAATTTTAAATGATGTTTAATAATCCGAAAGAATATATGATATTGATTATGTTAATTTAGAAAGTATTTATTTTGATATTGAAGCGAAAATTTTGAAAAAGAGCTGACAAACATTTCGATAAATAGGTTTTGAATGTGATGGTGACTTGAACTTAACTCGCCTAACTTTACGAAAATACACGGCCACAAGGATTGGGGATCAGATGTTCACTTCTACATCAGGATATACTCTTTAATACTCTTAAAAAAATATTCTAGAAATATAAAATTATTCTTTCCTTGTCAAATTATTTTTATTAAGTTCATTCTTTATTTTATAATTAGTAATAAACTAATTTCAAAACAATAAACAGTGCCACGATCTTTTTTTCGAAAAGTGAAAAGTTTGCAGAAGAGAACACAATCCCTTTTACATTGTTAGGCCCATATTTCTGTCACGTTTTCCAAGCCTAATTAAAATGCGGTCAAGTCATACGGCTATGTTTGTTTTGAAAATATCTCGTTTTTCTGAAGCACCCAGAATACGGCCGTTGTTTGAAGAGTAAGGTTCTAATTTGTTTAGTATTAGGATTTATCAAATAAAGCACCAGCAATGATAACAGATATCAGAATATTCCACTATTGTCTGTCGAAAAATATAATGGTTGATTATTAAAAATTCCTTCCTCTAATTAATAAGTTTTTTAAAAATTAAATGCGTTTATTTTTCCATTTAGACTCATTTCACTTAATTTAATTTTTGTTTTCATTGTGCTTTGTATTACTGCATAAGAAAATCTATACATCGTCACTTTATTGTAAAAAAAATATTTACACGTTTGATAGATCAGAGAAAGGTGGTTTTTGTGAATATCGACTTTATTTATCGATAAAAAATAAAACTGCCCTATAATGACACGATTTTTTTTATTAACCAAATATAGTTAAAAGCCCTTAATTTTTAAAATTTCATAAAAGCAAAATTCATCCAAGTTCTCAGAGATTTAATGTTATAAAATGTCAATAAATGAGTTTCTTTGCAATTAACCGACGATATATACAACGTTTTATCAGTACTATCAGAATTCGTTAAATATTTTACTAAATTGATCGTAATGATTTAATAGTTATATAAGTACATGAGGTATGGACTTTATAGAAATCTGTTTTATTTAAATTATCATTCAATATATATATATATATATATATATATATATATATATATATATATATATATATATATATATATATATATATATATATATATATATATATATATATATATATATATATGGGACTGAAGTATTTGATGCCATAGGAAATCAAAGTGAAGATTAGTTAGCACTTGGATGAGTGACCGTCCACCAGGGAAAGCCACGCTGCCCGAGATCTCCTCCTTTCCCCCGGGTATGTGAGACCCGTCATCCTACTGCAGGCAATTCACACCGACCGGGCGTAGGATTGATGATCCTACCCCCATGTGCTTAAATCGGGAATCGGAGTGTGGTCTATGAGACTACATCTCGTGGTCAAAGATCATCAGGATCAGTAGAGCCAACCGAAAAAAAAGATATATATATATATATATATATATATATATATATATATATATATATATTGAAAGAGTCGAATAAAAATCAGGCTATTTCAATATAAGAAAAAACGTATTATTAATTTTAATATTATAATATAATTGAAATTAAATATTTGTTTTATTCAAAGACATTTAATTCCATAATTATAACAAAAGTTTACATTTTATTTGTATTTGTAACTTCATAGTATTGATTGAAACTTATTTAAACATTATATTGCAACTGTTATTGCAAAAGGTCTTATGTAAAAATTCATTTTTTGTTTAAAGAAGAGCATAAAATCGACTATTTCTTTATGATTTATTAGTATAATTTCATATTTTGTTTCCCTCTCCTATTTTACTACTAGGAGAATAGGAACTACGTATAGCACTTGCAGCAACCACTTTATATAAATATTATGTAAATTAGTGTAAATATATAATATTGTATATATTGTGTAATCTACATAATATTGTATGTAGTGTTATATAGTTACATGGATATTTATCATGTACGTAGAAGATTGATAATATAAAACTGGAGATCAATTGATTATATATAAAAGGTGGGGGTGTTTCAATAAGGTGAGTGAGGGAGCTTTAAAAATGGATATTGTTAATAAATCCTAAAATGAGGAAGTAGTGGTAGCATTTTCAAGGAAGCTGTTCTGTGAATAGAAATATACAAATTCTTGGGTTTAAATCTCTTATTTTGACGTCGGATGGAAGAGCACAAGGTGGGGGAGGAAGGTTATAAGATAATTTGTAGTTCTCAGGAATTGGAATTCGGAGAAACCAAGATATTTTGTATGAAGAAAGTATTAGGAAACTAGCTTGGAATACGAACGTGAAAGCACCTGGGAACACCAAATAAAGCTTATGAAACAATTCATTAATCTTAGTTTCATTCAGGTCATGCTCACCGGCCATTTCTTAAATAGGCTTCAGCAGTTCGTGGGAAGGGGAATGAGTGGGATTATTTATTTTATATATATAATTCCTGTTGGTATGACCGATCTTTTGCCGTCTTTATCAGCCTTCTCCATCTCTGCCTATCTTGGGTAATTTCTTTCTAGTTATCAGCATACAGTTCTATTACATCTTTGTTGATTGTATCTATCTGGTTTGAGTCCTTCCACTTCCAGAGACCACTTTTAACGTTTATTGAGACTATTGTTGTATAGAGGCTTTCAAACCGATTGTTCCGAGCTTTACGCCTGTCTTAACTTCATTGCTTTCCTATCATGTGATATTGATTTACTAGTAGTAAGCAGCTCTTTATGAGTCTTTCTTCTTCATCTTTTCTGATCCAGATAGCTCCAGTTATGGTACGGAGAATGTTTCTCTCAGAATATTTTTTTCTAGGGTAATAGGTCGTTGGCTATTCATTGAGGTTATTGTGGATCCCAGACATTAGGATTTAAATACATTTAATTAAAAAATCTAATTTAATATGAGCAGTATGATTGGAGTGATTTTCACCGAAAATGGAGGCCGAGTGTTATTTCCAGCCCAAGGTCATCCAATTTGTATAAGCCTTAATCTGCGGTTGAATTGGGACCGCTACTCTTTATTCAAGTAGCTGCTCCATTTTCTAACGAACCCTTTCCAGGCCATGCCCTTTAGGGAACAAGTTTATTTTGAAGGACCTCATTTCTCCAAGATAGTTACCAAAAACCAAAGTGTTGGTTTAAAATAAATTTTAATCTAGTAAAATAAACTGAATACAATAAGATTTTAGCCTACCTCAATCGCTTATCATATGTAATTGAGTCCTAAGAATGATTTATTATAATTTCGAATAAATACACTTGCGAATGCAGAACGGTCAACAGTCAGGTTGTTGTAAGATAATGGAAGTATATTTGAAAACCCCGAATCGAAATAATTTTATTTTAATGGATCCATTAATGTTGATTCAACTGATAATAAATAGAATATTTGATGCACATTGGTGTAAAAAAGTCTTCGAACAAATTTTTACAAAAATGACAAATGTTTCAATTTAAAAGTATTTTTATCTTCTTAATTGTAAACAGATTTAACCTAGATGTAATACTTTTACTTGTGGATGTAATATAAATGTTTAAGTTAGCATTATTTTCAATTATTAATAAGGCAGTGAAATTGAAATGATTTTTGGATGCTTTTCTTGAACTGGAGTTGGAAACCTTTAGCAATCTTACATACCATTCAGTACCATCTGGGATTAAACTGACTGGACAGAACTCCATTTTTCATTAAAATAACTATCATAAATGTTCATATTTTACCATTTATTAAAAAAAAGGTAACATTAAACAGAAAATAAAAAGCAATGATGAAATATGGCATGTTAAATTAAATTAAATAAAAAAGCGAATAATTCCAAGTATAGAACAATTTTTACAGGTACATTCAGCTTCCTAGATTTTATACAAAAGCTCTTAATGTTAAAAATAAAGAATAAAGACTTGAGTTTATAATAAATTAGTGAAATTTAAACAATAAGAAAGCAATATATAGTCCCTGAAAATAACGTTTACATAACGGATTGGTCCCTTGGCTTATTGTTAATTGAAAATAATGCTAATTTAAATACATATTACATCAACAATGTCTGCAAGGTTACAAATAATAACCAGTTTACAATTAAGAAGATAAAAACACTTTTAAATTTAAACATTTATCATTTTTGTAAAAAAATTCTTTTGTCCGAAGACTTGTTCACACCATTGTAACTGAGTGATCTGTTCTCAATCAAAATCACCTCGATGATATTCAACATGGTCCAAACGTTAAAAATTAAAATAATATTTTTTTTTTCTACACTATTCTTTTACCCACATATGAGTCGTCTATTAACATTAAGGAATAGCTCCTAATTCTAAAATTATGCGAAAAAAAACCTGTTTTTTATTAATAACTGTTTTTTATTAATAAAAATAATTCCTGATATGCTTATTTTTCTTCTTTGTAGCGCGTTGTGTTTTGCAACTAAAATGATCTATTTTGTAAATATGTGTTTTAGCAAAAATATAAGATATTTAAAAATAGGTATTAAAAATAAAAACAAATTAGAGTTATTCCTTTTTTAGTAGACGACTTATATTATGTACTTAACTTTACAGTTTTTTTTTTTTTGCAATTATCTATTTTTATTTACAAAATAAAATAGTGATAGTGAGTTGTTTAACGTATTAATATTATTCCAAAAAATCTGAAATGAATGTTTGTGTGCGTGAGAGAGAAAAAAAAAATAAAACCCAGAAAGTATTTTAACTATATATATCCTACAATAGTTTATTGCATTAAATTGTTTATTAAAATATTTCTAATTTCACTGTATGCAACCTTTTTGCAATTATTAACTCATAATATAGTGACATTTTATTATAAATAATAAAAAATAATAATATAAATCATAAAATCCTAGGATATGTAGATGATATAGCTATTCTCGGAACCAATCAAGAGGACATTAAAAAACTCACAATGGACTAATCAACACAGAGGAAATGAATTTCTTATAATTCTTACTAAAAGTAAATGAAGATGAAACAAAATATCTAGGATTGTGAGCTGAAAAATCCATCCTAACATAATCTAAAAAAATGAAAAATCGACAAATTAAATACTTCAGTTCCACTACACCCTCAATAAATGATCATCTAATAGCGATAGAACAGCGGTTAATAAGCGCAATCAGAATTTTCTCTCTCTTTCTGGTAATAAAATCATGAAAAATAGAAACCCCGACTCAAGAGTATAAAATGTTGTGATAATGTCAGTTATGATTATTGGCTATGATACATGTGTATTTAGCATTAAAACATTAAACAAGAGATGGAGAAAGAGACCAATAAAGAACTACTAACAAAAACTGGTCAACCAATTCATCATGAAGCTTCTACACAACAATAAATTCCACAATAGCTGGAAAAAGACTAGGTGGGAGGCCGAAAGTAAACAAATAAAATATAAGTATCCTTTTCGTAAATTCAAGTAACTAAAACATTTTATATAAAAATAAAAAATAATAAATATATGTCAACTTCTTTATCAAGCATGAGAGGGTAGATAATTGCCTTTAAAATAATAAAACATATTAGATTTTTCATTATAAATATAGTGGTAATGTAATATAATAGTTATCGACTTAATTATTTACTTACTACAGTAATTGTTACAGAACAAACTCCCGAAATGATTAAAAAAAAATTACTAAAGAACCCTTTCAGTGAATCATATCTTATTCATCTTGTCGTGGATTGAATTTATGATGCGTTATCCCCAAGGTACCAGGTCTATATAATATTCAGAACAATCGTAAGACAGCCTGATTACATATTTTTATATTTATAAAAAAGCTTTGACTTAATTTATTTATATTGATTTTCTGTGTGGATAGCTTGTTTTTGGTTCCTTGGAATTGCCCTTCCGATAACGAGTTCAGAATAATATGGGTTCGAATTTTATCAATATTTGATATACTACAGTATCAACAATATTTATAAATTTCTATGAATTAAATTCTATTTCGACTTTCCCCTCATGATCCATTGTAACTTATTTTTTTATTAACTGCTAAACTACTGAAACCTAAATTTAAAAAGCAAATACGATTACTGAAAAATATAATAAAAAATGTCCTTAAAATGAATTAATCTATACCTAAACAATTACTGATATTCACCGACGGTTCGAAATTGGAAACATCAACAGTTTCGTTCTACCTGATGTATAAATGTAAATGTAAGTTGTACTTAGCATAGTTAGTAATGTAAGCTACATCAACTTTTTTCCATGTATACTATCGCAAATTAAGGCCCTATGATATATTATGTAGTCGCCAGTTATAGATGTTATGTTATTATATACTTCGAGTGTCTTTAAAGCCATGACCAACATGTTTGCGAATCGCCGAGGAATACGTGGTATTTTAGGAATTATGAAAAAGCAAAATAATGTTTAAGCGTGTATATATATACTGTATAATCTCCTCGTCATATAGGCATTATTGAAAATGAAATGGCTGATAGAGCAGCAAAGGAAGCTCTTACCCTTCCAGGAGGAGGTAAAGCTTCCTTAATTGCTACCACTGAAAGAGGCCATATACCAAGATTGGCTGACACTGCGGTTCAACACTCCTCCAAATAGATTGAAGGTCAAAAGAATGAGGTAATACCATGGAACAGTTCCAGTCGTCAGTCAGCGCAGAGAGGAAGTTGTCCTCATGGGACCCAGAATAGGACATAACAGCAATTAATTCCACATTTCCTCTATAATGGCACATTATAGTCACCCGCATTGGTTGAGTGATCACTATATTGAGGTTAAGGACAAATAAAATCAGATTTAGAAAAAATATACAGAAACGATAAAAAGAAGCAAAATATACCTTACAATGCTTTTTAGCAGTGAAAGAATTATTAACAGGACAAAAAATCCAAGGATTGAAGACGAAGATATATAAAAAGAGGGTATGAAATAAAATAAAATAAAAACAATATAATCTAAATGTACTTTTCATATTGCCGCCATAACTATGTAACACAAACAAAGCTAACAAAATCATTTTAAAAATAATGTTTCTCAGATTGCGTAACAGTGGCAATAAATAAAATACAGCATTCAATTCAGGTATATCTGTTTTTTGTTGGCATAGTAAACTTTCAGGGAATTTCTCATTTAATGGGAATTTTTTTTTTTCACTTTATTTTGAAACTCACACCTGTTCGAAATATCATCCACCAGCAAGTGTGCTTTCGGGAAGAAGAGTATGGATAAGACGTTGGTAGACGCGAGAGAAAGGAGTGCCCCGCGGCGTCCCTTCGTAAGTTGATTTCATGTTCATTATTTTGGTTTTGGCCAAGCCTTGAATCAGTGAGTTGCTAAGGCCGTGTAAGTTACTGTGAAATATTTATAGTATGTTCGTATGTGGTCGTTAACTATTGGCATCTTTTAAGTATTTATTTAAACTAACGTTACTAACATACCAGAGAGTCTTGGTGATAGTCCTGAAAGTTTTTGATTGAAAAGTCCCTGGTTTATGTATGTGAGTCATTTTGGTTGTCCTGTATATCCGTGAAGTATTAGGTCCAAATGGGCTTAAGTAAGTGTATATATTCAATATTTGACTATGTTTTAATTTCGAACGTCTTGAAAGAAGTAAATATAGCAGTCATAGTCCTTGATTTAGTGTTTTTGCTTTGATCTTTATATGTCGGTCCCATGTTATTCTTCTATCAAATGTCGATCCAATATATTGAACTTGATCAGTCTGAGGAGTTTGAGCATTGCCTAGGTAAGTAGGAAGATATAATGAAATATCAGAATTTTCAAACCTGAATATTTCTCAACATTATTTTTCAAATATTTAAGGCATTATAAAAAAAATAATACATGTACGCTAAGAGTAGAAATACTAACCTGCCGTACAAATACTAAGGTCCCTAACTTCCGTTGTAAGAAAGCAAAAATTTGGAAACCAGTATCAATTGGATAGGAATGAAATCAATACAAATAAGTTAGGTACATTTACACAGAACCACTTTGATTTATTTCAAGTAATGTCTTCAAGTAATCTTCAAGTAATTTTTTACACAGAACCGCTTTTCAAGTAATGTCATTAAACATTTACTTGAAAAGCCAGTATTAAAATGTTTACCTGGCCTTAGTAAGAGCCCTAAGTAATTTTGCAGCCTTAAGTTTTGATTGGTTTATTTTATTAAAGTGAGTAATCCACATCCGAACTTTACTATACCTGATTAAAATGTTAAGTAACGTCAGGATTAGACTTCATGCTTCCATGGTTCCTTGAACCATCTTCAAACAGCAATCCAATGCAGATATATGCAGATATATTAAAAGGCCAAGATAGTAGTAGTTTTATTTCATAATAATTGTTCTACTGACTTGCCTATATATATGTTTTTTATTCTAAAATAGAGAAACGCAACTGCAGAGGAGGCCCGGATCACGGTGAAGAAAGGAGTCCAGGATGTGTACAGCATCGGGAAGGTAGTAGCCATGAACGGGAATTCGGAGAACGTGGTCTGGTCTGGTGGCGAATGCAGGAGGTTCTCTGGGACTGATTCCACCATCTTTCCCCCTTTCAGGAAGCCCGACAACTACAGCATAGTAGCGTTCTCACCAGAGATATGCAGGTTCGATAATTATTTTATATATTAAAACTTATTTTTAATTTACTCAAACAACAAGTTTACAATTCAAATAGACTGTAATGAATGTTTAGGAAAACATATATAAATATGTTTAAAAAATATAATTAAAGACTACGTTTTTTCATATCTATTATAGATTTTACTTTGTTGGGGGTACGATGTGAGGCAAGTGCAGAATTGCCTTGTTAATCTTAAACTCTGCATTTTAATGCATATTTAAGGTTTGCTTATACTGTCCACCGCGGCAATGCTTTAGTCCAGGAATCTCCAGGAAACTCAACCCCGAGAGTTACATAGTAAAATTATTGCGTGAGTTCTTTCTTATAGAAAACTCATTTCAGAGCTGAAGTGTTATTTATAGAACAAGAATTTTTTTTTTCATCACAAACCAAGTAGGAGTTGGATGGAGGTCTCAATGCGCTCCGTCGAGCTTAGTCGTGGTCTCAATGTGGCCCGCGAGCCAAAACGTTTGGAGACCTCTGCTTTAATCGAATGAAGCATATTTCGTTGGCAGTACTCGGCTGTCTAAGTATGAAGTCAAATCCCAACTGTTTCTTTCTGACCGCTGCAGTGAAACTGTAGGCAGTATAAAGATTCTAGATTATGTTATATCCCACCTCAGACACAGTTATGTATCTTGGATCCAGTTGGATAACATGGAACCCACATACCAGACTTAAAAGACATGAACTTAACCGACGATTTAGCCAGTTATACAGACCACTTAACAGAAAATTTAACCTCTCAATTGAAAAGAAACTATTAATATACAAGACCATACTGAAACCCATCTTGACTTACGAACTTGAACTGTGGAGGACATCTAAATTTTTTAATATAAAACAAGTCCAATCCTTCCAGTCTAAAGTCCTCCAATTATCGTCAATGCTCCTAATTATGTAATAACAAAGCCTTACATCATGACCTTAACATCCCTTATGTCCTAGACGTTGTTCCATCTCAATTCTCAAATTTTCAAATTTTCATTAGAACCTAATCCATCATTCGAATCCCTTAGTACAATCCTTATCCTGTTCCAGTAATATCTACAATCCTCCTAGAACGTTGAAACTGCAGTGGCCTCGAGATCTTTTGTATATGCATCACTATAGTCCTGGCAATGACCAGCTTCTCCACACATGCTATGAGCTTATGTGGCTTTAGTGCCCTCTCTTAGTCTCCACTGGATTCCCATCCTAGTGATGCGACGGAGAGAGAAGCGGTGGGATCTCTTGGAGTCTTCCCTTGTCCTCCACACGTGGAGGAAAGGGCCAGACTCGGAACTCCCTCGGCTGGCTGTAAATATTACAAATAAGTATTTTTTATTTTATTTTATATTATTTAATGTTGTCTTATGTTTAATTTATTCTGTTATTCCAAGTTTTATTTTGTTATAATTTACTATTGTTTTCCTTTTATGGTATGATTGTGTTTCATACTGAGGCAATTCAAATTGAGGCAAAATTTGTTTTTAATTCTTAATAATCCCCTCCGAGGCGTCTGAAAAGAAGACGGCCTCGAGATATCTTATTGTAAATACATTTTGTTTTTAGAGTGCTACCAGTGGGTAGTTTCTCAACAAGTGATTTTATGTTATTATTTTCTGTTATCAAATTTACTTAATGTATTTTATTTATTAATACAGTTGTAAATATCATGAATAGATAAAAAAATTCTTAATAAAAAATATAAATACTTTAAAAAAAGGTTGTGTTATCAGATCGGACAAGAGTTTTGATAATTACAGTCTCGTTGTAGTTAATTCTATTTTCACTGCATATTGTATGCTTGATTCTGAGAGATATCCTATCATAAAAATCCGAGATCTGGTTATAAATTATGACTGGTTTCATACATTTCTTTTAACAATTATAATTAATAGTAATAATTTGTATTTTGACAATATCTTTAATGTGGTAAACTTTGTCACAACCTGATATTTGTAGTTATCAGTTAAAAGCTATCAAAAAGAAATATTACAAAAACGGTTTTGAAATTAGTAACTAACGAATAAAAAAAAAAATATATCTGACTCTATTTTTTTTTTCGTCAGTATTTTATGGTGAGCTTAATAAAGCAATAATATTATTTTATTTTATATGTTTATTGTTCCTTTATTATTTCGACTGCATTGAATTGAAAATAAAATTATATTCTAAAAACTTATGCATTTGAACTCACAATAAATCTAAAAATGTCACGTATAGTATAACAAGATCTAACTAAGGATATTATCTAGAAACAGGACACGTAATAGCTAAAATATGTAGCCATCATGAACATACTGCAATGCGGAAAATTGTAAACTATTCGTCTTCTAAACACAGAATATTTATGTGATTGTTTTTGTGAACACAAACACTTTTTAATACCACAGTGCAAACTTCGACTAAACAAAACTTATTTGTGCAATAAGTGAATTAAAAATAAAATCAGATAAAAATGGTAATAGTTGAAGAAAGTTTTGCTATAGCTTCTCATTACAAAAGCACCATACTAAGTGACTGACAAAACTTCCAACAGTTGCCCAACATATAACGACCCTTTATCATCGATTTTATACAAATTTAAACCGACATAATAAATTAAATTATCAATCAGATACATGGCAACTGCTGACATACCCCAGAACATGAGGAGGAGACTAAAAAGACGTTGGATGAGAGATCTCTTTCCTTAACCAACCTAAGAAATTGAAAAAAATTCAGGGAAGAGGTGCTGCTTTCCTTACTTTCCTTTCCCATTCCTAGTCAGTTAGATCTTGTATTTCTAGCACATTTGCTAATTACTAACAAAACGTCGACAGGCGCAAATAAAGTTCTATAGCAAAAACAATTAGTGCATAAATATGAGAACAATAAAGTCTCCAAATGGTTGGGAAGAGAATTTTATATTAATAAACATAAAGCCCTATTTATTATATATATATTAACGATTCTGAGATTCTATCAATAATAGGATATTCTATCAATATATGTTGGGCAACTATTGGAAGTTTTGTCAGTCACTTAGTATGGTGCTTTTGTAATGAGACGCAATAATTTATTGACTGGAAAGTTTGTAGGTGAGTCTTTTTAGTAACACATATATGTAATGAGTATGTCCATATGGGTTTAAGTAAGTAAGTCTATGCATTCAGTTTCAGTTTTGAAGATTTGAAGATAATGAAAAAACAAATTTTAAAAACATTTTAATTTAAGAATATATTAACACTGCAATAATGGCATGATGATGTTAAGAGAAATTCTTGAATATAAAAAAGTGACTCTAAAATTATAAATTTCAAAAGCCCTTTAAAAGTTTTTAAATGAAATTCGTTTACACACTGAAACAAAGATAATATATTAAAATAAGTTTTAACCATTAAGTTTTCGTCTCTTGAACTGCAGATTATTTTTCCAATTTTGGCAAACTATTCCTTTCTTTCCGTTCAGTCAATTTAATATTTATGAACTAGTTAAAGAAAAAAATGCAATATTGTATAATTCCATTAAATTGGTACAGCAAAGGATTCTATTGAAATGGTACAGCATCATTTCTTTACCAGTACCAACTTTTCTTCTAAGTTTGAGCCAAATCGAACAAGCCGTTCCGAAATATTGGTATAATTAAGAAAACGCATTTGCCTAAGAAACAGTATTATAATGGAATTTATATGGGTCATCTGCGCACCAAACCGTACAATCCCAGAAAATTTCATGAAAGTTGGACAAGCGAATATTTTCGTCACCATTGGTCACAGATAGGCAGACTTCCTTGATGTCACTACTTACGGTAGTGAGGCAGCAATAAAAAATATAATTGTTTGTCAAAATTGTTATATCTAATCATTGAATATATTTTTTTTGTCTAAAGACTTATCTACATTTTTCGCGAATGGATATTTCTTAAAAGTCCTTCAGGTTCAGCGGTAAATTCAATAGAATATGCAAGAAGTGTTAAAGCAAGTTTTGGAGATCAACCTTTAGATATTTTATTACCAAGACGAAGAGATATAAGTCATAAATATTTCAATACCAAGACCTTTTTAAAAAATATATAGATAGTTACGGTTTGAGGTATTCCGGATTTTACAATTTATATGTTATGGTTTATAAAATAATTGTATTATATAAACATCTTGAATTGAAATAAATAGGTCAGCTAATTAAAATTTAGTTAGAATAATCAACACATAAATTAAAAACGCCAATTAAAATGAAGTCAAACGTTTCTAAATATCAAGCGGGAATAAGAAAATTGCCCTCCGTAAATTATCGATGAGCAACCTTTTCCCAAGATAGTTAAATGGTCTTCTTTCTTTCCATAATTAGTAGCCTTGATAAATCATCCATAACTTTATTGACGTCCACTTTCTTACGTAACTTACTAGATGATTGCATCAATATTGAGTAGTCAGATAAATACTTCATTTATAGTTGAGGTTTCGATATGAATCTAGAATTATATTATTTGCTTATTTTTGCTCTATATTATCCATTTATTGGATGTTTAATTTTTTTTTCAAAATATATTATTTTTTAGTTTTTTTTTTGTAAGCTTCGGGTCTGATTGAAAAAAAATAAGGGATAAAGTGATTTTTTGCAGATCTAACATTGCGTTTAACAGCAAATAAAAGATCCTCGATTTCAAATAAATATTTTTTGGTGATACTAGGTCGAATCACAGGTAGGTCTACGGGGAGGGGGAAATCCTTGGGGCTGAAGCCTCCCCCAAAATAGTAAAATGTTACCTTGTTTTAGGGAAAAAAATATTTAAAAAATATTGTTCGTGTAATTATATTTAATAGGACTTCAAGTATGACTTAAAAACCATTTCATATAGCTAGTTAGTTTCTTTTTTTCCCAAAAAAATTATCGGGCTGAAGCCCTTCCCCCAAAATTAAATCCTGGATCGGCTAGTGGGTCGAATAATGTAAGACCCATGCCCGAGGGTTCATGTCAATGCTTCTTAGGAGACGAGAAAACAAAGTTTATAAAATTTTATTATTTTTTATGTTAATGTTTTATGACATTTCTATGCAGGAATTTTGAAATTATTATATGAGTCTTCCAGTTGACAGAATGACTAACTCTAATTTGAACATTTTTGATTATTAATTTTAGTGATATTTATTGTTGGAAAATTTATAATTTTATTCACAGTTCTATATTTCAACACTGCGATCACTTACTCTGGAATGAACTTACTCACTGTCTGTACATATATATTATAGATATCCCAACTATAAATATCACTAAAATAGCCTTACTCGATAGCCTTACTAAATGTTGAAATTGGAGTTACTCATTCCATCAACTGAAAGGCTCATATATACTAAAAATGCTGATGTTCAGTTTTGTTTACTGTTGAATAAATGGTTAAATAATAAATAAATAAAATAGGCTTATAGATCCATTGTTTTCGGAATATTGTAATTCCATAAATTGTAAATTACCATTTATATTTATTAGGTTTGAACCTCGAAATCTTTAGAAAATATATATTATTTAAAATTGGAGAAATTTGAAATCATTATATATATATATATATATATATATATATATATATATATTATATATATATATATATATATATATATATATATATATATATATATATATATTGATTTTTTGTGTAAGTATTGTAGTGTTAAGTGGTATAAGTATTAAATATTTTAAGACTAAGATCTAGTAATTTAAAAAAAAAATATATATAGTTACGGTTTGAGGTATTCTGGATTTTTCATTTATATACTATTGTTTATAAAATAATTGTGTTATATATAATAATTGTGAGTATTGTCACGAATTCAGATTCGTTTTGTTGCGTCCTTTAAAACTTATGAATACAATTTTTTTTCGAAATCAAGAAATATAAATTTTTTACTTAACTTTTATGTGAGGATTTTTTTTCACGCAGTAAAATCTAAGAATTATTGACATGGTTTTGTTAAAAGTATGGCAAAAGCGTAAAACTCTTGTCTGACAAGAGCAATAATAATAATAATAATAATAAAGAGACGATAAAAATTGTTTGATGCGATTAATTCAAACTCTCCTCCAGTTTTAATGTCTGAGCTTAGGTTGAAATAGAGAATATTAAGAAAAAAAATCTGGGACATTTAATCCTAGAATAAAATTAACTATCACGTTTCCTTATTATTAATGCACGACGAACATTTTTTTTTTTTACTGGAAGGATAACTTGTAGGATCCTAGTTGGGGGCGATGGTGGGCTTGTAGAGGTTGGCTTTGATCCAAGCTGCGGAGTGGATAACAAGCATCAGGGACCTCCAATTACCTTCCAAGATCTGTCGATTCTACCTCTAACTGTCGGCAACAAGCGGATATTTTAAACTTATCTCTCTCTCTATCTCTCTCAAAAAAAAAGTTTGGGGATTACAGTAACAGTGAAAAACATAAACAAAATTTGTTTATATAAATTTAATTTTGAGATGTTTCGGACTAAATTTTAGGCTTTCATCAGGGATCAAGAAATACCAGATGCCAACAATAAAAAAAGATAAAAAATAAAATATATGTTATCTGCTAATCAATGAATTGTATGAAGTGAATAAAAAATTACTTTTTACAATATAAATTATAATATACAGGGTTCTTCAGCGTTAAGTGCCAAACTGAAAATATGAATTGAGGACCTCAAAACAAGAAAAAAATTCTCGTTTTACAGCAAACGCTTTGTTAAGGAGATATTCACACCTAAATATTTTCATTGTTATGAATTATTTACGTTACATTAAGTAAATAATTATTTCTTTGCTCCAACAACTTTAATAATTAAACGTAAAAATTAAATTCATATTAATGCTCCTCATCTTTCTTCAACAGAATTTGCAGAACGGCACTCGATATGTGTTATTGTTTTTCAAGGTTCAATTATCCTTCTTCGTAAAGAATTAAGGTCATTGACAGGGCTTTCATAGACTTTTTGTTTGATGTCCCTCAAAACAAAAAAAAACCAGTAGTGTCAGGTCTGGAGAGCGTGCAGGCCAAACCACTGGTCCTGCACGGCCAATGCATTAATTGGGTTAATTAAAATTTAGACATTGTCGTGGACCTCTTCCGTAATGTGCAGGACAACTATCTAATTGAAACCATATGTCCCTTTTCAGTAGTAGTGAAATATATTCAACTAAATCATAGTAAACATTGTTAAGAAATTTCAGAAATGTGCCCGCTTTGAGTCGAGGCGGCAAGAAATGCGTACCTATTAAAATATTGTCCATTATCTTTAACCACATATTGCAATGAAAATAATGCTCATGAATTTCATAGGGATTTTTCTGCGACCAGAGATGATTTTGTTCTGATTGAATATACCTCTTCTTGTAAAAGTAGTTTCATCTGTTCAGAGTCATATGAAAATACGATAGATAGTGCATTGTTGAAAATTTTAATATAAAAGGATAATGAATTGTAGATAATATTAAATTAGTAAAAAAAAGTTTATGTTTGTTGGATGTTTTCATAAGTAAAAAAGTATTGCAGCCTACCTGATAACTCCAATAAATGAACCATTTTCTTATTTCGGCTCATTTTTTGCCTGATGTTTTGAGAAATGGAAGTAGCTAGTAGGAGGCAATTTCATACCGTAGCCAATTTCTGGTCCTATTTCGTAGTGAATTGGAGCTCCCCCCCCCCACCCTAATGTACTACAAACAAATCTTATTAGGCGAGTAATTGCTTTTATAATAATTAGTCTTGTTGTTGCCTTCAATTACAGAGTGCCCTTACGCCCACACTGAGCACTTAGGGCTATTGCATTCTCTGACTTGGTTTGTTTTGCGGTGGCGCGTGTCTTCAAGTCGATTCCAGGCTTGCTGTTTCATTATAATAGTTATCGTGAATATTTGAGAAGAATAATTAATATTCCGTGGTATAGACCCCTTTTTATCAGATTAGTAACATCCACCTAAAACTTCACGTTATTATCATAACCTACACATTTTTCATCTTGGAAAATACTCAGCCGTGGGGCATTTACTCCTTAAATTAATTAATTTAATAGGGGTTCTTAAAATTCATAAAAATTCATTTGCTTTTCACAAGAATCGTAAAATAATTTGACAACAGAAGCGTAAAAATAAGGTTCCCTACAAAAATATTGGGCCGTTTGAATTATTTCCAGATTGGAAATATTAACATTTGTATAATATTTGTTACCATTTACAGTTAACTTGTATTGGTTTTCGTTTAAACCTGCATCTTAATAACTAAAATAATGTATATTTATGTAGACCTATGTAAAATGCAAAATACGCTGACACACCAATGCAAAATGGGAACAGATAAAAATAGTGAGTATGCAAAAAAAAAAAAAAAAAAAAAAGAAATGCATACTTGTACTTAACTCTTTGAATAAAGTAAAAACATTCATAGAATAATTTTTTTTTTTACAAAAACCTTTTAAAATTCTCTCAGTTGATTTGATATGGATTGCTCCATTCCATACAAAAAGGCCGGTATTTTGATTTATCATTTTCAATGACCATCATTTAATTTATGCAATCGACCAAGATCTTAGCGTAAAATAATTGTTGTAATCGGACGGTTTGGTACAAAGAGATGGTTTTCTAAATGTTTACCTCACGTTTTACTGCTAAACTGATATTCTTTGATTTGGTATTTGATTTTATTAATGATGAAAAAAAAATATATTCAGACCAATATTAGCAATATGTTTACTTTCACTAACCTATATATGTAATATATAGTGCTTATATAGTAGAAAATTTTCATGATCTCAATATTTACCCTTGTAAGTACTATGATGTTGACATTTTTCTAAACTGTGTTTTCAACGGACATACACGTTTTGAGGTCTCCTGAGTCCAAATAACCAAGTCCCGCAAAATGGTGTGTGAGTGTATGTATGTGAACAGCCTAGCTCAAAAACAAAAATCCGAACGAAAATGAAATTGTGTATTTGAGGTTTTTATAATCCTTGAATGTCACTGCAACATTTTGGACAAAATCGACTGAAAGTGGTTCTTTATATAATCGATTTAACATATTTTTACGATTTTCTCAAAAAAAGTTCTAACAATTTTGATTAAACTCAGTATATGAGTGTATTATTAAGCAGTTTTTAATATAATGTAGGGTTCATTCTCATTGGTGTTCTCTAACAGTGCTTAAACGGCTGATTTTCAATATTAGCTCCCTCTAAAGACCTTTAATTTTTTTAATTGAAATAATTAACCATTTCATTTAAATCTTTGATACAAAGAATAGTTAAATTTTTGGTTTATTTTTCTTCTTTTATCAGTATATATATACATTAGCTAAACACGAAAAAATATATTTTTCAGCAATGTTTTTTGACTTATTATTCAATTAATAGTTAAATTAATTAAACTATACTATATTAATTCGAAATTGGTACTATATGAATTGAATATTATTGTATGATTTGATAATATTATATTAACATGGTAACAAGGTATACAAATTATGACGCTAATAAAATCTAAAAGAATCATTTAAGCTTCGTCTATTTTTCAATTTTTATTACATGAGGAAATAATAATGCAAACATAACGATAAATTAATAATAATTTTAAGAATTGATAATTAATATATTCTTCTCAGTAAAAGGAGAGTAAATTTAATTAATAGATGATATAATAAAGGGAGTATACATTTCTGAATACTCTAATTTACTTCCTCATATTCTCAGAATGAAATTAAATGTCTTTATTTAAAAATTGTAATAATAAATAAATAATAATAATAATAAGGTGGATTTATAAAATAAAAAAACATGAAATAGTATTATACATATCACAACATTTTATTATGATTATTCTAATCGATTTAAATAATTATTCTAATCGATTAATAAGTCACTTATTAAAATATATATATATATATATATATAATCAGGAACGATGGGTAAATTCATAAAATATAAATATTTCACTAACAAATTCGTGTGAATAATTAGGAAATTCTTAAAATTTTTTTGAAATGAGGTCAAAATATTGTTGTTGATGAAACACTCGAACACTATGCGGGCAGATTCACAACAGAGCTATTGATTGTGGGGATAATCGTTCTATTAATTTTTAAATTGTTTTTGTCTTCTGAAGAACTGATTATATTGACCCGTCCATGATTGTATATTTACACTTCTCACCGCTATGAATCAGGGCTTTTTCCATCTTGATTTTTTTCTATTTTGACTATAAATAAACGTTGAATATTTTTAGGCATATAAATATACCTACCTAATCGGGCTGAAGTAGAGAACAGAGGTGTTTATGTATTTTTGTAAATATATGTTCTAAGTAGAATCAATTATTAAATTTATTTAAAATCTACTTTGTTTTCATACTTACCAAATCAAAAAAAAAGAATAAAGTTTTGACATTGGTTATTTTTTGTATAGAAAACAGATAAATTGTTTAATTAATGCTCGCCTAAGAGAACTAAATAATATGATTTTTAGAAAATTAAAATAAATTGTGAGAACTATATATGATTTTTAGAAAATTAAAATAAATTGTGAGAACTAAATAAGATTTGTAGAAAATTAAAATAAATTGTGCTGCTGAATCCATTTTTTTAAAAATTAATTATTCTGTAGTTTACTTATTTAAGTTATCAATATGATAAGACTAGAGAAAAAAGTTAAACTTTTTTTATTCACACTCTTCCTTTTCTACATCACCAACATAGTCCCCATACAAATTTTCAATCTCCTAACTCAATGGAGTAAAAAGCGGTGTGCAAATACATAAAAACAGGAAAGAACTGCTAAAAAGGTGGCCAGTTTTAAAAGAATAAATTGAGAACCACAAAGGCATATCTCTATAACCGATTCAATTTACATTGAAACTACAAAATTTTAAACAAATTCGCTCGAATACTTAAGAACAGGTATTTGCTCAATTATGAAGCTGCGGAGATGTCAAAATTCTTCAAAAACGGAAAAACGTAAAGATCAATTATGTTTGGATAATATACGACCAAATAGATGAGGTTGGTTGGAAAAAAATTAGGCTAACAGAATTTACATTATTAATAATTCCCTGATCGTTGAACAATACTACAGTTTCGATTAAAAGCACTAATGATTCATTAAATTTAAACACCAATGCTCATTTTTATATCTTTTTAGGGAACATCTCTCACTCGTATCCATATTGTTTAGAATTGAGATACGAAAAGTGTTTCTTAATTTTAAAATAGTTTGATAAGTTTTCTGGGAGTGGTGTAGGTCAGTGAGTAATGCTCTGTGCTTATATTCTCAGGTGGTAGATAATTATTTATTTTGTTTCATCAGCCGCGGATCGATGATGGGGGGGGAGACCGTTATGGGGTTACATCTAGCCTCTATAAGGTTAATTAGTAAATTGATAAGGAGGAAAAACATGGTGGTTAAGCCAATCACCTCCTTGTACACCTGTTAACCTCAAAATATTTTCTTCTTTTTGATAAAAAGAGTGTTCCGGTTTTCTTTTTAATTGATAAATATTATTTTTTTTAAATTAAAGAATATTTTGAAGGAAAAGGAAAACTCAAAGAGGACTTATAATGGAATTAATGAATTTCATAAAAAAAAGTTGGAAGGTTAAAAAATTAATTAATAATCATTTAATCAGGTCAATTAAAAAAATATTAAATTGAAATACTTGATATCAAGTAATTTATAGTTCTTTATTAAACGAGAATGTATTCTCACCACATCCTCTAGCTCCTTTCAAAGATATTACAATTTGATTTTAATTTAAGCTAATTTTATAAACTGGAAATGTTTCATTACAAAATAATGTTTGGTAAAGCTTCTACCTAAAAACGTATATCGTGAAATTCATCAATAATATCCTTTGTAAAAGTAAGTTTTATTCTTCAATTTTCGGCAATATTGAAAATTGAAGAAAAAAATATGTTTTTAGAAACAATCAAGAGATTAGTATGAATTTATAAATATTTGAGTGCTATCAGTGGGTAGTTTCTCAACAAGAGATTTCTGAAGTTATTATATTCCTAAGTGCACATTTACTAGTTGTAATTTTTTTTTATAATACAGTTGTAAATATCAATGAACAATAAAAATAAAAAAAAATATAAAAGCGATTAGTTGCTTCTTTTTGGAAATTATTGTCAACATTGTTGGATTTCGTTTTTATGGTATATTCTATTTTCTAAAAAAAACAAACTATATATATTATTTTCACATTAGTTTATTATATACTAATTTATAATTGACAATTTACAAATAAAGTATGTATGAACTTAACTTATTCCGCTGCTTGTAATTTGCGTCTCTGCTAATTACCTCAGCGGATTAGTATTTCCTTGTTCCATAAATAATCCAAAGAGCCAAAATTCCAGGAAGGGAAATAATTCAAACGCGTCTATTAATGCTTATTAGCATGGAATGCAACAGTGATACAATTTTCGAAGTGAAAACTTCTTTTGGCACTTTTTTGTGGGGAGTGTATTAGATTAAGCCTAAAGTTCTTTCCCAATTTATTAAAATGTCTCAAAAACTAAAAGTTTGACCTGCTGATTGTTAACGAGGGAAATGTTCATCATTTCATCCTGCTTGTTTTGAGCGATCATTTCAAATTGAATCTTAACGAGACGTCGTATTAGAGAGGCGAAAAGGAAAAAATAATTGTTGAAAACCAAACCGAGTTTTATTGAAGATATTGATTAAAATATCTCAGAAGCTAAAATTCGGACCTGCATACTGTAATCGAGGGAATTGCTCAGCATTTCATCCTCTCTCTAATGGGCTGTTATTTAAAATTTATATTTCATATTATAAATCTCGCCTCGTTGATGTTTTCACTTACATTTTTTACTTATTTATTAAAATTTATAAATTTATAAACTAAAAATACAATAATTAAATATGATACGGTAATATGACATATACAGATCTGAAGATAAACTACCTATTGGTAGCACCACTCCTTATGTAACATTAAGCTTGTAGATATTATGTACGTAACGCAATTGTGTCCAAAAACACTATTAATGAAGATGTTTGCTGGTTGTTTTTTTTAAACATATAATTCGAATAAAATGTTTTTCTTAAAACCAGGAACAATCACCGTTTTGGTATTGTATTTAATAAAATATAAAGAAAATAATTATTCCTCTAGTGATAATAATTATAAACTACTTTATTGTGCATGCGTTCTATCAGCTCCAATCCGAGGCTTGATAGATCTTACGTACAATAATTACAAAGAATTACTTTTTTTTCTATTAAACTATAAATACAATTACGTACTTTGTGCTTTAATTAAAAAAAATAAGTCTCAGTTAGAACTATCTAACATTAAATAGAACTTAATTATTTTATTAGAGGACAAATCTATAAAGCTATATTTATGTAGATAATATTGTTTGAGAGATGCCCATCCCTCCCCAAGGTCGATAGCGTATGAACCTCAACTCCCTTCACCAAGATATTTATTGCTCTCGTCTTCTTAAAAACATAGAAATAAAAGTACCATAAATTATACCCTTCAAAAATTGTGATGGTGCAACTTGAAACCCCTTGTGGGCATCCCTGGTTTGCCATAATGAGCAAGACTTTACGGCTGGATGTTGCAGTTTGTACAAAAAATTCTAAAATTCTTCCAATAACTAAAAGTTCATTAGCAAATAAGTACAACAAAAATTGGTAACTTCGTTAGACTTTAGTTAATTCCAACGAACGAATATTTTTTTTATAGTTAACCTCGACCACAAATAATAGAGGAATAAAAACTATAAATATAATTTGGCCGTCTTAAATGGTTAAAATCTAGAAATTTATCTCGAGATCAAGTAATAGATTTAATAAATGGAAACAATTGGATTGCATTGGTAAATTACTGCAAGTCTGCTTTCTCCTATAGAATAATGCAACCCGAAGAATTTTACAATTAATAAATTGGGGAATTTTGGTACCAATCTTTTTGTAATTTTTTTTTTTTTTATTTGTTTATTTAGAAATATTACATTCTGTCACATCAAGGACATTTATAATAGTGTTCAGAGAAAGCACACTCACACTCTATTTACAATAAAAAAAAAAAAAAAAATAATACAGAAACTTAATAATAATAAATACAATAAATAAAATAAAAATAAATACAATAAAATAAAATAAATGTATATAAACAAAAGAACTAACCTAATCATACACACTCGGGCTTGAGTGGAGGATCTGGCCATTGCCAAAACTCCAATAGATGCTTATTTACAAAAGGTCTCTGGGCCACTGCCGCTTCAACCTTCGAGGAGGATTGTAAGGATGGGTGGTGCTGGATAGAGATTGTGCAAGGGGATTTGGATGATAGGTAAGGTTCTGGTGAAATTTGGAGAATTTTTCTGGAATAAGGTCTAGGACAAATGGGATATTAAGGTCATGGTGTAGGATTTTGTTATTTACATAGAACGGAGCATCAACTATTGTTCGAAGGACTTTAGATTGAAAGGATTGAATACGTTTGATGTTAGAAGCTTTTGCTGTACCCCACAGTTCAAGTCCGTATGTCCATATAGGTTTCAGTATTGTCTTGTAGATAAGTAATTTGTTTTCAATAGAAAGTTTGGATTTTCTGTTTAGTAGTCTGTATAGCTGGCCGTATCGTCGGTTGAGTTCTTGTCTTTTGAGTCTAGTATGTGGGTTCCACGTCAGTCTTCGGTCTAAATGAAAGCCAAGATACCGGACTGTGTCTGAGTA
Organism: Nezara viridula; assembly: GCA_928085145.1. Lineage (NCBI taxonomy): Eukaryota > Metazoa > Arthropoda > Insecta > Hemiptera > Pentatomidae > Nezara > Nezara viridula. Next base: position 25,707,401 of record OV725081.1, on the reverse strand, counting down.
AGGAAGCTGGATGGAATTAAAGTGTACTGGTGGACAGGAACTGCGTCGGAGTGTAAAGGTAATGTGTTGGCATTTAGATTCATTAACTTTAATGCGCCAGTTATTACACCAGTGCTCAATCAAGGTGAGGTGGTTTTGGAGATTTAAGGATGCTATGTTGGGATCTGAGTCGGATGATAGAATAGCGGTGTCATCAGCAAAAGTTGCCAGGAAGGTATCGGGATGGACAGGGATATCGGCGGTAAAGAGGATGTAAAGGACGGGACCCAATACGCTACCTTGAGGAACACCTGCCTCAATTGGATAGCAATGCGAAAATTCAGTACCGCAACGAACTCGGAAGGTACGATCTGAGAGGTAGGAACGGAGAACAAGGTACAAGGACTGAGGAAGATAGTTTTTCAGCTTGGAAAGAAGCCCGGCGTGCCATACCCGGTCGAAAGCTTGAGCTATGTCCAGAAATGCACCCGAGCAATATTGCTTGCTTTCCAATGCTGCGGAAATATGATCAACCACTCGGAGTCCTTGTTGGACTGTAGAGTGTTGTGAACGAAATCCGAACTGATGGGAAGGAAGAGTTTGGGATTCTATAAAGGGTAGGATGCGTTTTAGGAGGATCTTTTCAAATATTTTTGAGAGAATAGGAAGAAGGCTAATTGGTCTGTAGGACGTTGAGGTGTTGGGAGGTTTGCCTGGTTTCGGAAACAGGATAATAGTGGAATGTTTCCACAAAAGAGGAAAGTGGGTGGTTCGTAGGATGCTATTGTATATGTATGTAAGGAATATGACAGCTTTAGGAGGGAGTTGTCTAAGGATCTGAGAGGTAAGCAGGTCGTATCCAGGTGATTTACGGGTAGGTAGTTTTTGTAAAAGGAATTTGACCTCAGAAGGATTAACTGCTTTAGGCGGTAAGGAGAGTGGGATGGGTGAATTAAGGAATTCCTCTACTGCTGACGTGTGGGTGGGATTGGATTCTGGATGAGAGGTGAATGTAAGGGAAAGGTTTTTGGCGAATTCTTCGGCTCTATCTTCGTCAGATGCTGCCCAAGAGCCATCACCTCGACGGAGAGGATGTGATATGTGATGGGGTTTTAGGATATGTTTGGTGGTCTTCCATAGGGAATTGTCATGAGAAGAGAGGGAAGTGAGGTAGGAGTTGAAGGATTGGGATCTGAAGGTGGCCAATTCTATCTTTAGTTTTTTGCAAAAATAATTATAGGATTGGCGATCGGTGGGGTGTCTAGTACGTTGCCATAATAATCTGGCACGGCGTTTGGTATGGATTAGGTCTATGAGGTGTTGAGGTAACTTATTTTTCTTAGGAGTTCTTGAGGAGTGGTTTGGAAAGGAAGCAGTCCAGATTGCTTGTTGGATAGTGGTGGTAAAAAAGTGTACGGTATTGTCAAGGTCATCTGGGGTTTTCAGGGTCATTCTGAGGTCAATTTTATCGGTAAGGATTTGGTGAAAGAGTTTCCAGTTAACTGGGCCTCTGATGAAGGACGGTGGAGAAGACTTAGGAATAGGAGCTAGAGATAATTGGAGTAATAATGGACTATGATCTGAGGATAGTTCGCCAAGAGGGGTAAGGGAATGATTGAGGGGACCTAAGCCACTGTGGATGAAAAAATCAAGGATATCGGGATTGCGGTTAGGATCTGTGGGCCAGTAGGTAGGTGAGTTGGGTGGAAGGAGACTGAAACGTTGGGTATTGAGTGCAGACAGAAATGTTCTGCCACGAGAATTCGTGGTTCTTGAACCCCAAACTTGATGCTTGGCATTTAAGTCTGCACCCAGGATGAAATGATGACCTAAGGAGTTGAGGAGAGAACTGAACTGGACTTTGGATATGGATCTGTTAGGAGGGCAATATGCTGATGCAAGGGTGACCGGAAAGGAGAAGGCTTTGATTACAATAGCGGTTGACTGTAGGAAATCTTGAGTAGGTAATGGGAGTAAGTGATGGGAGAGGGATTGGTGTACGATGACAGCAGTGCCGGCATGTGCTCTGCCATCAGGGTGGTCAGTACGGTATGTTAAATACTGTGGGATTTTTAAATGCTGTTTTATGGTCAGTCGAGTTTCTGTAATTAGGGCTACGTCAATGTTCTTGTCTTGTAGTAAAGCTGTTAGTTCGTCAACGTGATTTCTAACACCATTCGCATTCCAAAGGAGAATGGACATGGGTTTTGGTATGTGGGTCATTAAGGATTTTTCAAAGGAGGGATGAGGTGAGATACGAGATTTGTAAGGAGTGATATGAGTGGAGTGACTAGGGATTTGAAATCGGTTAGGAAAGATGCTAACAAACTAGTGAGATCTGTTGCATTTGAAGGAGGAGGTATATGAGGAATTTGAGGTTGTTGATGATTATGTGTGTTAGGATGAACAGAATATTGAGATTGGGGCTGAGGTAGTTGCTGCGGCAGGGCTTCACATGTATTATTAGGGTTCTTACCTCCAAGTAGTTCGGAGTATGATAAATTATTGTTAACAATTCTAGAAGGTTCTCTTCTTGGTCTGGTTGTCTCATCTTGAATCCGGTTCTTCTGGTATCTGGATTTGAGGCTCTTATAGGTTTGGCAGCCTTTGTAGTTGGCCGGGTGTCCCTCCTGGCATAGTGCACACACTGCAGGATCTTGTGTTGGTTTGGTGCACTCCACAGATTTGTGCTGTTCACCGCATTTCACGCAACGTGGCAGATGGTGACAATAAGTTTTCGTGTGGCCATACGCCTGGCAATTGTGGCACTGCACAATTTCCTTCTTGGGGTATGGCTTCTCTATCTTCACGATAGTGTAGTACAATCTCTTGATATCATATATTTTTTCAATGCCAGGTGATGGCTCTAGATCCACGAAAAATAAAGGTAGTGGAACTTTATTACTCACTCCTGGCTGCTCCTTATTCTCCTTCAGAACGTTGGTTACCTGACGCACTTTGAAACCAAGCGTCGCTAGTTCTTCTTTTATCACTTCAGTTGGGGTTGAGGAGTGTAAATTTCTAACCACCACTCGTAGCGATCTCTCCTGTTTCAGCTGGTACGTGTGGAAATTTGCATTAGTTTCTGACAGGTACTTCACAATTTTTCGGTAGGCTTCTGCAGTATCAGGTGTTATTTTTGTGTCGTTAGTCCTGTTGAGGCAAGAATAACTGCCGGAGCAGATTTCGTTTAGCTGTGTACACAGTAGTTGAAAATTTTTGATGTTTTTAACAAATATCGGAGGAGGCCTTGGTTCCCTGGGTACTGCTGCTGACTCCATTACTTCTCTGTCATTATGAAGCACTTGGAACGGGTTTGGAGTGAAGAAAGGAGATTCTTCAACCATTTCTTGCGAAGAAGTACCTGGTTGAGGCTGAGGTTCTGTATCTGAAGTTTTCACTGTGGTTATTGGAGCTATTTCTCGCAGGCAGCGACGAGTTCTTTGTTTCACTGGTGAATCACGAGGGGTACTAACTCCGTCTGACCGAGTCCTCTTAGTGGGCACCTTACTGGACATCACTGGCTGACAATGCCGCATATCATAAGAGAAGAAAAAAAAAATTAAAAAATAAAAAAATAAAAAAATAAAAAATTAAAAAAAAATGTAGCAAACTGTAGATAACAACTGCTCTGGTGTACAGTTCAACTATATTCAGTAAATAATCAAAGAGATTCCGCTGAAAAAATAGGCAACAACTGAGAGAAGATTTCAGAACACGTCCTTCGCATCAGCTGATCCCTTTTTGTAATTAAAATATTTATGTAACTTTTACATTGTAAATACAATTTTTCTTATTTTCTTATTAATAAGTTGTGTATAAATAGATTGAAATATAATTTTGTTATAAGCCACAGACTCCTCTGACGGTCAACAGACTATGTAGCACGTCTGATTTTCGGTTTTAAATTCAAAAATATTACTTTGTATTGTCTTGTAATTTACATTGTGTAATTTTAATTAATAAAAAGACTTCTCTTCTTCTATTTTGGTCGGTAATTTTTCCACAAAATGTAGTAAATATAACTTAAACTACAACTAATAATATTTTGATTGACTCCAATATTTTTTTCTGATTTGTATGACATTTTTTTTATTTATTTTCATTCATCCGACAAATGCCATGCATTTTTTTTTTTAAATTCAATAAAAGTACATTTTCTATATTTTAGCATTTATTCTAATACAAGGATTAAGCGGCTAAAAAAAAATCGGGTAAGAAAATTAATTGAAAACGGTACAATAATGTCGTTATGTATAGTTTGCTTACGTTGACACCTCTGCTATGTCGTAGACATAATTCTTGAGAAAAAATGCGAATCATATTCAGTAATAAGATTACTTATAAGTTAATATATAACAGAATATACTTGAAACATCTGTGTATGTGTATGTATACTGCGTCCTTGAATAGATAGCTATTTAAATATAAAATAAATAAAATGACTTGTATATATAATAGTTCAGAAAATATAGTGTTAATATTTTTAAAAATTAAAATTGTTACATTAAAAACTTTTATTGTTACATAAAGTAAATGTTAACATCATAATTTTGGTAGTGCAATGAAAGAAAATGAGTGACATACGGGAAATATAAAATAATGTTTCATTTCGTCTGGAACATAAATGCTCTATATATGAGAATAACAGAACTTACACAGAATTACTTTTGAACCGGAAGATATATTACATTTAAATTACTTTTTTTATTTGAAGAAATTCGTAGATTCATTTTATCTTAGGGAACCATAAAAACTATGATTCTAGATTCTTCTATCTCTTTGAAGATTATTTTTATTTTATTTTCCGCACTGCGGTTAGCTAGAGGGACTGCTAATATTCACAGCGGCTTTCATATCGTGATAAAACACGTTTCTGGATAAACTATTCATTCTGTTATATTTTTATAACAGAATCTCATTACTCTATAAAAGAAATATGGACTAAATTATAGTGGATATAGTTTTTAAATTCAAAAAAATATCAATAAATCACAAAATAATTAAAGTATCATATGCATATACATATGCTGCTATAGTTCGTACCGCCAAAACTGCTCTTACGATTTCAACGAAACTTGCTTAAAGTATTTTCCTTGAGGCCCTATGAATGTATGTATTAATCCCTTAAAAAAGCTAGAAAAATGTTAACATTTATGAAAACTTGTATTGGAAATTTTTTCAAAAAGTAAATAATTGTTAGCAGGTTATATGCGTGTTTACTTAATAGTTTAAGAAATATCAAAAAAAAATCATCGAAATCAGATGATTAATGCAAAAAATATAGCGTTCTAAACTTTTAGCACAAAGTCTACTGCAAAATCTCATCACAATACATCTTTTTTTTTTTTTTTTTTTTTGATTATTGGAAAACTATACATCAGCTGATGCAATCGAATTTATTGGCTATATATCATGACAAGAAATGACAAGAAAATATTACAAACTATAATGTAGGCTAATATCGATGATAAGAAAAGTATAGTGACGCGGCATTTATATTTGACTTACAAATATTTGGAAATAAACAATTGTGGAATATTATAACACTAAAATGTAAAGTAATGTTGTTTAAAGTTAAAGACATGTAAATTTATGCACATGATTTATGTGTGTGTGTGTGTGTGTGTGTGTTTTATATAAAAACATGAAAAAAATCAAGTGGGTCGATTTTTTTGCCTGTCAGTGCACAATTATATATTTACAGGCTGATTGAAAATGAAATAAAGGTACATATAATGAAAAGATATAAAAACGTACATAAATATAAAATAGACAGAAAAAAAATATCGATAAATCACAAAATAATTAAAGTATCATATGCATATACATATGCTGCTATAGTTCGTACCGCCAAAGCTGCTATTACGATTTCAACGAAACTTTAAGCAAGTATTTTCCCTGAGGACCTATGAATGTATGCATTAACCCCTAAAAAAAGCTAGAAAAATGTTAACATTTATGAAAACTTGTATTGGAAATTTTTTCAAAAAGTAAATAATTGTTAGCAGGTTATATGCGTGTTTACTTAATAGTTTAAGAAATATAAAAAAAAAAATCATCGAAATCAGATGATTAATGCAAAAAATATAGCGTTCTAAACTTTTAGCACAAAGTCTACTGCAAAATCTCATCACAATCCATCTTTTTTTTTGTTTTGTTTTTATTATTGGAAAACTATACATCAGCTGATGCAATCGAATTTATTGGCTATATATCATGACAAGAAATGACAAGAAAATATTATAAACTATAATGTAGGCTAATATCGATGATAAGGAAAGTATAGTGACGCGTCATTTGTATTTGACTTACAAATATTTGGAAATAAACAATTGTGGACGCGTGTGTGTGTGCGTGTGCGTTTGTGTGTGTGTGATTGTTTAATGTTGTCCTTAATGATGGAGATGTATGCTATTTAATTTTAAATATTTTTAGATAGGCTAAATAACCTTTTGTTCGAGAAATAACTTTCAATTATTGTTCATATTGATTTAACAACATATTTTACGTCAAATTGTATAAAGAAATATATATTCTGAGGAGGTACCATAGAAGGAATAAAGATAATAAAATACATAAACAATTTTGTTATAAACATTATTTATGATATTTACAACTGTATTACAAACAAAAATGCATTCAGTAAATGTGAACACAAGAATACAATAACATTAAATCACTTGAGAAACAACTCACTGGTAGCACTCTAAAAATGTATTTGCAAAAGGAGATCTCGAAGCATCTTCTTTTCAGGCGCCTCGTAGGGTTATCGGGGATCGAAGAGGAAGCAAGGTTAGAAACAAGAGAGTTTGGATGGTTCTGAAGTTTGTTATGGATGAATAGGTATCTGGATTGGGCCTGGTCAGAAACATAAGGAACATTGAGGTTATGGATGATTTTATTTGTGACAACGTAAGCAGCAGTGAGGATTTCACGAAGGATTTCGGTTTGTAAGGATTGAAGACGAGAGGAATTTTATGGCTTAGTGGAGCACCCGAGATTAACTAAAGCTTGAAACTTTTGAATCTTTATTAAACGATAGTAGTTCCCAAGTGTATCCTTCGGAACACTCTTGCTGAATTCCTTAGTCGATTAAATGATTTCATTTAGGATGAAACAGGAATGTCCTCTTTAACTCTAGTATAAAATGTGACAAAGTCAATTAGAACCAGACAATTGTCAGTTTAACTTTAGTCCCAGATGCCTGTGGTTAAGGTTCCAGCGCTCAACTTAGTTTAATACCAGTAATGTGACAAAGATGGGAAACTATATCTACTGGAGCCCCAACCTTTTACTAAATGAGTAGTAACACTTCCTTGTAATATTAACAGAATGCCTGTTAATAAAGTGAACTAGGCCAGTTTTTCAAAATTATAGTGATCATATATAAATATATAAGGTGTTAAATTAAAACTACTCTAAACCTTTAAAAAGTTATATCTACTCTAAATCATAACTATTAAAAGAAAAAAGAAAAAACCTGTTGCCGATTTCCATTCACGGATAAACTAGTTCCTATTATTTATTTTATAACCTTAACATTTACCCTAGCGGATCATTAGTGGCTTAAAGCGATTTCTGGATTCATTCATGGATTACTCAGTTATTGTAGTTGAGGTTATATTGATAGTGTTCCTTTGTAGAAACATTGAAAATGCTTTTACAGGTCGTTATTTATTAAAAATTATAATTCTGTCTCAGAAAACATAGAAAGGAACCTAATTGAAAATTTTAGTTTTAACACTTAGTTCACCTCTTCAAAATCTTTAATCCACATCCTGACAACCTTAATCCAAATCCATTTGAATGTATTGATGCAGAACTGAATATTCCAATCCAAATGATCCCTCCACCTAAAGCATTTCATCCTTCAGAAGCTTCCATTTAATTACAAAAGACTCATATATATGATTATAATAAGACCTATTTGGACTTACGGAGTTGAGCTCTGGGGCTCCTCTAAGTCATCAAATTCCTCTCCTATCCAATCCCTACAATCCAAAATCCTTCGTAAAATCCTCAATGCTTCTTACTTGGTCACAAATAAAATAATTCATAAAGACCTTAATGTTCCATAAGTTTCCTATTTGGCTCGATCCAAATACCTGTTCTTCCATAATAAACTTCATAACCATCCGAATCCTCTGGTTTCTAACCTTGCTTCCTCGTCGATCCTGATAATCCTATGAGGAGTCTTAAAAGAAGATGGTCACGTGATTTCCTTTTGTAGAAATATTATTAGAGTGCTACCAGCCGGTAGTTATTCAACAAGCGTTTTCATGTGATTATATTTATGTGTACATTTCCATGTACCATGAGTCTCAAACACACAGGCGAATAGTTATCTTGCCAACGTTTCACCAATTCATGCTTCAAAGACATCAGAGCAAAAAAACAAGATCACATATATGCAAAAAGGAAAAAAAAAAAATATTGCCGTTGTCATCTCACGAATCTATCCAAACACATACTGAAAGAAAGAGGTTCTATTAAGACAGTTAAGGAAGGTTATATTGAACAGCTGGTTTGTAGGGATAGAAGGGGAAAAATTACTTCTAACTAAAATAAAATAATAAAAAACGTGTTAAATAAATAAAATAAAAAATATTAAATTTTAAAGAAAAAGCTCGAAGATATATAACGTCCATTCCAAAACAACCGGACCAGTTTTAGCTGTTATAGTATATATTGTTTTAATACGTTGATTTTAATGGTGTTTCACTTGCCCGTTTACATTGCTTGTTTCATTCAAGGAATCTAACCCTAATGATTTCACTGATCGGTTTTTAGGAAAATGAATCTATTTCAATTGTTTTTTTTTCTAATATACACATTTAAAGATTAATTTTTTTTAAATATATAGGAAAGTCTTGTAAGTGGACACAATAGATTTTTAATGTAAAATCATTGGGAACAATATATACATTGTCTTTACAACTCTTTCATTCCATATAATATGAGGAATATTCCAAATAACCTCCTCAAGGGTTATAATTATCTTTTTTTTCTTAATTTTATTGATTTAGTTGTACTTTACAATGTTTATGTCAATAAAACATCTAAATGCACTTATTTTGAGGCGTTTTTCTGAGATTTAACGCAGGCTATTTAATAAATAGCAATAAACTGATAGTTAACTACAAGACTCTTGCGCAAGACCAAGACCAAGACTGCCTCCATCTCGTTTTGGTCTTGCATTTGGGCAACACTAGTGAATAGTATTAACCAAGTTGGATGATGGCTTCATGTGGATGTCAACTGCTATATTTTTTTTCTTTTAATCTTTCTGCATATATTTGATCTTGTTTTTTCCTGATGATGTCTGAATTGGTGAAATGTTGACAAATTACTTAGACTCATGACTCTGTAGTTTGGATTTTTCCATTTATAACGTAACTAAATTTCTATGTTTAAAATTTTAATTCTACCACAACCCATTTAAAGATTTAATATTTTATTATATTCAGAACAATGACAGGAGCTTTCGTCGGCAACGGAGAATACCAAGGTGTGCGAGGATACAAATACGAGGTGTCACTAGGCGACATGAAGAGGAACCCTGGGGAGATGTGCTTCTGCCCTTCGCCTGACAGGTGTCTGGGAAAAGGAACAACTGACCTCACCAAGTGCCAAGGTAGAATAATTACTATATACTTTTCGTTTGGTCTGCATGTTATAAATTCAACGATGTTTAGCTTAGTTTAGAGACGGATCCGACACCATCGTTGTGTTCACGAACTTGTCCAATATCACATATATCACATATTAGAAAAAAAAAGATGATAGAATAACAAGATAAGAAAATTAAGCTAGAGAAACAGATATCTAATTGGGATGTTATAAATCATGCTTTTCATTCATTAAATCAAAATATCAGATTCTCATACACAGGTTGAGTCAGCAGGAAGGGCCAAACTCCAAGAGTGGGTTTTAATTAATGCAGGGAACGATTTTGAAAATCTAGTGCGATGTGCGCATTACACAACTTTCACTTACCACACTCTTCTTAGCAGAAATAAGTATTTACAGACAAAGGGAAAGTGAAAATGAAAATTATAGACGGTATATGTATTTATATTTCATTGTGGGTATTTTTGTTTACTTGTTGTACTTTATTGTAGTTTATATGGGTACTTTTACTTTAAATACCCTTATATATAAATTTTAATATTTATTTCGCTGTAATCTAAACAAATAAATATTAAATAATACCAAACAATGGTGCTTATGAAAACCGCATATGTTTATGTACATAATATTGTCGTGGTCCGTATTACATTAAGATCATGTTACGTATATAAGCCTGTTATTAATCTTTCTGGCAATTATTAGGTATTACTTTGGTTCCTCTATTCTATGTTACGATCTTATATTTCTTCTTCAGTTAATTGTCGTATTCTTTCATTTTTTATATCAGAGATCAATATGAAATGGTAATTGTTAAAAAAAAAAAATTCAGATGTACTTTAGTTGAAGCTAATGTTGAAAATTAGCTTTTTGAACCCTGCTAGAGGACACCAATGAGAATAAAACGGCTTAGTTTTACACTGATATATGAATTTAATTAAAATCGTTAGAGCCGTTCTAGAAAAAATTGTAAAAATGTGTCAAAACGAAGATATAATGTGCCTTTTCCGGTTAGCCGACTTTGACGAAAAAGTTGATGTAACATCCCAGGCATATAAAAACCTTAAATACACAATTTCAGTTTCATACAACTTTATTTTTGAGCTAGGATGTTCACATACATACAACACACACACGCACACTCAAATGCGTACCATTTTGTAGTACTTGGCTATTGGGACTCAGGAACTCAAAACGGGCATTTCCGTTGAAAACCCAGATTCGAAAATTTTCACAAGCGCATTACTTGCCTTTACTATACATTACATATATAGGTGAGTAAATGTAAAAAAACTTATATGTTTTAATCCAATTATTATCAGTTTAAAATTAATCCGCTAATACAAAAGAATACAATTTTACAAATAAACAACATTTCTGGTATCACAGTATAAACTTTTGAAAATACCACCACTGCCTTGTAAACATTTTCTGCTTCTTCTTCGAAGAGCGACAGTTGCCCTTCTGATTGTTACAGAGTACAGATTTAGTAACTAATAAACAAATTTAATTAGCTCAAATTTATGGAAAAATTGCTCCCCTTAGCAAATACAAGAATGTGACATGGTATACTTTATCTCCGATGTACAGCTTTTAAGAACGAAAAAATGCTCTAGATGATTAATTGAAAACAGAAAATTTGGAAGTATTTAGGCAAAATAAGAAGATATTGTCAAATCATTTATTAAAGTGCATTATAAGATGATTTAATTGATAATTTATTTTCAACTTATTTAATGTTTACAATACATATTTTGTTTGTAATGAATTATTAATTAATTATGTACATAATTTTTAATATATAGATATGTTATGCATGCATTTGTTCTATTTTAGTCCTAAATTTCAATTATAGACAAACAAGACGAAAAAATAAACGGAAAAGTTAATTATATGTATAGTTAATTATAATTATCATCTATTAATTATTAATGTGAAATTGTATAGAATCTTCTCCACTAAAATTTTCTCCTACATAAATAGACCAAAGTTAAATTGGAGAAGGTTTGAGAGCAGTTTAAACGGAATAAAGCTCTTCTGATGTTTATTTTCATTTCATTCAGAGGAAGCGGTCGAGATAGAATCTATTTAAGCATTTCTTGGAATTCAAGTTATACGAAATCTGAATATGAGCCCTTGAAGGAGGTGCCAAAGAGAGAAAATTTAAGAAATTAGGGAAGGTTTTCATTGAATCAGTTAGAGATTAAGACTAGTTTAGTAAGTCTGACAAATGAAATATTTATCTCGAGCTAATTTGATATCCTTAGTGAATATAATTATTATATTTTTACTCTATATATCTACGATCTCATTAACTGTCCTTTCCTTATTGACTTCAAACTTCAAAGTTTAGCATACTAATTTGTTGATCCCTCTTGGCACACCCTGCAAGCGTTCCTCAAGGAAGTATCCTCGATCCCATCCTTTGCACATTTTATATACAATAGTTGAAAACCAAACCCATCCTGACACTCCCATCACCACGTACGCCGATAATTGCTATCCGTTAAAAATTACCCTAAAATTGCTTCCCAAACATTTCTAATCACATATCACAAACCTTGAAGAATTCTATCAAAACTGGAGAATAAAATAAATTCCATCAAATCACCATTATCCTCCGCCGTACCTACAATTTCTTGTCCCACAGCATCCATAATACTGTAGTTATTATTATTATATATGTTTAGCGAATCCGCTACCTAGGACCTAATTTACTCTGGAACTATTTCACGGATAAAATACAAAATAACTGGTGCCGGATGAAATTCTTGGCTAACACTAGTTATTATTATTTATTTTATGAAATATTAACATTTACGTCTAGTTGCAATCCTCATATAAGCCTAAAACTGCTCGATAAACCACCATTTAACAGGCAACGCTCTAAGCTTTCGCTAAATGATAAAAGGCTCATTTACATTATTATAATCAGAGGCTGCGAGATCAACATTTGTGAGAGAGACACATTTTTACTGGTATTTTGAAATTTTGAGAGGGCTCATTTCGACAGAAATATGTTTTTTGGGAATGAAAAAGTTTCAATCCAAGGAACAAGGGAAAAACATGGACCAGACCACTGCAAGTGTAATTGTATATGATCTACGATTTATCTAATTATACTTGTGCTGTTTTTAATAAGAGGGAGGCAAAAATATTTCTTAGGAAGGAGGTGGAATAGGCACCCCTGATTATAATAAAGAATATTCGGACATACGGAGTGGATTTTAAGCAATGCGAATAATTATAATAAAATAATAACATAAATTTGCAATAAGGTGCGATGTATAATATTGATTTTTAAAGGAATTAAAAATTTGTCCGAATTGTGGTTTCGTTCAGTTTATTATATATTGATAAAAAAATAATAATATCTACTACAAAATACACCTAAATACAGTTGTACAATTTGAGAAACGAGTAGTATAATTAAATGAACAATTGTATAATTTGTAAAATGGGAGTTGGTCCGCCGTAGAGCGGACAGGGGGAAGTACCCACTAGTTAAAGAGTAATATTATCGTTAATAAAATATATATTTTTTGAAATATTGATGGGAGCAGTATAATAAGATACTTAAAATACTGAAGATCTACGCCGAGGCTAAGAAACTTAATTAAACTTTATCCATCTTTGGTTGATAAAGTCTTAACTTCTTGGTCTTCCGGGAAGGTTCAACTTCTGCCCAATCGTTTCATTGTTGCTTCAGTTGGTTGAATAAGGTCTAGGGCTCTTTTATAACCATAACGTTTTTATCATTTATCTTCATCCATCACAAATCTTTTGGAAAAAACTTCCACTGGAACTAAATGAATGAATGATAGGCTCTAGTGTTCCTTACGTACTTTTCATTATACAGTATTCATGTATCTATCCTTGTAAGAAATCTATGTGATTTTAATTGATGTAGATTTCTATCTAATTCTCACACCTAGCCCATAGATCTAATTTAATAAAATAAATACTTGTAATTTATAGTGTTTTTAAAATTTTTATTTGCACGTCTAAGGATGTTTTCTATCTTAAGCATCTAAAATTAAATAAATAGTACATCATAAGTTATTCCTATTTTTTTTTGTATGTGTTTTTATGATTTCTATATTGCACTAGCATTTTATTTATTGATTATTGAGTAATTAGTGAAGCAGCAGATCTCTCTGCCACTTTCCTTTCAATCTGCATGGAGGAGGCAACAGGAAGAAATTGATAGGATTCAACTGGTTTTAAGTTGAAGAATGGAATTTAATGTATTTGCCATGGATGTAAGATTTTACTTTACAAATGCTTAGGTCATTTGGACGGTCCGGGGTACAGATCCGTTTTTATCAAATTATTAACTGCCGCCTGAAACTTCGTAAATAGTTTCATCTAATCGTAACCTACAAATATTTTATTTACGAAAATTGTCGGAATTGGGACGTTGGGAAAAAAAGATCTTAAAACTTTTTTTATTTAATTACGTACTAAAAACTCATAAATACCCATTTGATTTTCGCTTGAATCGTAAGATAATTTGAGCACAAACTCGTGATAAAAGATGGCTTCAAAAATATTGAGCCATTTGGCGTGACCTACATTGTCCGACGTGAAATTTTAAATTGTGCAAACTAGTTTTACAATTTTGAGTGACAAAGAAGCTCCCATCATTGCCTTAATGGTTTATTGTAATGGCTACACTATTGTGACTCTAAGGAATAAAACCAATTTAAAAATTAACACTCCGAGAGGAAAATGCGTTTCTCAGATGGTATACAGAGCGCTATATTTCCCTTTTATTATGGTCGTACTTGGGGAGTTCGAAATACTACCTCCACTTTCCTATGTTTTTTTCATTAGGGAACTTGTAGGAGGGTGGAGTCACACTGGATTTCAATTTAATTGGACCACTGTTTTCGACGAAAAATAAAACTATTTTATAATTATTAACTGTTCGAGAAATTTATTTTTTCAGTCTCATATTACAATCTGAACCAATTTCAACTATATATTTGTTATTTGTTATTCAAAATATATGTCAGTTATTAGACTGGAAACAAAAACTTTTCTCATTACTTACAACGAATAAATTTCAAACTGATATAACATCAATATTTTATAAAAATAATTTTTTTTTAGATATATTATGAGAAATCTATAAACACAAAAAAATTTAACTAAAAAGGTTATTTGAATTTTCATTTGAATTTTCAAGTATAAACTTAAAATTTTCTTTTTCGAAGTTGAAGGAAGAAGATGTGAAAGTGAACATACGTATTTGAAGGTGATATCCACCGAAAAATGGATCCCAACCCAACTACAAATGTTGTGGTAAGGGGCGAAAGGATGGACTTGTGGTGGAATCCTTGAAAAGGATCGACGCTACTTGTGGTGATGCTTGGGCATTGGTAACGGGTAAAAAAAGAAATTTTCCTAATGAATCTAGGGATCCGAGAAAATACAAAAAAACTGAAACAGAAAATGCAACGCCAATATCTGTAAGTAATTCTTATGATATACTTAATACCATTACCGAAAATGAACAATCCGCAGTAAATGATCAAACAAACGAAAAACCACCACCAATACACATAAACGACGTTCAAAATTATCAGGCATTAGTCCTATTCCTTGAAAACAACGCAGCTCCAAATTCTTTTTTCTAAAAACAACTATCAAAGGTGTAACTGTTTAGCCGAAAACACCTGACGTATACCGTAAAATAGTTAGTAGTCTTAGAAATGGAGGTGCTGAATTCCACACATATCAGCTACCTGAGGACAAAAATAGAAGAATTGTTATTAAAAATTTGCACCACACCACCCCAATCTCTGAAATTAAAAATGATTTAGAAAAACATGGTTACATTGCAACAAACATCACAAATGTATACTCTCGATTCAAAAAACCTTTGCCCATGTTTTTCATAGACATAACAAAGGCTACTTTCAATGAAAAAATTTATGAAATTGAATCAATTTCAATTATACAAAAATTGTTGTAGAGGAGCCTCGAAAAAAAAGAATTATACCTCAGTGTATAAGATGCCAAAAATATGGTCATACAAAATCATATTTCAACCATTCTCCACGATGTGTTAAATGTGGCCAAGGCCACGAAATTGTTTCCTGCTTAAAGACCAGGGAGACAAAGGCGACCTGCGCAAACTGCCTTGGAGACCACCCGGCCAACTACCGAGGATGCCAAGTCCTGAAGGATCTGAGGGCGCGTAGGAGAACAGCAAGAACCAACCATCCTCCTAGATCCCCACCTCTCCCTCCACCACCAAGTTACGAAGAATTTCCGACTCTTCAGCAGCCCTTGCGAAAAGAGCAGCCGATCCAAAAAAATTCTTCGCAGAAGGCTACGCCAGCTCAGCTGCTGGAACCATCAAGAAACCAGATGACAAGAAGAGATAATGCTACTACATCTGCTCACATCAAACCATCATGTTCAGGTATGAGGCGGGAAACTACTCAGCAGCGACCTTCAGCTGAAAATAATGCCCCACCTCAATTGCTCCAATTACTCAATGGTTTAAACTCCCTCATACAGCCCCTTTTTAGTACTGAGTTAGGGAAGGTTATCTACCTATGATAAAGTGTTATTGTGCTTCTCAGTGTTCTGTATTTTTCAAGTTTGTTTTGTTAGTTTTGTTGTATCGTTTCCTACTGTTTGTGTTATTTTAGTGTTTTATAGTTTTTTGAACATGATTTAGTTTTAGTTTATGTTTATTTAGTTAATTTTATAAACTTTTTGAGTGAACAGTGGAGGTTAAGGTTAACTTTGTGGTTTTCACGAAGGTTTAATCTAACCAAAAGGACGTTTAGAGACTATTACGTTGGTGAAGCACTAAGGTAAGTTCATATTAAAGTCTTACTTTTGAAGATAGGAAATTTATAAGTTTCCCGAACGTAGGTTAGATTTTGAGTGTTGAATATTTCCTTCTACTGTTGTTCACCCATTATTTCAACGTATAAAGTTGTTAATTTTGGATTGCGTAAGATGGCTGATGAAATTGCATCAGCAATGGAGCAGGAAATGGTGGAAGAACAGGCTATAAAGTGCCCAAGGCCTTCAGCAAAGAGGCAAAGGAAAGGATCTCCTGACGCCCGAGAAGAAACAGATAAAGAACGTGTAGACGATAGTCTTCTGCAAGATGCACGTAGAATCAAAGAAAACATCAGGGTCTACATGAACGCAACAGACAGGAACGTGAGTGCGAAGGTACAAAAGCACGTTAATGGGAAAATTCAGCAGTTAATAGATATAATGGAGACAATATATGATAAGAACTATGAAAAAACGTTTTTAGTACAACGTGTGGTAAAGGACACATTAGCTTCCTCTGAAATGTATGATATCATAGTAAATGCATTAGTGGAAAAAGCAGTACCTATGGTTATCGAGGGACTCAAGTCGGAAAGTAAAACCATACAAAGACCACTGTCAGAACCTCAGACATCTCGGGAGTTTCCATGCGTTAAAGAACAACCGCTATTAGCCGATGCCCACGCTATTATTGAGACCACGGAGAATGAAAGTTTCCAGGAAGTAAAGAAAAAGCAAAGAAGGAAAAAGGCTCTTCCACAAGTGGCCAAAGAGATCGAGGCCTCTAAACCAAAAGCAGAGGAAAGTTTGACCAAGAAAAGGTCTACACATAAGACTACGATGGCCGATATTGTTAAAGGGCTTCCATTAAAACCGATGGATACTACAAGACCAACTTATGTTACCATCGCTTCTCAAGGTAAAAGTGCAGCTGACATCATCAACAATCTGCCTTCTCCAACTGAACTAGGAGTCAAGGCGAGAGTTGTACGGGCGACCAAAGCTGGCTCAGTTTTAGTTTGTGTAGATGAGGGTGCCCATGCGAAAAAAATAATTGAATGGCAAAAATTAAAAGAAGTTGGGATGGAGGCAAAACTAGCCTTAAAAAGAAAACCAAAAGTGGAGGTAAAAGGAGTTCCCCTTTCATGGAGTGCGGAAAATCTAGAAAGGGTGCTATGGGAAAGGTTGGCTGCAAAATCGGCCGTTATTTCTGAGAACCAATTAGGTAATATAAAGCCATTGTTCTCATCAATGGCTAGAAATAAAATTACCAATAATTGGGTGTTAGAAGTACATCCAATGGTAAGATATAATCTACTCAAGGAGGAAATAATTACAGGAGGTTGGTGGTCACTGACAATCTTAGATTACCCCGATGCTCCTCCCTGTCTAAGGTGTCAGGGATATGGACATACAAAAGCTACTTGTGAGGCAAATGGCATAGTATGCAAGTGGTGTGCGGCGAGTGGGCATATTGCTAAAAACTGGCCCGCAAAAGGAAATAAGACCGCACCTACATGCGTTAACTGCGTGAGGGAAGGTGTTCAAAAAAGTAAGGCTAAACACCAGGCAGGAAGTAGAGAATGCCCAGTGCACATCAAGAGATCTCAAGAATTAGTGAGGAGAACTCACTATGATTAGACTCAACATCCTGCAGTTGAATATGGGCCGCCGGCATATTGTGGCTGACGCGCTGCGCGCCATGGCACAACGCTACGATATCATGGCGGTCCAGGAACCTAGCTGCCGTGGGAACAGGGTTACGGGGTTTGGCCTCACGTCAAGAGTTATAGCCCTGAGCAGTGGAGAGAGGAGGCCCAGGGCTGCAATAGTGATTAATAATCCTAACCTTGACGTGATGGATCTGAGACAACACACCATGGCGGATTATGCATCTTGCTATGTTAAGTGGGGCAAGATTTCTTTCACATTGGTATCGGCATACCTACCTGTGAATAGTGATGTAGAAGAAAGCATATCCGCTATGGAGGCGATCATTAGAGAGATGAGGAATGTGATCATGTGCTCAGATACCAACTCCTGGAACACGGTCTGGGGGTCCAATATTACTGACAGGCGAGGCGCTAAAATGGGAAATTTCATAGGCAGAAATCACCTTGTCGTGATGAACGAACCCTCTGCCACCCCTACCTTCTCTGGAGGCATGGGGCAGAGTTGGATTGACGTCACGATCGCCACGCCTGCGCTTACGAGGTATATTGCTGATTGGACTCTCAGATCTGATACGAGTTCCGATCACGTTGCGATAGCAATTGGCCTGGTAAATGAGCCAGGATGTTCCCACGGTACTGATAAGGGTTTCGTCACTAAAATAAATGACTGGAGTGTCTTCAGGTCCTACCTGGAAGGAGTGATTGCAGACGAGGAGTGGGAAGCGGCAGAGATGGATGTAGTTGACAATCTGGACTACAAGGTGTCCAGGATTACCAACAACATTCGTGATGCTGCCGAACACTCCCTCAAGCACCGGAAGGCGAGGGTTCGACCTGTCCCATGGTGGACGCCAGCCTTAACTGTTCTAAAACGAGACCTCTACAAGGCCCGGCGGTCATATCAGAGGTGCAGATGCGAAGAGAGGCGCACTGTACTTCGCAATGAGTACAAGTCAAAAGCCAGGATATACCGAAACGAGGTTCGCTCACAAAAGCGGAAGTCTTGGGATGATTTCATCATTGAAGAGTCTTTGAAGAATCCCTGGGGTATTCCGTATAGGGTAGCATTGGGTAAGTTGTCCCCGATGCAGACTATTGCAGCCTTGCGGTATCATAATACTGAGGCAACCACCCTTGAAGAAACTGCCAATGTTTTCATTGAAGCAATATATCCCAGAGATGACCCAACCCAGGACAGCGAAAATGATGATTTTGTGAGACGCACCACGGTATATCCACCTGGTTCAGATTTGTGCCCACCATGGGACATTCACGATCTTCGTATTGCCGTGGATAAGCAGAAGACTAATCGTGCTCCAGGACTTGATGCAATAGATGCAGCGATCTTGAGGAACAGTATCACGTATATTGAAGACCGGCTGTTGAGTATTTTCAATGAATGTCTGGATATGGGATACTTTCCAAGAAGATGGAAGATCGCTGATTTGAGACTACTCTACAAGGGAGGAGATAGGGACAAACAACTCCCTAATTCATATAGACCTATATGTCTCCTCCCTGTGATTAGCAAGGTCCTGGAGAACCTCATGATGACTAGTTTACGGCCTGTTTTCGCTAGAGCAAGTCATCCACGGCAATATGGATCAACCAGAGGCAGAGGAACCGCTGATGCCCTGCTGAGAGTGCGCAGAGATGTTGAGGAGAGGGCGGAGCGGTATGTCATGTTGCTTCTTTTCGATATATCCTCCGCCTTTGACAGCGTATGGTGGCCTAGCGTGCTCCAGCAGCTGCAGAGGTATGATGCTCCTAGTAACTTATACACATTAGTAAGAAGTTATCTCCAGGATAGAAGTGTCAAGATTAGAGGCAATTACTACGAGGTAGAAGCTTCCATAGAGAGAGGTTGCCCTCAGGGATCGGTGCTTGGTCCTGCTCTATGGAAGCTCGTCTTTGATGAGTTACTGGGAGTGTTAGAGGAGGAGCGGTTTCCTGCCACTGCTTACGTTGACGACCTAGCTGCTGTGGTGGCCTCCAACAGCAGAGCTGGAGTCAAGAGAGAAGCAGAGCGATGCGCCAGCCTAGTCGCTAGATGGAGTGAGGGGAAGAAGATGAGGATGGCTGCTGCTAAGACTCAAGCCATCCTCCTTAAGGGAAAGACTGATAGGGCACACCCTATAACGATGTACATAGAAGGTCAGAGGATACGTCCAAGTGAGGTGGTAACCTACCTAGGGGTTAGGTTAGGTGTAGGCCTCAATATGACGCCTCATTTGGAATATCTGGCAGGTAGGGTGGCCCTAGCAATGAACGGTCTAAGTCGTGTGGGGGGCGCATTTTGGGGCCTTAGGTATCCAGCCACTATCACTATTTATAAGGGTGTTGTGGAGGGTATCCTTAGGTATGCGTCTCCCTTCTGGTTCCGAAACCTCCCACTCAGACAAAGAAATAGGCTAGCATCGACTCAGAGAACTGCTCTGCTTCGGGTCACCAGAGCATATAGGTCTACGTCGCATGAAGCAGTGCAGGTCTTAGCGGGGGTGGTGCCTCTCGACCTCCTCCTGCGAGAAGAAGTGACCAGGTATGACTACAAGAAGGAGGGCTCAACTAGTCTATCGGAGAACCTACGGATGAGGATTATTGAAAACCCAAATAAATGGAAAAAGATTATCCGGGAGGAAACAATTGAAGATTGGAGCAGACGGTGGGTGACGACTCCGAAAGGCAGTACCTTAAGAAAATACTTTCCCACCGTTGAATCTCGGTTACAGGCGAAATGGGTCCTCCCGGACTATTGGGTTTCACAATTTCTCACGGGACATGGGGGTTTCAGAGCTAAACTCCATGGCTACGGACAGGATATAGATCCCCACTGCCCCGATTGTGGTGTTCCGGAGACTGTTGAGCATGTGGTCACGGCCTGCACTGCTTTCGACGAATTAAGAGCGAGGTTAATGAGAACCACGGGGATTTACGTCCTCACTGAGGAGGAGTTTCCTCAGTTGGTGAGTGAAGAAAACTTCCCGCGGTTCAAAGAGTTTATAAATGGCTGGAAGACGGCGGTGGGCCCAGCTCACTTCAACCTAGGTGCACGCAGAAGGAGAAGAGGACCAGTCCCAGGAAGACCTCCGGATTCGGGAAGCCAGGCCTAAAGGAGCCAGGAAAAAGTAGAAGAGCTAGCTGTGTGCACAGCTTAGAATTTTGTAAACTGATATTATGGCAGTAGTGTGTTATTATGCATTAATGCTTAACATCACACTACTGCATACACCCGTGTTGCCCTGGTGGCATGGGTGGGTGGAAAACAAATAAATATAAATAGCCCCTTTTTAGTATCCCCAACAGCTTGCACAGGTGACTCAAGCCATGTATCCACAAAATGGCCGCTAATCAGCTGACTGCAGGCTCTTTGTCCATCCTTCTGTGGAATGCAAATGGACTGGCACAACACAAAACTGAACTGGACTTTTATCTGCATGAAAAACGTACCAAGTTGCTTTTGTTATGAGTCGCAATAATTTTGATTGGAACGTTTGAAGTTTTTGTAGGTGGGTCTTTTTAGCGATGCCGTATATTTGTGATGGGTATGTCCATATGGGCTTAAGTAAGTATGTATATGTATTCAGTTTCTGTTTTAGTTTTAGTTTTGAAGATTTAGCAAAAAGATAGTAAAGTAGTTTGAGTCGTTCGTTAAGTGTCATACGTTTCATTTTAATATGTGGGCCCCATGTCATCCTTCTGTCGAAAGTGAGTCCAAGGTAAAGTACCGTGTCCGTTTGAGGAATTTGATTGTTGTCAATATAAACTGGAGGACAGGTGTTTTTTCAAAGAGTAAATGTTATATGTTTGGATTTGTCATGATTAAGTCGAATTTTCCATAGTGTGAACCAATCTTGTAGTTTAAGCAAATGATGTTGTAGAATAAGTGAGGCCTGTGTAGGGTCTTGATGTTTTGTGAGGATTGTTGTATCGTCTTCATATGTAGCTGTCAAGATCTCATCGTCAATAGGTATATCGTAAGTGTATATAACGTAAAATAGAGGGGCTAGTATTGAACCTTGGGGAACTCCGGCCAAGATTGGACGGACTGAAGACACTTCCGAGCCCTGTCGGATAAGATTGGAGGATAAGATAGTACGTGTATAGAAGTATAGTCTTTAGTTTAAAGAGAAGACCCTGGTGCCAGACTTTATCAAACGCCTGAGCAACATCCAAAAATACTCCAGTTGCATATAGTTTTTGTTCTAAAGCTCCAGCAAAGTAGTCTGTAACTCTGTGCAATTGATGTGTCGTCGAATGGAATGTGGGAAAGCCGAATTGGTGGTCAGGTATTATCTGTTGGTCAGTCAATATGTCAACAAGTCTTTTGTATATTAATTTTTCAAAAACTTTAGAGCATATAGGAAGGAGGCTATTGGGTCTGTAGGATGAAGGACTGTATATGTCTTTACCGGGTTTGTGAATCATCTTAATAAGTGAGTATTTCCATTGTAAAGGGAATTTTGACGTCCTTAGAATACAGTTATAAATTGTTGTCAGAAATACTAGAGCTTTCTTGAGCATTTGTTGGAGTGCTTCGGCTGTTATTAAGTCATGACCAGGAGCTTTTCTTTTCGGTAATTGTTTGATTTGAAGTGCAACCTGAGATGGAGTAAAAGAAGGAGGTGGTAGTGTCAGCTGAAGTGGGATGTCTAATGTGTTAAGTACTATAGTCTCATGTTCTGTGTTAGTGAAGTTTGTAAACGGTTTAAATACAGAAGAAAGGTGGTGAGCGAAGAGTTCAGATTTTTCCTCATCCGACACGGCCCAGGATCCATCTTCTTTTCTAAGTGGTGCTGACAGCTCTCGGTGCTTTAACAACTTTTTGGTATGCTTCCACAAGCTCCCATCGTCAGTAGAAAGACCACTGATGTATGCGTCATAGTTAGTTCTGTTAAATTTTTGGATTTCTCTTTTAAGTTGATTGTTTAGTCGGTTAAATGTCTGTCTATCTGAAGGGTGTCTGTCAGTCTGCCATATTTTACGCGCTCTTCTCTGATTAAGTCCCTTATGTACTGAGGATATTTCGGCAAGTGCTCAGCTGTCGCAGAGTTGAATTTTGGTATTGATGATGTCCAAGCAGCTTGTTGAATAATTTTGGTGAATGTTTCCACAGCCTCCTCCAGTTCTTTTTCACCTTTTATGGACACTGGGATCAAAAGCGAAGAGTTTAAAAACTCTCTATATGCATCCCAGTCAATTGGTCCTTTGATGAGAGCTGGTATTTTTTGCACGTTGACGGCCTCATCGAGTACAATAAGGTGTACCGCTGAATGATCAGAGCAAAGATCAGAGCTCGTACTTATGGAATGAGGTACAGTACGCTTTGTAATAAAGAAGTCCAAAAGGTCCGGGGATTTGAGTCTCTATACAGGCCAGTATGTCGGTGTGTCAGGATTTATAGTGTCTGATGAAAACTCGTGGATAGAAGCCCTCAAATTTCTTCCTCTTGGTGTGCATAGTCGTGACCCCCAATGTTGGTGCTTTGCGTTGAAGTCACCACCTGCTATGAAACATCGACCTAAGCTTTGGAAGAAGTTGCAAAACATCGAAGATGTCAGCACATATCTTGGAGGACAATAGATGGAAGCTAGTGTCAATGTGTTGTGTTTCATGTGTAATGTGATGCCTGTTGACTGAATGTCAGGTGTAGTTGGTAAGTGTAAATGGTTGTGTGATAAAGAAGATCTTATAAGTATAGCAGTGCCGCCGTGGGCAGTGTTGTCGGGGTGGTCTGTCCTGTGTGTCACATAACCAGAAATACCGAATTTCGATCGTGGTGTAAGGTGAGTTTCCGTTATCAGGGCTACATCTATACGTTTTTCATGCAGATAAAAGTCCAGTTCAGTTTTGTGTTGTGCCAGTCCATTTGCATTCCACAGAAGGATGGACAAAGAGCCTGCAGTCAGCTGATTAGCGACCATTTTGTGGATACATGGCTTGAGTCACCTGTGCAAGCTGTTGGAGGATACTAAAAAGGGGCTGTATGAGGGAGTTTAAACCATTGAGTAATTGGAGCAATTGAGGTGGGGCATTATTTTCAGCTGAAGGTCGCTGCTGAGTAGTTTCCCGCCTCATACCTGAACATGATGGTTTGATGTGAACAGATGTAGTAGCATTATCTCTTCTTGTCATCTGGTTTCTTGATGGTTCCAGCAGCTGAGCTGGCGTAGCCTTCTGCGAAGAATTTTTTTGTATCGGCTGCTCTTTTCGCAATGGCTGCTGAAGAGTCGGAAATTCTTCGAAACTTGGTGGTGAAGGGAGAGGTGGAGGATGGTTGGTTCTTGCTGTTCTCCTACGCGCCCTCAGATCCTTCAGGACTTGGCATCCTCAGTAGTTGGCCGGGTGGTCTCCAAGGCAGTTTGCGCAGGTCGCCTTTGTCTCCCTGGTCTTTAAGCAGGAAACAATTTCGTGGCCTTGGCCACATTTAACACATCGTGGAGAATGGTTGCAATATGATTTTGTATGACCATATTGTTGGCATCTTATACACTGAGGTATAATTCTTTTTTTTCGAGGCTCCCCTACAACAATTTTTGTATAATTGAAATTGATTCAATTTCATAAATTTTTTCATTGAAAGTAGCCTTTGTTATGTCTATGAAAAACATGGGCAAAGGTTTTTTTAATTGAGAGTATACATTTGTGATGTTTGTTGCAATGTAACCATGTTTTTCTAAATCATTTTTAATTTCAGAGATTGGGGTGGTGTGGTGCAAATTTTTAATAACAATTCTTCTATTTTTGTCCTCAGGTAGCTGATATGTGTGGAATTCAGCACCTCCATTTCTAAGACTACTAACTAGTTTACGGTATACATCAGGTGTTTTTGGGTAAACTGTTACACCTTTGATAGTTGTTTTTAGAGAAAAGAATTTGGAGCTGCGTTGTTTTCAAGGAATAGGACTAATGCCTGATAATTTTGAACGTCGTTTATGTGTATTGGTGGTGGTTTTTTGTTTGTTTAATCATTTACTGCGGGTTGTTCATTTCCGGTAATAGTATTAAGTACTTCATAAGAATTACTTACAGATATTGGCGTTGCATTTTCTGTTTCGGTTTTTTTGTATTTTCTCGGATCCCTAGATTCATTAGGAAAATTTCTTTTTTTACCCGTTACCAATGCCCAAGCATCACCACAAGTAGCGTCGATTAAGTACATCGTTTCGTCCCTTACCACAACATTTGTAGTTGGGTTGGGATCCATTTTTTCGGTGGATATCACCTTCAACTACGTATGTTCACTTTCGGTGTTCTTCCTTCAACTTCGAAAAAGATAATTTTATGTTTCTACTTGAAAATTCAAATGAAAATTCCAATAACCTTTTTAGTTAAAATTTTTTGTGTTTATAGGTTTCTCATAATATATCTAAAAAAAAAAAATTATAGATGTAAGGTAGATTTTAAGTTAGTTTTAGGATAAAATTATGAAGGTGGAGTCGAGGCAAAATACCTTGAATAACAGTAAAGAAATAAAGATAAAATAAAAGTGAGGATTTCTTAAATTTTTTTTGAAATGTGTCTGAGTTACAGCACAATGAACATTTATCAGTAATTATGAATAAGCAGAAACAAACCATCTATGAAACTGGGGGTTTAAAAAAAAAAAAAAAGGTCACTGTACGATTCGCAGAGAAATTTCGATTTGAGAGACTCAAGGCTCTATTTTGTAATCTCCATATATATATATATATATGTATGTATATTGTTTTCTCTACTGTTTTGTATTATAATAATTAAGTATATCTATCATAACATTTTTTCATTACAGGTGCACCTTTGATTGGCTCACTTCCTCATTTTTACGACGCTGAAGAGGATTACTTGAATGGAGTTGTGGGTCTCAAACCTGACAAGGACAGCCATGAAATAACATTTATTATGGAACCCGTAAGTAATCTGATTATAAAAATACTACTTTTATAATTTCATTTTTAATGGTGTTTAATGAAAATGCAAGAAACCAGTAATATATATATATATATAAATATATTTAAACATAACCATTTAATTGAGAATAAGGTCACTTATTAATTATTAATTAAATGGTTATGTTTAAATTTAATTAAATGTTTAAATTAAACTCAAAGGTCGATTAAATAAAAGTTGTATATATATAGGATATCTGATATATATAGATACCCACATGAATACTGATAGTGAAAAACAACCATCTTAGAAAGAATCTATTTTACTTTAAACTTTATTAGTAAACTAAAGACAAATGTTTTAAGATTCATTACAAAAAAAAAATAAATTAAATACATACTATTATTCCGTATTAACTACTAAGATATTATTTCTTAACCAGTTCATTCATAATATTGAAATACTAACAACAGACTATTAATTACTTTTTGAAATTTTATGTTTTTATTTAAATTTGTACATATTATTTCTCGAAGGTTTTTTTTTGTCAGTAAGCCAAATCTTCGTCAATTCTTCACCAAATCCAAGGGTTTGAATACTTTTTTTTTTTTGGAGTTCAATTGAAGTTTTCTCCTTCAAGTTGGATAAATAGCTACATTCCCCGAAAGTTTAAGGTAAAAATTATAAAGGAAATGAAATTTATTTGGGAATACCTCAAAAAGTCATCATTATTATGTTGACCGTCCTCATAATTATTTGAAAGATTACTAAATTTTCTATGATCCTGAGTTTCTCTACAAAACAAAAAAAATAATCTAAATCTATTAGAAATTTGGAAATTTGAAACAACTTGTATCGAGTGAAGGAGCAATGTGGTTCCAAGTACTTCTGTTTTATGAAAAAACAGATTTGAGATTTATACTTGTATTTATATTAAATTCCTTACAATACAAAAAAAAAATTATCGAATTTGGAACATTATTACGTGAGATATAGGTTATAGTGATTCGTAAACATTTGGGTTTAAAACATGAATGAAGTTTAATAATAATTTCATTTTCCATGGTTGATTACAATAACAACAAAAAAAAATATAGGAAATGATTCCTTCATCTTTTGATACCTTGAACAATTTAATTTCCTTATTATCTTGTCATTTGCTGACAGACCTTTGAGAATCATTCGTGCGGAAAACTAGAATAGAATAGAAAAATCATCTTTATTCTGGGGAGAGTCTCTTAAGAATAACAATATTGTTCACACAAATTAACAATAAATCTGGTCAAAAGACCTTTTACAATAAAGCAGCTTACAACAACTAAAACATAAATAATAAGGCGAGTATATACATATTTCGGAAGATATATCAACGAAAGCAGATGAGCACTAGTGTTACAATAATGCATACAACTAGTGTACTTTATTTTAAATTCTTTCAAGTTGAATGGGTAGCTGCTAACATAAGTATCTTTATTTTTTTCATAATTCAATCTATTTCTGAAAAAAGCTAATAAATAAAAATTGGCCAATTAGTTTTGAACTGATAACGAATTTTTCGAGAAAGATATTCGAACAGCCACTGTACGTATTTTCGTCGGTATGATGAATATGATTTCATCGTAAGAATCGACTGCTGCTTTTGCACACTTCCCCATTTGAGGAGTCTTACTCAAATTACCAATTAGTATACCAGATCAATACTCCATTTTTATATCCGAACCAACCTTTCCATATTTTCCTCTCTGTAATGATTAGTGAGAAATACATTTTAAAATTCAGTCATCTCGATAAAACCTTAAGTATAATGAACGAAAATGGGCTAAAAAATAATTTTAACGGTATCCATTCAATAAATATAATTATTTTTTATACTTTTAGATCAGTGGCGTACCATTACTAGCGAGGAAGAGACTCCAATTCAACATCCATCTACACCCTGTGAGATTTGTTAATCTGACTAAGAAACTGACACCAACGCTGGTTCCTATCTTTTGGATAGAAGAAGTGAGTTACATATTTTATTTTGTATAATTTATAATATTAATTTGTTTTTTTATATTATATATTCACAGCCTACAATTTAAATATTCCATACAATCCCGTCCCACTAGATCTCGTACCTCCGATCTCTATCCACCTCCTCACCAAACTGCTGCGTTTGACAAATCCTTTATAATTCAGGCCGTCTCCTTCTGGAATACCATCCCTCCCGATATACGACATGTACAATCAGTTTCCTCATTTAAATCTCTCCTTTTTAACCACCTATTCCTTTCCCAACACGATTGATCATGAAATGTAGATAAGAGAACCTTTTAAAGTAACCCCAGAAATGAGTTTCTTTACTTATGTTACTTTATTTTTTAACGTTTGTATTATACATATCAGTATGAGCTTAGTTGTTTTATTTTATTATTTTTTCCAATACTTTAATGTTAATAAGAATTGTAAATAATTAATTTTATGTATGACCACACACGCATTTATTCTGTATCTATAATTTGTCCGAAAGGGACAACAGTCCCAAGATAATAAATAAATATTTTCATTTCATTTCATATATATAACGAATGTTTGGTTGTTAAATGAATTGTTCTTAAAAAAAGATGAAATAATATATTGTACATTCATTATATACTATAACCTATCCATGAACATAGTACAACTATTTATTTATTTTTCTTAGCGCAGTGTTATCCTTCTATAAATATTATGTTTATATTTATACTTTTTAACGGTTGACAGAATGATTAACTCCTATTTTGACATTTTCTAATAGATTTTTTCGTTGAAAGTATTCTACTCTTTTAAAATCATGCCAGAAGTATTAGTATTGAAAATTGATGGTAAATATTTCGTCCATACTTTCGAAAAAAAAATCTGGTGTGTACACTCACACGACTTTCGAACCTATTTCAGAAAAGTTTTTATATCTTTACATATGTCCAACAAGAAACAAAAAAAAATTGAATTAGATTTATTTTACTGACAATTGATCAAAGAAAAGATTTGAGTACGATTTATTTGATGAACTAAAGCAATGTAAACCGGCTTAAGGCAGATTAGTGTAAAAATTTCAATAGCCCCTAATATTGCTGATCAGAAACTTTTTGCCATAAAGGAAAAAATAGAGGAATGCTTGTGTGATGCAGGCAACAGATTTTCTAACTTTCACCTAGTTATCTTTTTTCTCTTATTCATTCCTTTATGATACCAGGATAAATACCCGTAATTTTACATTAGAAATTGAATAGTTGTAACTCCGTAAATAGTATCCGAATCAACGATTTTTATATAGTTTTGCAGGAAATTTCATTACCTTTAAAAAAAAAACGGCTAAACGGTGTTCGGAATCAGAGGGCTCTGAAACGTAAAGAACCGTCAAAAACCTCATATCGGAAATCTGACTCGATCTCAGTACTGTCCTTATACGTAGAAAAGTAATAAATTAAAACATGTGTAGAAAATAGAATACGCTGTATCATCGCTAATACTGTTTCGATTCCGATAATTTTTTTTCGTTTTGTTGGTAATTTAATTACCTTTCAAAAGTTTTATTATAAATTTTACCATATAATATATACTTAGCGAGTTAGGCCCCAAATTATTTTGCTTTTCCTTATAACTTTTTTTCCTGAATTTTTTCGGGAATCTAGTCCATGTATGAAAATTGAAAGGACAATTATTAGAAAATTATAGGAAAGTTTCATCAAAATCTTTAGAGCCAATTTCGTGCTATAGTCTGTAGAAATACATGTTTTTCATTTATTGTACAGCAGCTATTGGCGATGGAGCATCCAATAATCATTTAAAATCATTTTAATGATTATCATATTCTTATAGTACGAGAAATACATCAACGAATTTCAGGTGAAAATAGTAGAGAGTAAAAAGAATCTTTATTCAAATAAATAATCACACTTAATTTATCCATTATTTGTTGCGTGTCTATAGAGCTTTCACTGAGCAAAACAATTAAATGGTATATTTATTAAATTAATGGAATCGTAATAAACCCGTTGAATAACCAATTATTCTCCTCTTTATTATTTAACGATGTTTAAACATTAACTTCACATTGTTTGAATAATTTAGACGATAATGATAAAAGAGTGAATATCTAACTGGCGGAAGAAAAGTGCCACTTAGCCTGATGTTCAGATACCCAGAAATTCAGGAATTAAAAAGTTTCACAGCTTCATCAAATATTTGCTAAATAAATGTAATCCTGAGGGATTTGTGACTTGAATACGAGAAATAAAATATTTAGATTAATTAAAGTTGTTAATATTTAAATAAATACGACTTTTATTTTAATAATGTTAATATTTCTAAATTGTTTCATCTATATTCGTTTGATATTACAAAATAAAATAGTTATAATCGATAAGTACCACAGAGTGAAACCATAATGACACAAATGCACAAAGGACTGGTGATGACATCAATGCCAATGATTAAAATGGACTTCAACAATCTGTTTATGTTACTTGATTACTGCACACTAGTGAATTTTGTCAACCAAATCCTATTTGGTTTGTTTGTTTGTTTATTTAGGCTTTAAGGCGTAAAACCCTTAGGCCTGTGATGTGCGATACCTGTGAGTCGGTTGTGTTTGTAAACTCTTTAGATGAGCAATAAAAATAAATAATGAGGAATCAAAAATTAATAATATATAGATAAATTAATAAATGAAAAATATATTTAGAAACATATAAACAATTAAATATATTAAAATAAATATTTAAAAAAAAGAAAGAACTATTTTTTTATTTAAAGAACTATATTTTATTTAATAGTCTATGGATTTTAAGAAATTTTATCACTGTTTTTATGTTTGATTCGTTGTTGCTTAATACTGCTGATATATCCGGTTTTAGAGATAATCGATTTAGGCTTGAAGTATAATAAGTGCATTCTTGGAAAATATGATTGATTGTGAGAGGGAGTCCTGTTTGGTTGATGTTTTGTTTTTCGCATTAGAACTTATAAAGCCGCTCATTCCCAGGCTTAAACGTAAAGCCATCCTCCTTTCCAAAAAAAAAAAAAAAAAAAAAAATTAATTTTTCTTTGTTCTATTTTTGAGTATATCAATGATCTGAGCGAAATTCAAAATCAATTAAAACATGGTATTTTTTTAAATCACGTGTGCTTCAGTTACTAACATTAAGGACCTGTCAAGTAAAAATATAAAAATGCTATCTGAGAACAGCATTTTAATCATATATATATATATATATTTTTTTTTTTTTTTTAATTCTGAATTGGTCAGCCAGATTTTTTTTATTTTACCTCATAACGAACTTAAAAATCCTCTTTTGCACGAAAATAATACGTAAGGTCACTACTCGTTTTATGGTTGCTTTACTCAACTCTATTATTTAAAAAAGTTTTTTAGTGACCATTTCATATCTTATTTTACATATACAAAACAGACGGACCGTAAGGAAGACACTTCCCTTCATATTCCTAGAATTATGGTTACAGATTGGCAATAAGAATAATTATAACTGGCTGGCTCGCATTCGTATTCGCATAAAATATTGCTCAGTTAACAACTGATAAAATAGTATAGAAATAGATAGAATGCATAGAAATGCAATTTATTATGAGGTGGAGGAATTCATTTTACATAATAAGTATTTAATTTGTTTCATTCCAATTTAGTGATAAGAGATTATATAAGCAAAATTAGATTTTAAATTGATAATTATTCATATGTCCGTGTGAATAATTCCCACAGTATAGTGAACAAATAACAAAATAATAGGGAAATAAATTAATGTGATGATACCATAACATATAGAAAACTATTCTCTTTTACAATGTAATTGTAACTGCCAAACGAAAAGATAATCAATTTTAAACCATTTATATTTTAAGCTAACATAACAATTTGTATTACATTACGATCATCATTACAAATTACAACAGGCTGTAACCTTATAATTAATGGTTCGATTTCGATGATTTTTATTTTGTTTTATAATATAATGATAATATGGATAATATATAATTATCCTTATTAAATAAATTAATAAAAATAAAAACTTTCTTCTCAAAATTAAATCGTGACTTCGCAGATTGTAATTTATTATTTAACGTTTTTCATAAGCCTGTATTTGGACATTGACATAGGAAATTTTATATTATTTAAAGAGGAAAGTAAATGGGTGTTAATGAGTTTTTGGTACCTCATCAGTTTAATGACACTATTGCTTCTTCAATATCCAATCGTATGTGTTTTGTTGAACTAAAATATTTTTCTGATACATTAAAGTAAATTGGTATAAATATTGCAAACAAAGCATGTTTTTGTTCTCATGTGGTTTTTTTTTTCCAGTTATGCAGATTAAGTTTCCTCTGTGAAAATTCTGTATTCACTAATTAGTCCGAGCGCTGACGGTCAAAAAGTCGACTTTTGCTGTATTAAGATAAAACTGTTTGGAATGCTTTACAGCACCATGCACTAAACTATTGTTCTAAAGCTAAAACACCTATTATAGTAATTAGCAATAATTTACGGTCCTCTGATGTTGAGCTTCGGTGTTGTTGTTCGTTAATTTCAAATCTCAAAAAAAATTAATTTTCCTTGAGGGCCGAAATTAGAATAGTATTAACCATGAAAATAGAGAAAAACCAGCTTGTGATAGCAGTTTATTGCAAAATTCAGTTATATTGGGTAGCTAGACTTCATTAGGCAAATCAAAAGACATTATATATACAAAGATGTATAAATCATTTGGTTGACATGAATAACTCTAATTTCAACATTTTTTATTATTTATTTTAGTGATATTTCTAATGGGAAAAAATCATACCTTTTTTCACAATTCTATATTTCAACACCACCATCACATATTATGGTGTCCACTTACTCACTGTCTGTGCAGATACTATAAATTTTCCAACTAGCAATAGCACTAAAATGAGTTTAGTCAAAAATGTTCTAATTGCAGTTACTCACTCCGTCAACTGAAAGGCTCATATACTAAAAATCTTGATGTTCAGTTTTGTTTACTGTTAAATAAATGGTTAAATAATAAATAAATAAAATAAGTTTATAGATCCATTGTTTTTTGGAAATATTGTAATTGTATAAATTGTAAATGACCTTTTATATTTATTAGGTTTGGATCTCGAAATCTTTAGAAAATATATATTATTTAAAATTGGAGAAATTTTAAATTAAAAAATATATATATATATATATAATATATTAATAAATTATAATATTTATTATTAATGGATGTCCATATTGTTATTGTTATGAGACAGATTGTTATCATATGCAATAAAAAAATATATGATGGCACTATGGTTCCATCATTACAAGAACCCGGGCCTCATCCACCATTGCCAACCAATCTACTCCATTTTGTGCTATATCCCTTCACCTGCCAACACTCTGCCACCTTAGATCATCTTCTACATCTTCGTCGCCTTCCGAATCAAACGCTTCTTCTGTATTTTTTGCCATCCGGTTTTCCAAAGTGGATTTTTGGCATTCTTTGATCGGGCATTCTCTCCACATGTCCTAATAATCTTATTTATTTATTTTTTTTTTTTTTACCAATGTCATGATCTTGTTCTCTCCAAATAGTTCCAGCAGCTCCTCATTCCTTCTTCTCCTAATAGTATTATCAGTGACTCCTCCCCATATTCTCCTCAATTCTTTTCTGCCCAAGAGATTCGCATGCGTTCTGATTTCTTGTCCATGCTTCACACTCATACATAAACACTGACCTTACTATGGTCTTGTAGTTCACAATTTTGTTTTTTTTGAGAAAGTGATCTTTCTGAATGTCCATATTTCACTCTTTAGTTTGTTGTCGTAAGTAACCAGGCTTTCCAGGCACTTGAACTGTTTTACAGACCTAATGTTTTGAAAGTTTCTTCACTATTCATTTCCTTTTCTATTCATGAACTTTTCATGTGTACCGTCTTATTTTCATTAAAATCCAATTTAGCTGCTGCCTCTTTGGATTTCTAGAATGCTCCTGCTAATGCTGCCCGAGTTTTGGGGGTTAGAACAACATCATCGACATATGCAAGATGTTGAGACAGATAATTGTAGATAGTTCCTCCTGGATTTTTCTGATAAGTAATATCAACTTCCACGGCTAGATTAAGAAGAAGAGGAAATAGAGCATCATCTTGTCTCAAGCCATTATCCTCATAAAATTTCTCGATCAGCGAATTTCCAAGCTTAGCTGGATATGGTTACACTGGATAGATAATCATCATTAGCGTAATTTTTGTTAGTCTGATCAGTTTCTTTGGTATGCCTACATTTACTATATATTTCAAAAGTTGTTTCCTTTCTTCATTGCCGTATGCTTGAAGTCCACAAAGAAAAGATGCATGTGTATGTTGAATCTTTAACATTTTTCCATTGCTTGTCTCAGAGAGTATATCTGGTCAACTGTTGATCTTCCTGGCCTAAAGCCGCCTTCTATCATCCTTTACTTTTTCCGTGGAATTTGTTTTACATTAATATAAATATTTATTGGCTGTATTTATATTATCTTTTTTTATTCTATTTACTCTCATTATTTTTAAATCTTACAACAGTCTCTTGTACATCAGGTTCTAATGTTCCTTGATGAATAAAAAATAAAACTTATAAGATATTTTAATTATTAAAATGTTAAAGTATTTATTACATTTAAAGTGGTATTCATACTTTTTTTGACATCTTTAATAATTAATTACTATGTATTACCTGACTAATAATAATAAATAATAAAAATCGCCAGCGAATGCCTATACTACAAGTTCGTAAGTCTGGAGATATTAGAACAAAGAATACTACGAAAAATCATATATCCAATTCAAGTTAAAACCGGCTGGAAACTTCAGAGCAACAATGAAATTTACAAAAAAAATTCGGAGACCACGAGAAAGATGGGATTATCATTTCTCGGGCATTTTCACAGAATTGACAAAACTAGATTATCCAAAAGGATATACTACTTTATGTGGAACTAGAAGACAATGACAGTATGAATTATGGAAAGTCCTAAAGATCTACTGATGCTCGAAATCCGGGGGTTCAGATTTTGAATAGGAATAATTTCCAGGCCATGATTTAAGGCTTGGAAGGATTTCGACTCAAGAAAACTGCGAAGCCTAAAAGAGTCTGGACGGATGAACAGAAGCAGTGGCACAGTGTCCTTGTGGAGGTAGAGGAAAGTTCATACAAAGAAGAAATAAAGTTTTCGCGCGGTTTTAAGTGGTTAGTGTGAAAAAAAATTCATCACCAAGGAAACTATATTTGAAAAATATCAAATCAAGAAAGGATGAGATGATAAATACATAATTAATTATAAACAGTTTTTGGTATTATGGTATTTGATACTTTTATTAAATGTAAACATTATCAAGTCTGTATAAAAAGACTAAGGACCAAGAATACTGCGTTGTACTGCTTCATAATTCATAAGATTCCAAATTAATGTTTCGGTTCTTTTTCCCTATTGAAATCTTAACATCTAGGTTAATGCTGTAACAGTAAATTATCATCTTAAAACTATCGTCTCAACTCTCTTTGGTAAATATTCCACTCCACGTTCATTCTGCTGAAAGCTTCAAGAGTTTATTCATGAGAAGCTGTCTTAAAACCAACAATGATGGCAGTACAATAAAAGAGAATTACTCCAAGGTTCAAGGGACCATCATCAATTATATAATACAAACAATTTTTATGTATATACTTTTTTCCTACATTTGCATTTCTTCGTAAATGTTTTTTATAATTTAATTCTACCTAAATCTGCTAATTGTCAATATCATGACAAGTGCGGATGAGGAATTAAAGATAAAAAAAAAGTAACTAGTCCACTTATAAATATAATTCGTCACAAACTATGTGAGACATTTTTGATAAAATTAAAATGAAGTAGAAAATTCTTCACGAGACAATAATATTATTTTATCATAAACTGTAACTTCCTTATGAGGCCTCTATTCCTCCATTAAAACTCCAACTGGTTCTTTTCTATAAAACTTTTTTCATTATATCGATCAAATTCTCAGATATAATGATTAGAATTAAGCTTATCTTTATTATTGGTGCAATCTTAACGTTCAGCTTTGTAAATAAGAGATAGTGTTAAAGCCCGAATGTATATATACTGTTTTTTCTTTCGTTTTTTTTATTCTCTTTATTCACCCTTTTTAATTTTAATTTTGGTAAAGTAAAATATTTACTTTTTTTTTTATTAAAAAGGATTTTTTTGCACGAACTTAAACTATTTTTTTACTTGTTCAATTTTTTTTCTCTTCCTTATACATTTGTTTGTATATTTACTCGTATCACCCACCATCTGCTTTGGGGAAAATAAAAAAACTTCTCTGAGAAAAGGATAGTGTTGTATTCACGGAAGAACTATCGCTCCAACAGATTGATTGAGTGATATTTTAAATTCTGCACAATTAGGAAACTTTACTTTTTCGATAGGATAACTTTTTACTTACTTAATCCAGCCTCTGTTACCGCTGAGCAGTGTGAGGTTCCTTCTTATAAAGCCTGATCCACGAATCTCTATCCTGTGCCAGCTGTCTTCTCCTACTCCAGTCCATTCCTCTCCTGTCAAATACTTCTTTAACTCCTTCTTCCCATCTTTTATTTGGTCTTCCCTGTGGCCTTCTTCCCTCCACTTTGACCTCGTAGGTAGCCCTGGCAATTCTGTTTTCAGCCATTCGCGACCAAATTATGACCAAACCACCTAAGTTGGTTTTCTTGGATTATCTCCTCTGCAGGCCTCAGGTCCAGATTACCTCGTATGGTCACATTCCTAAAGCGATCTTTTCTTGTTCTCCCCTCTATTTTCCTTATATAGCGCATTTCCATAGATTGGATTTGGCTTTTGTGCTTGGCAGTAAGGGTCCAAGACTCGCTTGCATATGTCAATATAGGGAGGAAAGTATTCTTAAAGACAATCTTCTTAGTGGTCTTTGAGACTTCCTTTTTGTTCAAGAAGCCTGCCTTGAGGGAGTAGATGCATCTTCCTGCCGTCTTAATTATCTCTTTAATGTCTCCATCCATCCATCCGAACTCGTTAAGGTGAGTGCGGTATTTAAAATCCTTAACTTCTTCCAGGCGGATTCCACCCAGCCAAACGATCCGGTCTCCTCGGTCCCTTTTTCTCCCAATCCTCATAAATTTTGTTTTCGAGGTGTTAATTTCCATGTTTATATTTCTCATCTCAGCTTGAAGGATCTTGAGGTTAAACTGCAGATTACGGCAGTCATTTCCGAACACCACCATATCGTCAGTAAAAGCAAGAACTGTATAC
Organism: Nezara viridula; assembly: GCA_928085145.1. Classification (NCBI taxonomy): domain Eukaryota; kingdom Metazoa; phylum Arthropoda; class Insecta; order Hemiptera; family Pentatomidae; genus Nezara; species Nezara viridula. The sequence continues at coordinate 25,670,146 of OV725081.1, read as the reverse complement.
TGGACGCTCTGTAGGACATTTTCTGTTTTGCTTGTTTTAGGGCAGAGTCCAGCACTAGTGAGCACTAGTCCAGCACTAAACAAGAGGTTGCACTAGGTGTGTGGTTGCACATCCTAACTACATTTCTCTGTGTTTCATATATACTTAGGATGTTTTTTCTCAATCCTATATGAACGCCACACTCCTCCAATGCTCTAGGACCTAACTATCAAACTAATTCGTCTAAATTATTCGTTGCTTGTTATATTTACTGATAATGATCCATTTTATACTCCACCTGCCACAATATTTACTTAAAACACTTAATAAATTCAATTTGAATATCATATTTTGGCAAATATCTTAAATTCACAAATCGCGTACAATTAAAAAAAAAAAAAAAGGTCCAACATACTGACTACAAAATCTTATTACGACGTTTCGGATGGACCAGCCATTTTCAAGTCTGTCCATTCCTACTTCTTATGTGAATTACATATGCCTTCTTATAATAACTATTATCACGATTTTCATGTCCACTTTTACCTTATTATGTGTTAAACCAGATGTTATCGGTTTCATTTCTATTGAGTGATTGAATCGCTTAATAGGAATGACTATTGAGAAACGACCACTTCTATCGAATATCAAATATTCTGATAAGTGTATCTATAGCATCCATGGTATAATAATTATCATAAAGTCGCCTATTTTTTATGAATCATAAACTTTACTGCCTCTGTCCTTGTTGGATATCATACAGTATCAAAAGAGTACCAGAATGAAGAGAAAGAAAGTTAAACTATATCAGTTAAAACGTATTATTCTAAACACAGTACTGACGATTGGACTTCGTGATCTTTAGTATAACAAGACGAAACGAATGTACTTTATTTTGGAATAAGTAAAAAAATAAGGTAATTACTTTTAACCAGGACTATCGAAAATTCAGATTTAAGTACTTCTTCATTCAAAGATTAATTATAAATTTTTTATAACTGTCCGGTAATAGCTTTCTTTATATCTGGGCGCTAGAGCAAGGTTATAATCAAGTTTTATTGTATCCTTAACTTGCTTTTCATTTATTACTGACGGAATTTAAATAGACCTTTTTTCATTACTTTACAATTTTTAAGCGTGAGAAAGAATCGAACGAAATTAAAATAGTTCGCTGCTCAAGAATATTACTTCCCTTTCAGCCTTACGAGACCCTTGAGCCTTGCAGTCGACCCTTAATAACTAAAATCTTTAATAAATAATGACTTTTTTTTCCAGCTAACATTAGAAATATCGTTTAGTCGAGAAAAAAATAAATAGATAGCAACAAATAGCAATAGATGTTTAAAAGGACATTTAGCTTTAAAATTTCATCTTCTTAGGATGTATTACTTTTTGAATAGTGCTCCGTGTTACAGATTCCGTTTTATCAAATTATTGACATCCACCTGAAACTTCGTGAATAACTTCATCTCATCGTAATGTACAACTACTTTATTTACGAAAACTCTTGGAATTGGGGTGTTTCCAATCTGGAGAGGGGTAAACTTTGTCTATTGAATTAGGTACTAAAAAATCATAAATACACATTTGCTTTCTACTTTGATCGTTAGATAATTTGATCACAACATCGAGAAAATAAGTGGCTTACAAAAATATTGGACCCTTTGGCGTGAACCACCCTCAAAATGTGAAAATAAAGAGGTTGTATAGCCCAAATGCATAAATATTTTTGTGGGCCACATTTTTTTCACGATTTTGTGAACAAATTATCTTACGATCCAAGTTGAAAGCAAATGGACATTTATGAGTTTTTAGTACCTAATTAAATAGAGGTTGAAAACGCACCAATTCCAAGATTTTTAAAATTCCAAACGTAATTAAGATAATTGTAGATTACGATTAGATGAAGCTACTTACAAAGTTTCAGGTGGATGTCCATAATTTTATAAAAAAAAAAAATATAGGGTCTGTACCATGGACTATAGTAGTGAAAAAAAAAAGAAAATTTCGAGTGGAATAATAAAATTAAATTTCGAGTTGAATACATTTTCGAGTAGAAAAAAATAAAATTGATTGCAGGGCGTAATATTTAAGTGAAAATAAAATAATAATATAAACATAAATAAAACGTTTTGACTTAATGTATTTCATACTGCCTCCAATTATACGATAAAAATAAAATAAAAAAACCTGTACCACTAACATTTTTGTTTCTTTATTATTTATTATTCTTATACAATTAAATCTGTACCTATAATTACAATAAGATAATAATGTGTTTACATATTATTCATTATTTAAATACTCTGTCATTTTATATTGTCAGATTCGTCTTTCCTTTGTTAGCAGAAACACAGAGGATATTTTAAAGAGCTTAATTTATTTTTTTCTCAAAACTGTATAATTATAATTTTTCCTGCTGTACATAGTTTTAAGTGTTTTGTATATAGATTCATTTGTTTTTTTTTTTTTGTATATAGCTTGTTTAACTATTACTTTCCTTATTTTTCCTTTTTTTGTTATTGTTTTATTTACGCCAGATGTATGGCAAAGTACAAAGTCATTAGGAAATCAGGATAAGAATCAGTTTTCAATCTCAAATCACTCTAAATGTTCTTAAAAATTGTACATTGACAAGTCAAAACTTTTTAAAGTTGTTTTTGAAACACCCAAACAACCATTATCGGCATTTTTGCCGCCCACTGGCGTTTCTCAAGAGTTATTTATACGTCAATTTGGGAATGTTTTGAAAAATTATTGAAGTTAATTTTATTTACGTTAAAAAGAAAAAGAAAACTTGCAAAATTTTTAATACTTAATTTTTAAAAAAATCGGAGGTTAAAACAAGATTCCTACGACTAGAGGTGACAGAACTGTGATATATTTGTTAGTTTCATTTGATGTTTGGCCGATGATATAATTTTTGCTCTGCTAAAGATAGTAGTTCTGAGACTTTTGGGAGTGTCAAAAGTAGCTTTGAAAATGTTACACTTGTCAATCCACAAATTCTGTGAACATTAAAACCGATATGATATTGTAAACTAGTCCTTAACCTAATTTCCTAATGACTTTGTATTTTGTATAATTTTTTGATTTATATATCTAACTAACCGAATATTAAAAAGTATTTATTCAAATGAAAATGCTTTTACCTTTAATTCTTATCACGAAATAAATCTGAATTATTTAGTTTTCTAAATACTAATGAAAGAAGTGATGAATGTTGCAAATTAAGCCTTTGAGTAATATAGATTAAAGTTGGGTAGATTAGGTATATAAAGGGAAATTCCACAAGAATGGGTTTATTACATCTTATCTTAAGGAAGAAGTTGCTTCTCTCCCCCTCCACTCTTCTACTTTCATGATTAAAATATAATCCCAAAAAAACATTAGCAACTTAAAATTTATTTCACTTCAAGCCAAATCTGTTTGCAAAGGATCCAAATGAATCCTTCCCTTCTTATAGCATAACTTTTGTTTTAGAAGTCCAGGCATCATTCCTTGCTCCACAGAGGAATTTAATTTAGAAATCCTGCCTGAGTAAAAAAAAGTTTTAGTTTTTATATTACTTCCTTAAAAAAATAAAATGTTCCCTAAAAATAATAATAAAGTATTTATTGTTCAAAAGTTTTAAATGACTGAACAAACTTCCATTATCCGAAGATATTTTTTTTTTCATACTGTTGTTAATTTTTTTATGTATACTTCCGTTGTAGATATTGAATGATATATATATATATTTCCATTAATATATTTTATTATGAGGTATTATCTATATTAACATAGATAATCTAAGAAAATACCTCATATTTGTGAACCATGTTTTTCATGATGTTAAGGTCGAAAATTGTTGTAGGTAAAGTATATATAACATTCAATATGTTAACAGTAAATGTAACAAAGTATTACGATACAATGCATGATATCTCCTTGTACTTATTTGCTCTTTATAGTCATATTTTGTAATAGTTTTGACTATAAATTAATTCCATATAATTAATCACTAGTTTATTTTTTAATTAACATATAACATAATTAAGTATTGTAATAGTACTTGATGCCTAAATTAAGACAAAAAAAACTTTATCTTATTACTCCTTTATTTAAATTTTATTTAAACTAGAGCTACATAAATATTTATAGATCGTTTGATATAAACAAATTAATATACACAGTTCATGCTATAATGCAATTATTAATTCTAAAACACAAATATTCTGACTTTGGTTTGATCATAAACAGTATGTGCTTATCGAAAATGTATTTAACTAAAATATAATTATTTATCATATATAAAATATAATTATATATTTAAATACTATTATTCTATTTATTCAGTATTAAGGCCTCTGAAGTGCTAAATCCAATATTTTTTCCAACATTATAATCATAGAGCTTTGCAAGTACCCTAGACTTTTTTTTTAACTTTAAGTTATACCGCTGTAGATATTCTTTTTTTTTTCAAATTATTAATATCTGCTTGAAACGTTTTTAATAAAAAAAATTCTGAGGTATGGACCGTTTTCAATCTAGAGACGGGTAAACTTTGTCTAGTTGATGAGGTGCTAAAAACTTATGAATGCCCATCTGCTTTCCACTTGAATCATTAATGAATTAAAAAATCGTGAAAAAAGGTGGCCTATAAAACTATTGCAGCTTAGTGTAACCTCCATCCCCCCCCCTTTAAGAACAACGAACTAAATATTTTAGTCAGCCAACTTTTAAGATTCAACTGAAAATCAATTGGATATTAATGAGTTTTTATTACCACATAAAATTATTACTAAAGGAAGTGACTGTTCTACATATCGTCGGTGATAAATAGTCAGGACGCAGTCATGTTTAAGGTTTTTATTAGTGCCGAGGTTTCAACCCAAGCATGTGGGTCATCAGAACTGAAAATTTCCCATTACAATCAGAGAAATAATATTCTAAGACAGATAATGGTTAACAATTAAAAATAGTGATAGATAATACATGAAATAGACAAATGAAATATGCAATAAGTTATAAAAAATAAAAATAATGTATATAATTAAGTTATAAGAAATGTAATATTTACTCGTACTAATCGTGTTTCGAGCACCGAAGGTGTTCAAGTACTGGTACCAGGTAGGCAAGGTAAATAAGAGGGTTGGGGAAGGATTTTTCAGATATGCTTTTAAGAGAGCGAAGGCAGATAAACAAAGTCATTATCTGTCTTAAAATATTATATATCTGATTGTATTAAACAATATTTAGCCTTGATAATGACCCATATTCAATGTATGTTATCTTCTGGTACTTATTGGGTTGAAACGTTGGAATTAATAAAAACGCTAAAAATTGCTGTCTCCTGACTATTTACCACCCTAATTACCTGACTACTACATTAATCACCTAAATATTTATCACTATTTATTAAATTATGTAACGATGTTAGAAAACGTCCCATTTCTGAGAATTTTCGTAGATAAAAATATTTTAGATTACGAAAAGATGAAGCCAATCACGAACTTCCAAACCGATGTTGATAATTTAGTAAAAAGGAGTCTGAATCGCGGATTATATATTCACACATACCTGCCAGAAATACTGACAACCAGTGAGTCTGCTGTAGGGAAGAGTAATAGTAGTAAGGCGGGCATTGATAGGTATAAAGTAGAGGATTGCCCAGCGGCATCTTTCCTATTTTGAATTTTGTATTAATATTTAAACTCAACCAGATTCTGCTGAGCTCCTTACGCGTCTTATTTGAAATTGCGATTTCTATAATTTGTACGAGTGTGTTATTCGCTCCATATTAGTTATCGTGAAATCCATTGTATTTCGTCTTGATTGTTAAATATTGGTGAAAGTCGTTCTGAATAGCAGTATTTGTAATGTACCATGGTGCTTTAGTCATGGAAAGTTTGTTGTTTACGACTCTAGGTCTTTCTGACTTTTTCTGACTCGTATCTGTGTAAAACCTGTAAAACAGGAGGGGATTGATTAGGTAAATATCAGTGTCTGTCTTGGAAGAAGTGATTATTACTAGTGGTAGTCTGAGTAGTATTATTATTTTAACGGTTTTCTTTTAATGATCTTTGGCTCCCATGTCATTCTTCTGTAAAATGGCAGTCCAAGGTATATGTTGAATTTGGACATTGTTGAGGTAAATAGGATGGTACGATTTATATTGAAGGAAGAAAGTAATGTGTTGGGATTTATATTGGTTCAGTCGAATTTTCCAAAGTTTCTATCAATAGTTTTGTTAAACAAATCGATGAGGAGTGTGTAGCATTTTCTTGTTTCGTTGGGATTGTTGCAACCTCTGTGTAAACAGCTTTAATAGTTACTATTTATAATATCGTGTTTGCTTAAGATGTATAACAGTAGAGCTAGTACTGACCCCTGAGGAGTTTCTACTAAGGCTAATATAATGGAAACAATTTCTAAGCTTCTGTATAATGTATAATAATGCGCCCTAGATTATAATGTAAATAAATAGATTTATGTATGAATCATTGAAATATTTTTTGTTAATAATAAAAAAATCATTAATTCTTTTTAATTTAATTTTAGAACTTAGATCTTGGTGATGAGCTGATGGGTTTTCTCGAAGCGAACCTTCTCACCAACTTGCGCCTGGTTGATGTGGTCAAATGGATGCTGATAGTCGTCGGAGCTGGTGTCTGTGTTGCAGGTGTCGTTCTGTACAGGTAATTGCAGACGGAACGTCTTTTAAACAAAAATTAAATTACCAGCAGTTATTATTGTATATATATATATATATATATATATATATATATATATATATATATATATATATATATATATATATATATATATATATATATTTATATTAAGATTTTCAACTGTAATCCATAAACGATATTGAATTCAGTGCCAAAGAACCGTATAAAATAAAAGACAATCTCTTATTAATTTCATTAAAACTGAATGGAAGCGTATTGAACGAAATTGAATAAATACTATATAAAAATAATATAGAACAACTTCAGTTATTAATTTTAAATTGATCACTTTTTTCGGGAGGGAGGGGGGAAGATGGGAAGAAAAAGGGGCGCTGATGACATAGTGGCCTAGGAGTGCCAAAAGCCTAAGACCGGCAATGCTCTAGCTCCTTATCATTTTATTTCTTGACAAGGAATTACTCTCTCTTGACCAATAGTTATAGAAAGAATTAACTTAATCATCATTAAATTTCATTTAATTTTAAGTTGGTAACAAAGAAAAATTAAATTATCAATAAAAAAAGTCAAAAGTTTTATGTGAATAGAACGTGGAAGATAAATATTTATTTATACTCAGGGTTAATTAAGGAATATATCAATACAAACTTATGAATTTCTATATTAGAATATAAAAAGTAGCTAATAAAAATCAGTACATAAGTAAACATTTTAGTTTTCGTTCTACTTTTGAGTTTTAGAAGAACCCACCTGCATATTATGTGGGTACTTGCTTTTTAAAAAGAAACAGGATTTGAGGACATAATATCATCTGCTTGTTTAGACAATAAATATAGATTCCTTTTGAAATATTCATGTAAAATTTGAATTATTCAAATAACTTAAACCAGATGATATTATATGTAGTATTCATATATAAAGAAATAATAAGCGACCATCAATCAGTATTCAATAGAGAAAGGAGCACTCTAGATCAGATATACATCCTGAAACAGGTACTCCAGAAAATAGAACAGGGCGTCTTATTTGTCGACCTTCGAGCAGCCAATGATTCGGTGGACGGAAACTATCTTTGGAAGATCATGGAAGTGCTGGGTGTTCTCGGGAAATTAGTGAGCTTGCATAGGCGTGTGGATACATCTGAGTCCCTTTTAAGTTGGAGCAGGTTTGAGGTGAAGAAATGGAATCTCGCCGATGTTTTTCAACTTAGCCATATAGTTCTATATATAGTTAACCATATGGAAAGGTAGTAATATAAGAACGACATCATGATAATAAAAGAATAATATCACGCGAAGATGGAGGTGTGCAGGTCGGAATGAAATATAAAACCCCAGCATACGCGGATTGAGAGACTCGCTCGGTCTCTGATAAAAGAAACAGACCAAATTGACCTACAAATAAATGAGTATAAAACAAAATATATGATTGTTGGCCGAACAATCTAATCTAATCTGCATATTCTAATATCTGCATGAATTCTAAGTCATTCATCACTGTATACATGTAAAAAACCTTCGGCTCCACAATAACTACAATCTAATTTATATACAAATATCTCACGTTATGAAAACAAGGAGGTTATGGTGGGCGGGGTTTGTAGCTTAGGACAATCCATCTGGAAGCCTCTACACAACCACATAGAAGGCAAAAGACCACGTGATAAGCCAAAACCCATATGGATAGATACAATAAACAAAGATACAATGGAGCTGCATGCTGATATCTGCAGAGAAATAACCCAAAATTAAAAAGAAGGCTGATTAAAGCGACAGAGGATCTACATGGTCTGTAATGCCAAAAGAAAAATAATAATAATATAAAATATATATATATATATATATATATATATATATATATATATATATTATATATATATATATATATATATATATATATACATATATACATATATATATAAATATATACATATACATATAAAACATCTAGATAAATAAGTATTTCGACGTTTTGTAATTGCCTTTATATATGTATACAAAAAAAAGTAAGAAACTACAATACGGTAAAATTCAACTAAGTTCTCTGTAAGCTTTGTTGATTCCATATATTGTTAAAATATCGAAAATCTTTATAGATACCTAATGATGTATTGCTCGATGAAATAAAAATAAAAAAACACCCTCCACTTACAGAAATTAAGTTCCGACGTCATACATTTCTTCAATTCAATTAAAGAAAATTGTAAGTTGGTATTTGGGCATACTTTTGTCTTTATGAATCCAATCATCAAGAAACAAATGTCTGATAACTTTTGCTTACTCAAAGTAAAAACATTTATTTTAATCAAACTTTTCTTAAATTAAGTTGATGAATAAATTATACTTTAAAAGCACTAATCTTTATTATTTCATTAGTAATTTTTTTTCTCTCTTTCTGGACTCTTCCTTCTAGGATCATTGACGTTTTACCATAATTTATATTATTTTTTAGTATTATGTTATTTTCAAAAATTCTAACATAGTAGTGACTCGCTCTTCAGTATCCTGTAGGATTTATCTTGATGTTTTTCCTAAGCATAGTTTTCTTCTGTTGTTTTCAAATTGAGGACATTCTTCTAGTAAGTGTTTGACTGATTGTGGTTTGTTATAACATTTTTCACGCTTGGGTTCTTCGAGTCCTCTCAGAAGGTAGCCATGGTAATAATATAATGTAGTAGACCTGGCAGTGTCCAATCGTAACGCAGCAAAGCATAACTTAATTTTCGTCTCGAACGTCTGGATATTGTGAGCCATTTGCCGCAACAAGGTTTTACGTCTGTCAGTTTCCACTCTTTCTCTCAATCTCCTAGTAGTGTTTTCTTTGTGTGGTGCACCCAATCTTCTAAGGTAACTTCCTTTTATCTCATCACCGCCGTTTCTTTTTCATTTATAGCTAAATGGGTTACTTGGTCTACTTTTCGTTTCCCATAATTCCCGAGAGGTCTGGTACCCATGCGAAGATTACTGATATACTCTTGTTTTCTAATTCCCACCCTACATTTATTGTATCTTTAATTACAGAATTGCTTGGGAATAGGTTGTTGATGGCGGCTAAGACAGTCGGTTACAATGACCCAGCACTTTTTGCTAGAGTCTCTTATAAAATAAAGGCTTATCAGGTTGGCAGTCGCCTCTCCTCTGAATTTGGAGCATTCACCTGGCAGTTGAAATAGTAGCTCTCTAAATAGTAGATTTTCCTTACTGTTACAGCATATACTACAATGTGTCCTTCCTTGGAGGCATCTGTGTATATGAAATCGAAATTTATATATTTTTCAATCAGTTTCAAAAACGATTTTTGGCTTTCAATGGGATATGTCCTTGACATTTTGGGCATGAATCTATTTATCACTGGTTTGTATTTTGTCTAGAAGGTATTTTTAATTTTCGAATTGGTCTAATATTGCTCTTGCATATGTTTATTTTAGTTAATGTAAAAGTTCCTGTTCAGATCTGCTATTTTCAACATATTTAAACACCCGTCTTTTAGATTCACCATAAAAAAATTTGAAGTTAGAAGATGGTATAAAGATGATTTCAATAATTTTGGAAAAGCATAATTTTGTGAATTTAGTTTTCTGAAAAAAAATTATATCTTTAAAACATATCCAATTAAAATAAAAATAAATAACACTGTAAATTAAATTATTGTGAGATAAAAATTAAGCCACCAGTCAGACATCTTATATTTAAAAAGAGGTCTTTAAATGTCGTTAGTATTTTATATTCAAGCAAGCCCAGAGACAAGAGACACTGACTCGGGATTTCTGATGTTTGATGATACCTAAAACAAACAGTAACTAGAGAAAGGGATTTGCTTATATTTGTTCTGCAAACACGAACTTTGCCTGCAGAAAGGAGGTATACACTCCTCATTCCAGAGATTTGGCGTTTTTTTTTATTTTCGTTGAAAATCACATCAAAAAATTGATACTGAAGACAAAGCTATGATAACGTGGTTTCTTAAAATTATACTAAAGTGCAAACGAGTTTTAAGGTTAGATTTATTTATTTTTTTATTTTTTTTTTTATTATTTCAATGGAATTTACAACTGTATTACATAGAGAATACAATAAGTAAAAGAGAAATTTGTAACATGGCATGTACAACATGAAGAGAAACTACCCATTGGTAGAACTCAAATTAAAGTTCTATATTAGAAGATCCCGAGGCCATCTTCTTTTTAGACGCCTCGGAGGGTTATCAGGGATCGAGGAGGAAGCAAGGTTTGAAACGAGAGGATTCGGATGATTCTGCAGTTTGTTATGGAAGGAAAGGTATCTGGATTTGGCCAGATCGGAAACATATGGAACATTAAGGTCTTTATGGATGATTTTATTTGTGACAAAGTAAGGAGCGTTGAGGATTTTACGAAGGATTTTGGATTGTAAGGATTGGATACGAGAGGAATTCGATGGTTTAGTGGAGCCCCAAAGCTCAATTCCGTAAGTCCAAATAGGTCTTATTATTGTCATATATACGAGTCGTTTATAATTGATTGAAAGCTTAGATCGTTTGTCTAGTAAGTGCTGCAGTAGTCGAAAACGTCAGGCGGTTTCTAGTCGTTTCAGTCTGGTATGGGGGTTCCAAGTGAGTCGTTTGTCAAGGTGGAGTCCTAAGTAGCGGATTTGCTCAACAGGAATAAGTGGAGTATTATTGAAGGATACTGTAGGACAAGAGGTCATAGGTTTACGACGGAGGGTAAAAATGATTTGATGGGATTTGTTGGAATTTATTTTTATTCTCCAATTTTTACACCATTCTTCAAGGCTTGTGATATGTGATTGAAGAGTTTGGGATGCAATTAAAGGATCGTTATTAACTGATAGGATACACGTGTCATCGGCATAGGTGGTGATGACAGTGTTGGAGATTTATTTTTAGTTGTTAAAACATCATATATCCTTTCGTTATGAAGTTTTAATTGTTTATAACTTTGTTATAAGTAACCATTTTTTAATTAATTCTATTATGTTAACGTTTTTAATTTTCCAATTAGTTGAATAGTCCAATTTCTTAAAGAGGGTTTTTAATGATTGTCTATATTTCAATAACAAAGTGAAATAAAAATAACTATTTTTCTATGAACTATATCCCGTAAGAATTAAGTAGATAACAGAAAAAATGTCCATGAAGATGAGCCAAGAGCCTCGAACGTTGATAAGATAATGATAATGACAAACCGAAAATAAAAAAAAAACAATTATTATTATACTATCATAACTCCGTACCAGCCATGGGCTGAAATTATTTTAATTATAATCTTAAATTATAATTTTTAAAATATTTTTTTTGTAAATCTAGTTTACCAAACGTCAGTTTACAATGCATTACTTTACTACTAAATTACCTATACAATGGACATGGGTTGCAATGATCCACAAACCAACCAAGCACAAACATACCCAGTTATTGTACAGATCCATCAGCCTGCTAGCTATAAGTTTAAAATCTTTGAGATACCACTTTACAAAAGACTTTTTAACATACTAACAAACAGTAAAATAATACCCGACCATCAATTCGGAACCCCGACACAACATTCAACTATCCATCAATTGCACTGAGTGACTGACATCACATAGGCAGAAGTTGCATTATGAATATTTCTGAATGTGGTTCAAGCTTTTGATACTGTCTGGCATAAGCTCTCTGCAGACTTAAAACGTCACTTTCTCCTACCTATCATCTTATTCTTCAGTCCTTTCATTCAGATTTTTTTTTCTTTGGCTGCCAGTGTTCAAAATTTTCTTCTATTAGACTCTGCCTTAGCAGGAGTTCCTCAGGAGATCAGTACTCGCTCAACTGATATACATAATATACACATACAATATTCCATACTATTGTACGGAACTATTGTCTTCTATATCTACGGTCTTTATCTTCTATCAAAACTACATTATTGGTCCAAACTTTGTCAAATTCGACTGCACCAAGAAAAATCCTAATACATTAACCCAAATTTAAACAGACAACGTGCAATAATCTGGGGCTGACAATTAACAGAAAATGGTGCCAACATATCAACAAAAAAATTGAACGTTTAAATTCAAACTACAACTATTATACTCACTTCACTTGAGGCGTCTAAAAAAAAATCTAAAACAGAAACTGAACACATACCTTTATCTACTTAAACCCATTTGAACCCACGCTTTACAGATATGCATGACAGCCAAAATGACTACGAACTTTTTTCGTAAAACATTTATAAAACAAAACAAACGCTGCATGGCACGTCACAAATATTCCTTGGGTAGAAATATAACCCGATAACAGAGTTAGGAAATTCAAAAGAAGCTAGATGAGGAATTTTCTCGCATAGAAGTTCATGCTAAAATCATTACAGGTAGAATAGCGCTGGGCACTCCTTAATATCCATAAGAAGCTTATGAAATGATGACGTTTATGAAATAGTTGATTGATTCCTGTGTCACTGAGCACACTCGAAATTTAACAGATTTATATTATTATTATTTTCTTGGTACCTTCTTCAATTATACGTTAATCCATTTTTTTGTCAATCAGGATGAAGAAGGAGGCTAAGAAGAAGACCAGTTCGAGGGAGGACCTCCTCCCTCCAGGAAACGACGACGTGGAAGTGCTGGATCCAAGCCGGCTAAGCAGCTCCACAGCCAGCTTGGTCCCCAGCTTAGTGATGCCGACTGCTCCAGTGACCCGAACTGGCTGGGACATAATGCCTTCCCCTTCGCTCCAGCTGCCAGCAGTCGAAACGATTAGGGCTTCTCCAGGAATCTCCAGTAGTGCACCTCTTGAGCCGAGGGCTCGGGCCTCTGCAGAGCAACACTCAAGGCTTTCCACCGGCGGCAGGCTTCGAAAATTCTAGACATCGCGAGGAAGCTATCGTAGTCAAATTTAGACCCTTGTATTATATGATTCAGAGTATTTTTGTAATGAATTATTTATTGAAAACTATAGAAGAATATATTTTCAATCTGAATGTTATTCGGTGTTTTATTATTTTAATCCTTTAATTAATATTCATTAAAACATCGATTTAATGACTAATGTCTTTCAGGATTCGATAAATTTCTAACTTTATATATACTTGCATCAATAAATGGCGATATGAATAATTTATGAATTTAATAAAAATGAATTTTTCATGAAAATAGCATGTCGTGCATGGAGAATGATAGCACCAGCAGTACCAATTCTCCGGCTTGATTCAATTCATCTAGCACTTTTTTAGTATCCTTTTATTAATGGCAATGTCAGCTGAAGCCATATCTCTTGTTAATATGTCTGTGTAAATGAGGATGAAATGGTTTGTAAAGTGTTCTTATATGTTTGTCAACTATTAGCAGGTGTAAATCAGTATGTAGATTTTTGTTAGCCAAGTCTAAGGTTCTAAAATTAAAAAAATAATTAATTAACAAAATAATAACACATTACATTTGCCCACCAGTTAAAATATCTTTTTTTAAAAATATATTTATTAAATTTACAACTGTATTAACTGAAAATACAACAAGGAGATGTTAATTGGTATAATGTACCGACCTTTAGAGAAATTATCCACTGGTATCTCTCCAATAATAGTTCTATATTTAAAAGTTCACTTCTTTTTCTATACGATTAGGTGGATTGTCAAAAATCGAAGATGTTGAGGAACTAATTGGTTTGGATGGGCATGAAGTTGATTATGGAGGCATAGTTATCAGCATTGGGCTGAATCGTCAACAAATGACAATTAACGTCATTATAGAATAATTTTTTTTGTCAGAGTATTGAGGATCACCCAAAGGATTTGGATTTTTTTTATGTGTAAGCTATTTTAATCAATTCGTCATATATTTATTATATTTTTAATTTATTTACGACAGATTTGAATCGGATGCAAGTCCACCAAAAATGATAATTCGTTTACTTCGAAGGTATCCATTTCATATAAAATATAAAAATTCATACAAAAATCCATTTCATTCTATCTATTATATATATACCTCATCAGAATAACGTCGATATGAATGATTTGATAATTTATTCAGTAGTTTCTTCTGATAAGAAATCGTGAAAAAAAAGAAGTAATTTTTAAAAGAATCAACAGCTTTAAAATTACCATATTATCTAAGAATTAGTTGATTATGTCTAGTTCTTTGCACTAATTCCAATGAAAACTTGTTTTTCATTGTATTTTATAACAAGTTTATAGAATTAATTAAATAATATGTCATAGAGACAGTGATTGAAAGAATTATCATAACTCAGCAATCCTAAATTGTTTTCCTCCTTAATATGCACAAATTATCATATTACCTCCTTAATGTTAATTTTGAGCCTTTCACTTATTCCTAATTTATGCATTTTGACGAATCAATAGAGTGGTTATAAATTTCCATCGCTGAGCATAATGAAACATTAATTTCCCTTGGTAATGGCAGTTTGTGTAAGCTCGTCATTATAATTCTTTTACAGGTAATGCATTGTTGAAAGAAATGTCAAGAGTCTTTGTTTAATTGATTCTCTCATTGTCCGGTCTTTTTCTAATGAAACTTAAAATGAAATGAGCTTTGTAGCAAATATTTGAGCGAGCGTTGTTCAAACAACAAAGGGTAATGGTAATTTACGCGTAATGCTTTTATAACTCATACCATTCTTTTTTATTAAGATTACCTCGAACGTTTGTTGAAAGTTCTTTTATGTCAAAGGTAAAGTACGATTAAAATTACATAAAAAACAAAACAGCTGATTTAATAATAATGGTAACTTTGAAACATAAATTCGTATGAAGCTCTCTACAACAGCTAAATGTCAATGATATTCATATAGTGTGGTTTAACTGCTTGATCAAAAGAATAATTATAAATAATGGCGTCGTTAGGAGGATAGAGGAAGCGAAGTCCGTCCCAGGCTCAACTTACCAAGAAGGCATAACGGCAGGAACTTTTTTTTCCCTGCATCATAATTTCATTTTTAAAACATTTTCTGTAAAGATACAATAACTTTTTTTTTTAGACAAGTAGTACAATTAAATGAACTGTTGTATAAATTGTAAAGTGTGGCTAGCTCCGCCCGCCATGTACAATATAATAATTATTATATTATATAAAAGAGGAAATGTATAGGTAAAAAAATAACTGCTATTACCTTCGTAACATTTAACTACCACCTCCAGATAAATACTGTTTCCTGTACACTTTTTTAGTCTAAAATCTTTATTTTGTATTAGGAGAATAGAAGGTTACAGGAGCACATATTATCACATATTTAATTAAATGAACAGCTGAAAAGTTGAGCTTCTGTAATCCCCCTACTCTCCTAATACTAAAATAAAATAAAATATGAAAGTAATTAAAAACGTTTTTATATAATAGAGAGATTTATGTAATTAATCGTACTAATATTCCCGAGGAGTCGAAATACGACCATAACCTTTATTGAACATTTTGAGGAATTTTTTATGTATCCAACATTTTTTTTTTCAATCCTTGCATATTCGTCGTACATTCACTTTTATATGTATTTAGTTCCTAGAAAATAAAAATGTAATTCCATCGTTACTCATTTCTACGAAATGTTTGAACCCTCTTTGCTCATTTGGTGAAAACCAGAGGCAACAAATTTTATTTTTCAATAGCTGTAAAATACTCATCTAAGTTTGGTTTCTCCTTGAGAAAATATTAAAACACACTTTCTTCCTACAAATTATTTCATTTCAAATTTGTACTTATATTATAGCTATATTCCAAACATAAATAAAGAGGTCATAACAGACCTCTTCTAAAAAATTTAAAATGAAAACAAAATAGTGCAATAAAATATCATATTGGACATGATCATTATTGTAGAGTTGGATGATTATCCAAAAATTGACCGGAAATTGACAGAAAAACATTATCAACCGTTTATTACTTCGATCAGTGGTACATTTGTTTTATAATATAATTTTCAGTTAAGTCATTTCTCCACAAATCCTATTTTGGAAATTTTATATAGCAATCACTTTCTCAAATACAGCATTTAATTTTGGCCCATCCAATCATTCTCCTCAAAATTCAATACCCCTTCCTAGAAGACAGCTATTGTCCGCTTATTAAATAAGAGACCTCAAACTCTTCCTTTTCTGGTAATTACCCTCCGATATCTGCCTTCTTCAGGATTTCAAAGTATTTGGAGCGTCTCTCTCTCAATCCTTACTCTCCATTTTCTTGAGCTAGGAAAATCTTCTCCAGCTTTTCCATTTTGTCTTACGTACTTGATCCTCTTCTTTCCTTTAGATCATCCAAAATCCAAATTATTGTCCAGTTCCCCACAAATCAACCATTATAATTTTCCGGCAATGTTGATAACTCCTAGATGATCTCTATCCAATAGTACTAATAAACGGCTGACATCTCTAATAAATGGTCCATAATTCAAATCCACTCTAAATCACAGAACTACGGAATCCATTTTTCTTTCCAATGTTGTTTGAGAGGAATTGTCCGTTTCGCATTCGACATAGAAACCCTATATTATTGTCCTCTGCCTCTTTATCATTACTTTTACGGCCTGGAGTTCGGAAAATATACCCTTTAGTCCTTCTGTACCCTACGGAGTATTAAAGAAAATTTTAATTCTAAATTTTTTAAAACGTACTATTTCGTGATCAGGACTATTAGTTAATATTAGTTAAAGTTATTAGTTATAAGCCATTGAAATTTCCCCAATTTTTTTTTCTAATCTGTGGCTATGAGATAAACATTGCACATTAAGACAAATTTTAGTATTTATATGTAGTCTGGCTTACATTTTAGTATAAAAAAAAACCTTTCTTCTGCTGAAGTGGTATACTAATAAAATTGAAGACGATTAAATGAAAATTGTCACAACCTTACCAAGTCCCCGCTATAATATTAAAGAAAACTTTAACAAAGAATAAAGCATTTCTTAAGTATTAAATGATGGTAATAGTAATAACAATCAACTTTATCAATAAATATTAAAGTAATAAAATCGTTGATGAAGAGTAGTTATATATACAAGCTTTTTGTCATATGATATATTTGTGGTGAGTATGTTCATGAGGGTTTTATTTAGCTATCTAATTTCTGGAAAAAAAACGTAAGTAAAGCAGTAGAAGTCGTCTATTAAGTGTATTTTGTTTCATTTTTACATACAATTCTTTTGTGTAAACCATCTGGACGTCTTGGAACTCCATCCTCAAATTAAGTACATCTCTTCCATGTCTGATTTGTATTGTTTCGACAACGGTTAGCCCATTTGTTGATTAACAGTTAGTTGACAAGCGTCAATTTATATGTTAAAACGACAAAAAATAAAAGGCACCCAAAAAGTACCTTAGAGTACTCCTACTAAGACTGGGTGAATTTAAGACATTTCTGAGCCCTGGGGAACTGAGAAAAATATTTCGAAGAGGGTTGAAAGTTTAAGTAGTATTTATTATTTCTAACAAATTTGTATGTGGATACCAACAAATTTAGATGAAATGCGGTTACAGCTAACCACTGGTGAATCAAGGATTTAATTTTGGGGGAAGAGGGCTTCAGCCCGTAAACTTTTTTTCCTTATATATATGAATATGAAAAAAAAATTTACGGGCTGAAGCCCTCTTCCCCCAAAATATATATATAACGATAATTACTTTGAAAAATAAAGAAAGATACTAACTACCTATATGAAATGATACTTACGTGATTCTTGAAGTCTTATTAAATGTAATTGCACGAAGAATAATACTTTAAAATATAATTTTTTTCATGGTTACATTTTACCATTTGGGGGGACCTTCAGCTCGAAAGCCCCCTCTTTCTCCCCGTAGATCCGCCTGTGCAGCTAACATACCTTGGAATACAAGGGAAAGACTAAATAAATGAGCCTTATCCTTCCTTAACCATCTAATGGAACTGTATCAAGTCAGTGAAAACGTGCTAATTGGTCATCTCCTCCATGTCTGACTAGTATTATTTCGACAACCGTTAGCCCATTTTTTGATTAACAGTTAGTTGACAATCGTCAATTTATATGTGAAAAGGACAAAAAATAAAATAAAATAAATTTAATCTTCTTCAATTTTTTTAGTGTACCGCTTAAACAGAAGAAGGTTTTTTTTTTTTTACTAAAATGTAAACCTGACTATAAATAAATACTAAAATTTGTCTCAAAGTGCAATGTTTATCTCTTAGGCGCAAATTAGAAAAAAACAAAAGAAAAGGAAATGTAACAACCGACCAGACCCCAAGGACTGTCGTGACAGTGATTGGGATCGGTGGTGACTGGTTCAAAATTACACAAAAATAGTCTAAAATCACTTTTGTTGTATTATATAACAAAATAATTAAAATATTGGAAAATTTAAATCGCTTAGAACTAACAATGTATAGTTCTGTTCACGAAATAATAGTTTTTAAAAAAGTTAGAATTCAAATTTTCGTTAATCATCCGTAGGGTACGAAAGGACATATTTTCCGGACTCAAGGGCGTAGTAATAGTAATGATTGGAGTGGGAGAGGACACTGATATAATATAATAGTGCTTCTATTTCGAATAAGAAATAGACAATCCCTCCCAAACAACAGTGGAAAGAAAAATGAATTATGCAGTTATGTGATTTAGAGTGGAATACGAATTGAAATGGTATTTTAATAGTGCCTTTTTGCTTTTATTAATGATATTTACAACTTTATAAAAACAACAATACATTTTGTGAATGTAATAAATAGAAATACAATGACATGAGAACAATTGTAGGGAAACTACCCATTGGTAGCATTCTTATAAAATTGCCAATTACAGTTTTTTAAATGGATAAAATAACAAATTAATTTAATCATTAAAAATATTGTTACCGATTAACTAATAATGATATTAATCCAAATATCAAACGTTAGAATTGTACATTGATATTGTATAAAATAATAAATCGATTGAAATATTTTTTCGAGGTAGGTTAATGAACAGATGGCTTCGAGAGAGCATGTTCAAAGAGGAAAAAAGACTCAACGAATGAGGAAAACCCTAAGAAAGGAAAACCTCCAGTGTCAGATAGGTGATCGCACAAATCACTCTCAGTAGGGGATCTAAGGGTTGAGGCTTAAGATTTCACAGGACGGTAATCCTGAACTGAGAGATGAGTCGCCAGATTTTGGGAGGAAGAACGATCAACGAAGGAAAAGAACAAAAGGTTATAGGCACATAGGATAAAGAAAAAGTCAGATTAAATAAGGAACTAAAATAGTATATAATATATATTGATTAACTGGGAAAAGGGTTCTGGCTCCCCAGAAGAAGAAAAGAAAGATCTTCATCTCTGAACATACCAATTAGAAATGCTTAATATAAATCTGCCATGATAAAAATAGTTAACAAGAGTTGTTTCAGTTACTTTTATTTTTAAGTATTCATAATGTATATTTACAAGGCTATACTGAAGTTTTACATTAGAATAATAAGAAATAAAAATATATTGTTTGTAGCCAAATGCGTGAGTCCGCGGATGTAGCGGTCATGTTAGCGGGCATGTACATTACGACGCCCATAACAACATAAAACAACACATTAAAAAATAAGTTACTGATTGAAACGCCAAAGAGTGTGCATGCATAATGTCCTCAGTTTATGTATAATTTAAAAGGGACTCAAAAATACTTGATCTGTTAGGGCCAATCACTCGATAGCTGAAGTAGTGCACGAGAAGAATTTCGTTAACTTCTAAAAAGTTTGTTTGTATCCTCGAAGTACTTAAAGTGGAAGACCTTTTAAGACTTAGTTAGAGAATTCGTAACTGATGGAAGACACTTACGAAGTTGACTGTCCTTTACACTTTACACATGCTACTTACTCCTCCATCGTTAAACTATCGTTTTTTTCAAGAATTTTTTTTTATCTATATCAAGTTATTTATACATTAATGGTCAATTCCTACTTTCCAAACAAAATAAATAACAGGAATTGTTTTGTAATAGTTGGTTCTGTAGCACAAAGTGGAATTACCATTTTTTTTTTCATTATTACCTTCCTACCCGTACTAGTTAAGGACAATATCGCGTTTAGATCATTTTTTTTTTGATTCATTGACAAATGTATTATAAAAAAATACAACTAATAAATGTGCACACAGTAATAATACAATCACATGAAAAAGGTTGTTGAGAAACTACCCATTGGTATCACTCTAATAATATATTTAGATAAGTAGATCACGAAGCCATCTTATTTTCGGAAGCCTCGGAGGGAGATCAATTATAACGTTTCAGAGCCTTCTGAGACCGAGAAACACATTTTCAGTCATGTTTTGCCTTTCTGTTTATCTGTGCCAAGATTATCTAGGGAACAAGTTGACTAGTGTTTCCCATAATCAGTCTTGGTCTGTTTGGTTTAGAGATGACGGCGGCAAAATGTAGGCAAGGCAATTAGTGTGTTCAATCCGATCAAATTAAAGATTCGGTTTTTGACAACTGTACATGACCGACATATACCAAGATACACACCCTAAACGTATACATATAATGAAAAAATATTTGTTTATAATTAATGCAAAGTTGTTCTTATTTTCGGTGTAATTTCCTTGTATCAGTAAGTTTATATTTTACTCACAAAATAAAATTTCTTTCAAGCAAAGTTAATGGGAAACACATTAACAAACACCGAAAATAGAAAATTAAGATGGCAGGAGCTTTGTTTATAACCTCTAAGTACCTAAAATAATAATATATTGTTTTATGAATCTCATGTGTGGATTTAACGAATCTATGCGATGTAGCTCAGTTGTTTGCTGACCAACCCAAATCGTATATGGTTTTCTTGTCTTGTTCAGAGAAATTTCATTTAAAGATTCCGTTCAACCTGCAGAAAGTACTTCAGTGGTAGGTTTATTTTTCGGTCCTGCAAAGCAAAGAATATTATTTATAAACAATTAAATAAGAATAAGACATTACAACTATAAATATATAAAAAATTATTTATTTCTTAACATAACAGAACATTTTTTAAATATTTATCTTAAGAATCGGCGTTAATTATTTTAGTGAGGACAGCACATGTTATGATGAGGACGCGTGGTTCACAATCACTTTAGTCATACTTGTTCATGAAAAACCGATTCATGGTTTTGACTATCGATATCTTTGGTACAACGCCTTTGTCGAAGCTCCAGGTGCAATTAGAGAAAAACATGTTTTTCAATAGACTTTAACGATTTTGATGAAACTGTTCTATAATCTTCCATTAAAGTAGTTTCAATTTTCGCACCTGTAGTGAATTCCGTGGGGAAAAAAGCTATAAAGAAAAGAAAAATATTTGAATGGCTAACTACCTGAGTATAAATTCTATCGTAAAATTTATAAAGAATCGAAATTGAATTCCCTACAAAATAAAAATAAAAAAATCATCGGAACCTAACAAGTATTGGCAATAATACAGCGTATTCTATTTTTTAAACATGTTTTATTACTTTCCTACCGCTACTAAATAAGGAAGGTATTGCGATCGGGTCAAATTTTCGATATGTGGTTTTCAACGAAGCTTTGTTTCAGATCCTGTGAGTCCGAAAAACATTGCTGAACAATTAGAACGTTGCTATTCCTATATCTCAAGAATTGCGTTATTTGGGGCTTCACTTGAACAAGATATTGACATAATACACTGAACAGAAAACAACTATACTAACGAAAACAATGTGGCTGCTTATCTTTATATCTTTGATAGTAAACGCCGTAATTTAATAAGAAATTCTCCAAGGCGATAAGTGGCAGCTGTCTTAGTTTGTGTTTCTTATAATTTTTGTATATATTGTTTATTTTTTATTTTGTTTTAAGTGATTGATTTGGAAAAGTTGAACTTTATATTATAAAGAAAAACATATAATTTATAATTTTTATAAGAATCGTAATACTTTAATTGATACATGTATTATGCGTAATGTATGGAACAGGTAAAATTAACAATACATGCGTTATTTAATTACCCGTAGAGAATTATGTTATGAAGGAAGGATAAGAAAAAACAACACATAAGTGCTATAATTTTACCGTTTATGAACCATTATAAACAGTCAGTATTCCATGGACCTTTCAAAATTTAAATTTTACATTTTTCCCTTTTTTTCTCTTATTGTAGATTTTCCCATGAGGAAAAAAAAATCTAATGATAATTTTTACGATGGTTTATGTTTTTCGAAACGTTTGCAAAAATTAATGCACCGACCCAGAAAAATGTTATTAATTCCTCACTAGAATAACATATGCAATGAACTAGGGATCGAGATGAAGGGAGATGAGGTAGAGCATTGATGAAGCACTAGCTCCGCCCTGACTGATGATCACAGGCCCAGCACAAATAGAGGTTGTGAATTTGAATTGCTTCCACACAATTGGAAAACATTTGTGTTCATAAATAAACAAATAATCAAAGCTTACTATTCTTCCTGATATGTATTTAAAACATAAGTATTGTTTTTGTTTTATATCCTACGCCATTAGCACCCGGGTGGTAGCGCATTCAGCAAATTTTATGAACTGATTATTTGCGCGTTCTAGATTTACTTGGATCGCGTTACTTCCATTGGTATTGGTGGTGTAGGTTTCTCGGTAATTTTTTATCCTTCCTTTTGGGGCACACCCAGCCTCTATAAAGAGGGTACCATTAATTAAATAATTAATTAAAGAAAAACCGTTGAGGGTGATCTCAGTCAAATCACCTCCTTGCAGAATCCAAGAACCTTCATGGGTTGTAGTGGTACATTTTTTTTTTTTCATTTACTAACAGATCTATAATTTTATTTTGCATTTCCTTCTTTTTTTTTTTATGGTTCCATATTCACATTTCAATTTTAATTTTAGAATTATATATTAACGACGTTCCAAGCAGGCTTCATGATATCTATAAAAAAAGGTTATAAAAATAAATTTGTTTTATTTGCAGTTTTTATATATATTCGATGTGAATGTTCGAGTGGCTTTTAATGAATAAATTTACATATCATAAAAACGGTTTATAAAAGTTATCAAAAAATTAATACAAGCACCAACCGCTTGCATTTGATTTGAATACGGTTTAAAAAAGAAAGTATTATAATATCATAATTGGTAATTGGTTGACTGTCGTGGATAATGAAGAGAAGAATAGTTGGGGTGTTCAGTCAAAAAGGAAGGCAAAAATAAATTATAATATTTATTTTTTACATATGCCGAAGTTTCGACCTGAAGTTCAGGCCTTCATCAGGGCTGTCTCCTTAAGTGTCGAAGGGAGAATGTTTATTATAATATCACTCATTATAAATTTGTCAAAGATAGAAGAGACAAAGGTACTTAAGCAACCGAAAAGTCCATTTGTCAGAAGCCGATTTGTTTAAATTGTCGTCACTGCCCTACTGACAAGATTGATAAATAAATAAACATTAATAAAATATTGATAAAAGAAATTGATATTAAAAAAAATATATCATGAAAAAACATACTTCATATTTTCCTCCTTCAATCAATTATCAAATTGATCTTTCATAGTTTATAATCAATCATTTTTATTGCTACTGACAATGAGAGACATAATTTAATAAAATAGACAGCAATTTAAAATAAACAAAATCAATAGTATTTTAGAGGAAGAATTCTAAACTTCGGGTCTTTTTCCAGAAATATTTACCTACTTGTAAAATAGATAACCTGGAAATTCCGGGTAGTCGATTCTCCGGAAAAAGTTATTGTAATATCCCAGGCATATCAATACCTTAAATATGTTATTTCAGTTTCGTATGACTTTTCGTTGTTGAGCTAGACTATTCACACACAGACGCAGATCATTTGTGAAACTTGTTTATTTGAAGTCACGGGGTTCCTAATCGTATGTTTCCGTTGAAAAATAAGATTTAAAATTTTGAACGATGGTAATACTTCCTCTTTCTATATATTATTACATTAATAGCTAAGTGAAAGTGTATAACATATTGTTAAATGCGCTACAGCAGAGTTCAAATATAATAAAAAAAAACTAAGGTGTGTGCTTTAGACAATACGATAGAAGAAGAAAGATCATCAAGGCTAGATTAATAACATGAAATATAAATTATAAATAATAGCTCATTATAAAGAAGATTAAATGCTGAATATTTTCCTCCCTTACAGTAGGCGGGTAATTTTTTTAATTTCTGAGATGTTTTAATCCTTATCTTCATTAGGACTCGTTATCATTTGGTTTTCGGCACTATTTTTCCCTTCCTCTAATACGGCATTGCGTTAGGGGACAATATTGAATAATAGCCCATTACGTGTGTTGCCCAAAATCGGTCTTGCATTTTGAAAGACCAACAATACTACCTGACTGTTACAAGACCAAGACCAAGACCAAGACTAGTAAAAAAATGTGTCGTTTTTGTGAATAAAAATTAATGGCAAAATAGTTACTAATGCTTGACAATTATATTTGCTATATGTAAAGAATCGGTACTACTTACATACTTTTGCAATTAACTCTTCTAATTTTTCATTCGGGCTTAGTTAGGTTTCCCCTATCTTAAAAATTACAGTAATATCTCTATAGTAATAGGCTAGTAGGTAACTTCAAGACTGTTGCGAGAATCTTCCGCAAGACCAAGAATCGTCTTGGTCTCCCGTTTGGGCAACACTACTCATTACAAACAGGATGAAATAATAAACATTTCCGTCGCTAACAATATGCAGGTACGATTTATAGATTTTAAGATGTTTTAATACATTTGGCAAAACACTTAATTAGCCGCCAGCCGACATTACCCGAGCGTTACATCGGAGTTTTGGCGGCTCAATCTAATTCTCTCTCCACAACGAAAGCGGAAAACCCTCCTAAAGAAGTTTTCACTTCAATGACAATGGAGTTATACCTTTTTAATATTATGCGCCATTAATGAAACATTATTCTATACTTTCTTTAAATAAGGCCGCTGACTACTCATATGTGATTATTAATATTTATTGAATGCATATGGTGCATATGTTAACTTAAATATCTAATACAGACTAAACACACATAAATCTCTCTGCGGTAATAAGACAGGTATGGTTTCAATAATGTAAGAGTATATCCTATTTCTTGGATTCTTTTGTGTGATTTAGCGGTGTATTGTTGTCCTGATCCTAGTTGGATTGTTGAAACGTGTAGGTACTGCGATATAAGAGACTCAATGCTATGCCTGGAATTTTCCAATAGCAACCTGAATGTAAAAGTAAATTTTATATCGCTTCTAACCCAGATCATAAAGCAGTTTTTATCATTTGTTACTTGACATTGTTGTTTCCATGGAAAATGAATGAACTAAAAAAAAAAAAACTTTTAAAATTATTTTTAAGTTTGATAAATAATGTGAATTTAATGCATCGAATCAAAGTGATTACAAGGTTTAGGCCAAATGGCCCAATAATGTTGTAGGCCACCTTTTTCGATTTTGTGATGATATTAAGTTAAGCGAGGGATCTGTCCCTCAATTCAAAAAGCTTGTCAGCCATTGTTTTGTTTTGATTTTGTATTTACAGTTGTAAGTGTTTCTTTTGTCCAATTATAAGCCAAGGTACCACACAAAAGTTTATTATTTACATCAATATTTACATCAACGGAAAAGTTTATTGTATGGGTGAAACAAATATTTATTGTTTTAAATGCAATTGCTACTGCAAATAATAAGGAATAGGGTCGCCGAAATTCATTATATCAATGGTAAACCACATGGAATAAAATTATTTTACTATATTGGAATCAATGATTAAATTTTGATGGGCGCAAACATTGGATGAAATTGTCTTTTATAGATCCAAACAACACTACAAGTACTATACAAAAACGGCCTAATTAACTAAAAGTACATATAATAATTATCTCATGTTATGTTTTAATTATTTTTTATAAATATAGTGCTGCGCTCTGAAATAATCTAAATTTTAAAAAATAAAACGTTGTGAGACAGTTTTAAGGGTGGCAATGAGATAAGACTCGTTCAAAAGTTCAGTGCTTATCCATTGATGGATTTCCAATGCTCATCAACGCTGAGTTTAGGAACTTGCCCACTGTTACATCGATGAGTTCCGGACCGGCTTCTTGAATTTTTAATACAAGTCAGTGACCTCAGTGTCGTTTAGAAACTTACTCATAGTTTATCAATCCTTGATTCATAAATTATAACATTGTTATTGGTCAATTCTACATTTTTTCTCCTTAATACTCAGACCATTTCCTGGACCATACTATACTTGAAAAATCGTGACAAGGAAATCACAATATTTTAAAAGGGCATTTCCAAAAACAAAAGTCAAGCTACGCAAAGTAATATTTTGTGGAACTTTACCCGAGAGTCCTAAATTCGAAGTTTTTTTTCCCCCTTTTATTTGCTCACTTGGAGTTTAGAGAAGTGTAACCCACTCGGCTATCTAAACTTTGGCAACTTAGAATAGGCCTCTTGAGATTTATCATGATGCATTGGGCATGAAATAGGTCCCTAGCGAACTTTGTCGGAATCAAAGTCACATCACTCATATCTGAGTCTTTTATTTTATGCATACCAGGTGCCGTACATGTAATGTTTACATGATGTATCCCAAAGTATCAAGTAATGCAGATAATTTCAAGAAATCATAAATATAATATATTATTTAATAATTGAATACCTATATCTAATTAGCCTTCATCAGAGGAGAGAAATGATTTATTTTCATAAAATGTGCTGCCCAATTATATTTAGTTGCTGCAAACACAGCATACTTATCAATAATTTAATTTAGTTTAACAATTCTTTTAACAATACACATTTACTAGATGTGTATTTATTTTATACAGCTGTAAATTTCATGAATAAATAAGGAAAACAAAATTAGAAAAAACTTTTAATTAAAAATAAAAAGTTAAAAATCAGGAAACTGTTTTGCATCAATGAAGATGTATTAGTATTAGTATTTCAATTTATATTGGATTAGTGGATAATAGGTTATATTGGATTGATGTATTTGCCTCAGTGGAGGTGAATTTTACTATTTTTTTTGGCCAGCACACCTTGTATATACTAACCGTAGGAACATCGAATAATTAATTTTTTCGTTCTTTATAAAGGGTGCACGAGAATCACCTTTTTATCCTACCTTCATTCCCTTTACAACTTCTGATAAAAATATTCAAAACACGACATCTGGTTATTACCTTGTTCTTCTGAAAAGCCCCTAAAAGTCTTTTCCTCTTCAATGCAGAATGTTACACCCGAGGATACAAAATTCTGCTTGCCAAGTATAGTTATGATCCTCAAACCTCGCGGTTTACCATCTAAATATTTTTGAATAAGAAACTTCTAATGTTTTTTGTTTTATTTAAATATATACGAGGCTCCTACCAACAAAAATATGAACTTAATTTTTTTTTCAATTTCAATTTTCAAATTGTTTTAAGTAAGTAGTTCTTTTTCTTAAATGCTGTTCCAGTGATGGAAACCCAAATTTAGGTGTAATAGGTAATTTTATATAATTTAAAACGATGAAAATTAATTCTGCATTGTTTTTTAAATGAAGAAATAGTACGGTCTAATGAATTAAACTTATTCCAAATTATGCAAACAATTTCAAACTCACCTCTTCAACAAAATTGATGAGGCAGTATCTATATGACGAACACTCAGTCTTTTATATTAAAAAATTAACTGCCAAGCGACCATTACAGCATGAAATAAGCTGTTCTTCAGACATAACCTTTTTGAGTGCGTCAACTGAATATCTATTTTTACTTCAAATCTCTTAATTGTGTAAAAAGCTCATTAATCGAACATGAATTTAAAAGTGCCTATTGCTGGTATATTTACGTTGAACTTTTTTAATCTAACTTGAAAAAAAGTTTATTTTACCAAGAACATATCTTCATTTTATCTTTATTTTATTTAAGATCTTTACAATTTCCTTAGTCTCATTAAAGTTAAAAACTTCAACGGTATTCTTCCAGGCTTAACTGTCACTTACATAACGTATGAAACAAAGATACAACAAGACATGAACAAACCATTTCTCGTAAGGGATACAATAAGCTGTCTCATCCTCTTTAGATACATACCTTCTCTTAACTAACGAAACAAGCGACTAATCTGCCACTATAATATTTCCTATTTGTACAAACGGAGCAGAGCATTAGAATTTAGCAAAACATATACACACAAATTATAATTCAAACAAGAGATAAAAAAATTTGGATAGAATTAAAGATAAGAACTTTTGATAAATTGTGATGTCAGCACTGCTATCGATAGTCTTTTCCATAATCTAAAAATTGCTAATATTGGAACTGCTATTAGGCTATCACTTCGTAATTGAATAACATTGCTATCAGCATTAGCTCATTTCTTGAGTGTTCAGGTCTCCATTTTCTTTATCACAAAAGCATTACCTATGTATACTACCTCCTTAGCAAATAGTGTACATATCTTCAGTTAATGTGTTTTTTTCTGCCTTATCAATTTCTCAAAAAATAATAAAATATTTCGCATGTATATGAATGTAATTCATTGATTTAACCATAATTTTAATTAATAAAAATTATTATGTGTAAGTGAATAGATATGACAAATATTGAACATGTATTTACAAATCTAGTTTTTTGAGGTTGAAAATTTAAAACAAACACTACAAATCCATATTTGTTCAATTATTTATATTTTCTTATTCTAAACATTGGTGATATAAAAATATTATTGGTGATTTATATTTTTAATCAGGTAGATTTGAAAAAAAATTAACATAAATAATTATAAAATATTTCAGATGGTTTAAAAATAGAATGAATAGTTTTTTGTTCCATATTAAAAATTTCTAAATTTGCTTTATTTATACATTATATGGGTTATTAAAATTATAGGGAATGATATTAAGTTGCACCATGTTTATTAAATAGAAGTTGAGAAACCGCGGTTTCTAAAAGATTGGAACATGTTAGGAAAGTAACTTAGCCTACAGTTTTAATATGGATGAATCTAACTTTCTAGCACTTATCGACTTTACCTCGTAATAGTTTGAAAGTTACCAAAAAGTTTAACTTACTGACATTATAGGCAGTCCATTTAATATGAAGAGAGTTTCTAGTACTGTTCACTGGCTTTAGCGTGCTCGAAATAAATATATTCTAATTACACCTAGACTATTTAATGTTTTCTAACTTTTCACGAGAGCTACTTACAATCAATAAAAGGTTTTCAATAAAAAAAATAATAAGGTCTAATATAGTCAGAGCAGCTTACAAATGTGCAAGTTGAGGTAACGGCTCGATAGTTCTTACACAAAAAAAAAATAGTAATAAATGTAATATTTTGTTTCCATAGTAACAAAAATTAGAAAGAAAAAACAAGAAAAGAACAAACCTTACTTTATTGATTCATTTTATGCCTGTTATTTTTTATAAATTTATTACATACGGCATTGAACTTCCGGTTTGCCATTCCTATTGTTGTCAAATATATCTTTAATTTTTTTTTCATTTAGTGACCAAAATAAGAATTGAAAAAATAACAATCTACAATAACTCAAAATTGGGTATTAGGATGGAAAAAATCGCTCAAATTTAAGATGCGGATAAAAATTAAAAATTTATGCAGCTACCCAGTTCGATATAGTAATGTGTTTTATAGTTAATTTAAAGCCCAGTTCAATCAATCTTTATTTGTTTTGAGGGAAGGGCCTTATACAACTGGAGTCTATAACAAACATTATTATCCTTTGGGAAATACAAATTCCTTTTTTTACTACATAACAGACATTACTCTTAAGCATAAATTAAAAATCGTATTAGGTAAAGACCAGATAGTTAAAATAGTTTCAATTATCAAATTAATATAAAATCTAAAATTGTCAACAACATACATAAATAAAG
Organism: Nezara viridula; assembly: GCA_928085145.1. NCBI lineage: Eukaryota > Metazoa > Arthropoda > Insecta > Hemiptera > Pentatomidae > Nezara > Nezara viridula. The sequence goes on along the minus strand of OV725081.1, from coordinate 25,639,676 downwards.
CCCAGTTTTTCTTGTTGTCCAGCTTTTTTTTTAATTTATATTTTAGAGGTTTCAATAACGAATGGAAGAAGAAAAAAGACATTTGGTTTCCATTACGTATTCCATGCGTTCTTTGAAAACTAAAAGTCTCAAATACAGGATTACTAAGTTTTTAATGCCGAAATCTGAGAGATGATTTTAAATAATATGGAATAAAAAAAATCATTTGATGTATGATCCAATCTCGAACGAAAACGGAGTAGGCCAATTTTGTCTTTTCTTAAAGTAGTAACGTTTTCTCTTTTGCTTCATTGTAAACTAGGCCAAATTTCCTTCAAGTACAAGTAGAGTTTGTTTTTGTAAAAACTGTTCAAAGGGGACTTTTGAGCAGCCAAACTATGATAAACTGTGATTTTCATCATGTCATGAATTATTCGCGGTTTATTTATCCTACAACTACACCACTGATACCCAAATTTTATAAAAACTGCCTTGTTTCATGAGCTTTTTTTGTATATCAATTTATTTGAGGTTTGTTTTAGAATAAGTTAGAAATACGGCTCTATCTGCGTGAAAAATTATGTAATTTGTTCGATATTCTGTCACTCATGAATATCTGTGTTTTCAGCAGAAACAACAACCCATAAATTATTACAAAATGTTAATTTCTTCTTTTTTATGTGACCTGATAGCTATTAGCTACTTAATAAAAGCATAATACAGTAATAATCACTTAATGACGCAGTTAGTTACTTAATACTATTTCCGTATTAGATTTATGAAGGTTTGATACTCATACCATTTGTCTTTTATTTTGTTAAGCTTTCGTAAAGGCTAATTGCCTTCCTTGCGCTGCAACCGTCACTTCTTCAGGAAACCGGCCTAACCAAAACACCGACATTTTGGAAACAAGACAATATTGTGTTAAGTTGGAATCATCTACAAGCACTATCCAACCGGGACAACCCCAGCACTAATTAAACCAAGATGGCTGATTGTTTCCCTACCGCAAATAACAATGGGGCCACCGTACCTAAAGGCTACGATATTAATTAATAAAACCACAAAACATCCAAATTTAGAAAGCAATTAAGTTAAATCAATATTTATATTTCAAATATGTTTTATTTCAATTCTGTATGTTTGAAATAAAGAAAAACATTTCTGTATTAGTCCAGGAGAGCCAATTCTTCATAACTTTGAGTTATTCAATTTTTTTTTTAATTACTTAATCTGAACCTAGGTGCTAAATGACACCATATCACATTTTTTTTTTTTTTTTTCTCGGGAAACCAATTTTTCATAACTTTGACCAATTAAAATTGGTTTCTTAGTTACTAATTTATTTAATCCTCCGACGCAGATCATATCCACCTATCCTTTTCAAATCAGTACCTCTTCCCACCTCAGACACAGTTCGGCATCTTGGATTCCTTTTAGACAGAAGACTAACATGGAATCCATATACCATACTTAAAAGACAAGAACATAACCGACGATTTGGCCAGTTATATAGAGTACTTAACAGAAAATCTAACCTCTCAATTGAAAACGAACTATTAATATACAAAACCATACTCAAACCTATCTGGACCTACGGACTTGAACTGTGGGGGACAACTAAATTATCCAACATCAAACGCATCCAATCCTTCCAGTCCAAAGTCCTTCGTAGAATAGTAAATTCTCCTTATTATGTTACAAACAAAACTCTACATCATGATCTTAACATCCCTATGCCCTTGACGTTATTCCATCCCGTTTCTCAAATTTTCATCAAAACCTAATTCATCATCATAATCGCTTAGCACAATCCTTATCCTGGTCCAGTCATCCCTACAACCCTCCTCGAAGCTTCTCCACTCAAGTCATGAGCGTATGTGGCTTTAGCGCCCTTTCTCAGTGTCCACTGGATCTGCATGTCAGTGATGTCTCTGTGAGAGAAGCACTGGGATCTCACAGAGTCTTGCATTATCTTCCACACGTGGGGAAAAGGGCCCGACTTGGAGCTCCCTCGGCTGACTGTAAATATTGTAAATAAGCACGACTGTTTTATTTATTAATTTTTGGTTTATTTTTATTTTTGTTATATCATATTTTATTAAGGTTTCTTTTACATATTTTTGTTATAATTTCTATTATTTTTGTAATTGTATATATTGTACGAATGAGTTTCTTATATATCAATGCCCTTGATTGAGGCAAAATGTATTTTTTCTCAATAAAAAAAAATGTATTTAATAAAAAAAAAAAAAAAAAAGATATGTGCTTTAGACCACGCGATAGAAGTGTAAACATCAACAAGATGGGGTTAATAATATGATATATAAATAAATATGAATATAAATAAATATAAATCACAGATATATGTTTAAAAATATAAATAATAGCTCATTATAAAAATGATGAAAAGCTGGACGCTCGCTTACAGTATGCAGATTCGATTTTTAGTTTCTTCGATATTTTAATCCATATCTTCAATAAAATTCATTATCATTTGGTTTTTGGCACTATTTTACCCCTTTTCTCCTCTCTTTGGCTTCGCGTTAAGATACAATTTTGAATAATAACTCATTACAAAGAAGGTGAAATGATGAACATTTCCCTCGCAAACGATTTGTAGGATCGATTTTTAATTTTTGAGATATTTTAATCCATATCTTTCAAAAACTTGATATAATTTCGAAATATTAAATAGATTAAAAAGTTGATAAAAAATGGAATTCAAATATAATATTGACCACTCTTCTATAACAAACAAGCAGTGCCATCTAAAACTTCATCTATACCGTCATTTAAACTTTTAAAGTTCTCTTCTCTTGCGTACAGAAATATGACTTTTGTCCTAACTAATTCAGGCTGAACCTTTCTTAAGGTATAGATTAACTCACTCCCGAGTTTCTTTTGAATACTTAAAAGAGGACCCACTCGGAATCGAGAACAGCTCAATAGCTCAGGGGATTGTTCTAATGTTTAAATTATTCATGTTTCTTCTCCTCAGTATGATCAATGTCAAGAAATAATTCCTAAAAAGCAACTACTAGGTCCAGTAATTATAGAAGAGCCGGCACCAAAGTATGTCCTGATTATATACAATTATGCCAAAGGTGTATTCATAATCCAGCTCCTTAGGCGGTCGCTGAGCAAGCTTTGCATCATTCTCTTCCATAATAGTTTCTTGAATTTTGGAGGGGTGGGGGAAATACGATAAACAACCTTTTTAGGTTAATCTCAATTTAATTACTGTACTTAATCAATATACGATTAATGTTTATAAAAAGGATCTTATTAATTCGAAAGTTTTTATTTCATTATTAAAAATCCTTTTAACCAGAAAATCGATTTTCTATATATTGTAACGTTTCGGCTCTATAAGCCATTTTTAAACAGTCCAAAAAAACAACACAAAAATAGTCATTAACCATCTTTTAATTTTTTTTAACATATAGTTTACTACACTATGGTAAACATTGTGTAGTTAAAATCATAATTTTATTTTTTATTCTTTGTCTATCTACAATTTCTTTAGCTTCATTTTTTTTTAATTTTGTGAAAAAAAACAAACAATTTTCCTTATGTTCATTGATTTCATCCAGAGTTTTATTTTTCTTTGCAAAAAAGCTGCTACCCATAACAGGTATAGCTTTGACCATAGAGTAGAACCTATGTGTAAAAATCTGGTGCGCGCAACACACTACTTTCACTTACCGCTCAACTTTAAATATACATTATTTTCTGGCCATGTTGGGCTATTATAAAATTATTGAATATCATTTTTAATTGAGCTAAAGCTAAAGGATTGCAGCTAACAAATCTTAAATTCTATTAAAATATCAAAAGTCCTATTTATTATATCACCGGTTGATTATAGATTGTACGACCCGTGGATTACGGATTGTACGACTAGTTGTTATTAAACTGTTATTTTCCATTGCAAAGTTTACTAGAACAGAATTAAGAGATGTCAGTCAAAAGTTGTCACACTAATTGTAAGTGGATACTGTTGGAATATCACAAAACGAAATTTCATCAAACTATTCACTAATTTAATTAAAAGGTTACATGATGATTTTTCGTAATAAACGGACGATAAATACCTAAATATTTAAATATAATTTCAGATCTAGAGTTATTAAACTACAGTAAATATATACAAGGTTATAAACGTATCTATGAAATATTTTTATATTTCACTTCTTTCACACAAGTACAATGAAATAGTAGTGGGTATTGTTGAAATATCACAAAGGGAAGATTTACCAAATTATTCACTAATTTAATTTCCTAAAAACTTACATGACAATATTTCGGAATAACCGGATGTAGATACCTAATTATTTAAATAAAATATCAGATCAAAATTATTAAACTACATTAAATATATTTAAGGTTATAAACATATGCTTTATACATCCATGAAATGATTTTATATTTTACTCTTCTTTCACGCAAGTACAATGAAATGGTATTTCAAACAATGGCATTGGCATGATTCGGTGGATTTTAAATACATCTCTTCAAACTTAAAAATATTTTTTTAACTTTACATTTAGTTAGTAAATTTCATTTAATTTCCTTGAAAACATGTGATTTAAGTTTAATATTATTATTTTTCAAAAATTATTATTTATAATTTTTTCACTACTCTCCGTTACCTTCTACAACTTTCTATATTAGACAAATAAAAAAGCAATGTATGGTTTACGACTATTGTTTTTTTTTACTACAAAAGTTGTTTGCAAGACCGAAAAATAATACGTAGAAAGTGAAATTTCTCGTAAAGGATATTTAAAATGAAATAAAGACTGTAGGATTAATAAGGACTTTTTCAAAACATTAATCCTGTATTGATTGAATATAGTAGTAATAAAAATGATAATAGTAAATAAATAATTAAATGAATGGATAAGAATTTAGTTAATTTGTTAATTGAATAAACATCTTATAAATAAATAAGGGTGATGAAACCTTGTCTGAGAAAGCATTTGAGAATTACGCCATCTACTTAACTCTGACTGTCCACTGTATGAATCGATTAATTAAAGTAATTAGCTATCGATTCTAACAGACTGGCTGACATTAGTGTTCAGCATGTTTGAAGAATGAATAAGGGTTCGTCGTATTATTTATCTAACCTTAGGATATCGATTTTGGTTGTCTTGACTTCTTCACAATGGAATAGAAGAGAAATGATATTAAGTTATTTACTTAGCTATGACAGAGATATAAATGGTTTGTATATTTCTGATCTCTTATATAAATCTATTTAATTACTTAAATTATCTGACTATGGCAAATGTGGTTAAAGTAAACGCTTGATTTTAGGTAAGATAAACGTCAATTTAAAAAACACTTTAAGATAAATTTTCAATATAATATAAATGTGAACCACAACTTTAGTTTCGGTGGATCTTTTTAAATGGATGTAATCATCAGGAAATTGAGCTTTTTATAGTTTTTTTTTGTTCATTATTTTTTTCTATACAGTCAATTAATTAAATATTCACGCGAAATTTCTGATTCTTTTTTTTTTTTTTTTTTTATAAAGAGCTTATATTGCACCAGTAATTGTGGTCAACAAGTTATTTTTTATATTATTAAAAAAACTGCAAAGTTTTAAACTCAGAAAAGACAAATTGCTGATGAATTAATAAAAATTACAAACGTATTGCCTTGCTCCATTAAAACAATTAACCAATAGACTACTGTGACATGATATCACTTGAAGTTCAAGTATCAGCTTTCTAAGTATCCTAACTGCAAATCGTTTCATATTTTCTCTATTTCTCAGGTGTATAAAGTTTATTTATTATTCATTAATGAGTTAAAAATGTCTATTACCAGAACATGGTATAATTTGCCTAAAGCATGAAACGAGTTTTTAAACGAACAGCTCAACTTATTTTCTTAGAGTAATCCCTTGAGGACTTTAAACATGGTTTGAAAAAATTGTAACAAATTGACTTACTGGATAAATATTAGGTTTATTGATAAATATTACAATCTGTCTCAATGAAGGACATTTAATAGATATCAGAGAGCACATTCACACCATATTTACAAAATCAAAAAATAGGTAAGGTAATTTCAAAATAATATAAAGCGAAATAAGAACAAAATAAAATATCATATTGAAGGAAGAAAATATAAATAATTGTATTAATAGAATAAAAATAAATGGATAAAATAGAATTAAAATTTTCTTTTAAAAAAAAAGTAATAAAAATAAACATCTTAGTCACAGGCATACGTATTATAACAAATTAATGTTATACAATTGAGTAATGTGACCTGTTGAAGGTACATAACGATGTTTCGAACGAACAGTTCAACTGATTATTAAGTGTGACGGCTCAAATTACCCAGTGTAATCCAGTGAATGGTTTAAACCAATTTGATCTCAAATTACTGAAAAATAAATTAGTTATATTTTAAATTTCCTCAATTTTATGTTGATTTCATATCATATCATATATACGTTTATTATCAATTGGTGTGCATTATTGATTAAAACGCTCAATATTTAATTTTTATCACAATTGTTATTCTAAGAAACATTTTTTTCCTTTGGAATTGTTTCATTTTCGCCTTCAAGGGTCCTAAGGATCGTTATAACCATGGAAATTAGCTTTCATGCATATTCATCAACTTCTTCCATCAATTTAGTTCCCGCTTTACTATTTGTATTAATTGAAATTCAATGACTGTTTTTGAGCAAAAACGATAGTTTGATCAAGAGTTCGAAGAATGCTGTGTATACCAGTTGTGGCACTAATTTACATTCCGTCGAAAATTTATCACTAATAACAACCGTGTTGATTGAAAAGTTTAAAGAGAATTGGCTACTGAAAGTAAGCTCTCAAATTACTCCACTGCTGAAAATTTATCATGCCACTCAGAGATTATGCTTGTTTACTTTTAATTTAAAATAATGTCTTTTAAAATTTATTGACACTTCGTTTCAATAAACAACATTTTTACAATTTTACTGAGGAATTAAAAACTATAAAGATTGTTTTGAAGTCTCACGCTTAATTATGGAGGCATTAAACGCATAAAAAAAAAATTAGTGCTTAAAACAAAAAATCCAAGGGCATACCGTGAACATGCATATCAATCGGTTAGTGCAAAAGGTCGTTTGTAAAAATTGAGTGTTTTACAGGAGAGCATAAACATTAATAATTTCTTCTTTTACCTTAGGTAGTGAAGAAGCAATACATGACGACAAGTATGCTTTTGCCTCGAAATAGATAATAAAGATAATAGCAACATAAGCGTTTATAGTGATATAATCTATTTATTAATCATTAGATTATATGCATTAATAATTTGGGACCCATAATAAGTTTCCGACGCCTTTAGTAATAATCGAAATTGTCTTAGATTGTCCAACATTTATGTAATATCGTGTAGAAACGAGGTTTTGCTAAATAATATTCAAATTATAAACCGGTTGTATGACTAGCACCAAAGTTTATAATATATCTCATTTTCTGCCTGGGATCCGGTTATCTTTGTATTGAAGATCATTGCTTCTTCAGTTGAATCCAGTTCTGTTTTTTTGGGCGTTTTGTGACCTCTCATTCTTCATCAGACTGTTTACGCACAGATTCTCTTTATTTCTCAACTCTAGATGCCATCTTCAAAAAGTGTGTTTGTAAATTATTCTTATCAGTTTATTACCTAGTGTTTTGAGATGGGGTTAAAAATATCTATCACAAAAAAAATTAATAGGCGCAAACTTTCGAATTTGATTGGAGGGGGGGTAGAGGTGAGATTAATTAATTAATAGTGCCTAGGTATTTGAATCAGTCTACAATCGAGAACTATTTCTGTTCTACTCAGATTCTACAATGGGCTGCTTTTTTAACATGAGTGGGTTCATTTTTTTTTTCAATTATAAAGGTTTGTTGTTGAAAATAAAAAAAGTAATAGTCAGGAATAAAATGAAAATACAACCAATATTTTACATATTTAAAATTAGTAACGGGCGCTAAAAACATTTAAATATAACCTTACTTGAAATAAACGGAATTGGGAATTAAAGGTTATATTGTAGCATCATAATAAATTTATCTTAATGTTAGTTTAAATATTTCATATAAAATCCATTCAAACGGAGTTCATATTTCGTTACAGAATTAAAATCCAACGTGCGGTCGGTAGTTGAAACATTAAACTGTTTAAATTATAGGCTTAATGTATTCTTTTCACGTCAAACGGGTGTAATGTAAATTAGATTACATGAATCTACTATATAAGGACTCACTCTCACTCAATACTCACAAAATAAAGTGCTAAGCTCGCATAAAGAAGTTTTCACTTTAAAAAAACAGCCGATGGGATTAATTAATCAACTTATACAGCGTTAAGATTATTTTATAATAATAACATTATTTTTTTCATTTCATTCAAAGATTAAATGTCTATCTTCCGTATATTTTAGTATAAAGATGTAGTATTTATGTATGCTTATGTATAGTGTTGCCCAAAATCGATCTTGGTCTTGCAAAGTGCACCAACAAGTGGTGACCAAAGCCGCCTAATTGTTGAAAATCGATTTTTCGATTAAAAATTAATGCAAAATAGTAACTAATCTTAGTTACTTGACAATCTTAGTTACATCCCTTCTGTTCTTGACGTTATTCCATCCCGTTTCTCAAATTTTCAACAATATCTAATCCATCATCATAATCCCTTAGCACAATCGTTATCCAGTTCCAGTCATCCCTACAATCCTTCTCGAAGGTTGTAGTGGCCTCGAGATCTTTTGTATATACCTCATTGGAGTCCTGGCAATGACCAGCTTCTCCAAGTCATGAGCGTATGTGGCTTTAGTGCCCTCTCTTAGTCTCCACTGGATTCCCATCCAAGTGATGCGGCTCAGAGAGAAGCGCTCGGATCTCTTGTAGTCTTGTCTTATCCTTCACACGTGGGAGAAACTGCCCAACTCGGAGCTCCCTCGACTGACTGTAAATATTGTAAATAAGTATGAATGTGCTTTTATTTATTTATTTTTTTAATGTTGACTCATGCTTGATTTGTTCTGTTATTCAAAGTTTCTTTTCTATTGTTATAATCTTGTTTTTCTTTGATTGTATATATGGTTTGTTTGTGTTTCATACATCCTAAATACTCAATGCCCTTAATATAGGCACACTGTATTTTCTATTCTCAATAAAATATTATTATAAAACAAAAAAAAAATTCATTCTGGCTTAGTTAGGTTTCTTCCATCTAAAAATTACTATAATATCTTAAGAGTAATAAGATAATAAATAACTGCAATACTGTTAGAGACCATGACAAAGACTGAGTTTGCAAGGGCAAAACTCGTCTCGTTCTCGCATTTGGACAAGACTACTTATATATTATATTCTTAAACTACCAGAAATTGTATTTTAATTTGGAAATCTAATTGACTGTAAAATAATTATTAAAGACTTAACGTTTTACTGGAAATGTTTCACAGTTTTCTTTTCAAGAAAAGGTTTAAGTAACGACGTCGGATACAATGGTATCGAGTTGGCTGAGGAGATTCAAAAGAATATCCAGAAGGTATTGTAATCGATTCACTCCGAAGATTTTCAACTTTTCTCTTCTTAAGTGATTGAAAAAAAAAAGTTTCTGAGAGATAAGAGAAAACCAACTGGAGGGAGATTAAAATCTCTCAAACATGGCCAACTTTTATACAGGTAACAAAAAGGAAGAGTAATCTTCTTTGCCCTCTGCTTTAACTCCCTGTAATCCCCTCCATTATGGAATTCTCTCTTGTTTATGTATAAGGAATATGGGATACATTTTTGAAGCATGTATTCACACATTATTTACTTAAAGTGAATAATAAGTTATTACTGTTGTTCACTATTAAACTATCTTCGGTTCGAAAAAAAAAATCCGCAAGGTCGATAGAAATGTGAAAAAGGATATCTGGGCCATGTGGTGCATAAAAAATCTTTCAATAGTTGTGTTCATCCGAGCTTTCATATTTTTATATTCTAACTATTCGTGGCGTGTCAGGCTTTCCCGATCATGTCTCAAATATGTTCCATATTCGTGATGTATTTATAAAATGAACAAAGCAAAACTTTATTTGAATATTACTATGGCAGCATTCATGTATTTTACTCGTCAAATAAATAATAATAAATACATCAAGAGGGCTGGATACCGTTTCAAAAGATTACAAAAATTTATGTATCTTGGATTTTATAATACTGAGGATAATAATCTAAACGAAGAAATAAAGACAAGAATATAAGTTGGTGATGGGTGACACTGTTCCCAACAAAAAGCTTTCGATATACCAAGAGGTCTTGAGATGTTATTTTTTTTTTCTTGTTTGATTTAGGGATTGCCATCGATAGTAAATGATATCGAAATATCAATATTTTTCTGCCAATATCCAATATTTTACCATCGATGGCATCTAATTTAATATTATCGATATCGTACCTTAAATAATTTAAAAAATAAAAAATATCGTTTGTGGAAAGCTCTGGAGATTTTATATGAATCTGATCGTTAGAATACAAATTATTCTACTCTTGCCTGTTCTCATAGAGAGTGTAGCACGTCATAGAATTGAATAGGTCATAAACTAATGACCATAAGACCTGGCCTAAAATCTAGAAAAGATCTGGTCTAAAAATTTGGAACATATATAACTTTTTTGTGAGTGATTTATGAGTGAAAACTCAATTTATTTAGTAAAAAAAATTTAAAACCAAGGTCATGAATTGCCAAACAAATCCATGTGCGATACAAATAAATTCGCATATGGCTGAATCCGATGTACGAGTGAATGTAAGACATGGTTGGTTGAATGGAAAAAGCTGAATTAATTTTACTAAGGAGGGTAGAAGAATTTAGATTACCATTAATTAATTTAAAGACGAAAATAACATATAATTTATGAGCCCTTGTGCTAAAAAATCAATATTTATATATCAAAATTACGATTTTTAAAATGTTAGTTGGTTGGTTGTGTAGTAAAGGCGTAAATCCTGTTGGTCATCAACGCCGTTAATTTAAAATATATATTATTATATCTTTTGGTTATAAATATTAAGAATTGGATAAAATTAAAAAAAAAATGTAGAATGCACGTTAAGGTTAAAAGTTGTTTATTGTTATTAAAGTTTAGTTATTTAAAGCTTGCATGTTAGGTAAAAAAGCAAAATTAAAAAAAGAAAAAAAAATGGCAAGAGGACAAAAACAGGTGGGGGGAGTGCTGCGTGAGAGGTTCAGATATTTTTTAAGCTTCCTTCTTCGGAGAGAAAACATATGATTTTGCCTAAGGTGTTTTCATCCTTTCCCAAAGCAGCCGGTGTAATTGCTGGCATTCCCCTTATGTTTAATTGTCTCGTGTAAAAATCACAACTCTCGGAGATATGGACCACTGTCATTCTCTCTCCACACTTCCGACAAATGGGCGAGTTTTCTTTCGTGATTAAGTGAAGGTGCGTAAGCCTGGTATGACCTATTCTTAGTCGTGTAAGGACAACTTCATCTCTGCGCTTACTGCGACTGGAACTGCTCCATGGCTTCACTTCCTTTTTTATCGCCTTTAATTTATTTGGAGGGCTATTGTCTCATAATGTCTGTCAATCCTGGTGTATGGCCTCTTTCAGGGGTCGTGCCAGTTCGGACGCAGTCAAGAAGGCTTTACCACGTCCTGGAAGGGTAAGAGCTTCTTTGCTGCTCTGTCAGCCATTTCATTACCACCAATGCCTACATGACCAGGGGACCATAAAATATATACCAATGTTACTTAGCTGTTTTATGAGCCCCAAAATAGTATATATTCCTATGTGGTCTGGATACATGTTGTTCATGGCTTCAAGGGCACTCAAAGAATCTGACACCACAACCATATTTGCAACTGGCGAATTTATCACACGTCGTAGAGCCATCGCGATGGCGTTAATCTCAGCGGTACATATGGAACAAAGTGGATGTAGTTTAGATTTATAGGTAGAATCAGGTGTAACGAAGGTGGATGATGTTGATGTGTCTGATTGAGAACCGTCGGTAAATATTAGTAAGTGTTCTGGCAGAGAGCTAATTGTTTTATGGAATGTCAAAATGTTTATAATATCCATAATATTATTGACTTTCGATAGTATCAATATTTCAAGTCCGATATTTTCATGTTATGGATAGTTATATCGATAGAGTGCTTTCGATATCACATCCCTAATTCGATTAAAATGATTTATTAATGAGAATAACAAAAAAAAACAACAACACAAAACTACCATCTGACCAAATTTGAAAAGCTCATAGTAACTCTCTGTCTACTATTTTTTTTTAGACTAATATTTCTTGGACGTGTAAAGATAATGTATCTTCTATATGATCTAAAATAAATGTTTTTAATGAATAGATTACGCAATATTTCTTTTTTATTTTTGTATTAAAAGGTCCATACATGAACAATGCATAAAAAACCACTCCTAACTCAGAACTGGACAAAAAATACATCATTAATTTATAAAATAAACGATTTAATCGCACAAGAGTACATAGATATACATACCTCTACTCTAGAGAGAATCGAGCAACAGGATTTTATTAACTTTTTGTAAATAATGAAACCGTATTTCATTTCATAATCTAATATAATCATAACGGCAAATAATCGATGGTCAGTTAATTAATGATAAGTCAAGTTTTATTTGATGTCATATGTCTATTAACTTTAAAACCATTTAAAAAATTGTCTAACGATACTTGATAATGGACCTTTTTTGATGACAAATAAAGTCGTCATTTCAGTTGACAGGGTTTGTTGAATAGCCGCGCTCTGATGTAGCATTAGACTGATGATAGTCTTTTTCAATGGCATGATACTATTCATTTTATTACTTATCGGATCCGTTAATTTTCATTACATTTCTTTGTCCGATTCTGCCTGTTAATTTAAATTAAATAATCTGATCCGTCCAATCACAAGGTTTTCCTACCGATTTCCAAAAAATGTGATTATGTATTAAAATATTTCCATTAAAAAAACAACATTAAATTAGATTTATTTTCATGAAAATTGATCAAAGAAAATATTTAACTACGACTAATTTGATAAACTAAAGCAATGTAAACCGACTTGGGGAAGATCAGCGTAAAAAAATTAAGCACACCCTAATATTACTAATCAAACACTTTTTTTCCATGGCCCAATTTCGTCAGACAATAATTTCTGTTATTGTATATAGGAAGTATAGAGGGAAGTGAAAGTGGTGTGATTCGAGAATCAAATATTTTTACTTTCACAAACTTTTATTTTTTATCTCTCATTCATGCTTTTCTGGAAACAGAATTTCAATTCGTACTCTCACATACGAAATTTAAAAGGTATAACTTCGTTAAAAGTTGTCCGAAATCAACGATTTCTATACAGTTTTGTAAGTAATTTAATATGTTTTTCGCGCAGGCATCAGTAGTGAAAACCCTACAAAATAAAAAAAAAAGCAACAAATAGGTCTACTAGTTTCCGAGATGATCTTGGCACAGGCAGACCAATGGCTGAAAATGTGTTTTTCGTACACAGGTAGCTCTGAAACATATGGATCGGAACTTTATATCGGAAATTTAACCCAATCGAAATACTTTCCTTACCTAGTATAGGTAGGAAAGTAAAAACCACTATGGTGTGTGCTTAAGACCACACGATAAAAGTGAAAATATCAACAAGCCGGGATAAATAATATGATATATAATTTTTTTTTTGTCTATATTCACAAAGTAATAATATTTACAATCCTAATTTATTCGACTAATTAAAAAAATATCTATAATGCAAATCGGATTCTGAATTGGAGTTCTGAAGAGGAAGCAAGGTTAGAAACGAGAGAGTTAGGATGATTCTGAAGTTTACTATGGAAGGGTAGTTATATGGATTGGGCCAGATCTGAAACATAAGAAACATTAAAGTCATTATGGATTGTTTTGTTTGTAATAAAGTCGAGAGGATTGAGGATTTTACGAAGGATTTTAGATTTTAAGGATTGGATACGAGAGGAATTCGATGGTTTAGTGGAGCCCCATAGCTCAACTCCGTAAGTCCAAATAGGCCTTATTATAGCCATGTATATGAGTCTTTTGTAATTAATTTGAAGTTTAGAGCGTTTGTCTAGTAAGTGCTGAAGTAATCGGAAACGTCGAGCTGTTTCTTGTCGTTTCTGTCTGGTATGATTTAATTTTTAAGATATTTTAATATAAATGTTTGTTATGGTCGTTATTACTTGATTTAGTGGCGCTATTTTTTTCCTTTCTGACTCACTAAGCAGCTCTCAAGTCAAAATTCAATTTTTAACTACAGTTTATTACAAAGAGGACAAAATGAACTTCCGATCTCAGTTCCGATTTTCAGTTCCTGAGATATTTTAATCCAAATGCAAAAATTAGTCGACTTACCCTAATGATCGTTACATAGCCGAGCCTAATCGCTCAGCCTCATTCATTATCCACAAAATAAATAGCCGAAAGCGCCGAAAGAAGTTTTCATTAAAAAAAAATATGGACTCATTTTAAAGCTGAAAATACCAGTAACAGATAAAAGAAAGTTATTCGATTTCACTCTATCAAGCCGTTCATAAATAATTAATTCGTGAATAAAACAAAACTCTAATTGTATAAATTATTCAATTGTGTTTGGAGAGATCAAGTATGCAAATCACTTCAATTTCATACACAATTCGAATCTAACATCTATGGAGCGTAAACCATAGATGGCGTTGGCTATACCCTGTCATTTGTAGGTGCATTATTGAGGAACCTAAATCCATTATAACCTGATTGATTCGTAGATATTCCAAGGTAGAGGTGAATTTCACGACATCTTTTCCCCAAAACCTATCATACCTTATATTCCATTTATTTATTTTTTTTCCATCTTTATTTGCTAAGTTATTCTTTATTATCTTATCTATAAACGAAACATTAATTCTAGTTGAAAAATTAATCAAATATATTTTTCTACTTTTATTTATTCTTTTTGCTCTTTTAATATTTTGCCTTGAATGCAGTGAATTTTCTTAATGTTGATTTTGTAAGAAGTACTTCTATATTTTTCTGTCCAAGAACCATTCATCTCACAAACCATATTCTATCAAAGATCCTTCTATTTGATCATCCCAAGATTTTCTGGATCGATCTCGTCTTTTTATTCCATATATTTTCCAAAATTATTCATCACCTTGTGATCTTCTTCCTTTCAACCTTTTTAACAGTGGGTAACTTCTGAGGGATTTGTTTCAATCATCATCGATGTTTTTTTCTTTTTATACACTTTTTGTTTCTTTTTTTTTTAATTTATACTTTGATTCATTCTAAATGTTCTCCCTGAACGTAGTCAGTGATCCATTGCCGTTGTCAGGAGTTCATATAATTATAAAATAATGTTCCTGAAATTTAAAAAAAAAATTAATAAATAAATGTATATAATAATAATAATAATAAATCCTTTATTTACTTCAGGACAAGCAATTTTAAAACGATATTACAGAAAAAATGTTGTAGGGTATAGAGTCTTAAATTAAAAAATAATTTACGAAAAAGATAAATAAATTATAGGTTAGGAAATACTTAATATTATATAATATTTTAAAGTAAGAAATAAATAAACATAGAATGATAATAATTAAAAAAATAATTTACGCATTTTTACTGTTGTTTTTTTTATGAAAATAGAAAATATCTATTTACACTTTTTGAAATCTTAATTTACTAAGCCTTGCTATGTTAACATAAAACACCTTGAAAATGTTGGCCAACTTCTTTGAGTATATTTGCAGTAAAAAATAATATTTTAAAAACTTAAAGTTTCTATCCATTTATAAACTTTGTCTGAAAATTCAATTTGCAATTCTTTGCTAGTAGATGCATATTAAGTGATTGAATAGGCATAATTTAAAAAACATTAAAAAAATTTAGCTAAATGAAGTAGACCAGTAGTTAATTACTCGAAAAAACGTCCGATAAATAATTGCAGTATATAAATGTATTTCTTTATACTTCTTTTGTTTTTATTGTATTGATAATTTTTCTATTGTTGATGAGTTTTTTTGATAAGCTTGTAATAAAAACTGACTTATCTTCATATAACTTTTTCAGGATATATCATTCTTCAGCAATGAAGCGAAAATAGGGTAATAAAGATATGGCTCCTGTTTCAAACGATTTCCAAGTTTCTCTTTCAACAAAATTCCTGAAATAGTATATTGAAGAAATGAAAGAATATATTGAAATTTGTGTTTGTTGGCCTTTATTCAAAATTATAGAGTCGATGAAATTAAAACGAGGTTGTTAATAATAATCGCTTTTTCTTTAACAGAAACTTAGATTTAATAGTCGAATTCATAGGATAATTTAACGAGATATAACAAAAAAAAAAATAGAAATTTAACAGTTTAATATTTGAAATATGGAAGTTTGTTTCTAATACAAAGCGTTCCATTGGTTATATAACTTATTCAGATAGAACTTTTAACTTAAGAAAAGTTTATTGTATCACTAAAGCCAATATTGTATTACTAAAGAGAAGGTAGATATTCAGGCATTTAGAGCTTGGGGAGATTTATTTTGCAAGGTCCCATAATATAATTTTTTTTTTTTAACTTTTATTATGATATTTACAACTGTATTAGTATGAATACATCAAGTAAATTTGTACAGAGAAATATTATTACATGAAACACGCTTGTTGAGAAACTACCCACTGATAGGACTCTAATAATTTGTCTACATGAGAAGATCACGAGGCCATATTCTTTTCAGACGCCTCGGAGGGTTATCAGGAATCGAAGAGAAAACAAGGTTAGAAACAAAAGGATTCGGATGGTTATGAAGTTTATTATGGAAGGATAGGTATCTGGATTTGGCCAAATCGGAATATATAAAAATTAAATTAAATTCTTATAAATAAAACCAATAACGTTATCGTTTTAGGCTATAAGGGAGTTTCCTGGCCCAAGAGAGATGGCGAGGAAGATATGTCATAGTTAAAATCTCACACCTCTCGTCTCTCCTCCCTCCTCCCCCATCAGCGGGATTTGAATTCGTAAAACTCCATTTATCACAGATCGCTCAGGGCAACGCGTGTTATGTACGAACATATTATAAAATATTTCACAATGATTTACACGGACATACCAACTCACTGATTCGAGGCATGGCCAAAACCAAGATATCCGATAGTACCCACAGGATACTCAAAAGAAGTTGGATGAGGATTCTCCTCCATTGACAACAAATATCAAATTCAAGACAGAAAGTGAGGCCGCTGGGTACTCCTCTTCTTCACGCCTACCAGCGAATTATTACAATGTCTGCTTCTTGACATCACACTGGCTGGTTGCCGGTACTTCTGACAGGTGTGGTTGAAAATATAATTATTTTCCTTATCTTTATTTACGTATTTTAAATTATTTTTTATTTCAATTTTATCATTATTAATTTATAATACGAATTTCAAACTATACCATAGTTATTAACAGTATGTACCGTTAGGGGTGTCTTTGGCATGAGGCTATACCACTGCTTTATAAACTACTAAAAATTTGACTCATTGTTAAATACCCTTGTGTGGCTCACTAAACCAATCTGCAAATAAAGAACATATACAGTCGCGGTCATAGAAATTCTTCACCAAGTGAAAAATTTTATTAAATCTTATATTATTTATCAAATAATTGCTACTGCAAGATCTCCGGATATTTTGTTTCCTGTTATGAAACCATATTCTAAAAACAATCCGTTTGTTTTTACTCCTTCCAGTTCCCTTCTATAGTACCTTTTTTTTCAAAACTATGATTTGCCGTTGTTTGGTTGTACCCTATCTTTTTTTTATTTCCCGTGAAGATTCCTTCACTTCAGTTTTTGATACAGGTCATAAATAATGATTTTCTACTGGCATTAGTTCAAACTGAACTGAGAAACATTATTTTTTGTAACCTTAATAAGTAAAGAAAAGTAAAAATATGCAATGGAATAACGTTATCAACATAAGAATAAAAAAAAAAATAATAAAATTTCTATGACCGGGGCCGTATATCACCAACTCAAATTACAAAGTTTTGTGCATCGGCCCATTTTGTTGGAAGATAAATATATGGTTTATTGTAATTTTATGTTTGCGACTCATTAAAATTATCATTAACTCCAATTCTACATACAATTATTTGAATTTTTAAAGTTTATTTTTTTTTAAATCCATAACTTGATGTGATTCATAATACAGAACGAAAATATTCCTTCCTTCTTATACAGTGAATACAATGCTGTGTTAAATTGTTTTAATTTGAAAAGATAAGACATCCTTCGGAAATATAAAAAAGAAAAAGTAAAATCTATTAAACTTTTGATTTAAAATTAAAAAAAGCTTTTGGTGAACGTAAAACAGTAATAATTAGAAGATAATCGCTTGTGACAAAGTCAAGTTCGCCTTGAGGAGGTGTGTAATAATTAAGGTGCTAAGAGCGGCGAGGCTAGGATTAAGCGAAGAGGGAGTCACGCAGACTGTTCAACAATTCAGTCTGTTGGCGACTGCTCAAGGAGTGACATGGCAGCACCACTGCGGCTAGGGGTCGCCGGAGCTGTCCTCTCATTGGTCGGAATCATCTTCGGCTTCTGGGGGTTCCACAAGTTCATCGCCTACAAGATAAACCAGGTGAGGATGGAGGAGGATTCCATCGCATACTCCGGAGATTTCAACACCCGACCAACATGGAGTCTGGACTTTTACCCGGCTTGAAAAGTGTTGGGTGCCATTTTATGTTGGGTTTTGTTTTCGACGTTAATTGGTCTGCGTAATAGTGATTGCTTTGCCTCGAGTTGAAATACAAGCTAAATGCTAAAAAAATTAAATAAAATGGAAAACATAGGCGTGCTTAAATCACTCTAAATTACAGTGAAGTTAAATTGTATTTTATTTTTTAAAACAATTCTAAAAAAAAATATGATGAATATAATCCAAAAAACATTTAAAATTATAATTTTTGTATATGTATTTTTATTCAATACATTGAAAAAAAGGATCAATTTGGTAATATAATCTTAAATTTAATAATATTTAAGAGTATAACATTGAAAACAAAAGAAATGTTAAAAGTTTCTTACAAAAAGTTCTCTTTACATATTTTTACTTTACTCTCTTAATCCAGTTCTCTACTGCTGAGCGGTTACATATTTTTAAAAGAAGATTTTTGAGTAAGAAATGGGAAAAATATAGTTTTCGAAAATAAAAATTATACCGTTCAACTACATACCAAAACAAAGATTTAAGCATAAAATTTTTTGATCCAAGAAAGATTTTTCGGAAAACCAAATGGTAACGTAATACTACTTAAGTTTCATAAAAAAATGTTTCACCATTTAAACAAAATAAAAATAAGGAAGAATGGTGATATAAATATTTCTAAACATTTTTGTTCAATTGTTCTTCTAATTTATTTTACTCCGGATCGTGCAAATCAGGAGAGATACTAACGAATATTTTTTTAGGGAGGGTTTTAACAGATAACTATACTTCTTCTACGATGGTAAATGAGAAAAAATAATGAAAATTAAAATTCTTTGAATAAACTTTTGAGCCCTTTCCAACGAGTATAATTCAACCTAGTTACAGGATACTAGTCTTTCGTCAGAAACCAACCGCGCTGAGGATTAGAGGACATGATTTGATACTTCAATATTTGCAGTCACATTAAACTTTTATAATTTAAGCCTAGGTTTCATCATCTTTAATAAAACAAAAAGATTACAAAACTGGACACAGCATTATTGCTAGTTGAAAATGAGTGATCGGAGATTCGTCTTTCTTGTAATATTATTTCATAACTGGCTATTTCCTCAGTTATTTATTCATATATCTTTTGATATATTTTTCGAATTAATATTAATAAAAATAAAACGAAATTATTATCTTTAAATTTCAAACAACTATAGGATATATGATAGTGAAACTATTATCCAATATTATCCAAACACGGTGAAATTAAATAATTTAATTCATTAAAATTATACGTATACTTTTATTAAAGTTCTGTCTATACATCGACGTTTTCCATTTGCGAATTTTCAACGCTCCATAGTTTTCAAATTCAACATTACTAATTTTATTAAATATATATTTCTACAATTGTTTTATGTTTACTTCATTAACGAATTTATTACAGGCGACATTTATGAAAAACATTAATTTGTCAACAGTCAAAAATATCATTCATTTACCGAAATTACAGATCACAATTCTTGAGAAAATGCGTTTAAATAAAATATACATTTTTTTTAATGTATTCTTATATTGTATATATATATATATATATATATATTAAAAGATTTACTTAAACAATAATTAAAAAAAAATCAATTAATAATTATCGGTACTGTCAAATATCCTTGGTTGTCCTCGATTAGTCCTCTAGCATCAAGGTCATGGGTCTTCTACTCCACTGCCCCAAATATTCGCGTCATGTTCTCTCTTCCCCAAATCTTTTCTGCTATAAACTTTATCATTCTCTATTTTGTTTCAACAAGTAAGAAACGTTTAGAAATCAGTTTCAAAATTTCTTTGAAACAAAGATATTCAGATGTTGATAATCATTTATTTTAGTTTCATTATTTATAGTTATTTCGAAGTTTTAATGATAACCTTCATCCAACAATTTTTTATGCATCGTCATATTTAAAAATTTAATTATCTTAAAAAAACTTTGATTTTTATTGTAATTTGTAGTATACGAAAAAATCAAGATGGTAGCCTAGTAAAATGTTAATTATAACATTAACATACATATCAATCGATAAATATAATCAACATGTGTAGTATTTTTTTTTTAATGGAAACTTCACAGATAAAGTGAAATATATTTTAAAGTGCAAAATATATTCTGAAACATCCTAAAACAAATAAAGAGTAAAAATAAAGAAGAATGTCATTAAAAATTATAAATGATGAAATCATAAATAATAGAACTAAAATACTAATCAACGAAACATAATAGAAGATAAGATGACATAATTTATTTTTTTCTATATTTCAAAATATAAATAACACTAAAATACACTATTCACAATAACGTTGAACGTAACTGCATTTCTAATTTTTTTAAAATAATTAACTGAAATAATTAATAATTAAATATAAAATCTCATAATAAGTTAAAAAAAAAACTTATGTGCTTACACAATAATTTGTTAATAATAAATTAAAATATTAAGTGAAAAAAATCAAGCAGAAATTTATTTACATGATTATTCTTTTTTTGTATTCTTTTCCAAGCCCCAGTTCTTTATTTTTATTTAATTATCACATTTCAATTAATTTATATCCATTTTCTATTATAATTAAAGGTATTATATAAACTAGTCTTAGAAAACTTAATAAAATATAGACTTATTTTTTTATGAACTAATTTAAAAACTATATTGAAAAAATAAAATATTGAACAATAGACGAGGATTTTAATTTCCTCTAATTTTCTTTTATAGGTTCAGTTATAAACTCTTTTGTAAAATTAAATATAGAAATATTATGCTTTTAATAAAGGCAGATGTAAAAAAAAAAAAAAAAAAAAAAAAGAAATAAAATGTTCCGTATTTAAAGATATACCTGTAACCTTTTCGTATTTAATCTGGATTCGAGATATTTTGATTCCGGTCGAATTAGTATCGTGAAATATCTTACAATCCGCTTTGAGATAATACGAAGGTTTATGGTTTTATTTTATCATGAGTTGAATAAGTTTTTATTCATCTTTACTCATCCTGTTATTTTAGCTTCACTTCAATGCTTTCAGTATTATATTTTATTACCATTTATTCATAATCTTCACATAACTTGATACTTTTTTTTTAATAAATAAGACTTCTAATACTTCTCATACCGAACCATAATAAATCCAGCCTAAGTTCCGAATAGGACTTTATTTATTATCTGATTTACAGACATCTTACCTTATTTTTACATTTCCAAACTTTGTTCTATCAACGAAAAGTTTACATGAAAGACATAATTTACATCACGAATACTGTTATATCTTTATAACATTGCTTTGTTGATATACTCTTATGTAGAAGATATTGATTTTTCAGCGTTCATATGAGCTGATGGAATTAAACATTAATTGTTAATTCCTGTAAAGAAACAGAGAAGATGCCCTAGATAGAAATTACAATAATTATATAATAATGACAGTAGGAACGAACATTCGCAACCTCTTGTCCAGATATGAAATTTATTAATGTTTTCAAGAAAACGAGCTTTCTTGCAATAACCACAATTTAAGTAAATACGCTGAATATTGTTGTCCAAATGCAGACTCGTTTTGAGCCTAGTCATGTGCACTCAATCTTGGTCTTGGGCAAGATTCTTGCAGTTACCTGTTAGCTTATTGCTATTTATTAAATATGTTACTTGGAATCTTAGAAAAACAGAGTAGGTACATTTATATATTTTATTGACATTAACACTGTAAAGTCCAACCAAATTAATAAAATTAACTTGACAATAAATTGTCAAGAAAGACAGTGGTAAGTCCCCACCTTAAAACGGAAGCGTCATAGAGTACAGATCTATACAATGTCACCAATTATTTAAATTAAAAATCTGCTGTGTTCTTTCACATACCTTTCCTATCGATTTAATTTTTTTTCAATATTGAGTATGCTCATTATAATTAATAAATAATAATGATAAATAATTAGATTAATTTTCCTGATAACCGATCAGAGAAATCACCAGAATATTATTTCTTTGATGAAATAAAGCATTGTTAACGAGCTTGTGAACAATTATTAAAATCTGTGTATGAAGTTCAATCCACTATAACGTTGCTAAAACTGGTCGGATTCTCAAGATTTTTTTGATAGTTTTGTTGGAAATTTAATTTAACTTTTAATTAATTAATTAATAACCACTGCATATTACCGAGGTATCACTGTATTTTTTCAGAATGAATTTTTTATTAGAATGTAATTTTTCAGAAATTTAACTAAACCTCAAATGAAAAATTGGAAGTGTTAAATTCAAACGTATATTGTTTCTACCAATTCTTTACATATAGTAACAAAAATTATCTAGTATTAGTGAATATTTTCTTTTAATTTTTTTCACAATAACGTTTTTTTTACCAGTCTTTGTCAGATTTATAAAAATAAACTGAAGATTTTTGGGTAACGAAGACCGATTTTAAATTTTCGGTGAAATCTCACTCAATGGATATTCGAGCTACGATTTAGAAAGGGGATATCTAAACTCTCTTAGCGTAGATCTGATTCGGCCCGAAAAAGTTTTTACTATTATTTTAAAAATATAAGAAATTTTAAATCATTTAAGCCATATAACATGAAATAGATTAGATTTTAAATAAAAATTATTGACTATCTTACATTATTTGATGTATCGGTTAGATCGATGCTTCATTTTTGTGTTTTAAAATCGATATTTTGAGTACCATAAGCGAGTAAGCCATGATCCGAAGTACTTAGTGGAGCTTCCAATGTGCACGCAGGCTAAAATTTTTAGAGACTCTAGAATACTACAAAGATGTTATTTAATTTCACCATCATTCTAATAGTTTATTAGACTTTGCGAAGCTAGTCTAATGCCGAAGTGTTAAAGAGGTTGGGAGATCAAAAATTAATGATACCTGATCAATAAAATTACCTATTTAGTGTTTTTGTGTTATAGATTTGCTACATCGTACCTATCGGTTGAGAATGAGTTTATAAACCTTTTTAATGCCTTTTATAATTTCTCCAACTAATTCAAATGTATTACTACATTTTAAAGATTTATATAAGGGCTTATATCGGAATAATTATAAATTACACTAATATTGTGGTTACATGGCAAAAGTAAAACTATTAAAGTCAAATAGATGTTAAGATAGAAATTGGAACAAAATACCAAGCTGCTCAAAGCCCTAGTTTTCTTGTTCGAAGTATAAATGTGAGTTTCGTGCTTTATCAGTTTTCAGTCAATGCATGATTAAGGATAGATCGGAGTTAGATTCTGGTTTCTATCATACAAAGAAAAATATAGTAAGTGTTTTTTTCCATCCATCTAGTCATAATATTATGAATTTGAATTTTATTGATAATTATTTCCATTCTAGACATTTTTTTGATTGAATGAAATGTGTGATACTGATGATTTTCTCAGGTTTGTTCGATGTTAATAACTTTTTAATATGATATACCTTTATTATAAGGATTTTAAAAATTGGAAAATTTTCTCTTTGATTTTTATAAGCAGGGTATTCCATAATTATGTGCTTAAGGGTTTCTTTCTGTTTACATTAATCACATTTACAAGAGTTTTAAATTCTAATACACTGTAGGTATACTTTGCATAAACCATGATTTGATCTTTTAATTTCTATTTTTGTTTGCTATAAAAATTTATTTTCGCCTGTCAACTGTTGTTAACAATCAGCGAATGTGTTGTAAATTCAAGAAATAAATGACGTACCAGGCATGGGGAAGGAAAATACTCAGCAGCTCCTCTTTTCTGACTTGTTTCAATTAGGTGGCTTAAGGAAGGAGATCTCTCATCCAACACCTTTTTAGTCTCCTCTTCATGTTGTGTGGTATGTCAGCTATTGCCATGTCTCTTATTAATCTGTTGTGATTTCTGTTTAAATGAATATAAATCGTTGGTAAAGGGTTGTTATATATTGGTCAACTGTTGGAAGGTGGAAGCCAGTATGTAAAGTTTTATTAGTCACAAACCATTGCGCTTTTGTTATGAGTAGCAATAATTTTGATAGGAATGTTTGAAATTTTCGGTAGTGGGTATTTTTATCGATACCGTATATTTAAGTATATTACCGAGTTTAAGTTAGTATGTACATGTATTCAGTTTCTGTGTCAGTTTTAGTTTTGAAGATTAAGAAAAAAGAGTGTAAAGTGTTTTGAGTCGTTTATTAAGTGTCTTACGTTTCATTTTCACATGCGACCCCATATAATCCTTCGACAGAGTTAATATGTTTGGCTTTGTCGTGATTAAGTCGAATTTTCCATAGTTTGAACCAATCTTGTAATTTGAGTAAGTGATGATGTAGAGTTAGTGAGGGTTGTGCAGGGTCTTGGTATTTTGTAAGAATTGTTGTGTCGTCTGCATAAGTAGCTGATCACATTAGCTCTAGCCCAAACTACAATTCTTCTTATATAGGAGAAACCAAAGACTATTTAAAAAATCGAATCTATTAACACAAATACAGCATCTCCACACGAAACCCGTTCGCCTCAAAACTAGCTGAACACGCCATAACCCTGAACCACACATTCGATTTTGAAAACCCAACCATTTATAAAATCTGCTTGTAAAAGACTCCTGATGAGGGGTGCTCAGAAAGGGGTTTCATGGTGGAAGTTGCGCTCTCAAAAGTTTTAAGAGGGACATATTTTAAGGGTTTTTTGAATTTTCTGAGGGGACACATTTCGACGAGATTATGAATTTTTGGAATGAAAAGTTTCAGACTAAGAGACAAAGAGAAATCATGGAACAGGCCGCAGCAAGTGTAGTTGTATATGATCTGCTATTTTTCTACCTTCGCTTGCTCTGTTTTTAAGAAAAGGAGGGCGACATAATATCCTGGGAGGGATTTTTGCGCCATCGATCTTGAGAAAGTCGGGCACTCCTATTCCTGTTGATGATGGGGCCGCTTATTTGGCATATTTTTTTTAATCATCGAATTCTGTAATTCTGTTAGATGTCTGTAACATGATGTAGGTTAAGAAGGTGTTAGCAAGACGGTCAATAGAAGATACTTAAGCTGTTGTAAGTATCTAAGTTTTATTTACGTTTCCAACTATGTAATCTAACATTTTAACAAACCAAACATTTTTTAAACCTACTCAAAATAAGACTTGCTTCTCAACACTTTGAAACAGGAAGGTGTGAGCGAAGGCACTAAAATGCATCTTTAGTAGTCTATCCCCCTATTAATTACTTACATTTCCTCCTGGGACTCCCTATAATGTTATGAATGAAAATTTGTTTATTGACATAATGGAAATAGATCCAAAATATAATTCTTATATAAGTGTTAAAACACATAGACAATGGAAAACCTAATATTATAAATTAAAAAAAATATATAATATAAGTTTCAGATTGCAAGATTTCAAGAGATACTGAAGTGGCTATTAAACTTCTAATAAGTCCTGTATTAATTAGTCAACAAACAAAATGTTCCGTTTATTGCTTTAACTTAACTATAACATTCTTTAGTTGTTTTAATAGTTTGTTTTCAATGGAAAATTCATAAATACTCAATTATCAGTTTACAAAATTACTTTTATTTATTTTAAAGAAAATTACTTTGAGTATCCAAAATATTAAATTGATTTTGAATGTTCATCAACCACATCCTTAGCTTTTTGAGCTGAACCTATAAAACAATATTAGAATAAAAACATTGAAAGTCTATATTCAAAGACTCAAATAATGAATTTTATTTATATTCTTATTCGATATAGTGAAAAAGTGAAACATTTATCAATGTGCGTGTGAATACATTAATGATGTCTGTATTTATGTATTTATTTTTTAAAAATATCAGTACCTTACTTTAAATTGCAAAGATACACTTTCGTTCGTTTCTCAGGTAGTTTAAAATGGTAATTCATTAGGGGATGGAATGAATTTCTATTATAAGGAATAACTTTAATAATTGTTGCAAAGAGCATCAGTTTGTAACTAGGACTACAATGAGGGCTAAGTAAAACACTAACTTGCACAGACAGGATAGTTCTAAAGTTCAAAGTAGTGGATTTATATGAAAATAAAATAATTTTATCTCGAAAATTATATCTTGTTATTCATTAGGAGATGCAATAAACTTCTTATATAAGGACTAACTTAAGTTACTGTTGGGAAGTGTGGAGCTGTAACTACACTGTGGGCGAAGTACAATATTCGAACTTGCACAGATAGGTGGATTCTAAAGTTCAAAGTGGGTTTATATGGAAATGATATAATCTCATCGTGTACATTAATCAAAATAAATGTTTCAAGTGAACTAGACCGCTACTAAAAGAATTCTTAACTTCCGTTCTACTTTTATCCCAAGTTTTCTCATTTTATCCCAGCCCTTTGGTTGTTATAACAAAAGCATATACCACTGCAACTCCTGAAGGATCTTGGGTTCAGTACTATTTAGGGAAAGTACTTTTTCAAGTCAACGATTGTGCAACGAGGTGATTTGACTGAGATCACAGACAACCGCCAAGTTTTCCCCCTTTTTAGTTATTTAATTAAGAGTACAAACTTAATTTTGTTATATTAATGTTTAATTTCTAAACTGTTAATATGATGCATCTACTAAAAATATTAAAACTGTACTATCGTTGATTTTTTTTTAATGTAAAACATTTCCCGCTGGAATCAACCTTCTCCATTTCTATCTTTCTTAAGCTATCACTAACAATAACGGAAATCCAATCCGCACCGTTTAAATAAATAAACTGCCCTTCATTGTGACAACATATAATATTAATCAATTCAGAAATGTTGGGAAAAAAAATTTAAAAAACCTGTACCAACACAACCTACTTAGGGTTTCGGGTTCAGTACTATTTGGGAAAATCACTGTTTTTTTGATAAACGGTTCGGCAAGGAGTTGATTTGACCGAGATCACTCTCAACCACCTTAATCAATTATTTTAATTAAATGTTTCCACTTTATAGTGGGTGGAAGTGCCAATGAATCAGAATAAATTATTTTTCTGCCATGAGCTTTGATTTGAACCTTGGACCATGAGGATTTTGGGGGGAGGAGGAGTGGGGAAGATCAGTAGTGTACCAATGAGCTACCCCATTCCCATGAAATGAATATAAATATTGATTAAAAAAAAATATATATATATATATATATATATATATATATATATATATATATATATATATATATATATATATATATAAATGGTATATAGATCTAAAAAGTAATTTATGAACAAATAAAAACAATTTCTATGCAATTGTATATTATTAATTTTTTTATTCATAATTTTAAATTATAATATTGATAACAACTTAATTTTAAAACAATAATTGTATAAATCAGCACCTTTTCCTGGCGTTATATCATCATTAACCTTTAGACGAGGTTTTTCACCCAATTCGTCTACGACCGTTACCTGGCATCTGTGTTGTGGTCATGTCATTTATGAGTGAGTTAGGGTGTTTCTAAATTTGTCGTGAATTCGTTTGTAACGGGTTCGTATGTGTTATTTGACAGTGGTCATGTGAAGATCAATAGTGTTGCCAAAATCTGACTTGCTATTGCAATTTGCATACCTCGACCTTCTTTCTGTCATATTTAGTCAATTTTCATATCAAGGTAGCTCATATTATCTCTATGTGGAATCTGTGTACCGTCAAGTAAACCCAAAAGTCACATTTTACATCGAAGCGTAAATATGATATGATATGTTCGGTTGGGATTAAATCTGATTATTTAATCAGGCTTCCAGCGTTCCAACCAGTTATATAATTATATTAAATAGTTTTTTTAGGCTATGTGAGGCATTTTTCTTTTATTATAACGTCTTGGTAATGCTGTTTAGTAGTCTTCTTATGTCGTTGTTAAAATACTAAAATTACAGTCTATGAACGCAGAAAAATCTGGCAGAACGGATATATTAGGTTAGTGGTAATGTTGCTATAAGTATCGCCATAATCTCCTGATGCCAAACTTAATCAAACTCTTGAGCAACGTCCAGAAATTCATAATTTCTCTTCTTATGCAGAATGTTGTCCTGTCACTCTTTTTAATTGAAGTATATTTTAATTATTCTTCCCAAATCTATAAAAAGAAAGAAGTATTAGTGTTAGCCAACATAGAACAAAAAAAAAATTAGGAATAAAATAATTTCTCTGTCTTCGATTTTTTCATTTAATTCAATACATGACAATATAAAGCTAATAAATATTTCAAAACTTAGATGTAATGTTTTTTATTTTATTTTAAACGAACTAATTTATTTTATTTTTTGTAAGAGATAAATTTCAATGAAACTAAATTCATAAAAGCTAGTTTTATTTCTTATTAAATGTTTAGAAAAATATTCTTACCTTAAAATATCTAAAAAACAGAATTTAGGGTTTGGTATAAAAAAATATTATATATTTATTTTTATATATTTATTGACAGTAAAACACAGGATAACATTAATTTGTTATATGTGTAGGTATATTTTTAATAGTAAATCTTAATTTGTAAATATTTTAATTGGTATAGGATTCATATCATAACTACTCCTTTTTATCATCATCATTATCATTCAATAAACTATAAAAAAAAAAAAGAAAAGAAGCAGATGTAGGTGGGTTAGTTTGGTATGTGCAATTCTGATTCTGCTAGTTATGGAGCATTCCAAGGACGTGAGTTTTTTTGGGGATTATCAAGCTATATTTTCTCTTTGTAGAGGCGTAGGTGTAGCTCTTTCATTATCACTTATGCCTATGTGTGAATAGATCCACAGAAATGTTATTTCTTAATCATTTAATGTATTTTTCGTGGCTTGAATCTTATTATATAGTTCGTTGTTCGTCCACATACTTTGCAGTCCCTTAATAACTGATAGTGAATCTTTCACAACTGATGATTTTTAAATTTTTTTATGGATTATTTATTCAAACGCTTTGAAAATCGTCTACGTTTCACTCGTAGGAATCGAACTATCGTTGTTTAATTTCCATTTATTTGCATTCATTTGTGTCATCAAACAACATCCCATTCCTTTTTCAGACTTTGATCCGTCTGTGAACATTTTTTCATGATTGAAAAAAAAATTTTCGATTATTTCATTGAATAGAAATTTAATTTCTTCTACAGGGATGTCATTCGGGATTCGTTCTAATCCTATTTCAGTTTTAATTAATGGAATCGTCCATAGTGGAGGATCTCCAACTGTCTGAGCCATAATCTCTGTTGGCCTAATAATTTCGTATTCATTGAAATAATTTATGATGCGACTTATAAGTATCTATAATCCATTAGGCTCCATATTGTTACCATTACCCTTATATA
Organism: Nezara viridula; assembly: GCA_928085145.1. NCBI lineage: Eukaryota > Metazoa > Arthropoda > Insecta > Hemiptera > Pentatomidae > Nezara > Nezara viridula. Next base: position 25,609,653 of record OV725081.1, on the reverse strand, counting down.
AAATTTAAAATTATTGTTGTCTGACATACTATCATGTTTTTGGCTTACCGAAGAACAAAAATTTTTATTCCGCGATTTATTCCAATTCATCCGTTTTACTAATAAGGGGGAATTAGGGACGCAGAGTCACTGATTTCAATGAAACTTTTTTTGGTGATACTAGGTCGAAAAAAAATGTTATTTTTTTAATTAATGTTTTCTGACTTTGATCTGAATGGATTTTAAGTTATTATATATCAATCTTTTTTTGTGTGTGTAAAATAAGAAAAAAATATTGCTAATTGTATTTAACGAATTATGATTTCTAAGTCTAATGAATTATGTGATGCCTGTAAATAAATTAGGTTTGGAGATAAAAAAAATAGAAAAGTTTGGAGAGTCTCTTTATTTATTCCTTGTAAAGACTTAAAATCTAAACGTTATTGATGTGATTTTGAAGAGCGATAATTAAGCTTTTGGTTGTAATAACACTGACTTAGGAGTTATGAATATTTTAGGAAACGGCATGAAAGAAGTCCTCTCAGAAAATTAAGTCCCAAAGTTCGTATTTTTATTTCAAAATCAAATCGTACTTAATAATTGTAGTTAACGCTAAAAACGAATCGGAATCATTTTTCATGAAAAAAATTCAGTTGAACCACTTTACTGGCAGCGTCCTTGTAATTTATTAGACATTAGAATTTATTAAACATTGCCTTAAAAATATTGTTAATTGTATTTAATAATTTCTAATGTATAATAAAATACCGAAACTCAAAAAGGCTTCCAGTAAATTAGTCATAGTAAATTATTTCAATGAAACAACGATTCAGATTTGTTTTTAGTGTTTTATAAAACTCTTAAATACGAATTTGTTTTAAAATAATAAAATATGAATTTTCGGACTTAATTTTCTGGGAGGACTTTTTTCATTCCGTTTATTAAAATATTCATAATTCCTCCGGAATTTCTTTTAAGTCAGCGTTACTACAACCGTAAGAAATCTAAATTATTGCCCTTCAAAACCAGAACAATAACGCTTAGATTTACGTCGTTACAAGGAATAAATAAAGTAAAACTCCCCAACCGTTTCTATTTTTTATCATAAAACCTAATTTATTTTCAAGCGTCATATAATTATACGTAGAAATCGGAATTCGTTAAATAATAACTGCAAAGGATTTTCTTATTTTACACAAATAAAAAATAAATCGATTGATATATAATAACATAGAAATCAATGCAGAAAACATTAATTTAAAACAAATAATGATAGAGGCTTTTGCTAGCTGAAGAATTGTAAAGTACAAATGAAAAAACGATCTGTAGCAGAAAAAGATTATATAATTTATTTAATAGAAAATTCTAGAAAACATCTTTATAGTCTTAAATATAAGAATTTAATTAATTTAAGCGACTTTTACTAGTTGAGGAATTGTAAAGTACAAATTAAATTAACGATCTGTTGCAGAAAAAGATTATGTAATTTATACAGTAAAAAATTCTAGAAAATATTCATCTAAAAATTTAACATTACTAATCGGAATAATTCATTTCAGTGAATGGAACTTGACGAAGCGTGTTATTATATGGAGAATGAAATGCCTCCCTTATTAAGGTATTATTTTAGAAAATGTTACTGAATAAGTGGCATTTGAATATTTAAGACTACATCGATTTCTGCATTTCAAATAACTAATTATTATTGTGACCTTATTTCTCCTATTGCAGAACTGAAGAGATACATAGATAATGTATAGACCCCTTTTTATCGGCAAAAATTATCTTATATATTATATTAAACGGAAAACTAAATATATTATATTAACTTAGTCTATTTAATGATAAAATAAATATATTATCCTTATTCTAAAACAATACCGTCAAAGAAGTATTAGATGTTTTACTAATGTTAAATTTAAAAATGAAAGCCCGAATATTTCCATTTAATGTTATATTATTCTGAAGGCCAATTCATTTTTTAAAAAAGTACAGAAATTAATTATAAAAAGTATAATTTTAAAGATACTTAAGTGATCAATAGAGTGCAATTAAGGTTATAATTTATCATTAAAATAAAATCAGCCATTAATGTTTTTATTTGTTTTGACTTTTTTCATGTTTTAAGTATTTTTAAAAGGCTTTAAACAAATATTAAAAAAAAAAACAGAATATTAACAGTTTTCCTGAAAGGAATATATTTTTGAAAATAAATTATATTTTATTAAAAAAAAAAAAAAAAGGTTGCTGAGTGTTTAACTAAACAGGATGTTATATGACCTGGGCACTGAAAAGAGCCATCTATATAGTAGTTGTCTAACGAACAATGAAAGTACTAATTATCGTACAAGGTTAGCGATTCAATGGAATCGGTCAGTCCCCTGATTACAACGTAATATGAAATTTAATTAAATATGTTTCTACATATAATGTATCTCGTTTTTCAATGATTTATTTCCTGCCCGATTCATATAGGTATTCTTTCATGTAAAAATTCAGACCGATCTAAACTCACCTGTTCTAACTTTGCTTCCTCCTCGATCCCTCTAGTCGTCCGAAAAAAAGATGGCCCCGTGATCTCCTTAGAACTATTTAGTGCTTGCTACCATTTAGTATTATCTTGCAAGTCTGTTAATGTCATTATTGCTGTTATGTTCACATTTACCGTTTGTATTTTAGCAAATTGTAAGAAAGAACAAAATATTACCTAATTTTTGTTTTAAATGTTTAGTTTTTATTTCACATTTTCCATCAATAAATAATTTAAATTATTATAAAAATATCTTATTTCTTTATGTTAATTTTAAGGGCCTTCTTTATGAGAATTATCAATAAATATTTTATATTAAGAACCAACAGAGTTAGTAACGAATTGAATTGAATTTCACACTGTATCTTTCAATTTGTATGCTGTTTGTATATTCACATACATCAATTTAAAACTTTAAATATGTTATTTTATCATTTCTTACTTGTTGAATTGAAATCTTTTTTACTCAGGTTTTGCACTTTTTTTTGTGAAGAGTTAAATAGATGGAGCCGTCAGATTTTCGACATGTAACGCTCGGGTAAATTCAGCTGGAGTTGACTATTTGAAGTGTTTTTGCATAAGTATTAAAATATCTAAAAAAATTAAAACTCGAATCTGCAAATCGTCAGCAAGGAAAATGTTCATTTTTTTATCATCTTTCTAATGAGATATTATTCAAAATTTTATCTTAACGCGACGCCATGTTTAAGAGGAGAAAAGGGAAAAAATAGTGTCTAAAACCAACTAATAACGAGTTTTATTAAAGCTATTGATTAAAATATCTCAGAAACTAAATATCGGACCTGCATACTGTAAGCAAGGGAAATGTTCACCATTTCATCCTCTTTATAATGAACTATTATTTATAATTTATGTTACATATTATCAATCTCACCTTGTTGATGCTTTCACTTTTATCATGTAGTCTAAAGCACACACCTTAGTTGTTTTCTTTTACATTAACTTAGTCCAAGCTTTTGGAAATTATTATAAAAAAAACAAAACAAGTGTTTTAAGCATTTAAAGCAGTTTTCAGTTGTATTTATATTTCCTCATAGCCAATTGATGTTGAGGCAGAATCATTCAGGAGTGTATTTTTATTTAAACCGTGTTTATTTTAAGATGTTTTCCTTATAATAAAAAATATACATATATTGTTTTATTTAATCTAATAAATTCTGTAAGCTTATTCGAAAACGAATATAACGCCCACACGATCCGTCGGTCTCAATGCACGGATTTATCACCACCATGAGTTTATCTCAGCAGATTCATTCCGTTTCAAAACAAATAAAACTGAGACGGGATAATTGTTCAATTTTAAATCGGATTTTATCTGAACCTTTAAAGAATATTTACTGATTTAAAACTGACATTGGTTCGGTTTAATCCTAGTTTAACCTTAAAATAGCAAATGTAAAATATATTTTATTTTAGTTAAAAATCCCAGAATCGAATAGATTTGAATTGAATAAGACAAGCGTTTCTTTCTTCATTCCTTACTTGTATTTATAAAAATTTTAAAGCATCATAATCATCATTATACTTTCATCGTTATATCGTCGGTACAATGTTAATGTAACGAATGTTTCAACATTAAATAAATCCACATCCGTTACTTTAATGTATTGCCGACGATATCTCCTTCGTTTTTTCTTCATTTCATTACATCTGTATTTTTTTTTTCAGATGCCTTCATTTTGTTTATCACTTCATATTTATTTTATAACTCTAGTGTAATAATTTTACATTTTTGTTAATAATTTTAGCAAATGAAACTGTCATGTTTTCGAAGACCTACGTCTCACCTAAAACTTAACAACAAATTAATTATTTTTTTTAATAAATATAATTAATTCATAGAAAAATACTTTAAAGCAATAGTTACAAAAGATGGTTTACGTTTTGTAGTGAAAAAAATGTTCTAAAACTTTTTTTTAAGCAAATAAGTTTTAATATCGATGATCTTCATATAGGTTTTAGGCGTCCTTAGCGAAATTTTAATAGGCGCCCTCTCTGACTCTTCAAATTTGGCCAGAAGCATAAGTTCAATTAGAACTGAAGTTAAGTATACTTTCTTCTTAACAACATGTCTTGTAATGAGATTTAAACAAACACAAACAATAATGAATCAAGAAGATCAAATACTGAGTGAATAATATTGATTTCAAGAATATTACATATTCTTTATATTTTGTCATCGATTCCTGGCCTGCAACTTGGTATAAAAGTACTCATGTCAGCAATATGAGTTATATGGTGATAAAACATCAAGACGTGATATTTGATTATGATAGTAGTTAGTAGTTACATTTTCTCATTGTGGATGAAATAACTGATCAAATAATCAGTAATACGTATGAGAAAATTAAAAATACTTTTGAAATATTGAATGTCATTACATGTTTTATTGTCAATACTGAAGTTGACAGTTAAATTATTTCCTTTCAACTTCAGTATATGAATACAATCCATCAATCATTCCATAGCAAAATTAAAATAAAGAGTCCGCAATTCATCTATCAAAATACTAAACAAAAAATTAACTGGTATCGGTTAGTTATTAAATCTCGTTCTGAAACTAGACGAATAAACAGAATGTTGCACAATTCTTTAGAGCTCCAGGCATAAAAATGAAAAACATACAGAAAATTTAAAAAAAAATGAAGAAAAATATTTGTCTTGCTAAATACTTGTTAAATATAGAATATTCTCCGAAAATATAACAGTCCTATTATTGTTTTCAATAACGTTTTCTTTTTAAAATGATCTTTAATGTGAAAATTGTATTAAGCGTACTGCAATTACTTGGGTATGGTTGAAAAAATATTCTAAAATTAGTTTTATTGTCATTAAAATGTTTTGTAAAGCATTCTATTGAAAAATAAACCTAGTAGTTTAAATAAATTCTTCCGGTATATTATATATACATATATATATTGGCCATGTAAATCTTTTTCCGCCTTAACAAGCCTGTTCCATCTCTACCTGTCTTAGACTATTTCTTTCCATTTATCTGCATGCAGCTCTATTACATCTTTGTTGATCAAGTCATCTGCTTTTTGGCCTTCCACGTGGTGTTATGCTCTCTATTGAGGTACGTCATTGTTACGTAGAGACTTCCAGAAGGATTGCTACGATCTACATGCCCTACCCACCATAATTGTGCCGTCATATAATGGGATATCGATTGACCAGTCTATGTAAGCAGTTCTTAATATGTCTTTCTTCTCCATATGTTAGTACTCTGATCCCAGATCGATCCGGTTATCGTGCGAAGGATTTTCCTCTCAAATCTTTCAACACTTGTTTCTAGGGTGCTGGTTAATGTCTATTAGAATATATAAGACCTGGCTTTATTATAGCATTGTGCACCCTTAATTTGAGATTTCTTGGGATTTCAATACCTTTGAGAGGGAGAAGAAAGCTCTGTTTTGCGCTAGTTATACGCTGGTCTATTCCTGCCCGATCGTCATTCATTGCGGTTGTTGTGGAGCCGAGGTATTTAAATTTGTCTACTCTCGGGAATTATTTTCCTTCCACGCAGATATTGTTATCGTGTTCGAACTTTCGGCTTATTGTCATATATTTTGTTTTGTATTCATTTACTAGTAGGGCTCTGCCTTCTTTATCAGTGTTGTATTGATTTTTTTAACGTATCTTTGATTACTCGCCGTATAATATTATTTTTCCATAATTAAAATAACCTGACAATTTCTATTCCAAAATCAATATTAACGGTTTGAGAACATTTATTGAAGAGTGTGTAGGTATAAGCTTATAGTTTCATTCCGTTGTCTATATTTATATATCCATCCTTCGTATGTTTCATACCTAATTGTGAATTGATGGTTGGCTGTAGTCAGTAATTGAAGAGAATTGTGGTTGAGGTGTTCAGTCAAAAAAATGTAAAAATTAATAAATATAATTTATTAAAATTATATTTATTAATGTTTAATTTTTGGATTGAACACCTGAACACCTGTTGTTATTCATAGATATTTCTGAGTTAGTCATAGATTTTTCATACATAACAAATTTATAATTCTACGTGAATTATTATAAATTACAATATAATACATTTTTTTTCAGAATGTGGCGCTTAAGAAAGGCAACGACATGCGAGCCGCATGGTCGAAATTTCCAATCCCTGTCGAGTTTAGGATATTCTTATTCAACGTGACCAATCCACAGGAAGTTCATACTGGGCAGAAACCCAAGCTTCAAGAAGTTGGGCCGTACTTCTTCGAGTGAGTATTACATTTTAAATATTGAAAGGTTTAGACTATTTAGTATTATACAATACCAATACAATAACGTAGATTTAATGGGTGAGAAGCGAAGGTGGTATAATTTGTTTTTCCAGTAATTGAATCAAGAGCGATTTTGAATAATTAATTTAACGGCACAGGTAAATGTATATTTTGCTCGGTGAAATGAAGTTATGATAACAGGTATACTTCCAACACTATTTTTGTCTGTAAGCCGCATGCTCAATAAAGGTTTTCCGTTCGTAAGCCTGTACTTCGCATGCGCCTAAAAAAGAAAACCAGTATTGTGCGTGCGGCTTATAGTTTACAAGTAGTAAATAGGTTTGTTGAAACAAACTTATAATCGAATTTCTGAAACACAGCGTTTTGTTTAGTTGTTAATGGGTACAGATGACACTGTACATATTGATTTCACAAAAAAACAACATGTTTTAAATTAGTTGGCTGTTTTTTTCAAATAAATATTTTAGCACGCTTTAAAAAGTTTGAATTGAATGTTGCAATAGATACCGATGGTAAGTAATATTGACAATTTCCTTAATTGCAAAATCTCAATTGTTTACCATTTTTTAAAGTTTTTATTTGATTTAACTAATTAATTTACATTTAAATTACACTAAATTACATTATGTCATGTAGATTGGTTGGGGCTCTTATCGATAATAATAACAGAAAAAATCCTTATCGATTGGCTTAGCACCAATATGGTTCCTGCCACGTACTCACTAGATTGGGAGCATCAAGATTTATTTCTCGTGTCCCCTGAGAAATATAAATTAACCGAACAAGCTCGGAATCGAACCAACAACATACTGAACCGGGTACTCTGAAACCCATGCCCCAACGTTTTCTATATGCAGTATATCTATAATATAAGTATGATATAATTATATACATTTCATATTAAACTACTAGGATACAATAACAGACTTATATCCTACATGGCTACCGTTGGCATGCTGTGTACTAACCTTTCTTATGTCTGTAATACCATTATCATCTATAATCCCATCAAATTTGCTTATTTTTAGTCTCTCATGACAGGTGAAGATGGAGATATGAAAAAAAAAAAAATCTAAAATTTCTTAAAACGATAAACCTGTAACTTGCTTCTCTTGGCTTTTCACCTCATTATATTAAAAAAATATCATCCACATCAACATATAAACGATTGGAAAATATGATATTCTTTGTTTTGCCTTCAAGTTTGATTTTCCTTTATTTTTTAATTAAACACTACTTGAACTAACAAATAAAAAAATATATCTTCTAAATCAATAAATCTTGTTATTCTTAAAACGGATACTCAACTAAATATAGCATTTCCAAGTCAATTTCAACCTTTTCCAAATCAAATTCAACCTTTTCCAAGTCAAATTAAACCTTTTCCATTTCAAATTAAACCTTTTCCAAGTCAAATTCAACCTTTTCCATTTCAAATTCAACTTTCGAATTTTTGTCAATTTTCGATTTTTTTCGAAATGAAGGCCACTTACTATATTAACGAAGGTATAGCTTTTGAAAAATACAAAAAAAAAATTGATAACGCGGTTGCATATCCATTTATTTTAACATTTTAGATTTTTTCAGTGTGATATTTCTATGTCATTTCCAAGTCAAATTCAACCTTTTCCAAGTCAAATTCAACCTTTTCCAGATCAAATTAAACTTTTTTCAAGTCAAATTCAACCATTTCCAAGTCAAATTCAACCTTTTCCAATTCAAATTCAACCGTTTTCATTTCAAATTAATGTTTTAATTTTTTGTAAATCTTATATTTTTTTTTAATAATGGCCATCCCCTCCCCCCTCCAATATGAAAGTCTATTATTATGCTCTTCTAAGTAGAATTTTCACTTACGGATATCCATTTATTGTACCTATTCGGATTTATTAGGGACTAGTATTATGCTGTCCTGTACCTAGTTTTGAAGATTACATTTTAAGATTACGTGACTGAGTTTCGAATCATTTAAGTTTTTTTGACTTATTCGATATAAGGTACAGATATAAGGATGTATTTTTATGTTTCCCAATCAGTAAATTTTGAAAATGACATCCATTTTATGTTTACGCCACTGTGTTTTGACTTATTTAATTTTTTAAAATTTATTAAATATAAAGGTCTACTTTTATGTTTCTGGAGCCATAGATTTTGAAAACGACCTCCATTTTAAGATTAGGCCACCGCGTTTCGATTTATTTGAGTTTTTCGGATATTTTTCATATGAGGGTGTATTTTTATGTTCCCAGAGCCGTAGATTTTGAAAACGACCTCCATTTTAAGATTAGGCCACCGCATTTCGATTTCTTTAAGTATTTCGAATTTTTATCATAGAAGAGTGTATTCTTATGTTTCCGGAGTCATAGATTGTGAAAATGACCTCCATTTTAAGATTACCCCACTGCGTTTCGGCTTATTCAAGTTTTTCGAATTTATCCAATTTAAAGGTCTACTTTGATGATGCCGGAGCCTTAGTTTTTAAAACGATTTACATTTTAAGATTAGGCCACTGTGTTTCGGTGTTTTTAAGTGTTTTTGATTTTTCCTTCGAATAAAAAACAAAATATGAAGGATTAATTTATTTTTCAATAAATAAATAAAAATATCTAATCAAAATAAATAAAATATGTATTGTCTCATTTTTAATTTAATTTTAGTTATCTTTTTTAATGTTGTGGTCTCCTGTCACAAAATTATAAGATTTCGAACAATTAGCTGAAAAATCTGAATACGGAAGGTTAAATTTATTACCAGCTGCTTTTCGGCTTTTTAGTTTGTATTCTGTGGTCAATTTAACTTTAGCTTCATAATATTTATTTATTTATTCATACTCGAAAACATATTGATGGAACTTTGTATTGTAAAAATCCAAAATGAAGCCTAATTATTCGAAATGCAGCGGCTTAATCATAAAATGGAGCTTAAATATTAGATAAATTTAAATATTAAAGATTAGAAAAATTTCAATGCGTCTCGGATAACATAAGTAGATTTTTATACCGAAAAATTAAAAAAAAAAAACTTTTATAATCCAAAACACAGTGGCATAAACTTGAAATTGGGTCATTTACAAAATGGGGAAATCTGCTGCTCCAGAAACATAAAATTAGACCTTTATACTTGTTAAATTCTAAAAACTTAAATAAGTTGAAACGCAGTGGCGTAATCATAAAATAGAGGTCATTTTCAGAATCTACGGTTCCGAAAACATAAAAGTAGACCTTTAAATTGGCTAAATTCGAAAAACTTAAATAAGTCAAAATCCAATGGCGTAATCATGAAATGGAGGTCATTTTCAAAATCTACAGCTCCGGAAACATAAAAATACACCCTCATATGAAAAATATCCGAAAAAGCTCTATAATAAGTCGAAACGCGGTGGCCTAATCTTAAAATGGAGGTCATTTTCAAAATCTACAGCTCCGGAAACATAAAAATACACCCTCATATGAAAAATATCCGAAAAACTCAAATAAGTCGAAACGCGGTGGCCTAATCTTAAAATGGAGGTCGTTTTCAAAATCTACGGCTCCAGAAACTTAAAAGTAGACCTTTATATTGGATAAATTCTAAAAACTTAAATAAATCAAAACACAGTGGCGTAAACATCAAAATTTACTGATCGGGAAACATAAAAATACACCCTTATATCGAATAATTCAAAAAAAATTAAATAATTCGAAACTCAGTCACGTAATCTTAAAAAGGAGGTTATTTTCAAAAACTACTCATACGATAACAGACCCACACATCGAAAAATTAAAGATAATTAAATAAATAAAAAAAGGTTGAATTTGAAATGGAAAAGGTTTAATTTGAAATGGAAAAGGTTGAATTTGACTTGGAAAAAGTTTAATTTGACTTGGAAAAGGTTGAATTTGACTTGGAAAAGGTTGAAATTGACTTGGAAATGCTATATTTTACTAGCGAATGGAAGGAGAAGGTGAAATTAGAAGACGACCCCTCAGAGGACACAGTGTCCTTCAACCAGAGGACTGCATGGATCTTCCAGGAATCCAGATCTGAAGGACTGACGGGCGAAGAAGTCGTAACTATTCCCCATCCTGCTCTTCTCGTAAGTAAATTTTATTCATACCTAAATTAGAAATGATAATTTATTATTTTAAATGTCTGTAATCAATAATTTTAGCTCTGTACTAGCTTAAGGTAAACCGCCAAATGTAATACGGCGCAAACTAAGACAACAGGGAGTTCTTAAAGTGTTTTACTGGATACCGAAACTTCTGAATAAACAAAAGCTCATCATCGGCGATTTAATCTCGAAGTAGTCTACGTTCGATCGCTCGTTAGATCATATATCAATTCTGGGATGTAAAATTAACCCCATAATCATTTTACTATAGTGAATTATAAATATTTAGGTAAATATGATTAATAAATTAATTTAATTGGAATAAAATTTGGTATTATTTAAAAAAATAAGCTAAGCGTACTTGTTATTCCGCGGTACAGACACGTTTTTATTAAATTATTAACTTCCGTCTAAAACTTCGTAAATGATTTCATCTTATCGCATCTTAACTTTGTATTTTTTTTTTTTTTTACGAAAATGTTCGGAATTTTATTCACCGGTCATATGTTTTCCCCTCGGTGAAATAATATTTTTTTTCATTAAATAGTTATTTTTATTTCTTGTACATAGAGTGTGAATGTGATCTATGAACACTATTATAAATGTCCTTTGATACAAATTGTAGTATTTATCAATAAACAAGATCTAAAAAAAAAAATAATAATTTTTTTTTCATCGGTCACCAAAATTCATTTTATTTATATATATATATTTTTTTCCCCGAGGTTATATTTCGTAGGGCGTATGTATGAATATATATGTTTCGATGCGTATACCAAAGTCTTACGCTTTCTCACTTGTTGCCCCTACTCTCGATCAGATACTTTATTCATCCTCAAATTGTTACGTAAATTAGTTGCGAATGAAAGAAGTAAGTAATTAAATATAGTACAAATACCTTTATTCCGATATTTTTAAGCCTATAAGATTAATTATGCTTTATAGTCCGTGGACCAGACCCCTTTTTATCAAATCATTAAAATTCCCTTAAAACTACGTGAAAAGCTTCTTTTCATTGTAACCTACAAATATTTTATTTAAATATAGTTTTCAATCTGGAGATCAGTAAACTATGTTTATCTATAGAGATACTGAAAACTAATAAACAACCTTTCGCTTTCCACTTGAACCGTTACATAATTTGATCACAAAAATATTGTTTGGGTTGGGTTCTTTGGCGTGACCTCCGCCCCCAAGATGCCAAAGAATAAGATAGTATAGCACAAATGGTCCAATATTTTTTAGGCTCGTTATCAGAGATAGTCGGTTCAGCTACTGCATTTCTCAAATGAATACCTCTAATCAAACGAGAAATACATGACCCTCCTTGGATTAATAAACCTCCTAAAATAATCCTAGGCCTAACACGGTTACAAAAAACTGAAACTTCTCCAACTGAGTATAAAACCAAATTTTCACGTATCCTTCAAAAAATATCAGAATCGTATTTGATCTATACTGATGGATCTAAATCGGACGAATCTACAGCGTCTTCTTATGTCACCCATAATTCGACTCACAAATTAAAACTCCATAATATCTGCAGTATATATACAACCGAAATTCATGCAATAGCCTCAGCCTTCACGTTTCTATGACAATAAACCCCCAAAACATTACAATAATAACTGACTCTCTAAGTTCTGTAAAAGGAATGAATAATTTATACCCGAACCATCCAACCATCTTAAAAATTCATAAATATTTAAATACGCTAGAAACTCTAGGAAAATCGGTATGCTTTATTTGGTTACCGAGCCACGTGGGAATCGTTGGAAATCAGCTCGCGGATGTAGCAGCGAAACAAGCGCTTACCCTTCCAGGCTGGTGTGCTGCCATTTTAACACAGCAGGGTCTTATAGGTCTTACAGGGTCTTATATGTCTTCCCCTCAAAAAAGAAATTACTCATAGCTGGCAATCTATGTGAAACGAGAGTCCGCCAAGCTAAAGATAAGAGGTTGTCTTGACCAGACTGAGAATAGACCACACCGACCTAACTCATTATTAAACAGCCACCACCACAATGTCAACAATGCAATTAAACACTTACAGTCAGCCAGATTTTACAGAAGTGTCATTTTTGCGTATCGAGTCTAAATATTTTAGGACTTACACCTCCAATAGCAAATATTTTGAGGGATGACGAAGACACAATAAAGTTAGTGTTAGGTTTCTTGAAGTCAAACGATTTGCTTACAAAAATTTAAAATCTTAAAAATGTAATTGCGGAGATATACAAAATTAATTTACAGGCGTTGATGACACTGACTTTTAAGCCTTAAAACCACAAAAAACAAAAACAAACATTTTTTAGGCCGCGTTTTTGTGATCAAATCAACAAGTAAATCTTAATATATTCAAGTGAAAATCAATTGTGTATACATAGTTTTAGATTAACACCTACCTCAGTACCTAATTAGATCGATTAATTTAATGATAAAACGTCCCATTTCTGATTTTTCGTCGATAAAACAGTTGCTGGTTTCGAAAGAATGAATCCATTCGGGTAGTATTTAGACGGATGTTAATAATTTGACAAAAATGTGTCTCTATCTTAGACTTGTTCAGAAAGTGTAAATCGCTCCGTCATTGAAGTTTTCTGAATTTTTTTATAATTATTATTATTTCAAAAATGGAATATTTCCAATTAATTATTTGCGAAGTTATTCAGCAGTTTTGTTTGGCATTTTGACTAGATTATGAGAATGAATACTCAAATCATGGATTAGATTGACAATAACACTTCACACTACTCTGAAGTTATATTTCATTTAGTAAATGCATTTTTATTGTCGATAATAATTGTTAGAAAACAATTAATAAATACAGGTCGTTATTAGAGGAACAAATTTTATTTACACAATTATACTGACTCATTGGAGAAGAGCTTAAAATTGGAAAGGCATAAAATAAATCGAGATACATTGGGAACAGATGCTCACCATCAAAATAATTAATTGGATCGATACATCAATTAACTATAAATAATTATTTAGTTTTATCATTTTATCAGATGAACAGAATCACAGGTTCAAATGGAAGTGATAATTTTTGGTTATTGGTAATAGCATATGTTTTGAAATTAATAATGCGCTAATTATTAATCTATTTATATATATAAAAGCTGTTCCGTAAGTAGAGAGAAATATTTAAAGGAGTAGCTCAAGAGCTACAAAAAAAGTACAAATGAACCATAGTCTGATTTTCTGAAGAAAAATAGGAAATTTAATTTTTTTTTTTGTGTCACGTTTTTGGTTAATAGAAATAGACAACAAAAAAAGTTGTTTTTATTATTACTAGAAAAATGTGTTATATTTAGGTAATCATTGATTGCTTCACAGTAAAAAAGACAAAATTTACTTAAAATTAAAATAGAATTTATCATTAGTAAAACCATTTAAAAAGGACTTTTGAGGAACTAAGCTAAGCTAATTTCTGTTGTAAAAAAAATTGTTAATTATTCGCTATTTTTGTAATCAGCATAAAACTATACAACAGATAATCCACTTTTAGAAAAACGTGCTTGATTAAATAAGCTTTAATGCGATAGTAATAAAGTTGAGGCTTATTACGAAATCAGCTGAGGTTCCTTTCAAGTTTTGTTAGAAATTACAAAATTATTTTAATTTTGAAAAATAATTAATATCTATAATGATCATAATATTTACTCTTGTTTTTTTGCTGTAAATAAAATGTGTATTTATGCAGTCATGTTCATTATAATACGTGCCAGGTCATGTGAAAAAATATATTAAAGCTTTGCAATAATTTATTTATTGTCATCATTTTAATCTCAACTTATTTCGTTAATAACCTCATCCTAATTAATATGAAAAATTCAGGGGTGCCCACCCCTCTCCCCAAGGTCGATGGCGCAAGACCTGTCCTTTCCCGTGCCCCTTTAAATATATTTTATTGTTCACTTTTTTTTTTTTAACAGAGTAAGCAAATGAAGAATTTGAAAAAAATAGTAGATCATATAGATTATACAATGCATCATTACACTTTGTGCATTCTATTCCATATTATCTCCCTATCTTTTAGCCCGAAAATTCATAACCCCGTCGAAATTTGAATCCTCAAACATTCAAAAATCCGTCAAAATATGCCCCCTCAACAATTTTGCTGTCGTGACTTGCGGCATGCACCCCTGTGAACTTAAAGCTTATTAAACAATAATTAAGTTTTCAACAGTAGAGCATCTCTAATATAGTTGGAGGAAGATACAACTATATATTTATAAACCATATATATATATATCAGTGTGTGTGTGTGTACGAATATATAATATTAATGCCATCTTATATAATGTATATTATTAAGGCGGAATTGGATTTATATTATGTACATTATTACATATTACGTATTGTGTTTATTATTAAGGGCGAGTGGCGGCGTCGGTATCGAACATTCGGATTTTCTAAGCCTCTTATAATTATTAATATATGTTCAATGTGATTTAATATTAGTAATAAAGCCAGCTTATTTTCTTTGTTAAGGAATGTTTTTTTTTTTTGTTTTTTCACTTTAATATCAAAAATACAATTAAAATGAAAAACACTCCGCAGACACCAGACGCCAGTCTGAGAATTCAGTGGTGTACATTCCATTCGATGATTCTAGGAACGTTGCTAGGGAAGCCCGCATTTACTGTCTTATGTTAAAGAAACATTTCTAGCTTTTTTTTTTTTTAGCTTTAATGTTTTATTCACACCTGTCATAATGCTAATGACAACCAGGGAATGCGAGATCGATTGATTAATAGAATTGTCATGAAAGGCATGAGGAGGATCAGTGCCCAGCCGCACCTCACTCGGCGTGATATCTACATTAGGCGAGGAAGTCTCTCATCCAGCTCCTCTTCAGTCTCCTACAGACGTTACCGGGCATATTCGTAGTGGCCATGTCATTTATAAGTGTATTAGTATGTCCTTGTAAGTTGTCATGGAATCGTTTGTAATGAATACGTATGTGTTCGTTAACAGTCGGCATATGGAGGTCAGTATGTAAGGTTATGTTGCTAACGTACCAAGGTGCTTTTGTAATTGTTCTGAATGTTTTTGCTTGAAAGATTTGAAGTTTGTTTAAGTGAGTCTTTTTAGCAGTTCCAAATATCTCTGATGCGTAAGTCCAAATAGGTTTTAGTAAGTAATTGTATGTGTTCAATTTCTGTCTAAGTTTTAGTTTTGAATTTTTTGAAAGAAGTGAACTCAGAATTCTTAATCTTTGATTTAAAGTTTTTCGTTTTTTAATTATATTTGGGCCCCACGTCATTTTTCTGTCAAATGTCAGACCAAGGTAGTGAACGGTGTCTGTCTGTGGAATCTGTGTATCGTCAAGGAAAACTGGAGGGCATGTTTCATGTCGAAGCGTAAATGTGATGTGCTGTGATTTGTCTTGATTTAGTCGGATTTTCCAAATTTTGAACCAGTCATGTAATCTTGTTAAATACTGTTGTAGGGTCTGTGAGGCGTATGTTGGATTTTTGTGTCTTGCTAAAATTGCTGTGTCGTCTGCATATGTCGCTATTAAAATGTTGGGACTACAAGGTATGTCATGGGTGTATGTGATATAGAGTAGTGGAGCGAGTACTGAACCTTGAGGTACTCCTGCTGAGATAGACCTGATGGAAGATAGTTCTGACCCGATTTCTAGCTTAAACTATATATCTGACGTCAAGCGTCTTATTACAAAAAAAAGAACAAATTTAATCAAGACTATCGCAATACGGAAAGACTAATATTCTAGACAACAATAGAATAAGACTTATTCAACGAGATCAATTTTTTCCCTTTTATTTTCAATATTTTCCTCCCTCTAAATAAAAATTAAAAATTTTAAAATAACATTTTTTGTGAACTCATATTAATATGGAATTAAAAAAAAAATCAGAAGAACATACAAAGCATTAAATATCACTCTCAACATTAAACTATGACAATCAGCATATCTTGATTGCGGTAATTTAAACTTGGCTATTTTATTTTTTAAGTATATTTAATTGAGTGGCTCAGATAAAAAATGGACATCTGTCATTTTTAAAAAGTGGAGAAAAAGCCAGTTTTTGTAACAGCTTAAATTCAAACCAATTATATTTTTTTTTTCATAATCCAACATTATTTAAGCATTCTTAAAATAAAATCAGAAAAAAATTCGAGTTGAACATACAAAACAAAATTTGACTTGTTTTCTTCGCGTTCCGAAATGACACATGTCAGTCTTTAATATGAAGCCACTCAATGATATATTAGCACTTATTTTTGTACCCAATATTTTATTTTTCTTTATAAACAGTTGTTGAAATAGTATATTTTGTTTTTATTATAATCATAAAGATGCGTTTAAAAATTTCACAAGCTATGTGAAACAGAAATATTTAAATCTTTTTTTCTCAATGCTTTTGTTTCTTATTTTTGATGTTTTTCATCTGCTGTTGCTAATAGGGGAAATTAAAAAAAATGTTGGGCTTAGTGCTAATGTCACATAGAGTTGAGTTAGATAATTTTGTTTTATATAGTTTGTGAAGTATCTAAACGCAGCTTAACATATTCTAATGAAAGGTTATATCTTAAAAATATTTTCTTGACCATTCTCGAATGTATAAATATAACAACGATAGGGAAATGCAATATTTTTTTATCATAGAAATGTATATCTCGTTAAATAATGTGATGAAAAAGTTTTTTTTTCCTATTATAGGGAAGTGGCCATGAATAACGACCTCCCAAACTATTGGAAGACTCGTTATTGAACATTTCAAAACTTTCCTTTCCACTGACTTCTTTCTAACCTGATAAGTAAAGTAGAAAGTCTGGTATTGGTATATCGTAAAAAGAAAAGAAAAGAAAAACAACGTTTTAATAAATTTCACCAATAAATAGATGTTATTACTATTTTCATATAAATAATGAATAAAAATTATATAATGAATACTAATACCTTCTCTGTGTACAATAACACATACTCATCCTTTGATGAACTAATAACCAAATTTAGTAATTTACATTTTATCTTAAAATTAACGATAATATTAATATTCTTCCAATTATAAATCACAATTAATTTTTAAAAAATTAGTTCTAAATAATGTAATTTTTAGTTTCTCTCTCTTGTTTGCATCTACCCTGAAGTATCATTGGCTTTTAAAAATAATCTGGATTCCGTCATAGTACTTTGTGCTCAACAAGAATTAATTCATTATAAGTTAATAAAAATAAAACACATTTAAATTAAAAGGAACAGGTGGTTTTATTTAAAAATACAATCAACTAAGAAATTTCCCTGTGAATAAAATGTTAATTTTTATATTATAAGCTTTTGGCTGGTTGGTGATAATGCAAATTAGAAAAAAAAAACAGTATTTTTTTTTGCTATTGCTATGACAATTTTATCTGTGCCTGTCAACAACCTTCCTTTAACAATCAGCAAATGTGCTGGAAATAGTGGTGCCCAAATGCGAGACCGAGACGAATCTTGGTCTTGCAAACTCAGCCATGGTCTAGGTCTTGGTCTTGAGCAAGAGTCTCATAACGGTCTTGCAGTTACTTAATAGCTTAGTACTATAGAGCTATTATTGTATTTCTTTAGATAGGGGAAACCTAGCTAAGCCAGAATGAAAAATTAGAAGAGTTAAATTAAAAAGTATATAGGTTATACCAATTCTCTACATATAGAAACTAAAATTGTCAAGTATTAGTTTAAATTTGGCCTTAATTTTTATTCAAAAAATCGATTTTTTTTACCAGTCTTGGTCTTAGTCTTGTAACAGTGAGGCGGTGTTAGTCTGGCCTTGCAAAGTACAAGACCAAGATCTATTTTGGGCAACAATAGCTGGAAATATGAGACATAAATGACATTCAGGCACGGGGAACGAAAGTACTCTGTAGCACCTCATCCCTAACTTGTTTCAATTACTTTGATTGGCTGAGGAAGGAGATCCCTCAGCCAACGTAATTTAATTTTTAAAAATGGGTTTTAAATAGTTGTATTGACCACGTAAGGTGTTTTGGTTAAACATGGTAGGCTTTGTTAGATAAGGTTTCAGTATTACATGGAGGAGTAAGAGATAGACAGAGGACGTGATTGGGGTGCCTGCCCGGTTCTGAACGTTAAGGGTTCGATTCCCACCTGGGTCGGCTAATATTTATCCCTCGGATTTCAGTACTAGGACCAGTATGACTCAGGCAGGTTAGTCCAAATTTAATTGCTAATTGGATGGTAATAGATGATGAAGGTTGTAATTATACAAATAATTATTAAAACTGGTGGGGCTTAACTCAATTAACGTTATTAATTGGTTATATATTTTTAAATATACCACAACAACCCATGAAGGGTATTGTGTTCAGTACTTTATTAGGAAGTATTGTTTCTTGGTCAACGGTTGTTCAATGAGGAGATTTGACTGAGATCACGCTCAACCGTCATGTTTTCCTCTTAGTTAATTGCTTATTTAAAGGTACCCACCTTATAGAGCCTAGGTATGCCCCAGTAGGGTCTCCTGACCACAGAATATTTTAAGTCAACACAAACGGCATCAATTTTTAAGATTGAAGCATAAATTTTGTTGGACAAGAAGTATAATTTTTATCACTTAACAACAAAAAAAGTTGATTTTTTAAGCAGACAATTTTGTCACTACTTTTTTTTCCCTTAATAAGGGTGGACCCACTTATGATGATACAAATAGCAAAAATTTTGACATTATTCCTTATCATTTCAGTTTTTTAAATATTTAACAGTAATAATTTTCACAGTATTTTATAATATATGACTTAGAAAACAAAAAGCAATTTATAACTATTAAAACAAACACCACTATTTATAAAATATCATTTCATTTTAACTTTTTACATCGACAAAGGTTTTTTTAATTCTAGGTATAGCTGGTATGTATATTTTTAAAATATTGAGAGTTTGATAATTTGTTTTTTTTCAATTTATTTACAGATTAGTTTCTATTTAGTAGCACTAATAAAATGAAATAAATGTAAACGATATTAAAGTTTTGAAACGTTATTATAAAATTTCCAAATTTATTTTTTTATACAGCAATGCGAGATTTTCATTTCAAGGGTCATTTCAGCACTTATAAAATCTAGGTCTTATTTTAAATTTTAAGAAAACAAAACAAATAAATTACAGAAAATTTAAGAAATTAATAATAAATTTGAAGTTATCGAAATATTTATATAAAAAAAAAAAAAAAAATAGATACAGTTAAGTTTTCAAGAAACGACAACAATCCATCTTCATGTTATTTTTCAAGATTGTGCAGTACTAATAGTCATGTTTCAATTAACACTTCCGTTGCCGATGAAAATTTAAAAACGTTTCCAGCATGCCCATCTTAAAGTCCAGATACCTTCAAAGAACATGAAAATACTACGAGTTTGATCGTAGGTAAAACAAAAACCTTCTAGAAATTGACTAGTAACTAACACGTTGACCAGATAACTGGTTGTAGGCAGCGAACGTCTTATGAGCTTCCTATACATAAGAAACTGTCAAGAAATGCAAGACCCCGCAGGAATTGCATTGAAGTATGTCCCGTTTTTCACAAAATTATTCGTGGGTTATTCCGGATTTTCCGATTCTTAATCGTGTTCCTACAATTAATAAAGGCTTCGAAATATCTGCCCGCAATGCTTCAGAGTCATACCATGGTCGTATGAAGTACCATCTCGATAAAACCAAACACTACAGAACTATTTCTCACTTTACCAAGACATATTTAAAGTCTATAAACTATTTATCTAAATTTTAAAATATTGAAAACTAAGTGAATGGTTTTTTGTACCAGTAATTGACACTGTTTGATTTGAAATGTTCCTATAGCTGACAGAGATGATAAAAAGGATTTAATTAAGAGAAATTTCATATTATTCATTTTAAAATTAACTAAAATTACTTTTAACTTATTATAAAATTAACTTTTTTGGTTTCCCGACTTAAATTTAACAATAGATACTGATCACTGTCAATTAACTGTTCTTAGCAACAGGAAAACTTATTTTTGCTGTATATTTAATCCAAATCATTAGAAATTTTATTTTTCACCAGACAGAAGTGAATGGTCCCATTTTTAAGACCCATTATCCTCTCAACCTCTCAACTACTGTCAAAAGTCCCCGTTATAAGGCTCCTGTAGCTGACACCCATTAAATATCTAATTCTTTCATCAATATAAGTTATAAACAGGTAAAAAATAATTTATTTATATGATTGTATTTTTAAAATATAATTTAAAACACTCAAAAAAAATAATTAAACAAAAATATTGGGATAAATCTGAGTAGTTGAAGAGAAAATGGCATGGTGCTCTTACTGACAGATGGCTGTTCCAAGAGGACAACGAGAGACACATCTAATTTTTCAATAATTATTTTGGTTGTAATTTGAGGTATGACTAAAGTAAAGCAGACAGATATAAAAGGAGGAAAATAGTTCGCCTCCCGGTGCCGAGGGAGACAATTAAATCCCCGCCCACACTCCCTGACCCTGGAAAAGCTCGTATAACCTTTAAAAAAATATATGATATAGAGGTCTAGAAGGACCAGAAATTTTATTATTCCCATTTTTCGAGGAGGATGTCTGGTATTGATACACTGTCAGTAATTGGTGCTTTACCCTATATACGGCTGTGATAATGCATTAAGTGTTAAGTGTTAGTGTTAATTTAATAGAAATGATTATTGTGATTACAACTGTTTTCTTTTCTTTATTTTGTTACAAGTGCTTTAATTCTCATTTGACTGGTTTGCCCGCAGAGCATGGTGCTGACCGTGGAGAAGCAGAAGCCAGGGGCACTGCCGATGATCAGCAAGGCACTGCCGGCGCTGTTCAACAGCCCGAGCACTGTGTTCCTCACTGCCAAGGTGATGGATATCTTGTTCAGGGGAGTTCCCATCAACTGCTCCTCCACCGACTTCGGGCCCAAAGCCATCTGCACCATGATCAGGGCCAACCCCAAAGGGCTCAAGAAGCTCAACGACGACATATTCCTCTTTTCCTTTTTCGGAACGGTAAGAAATTCCAAATATTATTAGTTTGTAGTAATAGAAAATAGAACTAACCATAGCACACTAAATTTGTATAAATAAAAAAAAAAAAGAAAAAATCCTGTACCACTACAAGCCATGAAGGGTCTAGGATTCAGTACTATTTAGGGAAAGTACTGTTTCTAGGTCAACGGTTGTGCAAGGAGATGATTTGACCGATATCACGCTCAACCGCCAGGTTTTTCTCTTCAAATAATTATTTAATTAAGGGTATCCACTTTATAGAGGCTGGGTGTGCCCCTGGAGGCTCTCCTGACCCACGGTCGCCCCACGGCCAATGGAACAGGTAAATAAATTTTCTGCCATGAGCCGGGGTTCGAACCTGGGACCTTTAACAGTGGAAGCTCAGTTACCTACCACTCAACTACCCCACTCCGTTTTGTATTCATTAAATCAGTAAATTACAATAATAATAAGAAAATACTTCAGTCACGAAGCTCTGCTGTTCCCGCTTTTTTCTTATTTTAGTGATTATCTTAGTATTGTTTCTTAACTTTAAGAACAGAATATTTATTTTTCAATAAGCATTGATAACAATCAATAATAAAACCTGCGTCTCTGTAGCCTGACGAGAGCTGCTGGGTTCGATAAGAGCTTACGAAAGAAAGTGATCTGACTTCCAATCTGTGAGGTGTTTCCTAGCATTCAACGAGGGTCCTCTTGATGGAATATGCCTCAGGAGGGTCTAATAAAAGATTCGATCCACGACTAATAATAATAAAAAATACTAAGGTATGTGCCTTAGAATACACAACAGAAGTGAAAACAACAAAGTGAGGTTAATAATATAAAATATAAATTAAAAATAATAGCCATTTACAGAGAGGATGGAATGCTGAACAATTCCCTCGCTTACAGTATGCAGGTCAGATTTTTAATTTCTGAGATATTGTATTCCATATCTTCAATAAAACTCGTATTCATTTGGTTTTCGACACTATTCCCTTTCCGCCTCTCCAACACGGCGTCATGTAACGTTACAATTTTGAATAATATCCCATCACTGAGAGGATGAAATTATTAAAATTTCTCTTTCTAACAATATAGATGGTTCTAACGATTTTTAGTTTTGAGATATTATAGTCCATATGCTAAAACACTTTAATTATTCGACTTTATCCGAGTATTACACATCGGAGATCAGATGGATCGATGTTATTTACTCTCTGCATAAAACGCGCCTAACGAAGTTTTTACTTAAACAAGCTGTCTCAACCAGATTAAAAACAGGGCTACAAAGTTAAGACACCACAGTCTACACAATTTAGCCGCCCCACTCAGTTCATTTATGTGATTCATTTAAATCGATAAAGGTAGCTTTGAACATGAATAAAGTCATGGAACGAAGATGAAATAAACGTAATGTATTCGATATATTTAATACAAGTTACTTATCAAAAATATTGATAAGCCCTAAATAAGAATAATACATATAAAGAAAATAATATATATATAAATTAATTTATAATATATAATGTATAATGTTTAACCAAAAGATTTTTCATAACATAATGAACGAAAATAGACATTGATTATTATTTTTTTGATGATTTGTAAAAACAGATAAGTTGAATCTCATGATTTTATAAGAAATACGAGTAGTCACATTCTTGAAAAGCAACGCATCATAATTTTTCGTTTGAAGATTGTTAGTATAATTTTGTAGACATAAATTATTTAATAAAAAAGATGTGTACTATGTGTAAAAAAAATGTGTAATATTTCAGTTAGATTGCTTTTTTTAAATTCTTATGCCTAAGGAAAGAATGGTTAGACTAGAAACCCATCTGAAACTTTTTTAAAAAGTTCCATGGTAAACGTTTCTGTGAAACTTTTTAGCAAAACGTTAAACGATAAATAAACAGTAATTATGCATAGATTAAGAATTATAATTTATCTTTAAAAATAGAGTGCTACCAATGGGTAGTTTCTCAACAAGAGTTTTTCATGTGATAATATTCCTATGTACACATTTACTTGATGTATTCATACTAATACAGTTGTAAATATCATAATAAAAGTTTTAAAAAAATTTTTAAAAAATTAAATAGTTCTGATGTTTTGTTTGTTTGAGTAGCAATGATTAAAAAATATTTTTAGTCCGACTTTTTGGTGATTTCAGAATTTTAAATTTAGAGTTTTTTTAATTTATGTAAAACTTTTGCTTGGAAATTTGCAAGAGATGAGTTCTTGTTACGAAACCAAAAATAAAAAATAAATAATATTCCAGGCATACCGAATCCGATTAAGAATAATGTTCAATATTTTATTTCAAGCCCAGGATATAAAAAATATAAGAGTTGGGTATGAATGCGTTAGTGAGGAGGAACATTTTTAATATCGTATGGGAAAGAGAAGTGTTATGTCGTTTTATACATTCGATGAGAGAAAGGAATGACAAAAAGACGAATTATATTATAATGATACAATTTAGAAAATTTTGAAGCAGTACATGTTTGCAGGATCTTGAAAATGACTCCTGAAGCCGAAACGTCAAATAAAGAATACAGGATGTAAATAAACTGAGTACATTTGGTGACCTCTGGCCTAATATTTTATAAAAACTTTAAAAAATGGCACCGAACATAAAAGATATGGCTAGAAAAATATAAAAAATGTATTCATTTAATATCGTGATTTCAATATTTTTATTCCATAATAGTAAAAACGCAATAATAATAAAAACTGTTTAGTAAATAATAATAAAAACGTAAATAATAATAAAAACGTAAATAATAATAAAAATAGTAAATAATAATTTAGTAATAATAAAAACGCAAATAAACCAAGCTTCAATATACCATTTTCGTTAGCACGTTTCAAAAATCCTCACGATTTTATTTAGGCTCTTTATTCGAGCCTGCATTTAAATCTCCGTTGCTACCGTCGGTAGTTAGTCGGCAGGCAGATTTCATATTAATTATAGTAAGGCGGTATTGATTTCAGTTGGTAAGGCAATTGTATGCATTTTTTATTCTCTCCTACTTCCTATCAAGACGTTCTTCGGACTCGTCTGAGATATTGATATAATTTAATTCCAAATATAGTCACAATATTCTTGAAATTCATATTTTCTTATCTTATTTTTTTCATTCAACTCTTCATTTATTATAATTAAATTATGTATTCAAATTATAATTATAAATTTAATTTGTCAGGGTGTTATGTATTAATTTAGTATACCTAACAACCCACGTATTATCGTCACGAATCTTAAGTAATTATTACATCAGCTGTCTGCAATTAAGTTGTTTGTTTTTTAATAAGTGTTTTCACTGAGTCTTTAATTGATGGTTGGATCTGTTAGAGTGATTGTAGGTTTCAGCTGGATAATTCTCTGTCTGTACAACCCGTGTTAAAACATTTTGAAGAAAACCTGTTAAAAAATCGTTGCATAGTTTTCATAGTTCATACTTACTTTTTACTATACATTACTGCAATAATAATTCGCTTTCTTAAAGGTAATTAAATAATGCATTTAGCACAATCTATCTCCAAATTTAAAGTTAAACATTGACAAAAAATAAGTATTGGCTGGAATATGATCAGAAATAAAACACACTTTGGCCGAAATCAAATTTTCATATTTATGTAACGAAATAACTGCACTTTTGATATCTGATAATTATACTAAGTTTTTCTGATATTTACTTAAAATGACTAAGACTTTAAAATTTCTAGTCAAGATGCATTTTGAAGAAAATATAATTAATAAATAAATAAAATTAATTTGCCTTATCTATTATTTCTGTCCACGTTATCATTTTTATTTTTTATATATTGTATATTTGTTTTATGTTAGTTAATCTTAGCTTTTAAATTATAAGTAAAATTATTGAACCGTATGGAGCATATTTAATTTTTTATTTTTAAAACAAGCTTATTAAGTCGCAACTAAAATAAATTGCATATAAGAACTACAAAAAAATATCTATTCAAATATTTAAAATTAATAATGTATTTCTAGAGGTTGTTCCTAGTGGTTAAAATGTTGAGAGGAAAATTCTGAGGAGGATTCACGGACCCAAAATAACGTCAGAAGGGTATAGGTGAAAATCCAATGAAGAAATATATTGGAATTTGGAAGATCTGGAAACAGTCATCAGGATCAGGAGACTGAGGTTCTACGAGCACATAGTCAGTATGGAGGATGAGAGAGTGAACAAGAAAATTTTCAATAAAGTCTGCAGCTATAAAAGTATGGGGAGATATGTTAATAAAAGGATAGGCTAAACATCACGGATAAGGAATGCTTGAATAGAGAAATTTTTGTGAAAAAAACTAAAAGAGGTTGTGGTTCTTCTGGGGAGGAGGGAGAAAATGGACTAAGGAAGAGCGAGAGGAATGATCCAGGAAGATGAAAGAGTATTAGAGTAGAATGAAGGCGGAAGGTGTGAAGAAGAACATGAAATGATATTCGCTTAGCCCTTGCTTACCGATTCGTGTTAAAAAAAAAAAATAGTGGTTCCAATATATATCATTTGTCTTTAAACAAGCCAAAGAGCTGAATGTTATTAAGAAAGTTTTATATTTTTATTATGAAATTATACTTTACCCTTCGTTTTTTAAGAGTTTTATGTTATCGTTTATAAATAAAAATGAAAAATTTCTTACACATTTGTTTTACAATATTTTTTTCACACAATGTTTAATATCAGTCAAATATAACAGAAATATTCCATACCAGTCCTGGAAATGAAAAAAAAAAAAAATTAAAAGTTAGGTATCACTGAAATGTTTATCGTTTTCAGTTTCAGTTTTCAGTTCTATTGGAATTAAAACATTTCAAGTGAACATTTAAAAAATATTTTACTTTTATAAAACTTCTGTAAATTTCGCTAAAAAGTTTATCAGAAAAATAACTTATTTATAGCTACTGAAACAAACCTCACATCAGAATTATATGTAATATATTTAGGACAAATTATAATTATAATCTAAGCCGAATTATTGTTTATTTTCATGGATTTTTTTTAAGTTCTTGAATATTGAACTAAGAAAAAGCTTCACAAAAACTTTTAAAATGGAATCTTTTAAAAAAGATCTATAAAAGTTTTAACACATGTTTATATATCTTGTATGCCTTGATTTTTCAAACTGAATTATTTTACTTTTCAATTCCATCACTTTTCCGTTTTTAAATTTTACTTACATAAATATTTTCTCTAAAATTTTAAATATTAATGTTTTTTTTATACTTTTTAAGTCCTTAATATACAATTGATTCATATTTGACGGTTCTTTGTGAAATAAGCTACTTAAAATTAGTTTAACGTCTACACTGGTAACAATTTATTTTTATTTTTTCTTTCCTGAAGAAATAAACTACATCAATACAATCTTTAACAATCGATATCAAAAATAAAAACTATTAGGATATACAGTGTCCATTTTTAAAAAAACCAACTTCTCTAGAATAGGGCAAATAAACTGTTATGAACGGGAGGGTCAGATGAATGAAAAAATGTAACTCTGCTTCAAGAGCGAGGAACTTCATTATTTTTATTTCCATTATTCTCGGACTGTCTCAATCCTTCCAACGGTTTCTTGTTATTCTACCTTGTAGTTCTTGGATACACGACAACATAAAACTAGGACAGTAGCTATCTCAGTTTGTATTTCTTTAGACCACAGGCGGAACTATGGGGAGAGGGCTTTCGAGCTGAAGCCCCCAAAAAAATGGTAAAATGTAACTATGGAAAAAATCTCTAAAAATATTATTGTTTCTGTAATTACATTTACTAGGACTTCAAGAATCACTTAAACACCATTCCATATAGGTATTTATTATATTTCTTTTGATAGTTAGTATATTCCTTTCAAAGTAATTATCGTTATATATATATGAAAAAAATAAAGCTTTTATAAATAAAGCCCCTCTCCAATAATTATTTCAGGATCCGCTAGTGCTTTTGACCGTTGTTGATCATTAACTATTTTTATGTTTCTATTAACATTTCTATCTATCTACATCTACTATATATATATATTTGTCTTCATAGGCATTTTAATAGTTTGTTTCGATTATAAATACCGTCACCACAAAATGAATGCGAATGTGTTATATTAGCAATATGATGACTTCTTTATTAGTGATACCGATACAAATGGAATTTTCGGATAAAGCCAACCTCAAATAAGTAAAACATTTTATTAATTACATTGCCATATATTTGAAATTATTCTTTTTTTTTTATTACTAGTCATATCATATCCATACTGTTATATAATATGACAACGCATTTTTCATTTATAACTCTAACCTAAGAAACTTGTAGAAGGTGAATATGAGTATCTTCTTAATTGTTTAAATATGTCTTCACTCAAGGTTGTAGATGTTCGCCATTAATTTATTTCTTGTACGAAATATATATATTTTTTTTTACTATCGAACATCTACAAATAATTATTTTTATCCCTCACCCCCAAGAGGCCATGATCCATAGATGAAGACAGGATTGATACCGTCCTTGAACCTTAATAAAGTGATGGGAATAATACAATCATACTAATCGTTCAAGATCTTTGAGTAGCCTATCGCTGCACAATGAAAACCATGGTTCGTAGAAATGTGAGGTCGGGTGACACCTTCAGGCTACCATCTGCTCCCGCAAGCAATTTGTTACTTTAATAAAATCGCATCGAAGGTCTACCGAAATAAATAAGGTTATTTTATTAAATACGCAATATAGCGTACCTACTGAATAGAAATTACGCAGGGCTTAACTAACATTCGAAAAATGTAATAAATACAACAGAAGAATTTTCGAACTATCGATTTAGAAAAAAAAGTAAAAAAAAAAAAAAGATGGTAATATTCAAATATAACAAAAAAAGTAAATAAAAATTAGTTCGGGAATTCGAGACGTATAAGATATCCGTGATATGAAATATTTTTTCTATATCTGACTATTTTATCTGTTATATCCTTAGTTTATCGCAGAAACTCACTAAGTACACTTTTTGCCTATTTAAACTTGAAGATAGATAGCTGCTTATTTCTATCATATTTATTGATATGTAATAACATTGAGTGCATACGAAAAAATCTTTTAAATTTAAAAAATAGTTTTCACTATAAGTAAAAGCATGTTTTGGGTTTACACAGAAAAAAATCATCAAGTTACTTAATGATTTCTTGGTTAAAAAAGTAAGTAAGTGTTTTGTTTAATTATGACAGTGTGCAAAAAAACACTAAATTCGTCGTGGTTTCATTTTTTCATTGTTATGTATATGTTAAGTATTTCAATTATTTTTCGGAAACAGAATACATATTTAAAATTGACAATATTAGCTTATTTTTTTTGAACATGTAAATATGGTGTGAATGTGGTCCCAAAACTCTATTATAAATGCCCTTTATTGAGACATATTGTAATATTTATCAATGAACAAATAATCAAACAAAAATTGACAATAACAAAAACTAAATAATCAAATTGCTATTTTAGTATACTTTTTTAGTGAATTAGAATCTTAAATACCGATTATCTAAAATTCATTAAAATGTTACCTAATGATCTTTTGCAATGAACGGACGATATTTAAGAGTCTTTTGGAGTAAATCTTCAAAACATTTTTAAAAACAGTACGAAAAAAATGCATTAGCATGATTTCTCTAAACTTCAATATCAACTAAAATATAAAATTTTCTTGTGCATCTTAAAAATATTATTATATTTTTCCTGTACTTTGTTTAATAACTGTATAAATACATTATAACTTTTAAATATTTATATGAAGTTATTATATGTAGTGATCAAACAGTGCTGTATCTTTAAATCAGAATGGATTTAAAAAAGATAAATAAAAAAAATTAATAAATTGCAATGAACAAGTTTAAAATGATTTAATGTAGAATGATAGTACGGAGGATATGATCATCACCAGACGGGCAGTGAATTGTTCAATGCTTAGTTGAGCGTACGGGAAGCTGAATTCAGGCAGCTCATAATTGTCAATGAAATTGCTGGGCGTAGAATTTCACAGAATGCAGCATAATGACAAAATTGGAGGGAAAGATTGTTCACATGGTCGTGGAAAATTGGACACATTTAAAACCACGATATTTTGTCCCATACCGTGTGATTCTCGAATTTCTTTCATATATTTTAAAAAAGGAGCAGCTTTAATTTATTTTATATTCAGGGTGTCCTAACAAGAAGAAATATCAATAATTGAATCATTATTCAATACTGTAAATGTTCATGAATAAAATCTCTTTCATTTATTTATTTAAAAAAAAAAAAAGGGAAGTTCCTAAATTCAGCGATAATGCAATCGAAAGAATCCATCAATCGATTGAATTCTACACCAATGGACATAGATTGATGTTTGGTTTATGAATGGCCTGATGGATTTCGGCGGAAGGCATTCACTCCTGAAAGGTTACAAGACACATGAACATTAAAAGAAATTATAAGAAAAGATTTATAAATGGAAATAATGATTTCAAAACATAAATTAATACATATAGAAAATAAACTAAATATAAATATGTAAAGTAAATTGATAAATAATAACAATTATGTTAATTCAGGCGTGGCCATCCCAACCAAGATCGATGGCACATGAACTTCCCTGTCCCTCCCAAGAAATTTGTTTGATCCACTCTTTTTAAAAGCATTACAAACGAAAGCAGAATTGAAAAAATCGTAGATTAAAAAGAAATACACATGCGCTGGTCTGGTTCATGTTTTTCCCTTGTTCCCTGGATAGAAACGTTTTCGCTTGAAAAATCATAAATCTATCGAAAATTTTGATCTCAAAAATTTTGATGGCGTAACTTACGCTCTATTAACCTCTGTGTTAATAGGCTGTATAAAAAAATGACTGTTAAACCGAATATTAATATACTTTTTTATTAATGTAACATAAAATTAATATTTAAAATATAGTGGTGCACTGATATTTCCCACCTTTTGGCCAGTTGCTTTATCACATGCTGGTAATATGTATGACTATTGCAAAATTCCTGAACCGCTGTTTTGACTTTGCGAAATATATATTTTTCCCTATTCAAGAATGGGGCAAGTAGAAGAAGTATGATAACATCAATATTTTTAAATTCTTCCTTGGTCTGTCGGGAAGTGTTTTGCTGGAATAGAAGTCCTTCACGGATGAACAATAGATGGCGACACACCGTGCCTTCTGTCACTGAACTCCTTGAAAAGATCGCGAGTACTTGTCGATGGATTCGGTCCTACAGCTTGCTGAAGAATCTCATCGATCTCGAGTGAATGTCATCCTGATTTCTTCTTCCTTTCTTAGTACATATCTCCATTAGAAATTTTTTGAAACGAACGCCGCTCGGTTCGCACACCAAGAATATCTTCTCTTTTAGTTTGGTTGATTTTACGATTGGCAGTTATCATTGGCAGTTAATCATATTGTTTTTTCCGAAAATGTCTTAAAATAACAAGTATTTCATAAAACACCGTCATGTTGCTTTTTCAATAAAAACTTTTGAAATAATGCTTTATCGAACTAGTCCGGTGTTGATAAATAAACTTGGGATAGCATTCTAAAGATTACTTACATGCATATTCTACTTATACTACAATAGATTCAAATTAAATTGAAGAATAAAAAAACAATTGTAAAGAGATATATTTTAGTAAACTTTTTTTTTTTGGAGCCTCTTATTTACTTTTTTGATGTATAGTATGGTCTAAATATTCTCCTTTTACTGCATATTTTGCATTTTAAGGAGGTTTATATCCTCATAATAATTCCTTGTCTATTTATATACTTTCTAATTTCTAATAAGGCAATGTCACCTTCAATCTCACCCTTCTTTTTTGAACTTAGACTAAAATTAAAAATATATTAACTTTGAAACATTTGCCAACGTTGAGGCGGTCGAAAAGGTTTAAGTTGATTGAATACTGAATTTGTAATATTATTCATTGCTTCAATAAAATTAGTAGCCGTTTTTCTGTAGACTTTGTTATAAATAAGAACAAAGAGCTGCCATAAAGTAGTGTTGGTCGTATTATTGTCTTAGTGATTATAATCTTTAGACTCGTTATAATGCTTGTGGAATATAATAGAGGTGTTAGTAAATAAGTCTGACGTTTTTAATTTTTTTTTCTAATGTATGTCGAAAAGGTTAATTGTCTGTCAAATGCAATGCCTAAATAAACTATGTATTTAGAAAGTTTGTTTTCACTGCTTTTTATAATAAATGTTAATGTTGGTTTTTCTTTCCTTTTTAGAAGGAATTTACCTCGATGTTCAATTTAACTAAATCATCAACTATTTTTTACGAAACATGCTGTTAAACAATAAATAGAATTAACGTATTTATAGTTCTTGGGATTTATGTAGTTGAAGAAACGGCCATTTCTTTTATATATAGCTTATTATAATGAGGTAATATACTGCAGATACATCGACCCCAAAAACCTATGGAACAGTTGAGTCATCTGGGATTCAATCTATGAATAAAGTAACTCGTTGAATTGCATCTATGCATGAATGAGTTTATGAGCGGCATAATAGATTTCCAATGTCCATCAGCTCAGCGCTGAGTTCAGGAACTTACCCTATCTACTTACCTTAAAATGAAACAAAGGAATGTATATATTTACATATCGTACATAAGTTCATAAAGTTGGATTGGTAAATTGAGGTTCAAAATTTTTCTACTTAAGTAAAAGTAATATTTTACACTCTACCTGTACTGGCAGGAAGTACACACCCAGTCCTGAAAGTTTTTACTTCTAAATAATCTAGAACCACGATCCCGCTGGGATCATCTATTGTAAGTTTATTCTACCGAAGATGGAACGAAAGACCAATTCTGCTGACTCCTGTAGAAAATAAAGTTATTTACATATATATTATGCATAGTCATTGTATATTACAATATTATACTACAGCAAGAGCATATAGTAAATTGTATGCAAATTCATCATAATATAACTTTATTCGGGCAGTATTGTAAGTAATTTTTGTTGATTCTGTTTACTAGATACCTTCTAATGAATCTTATTTTCATATTAGTGATACAAATAGGGTAGATGATAAGAAAATAATTACTTAAAAGATAGAGGTGGAATTTCGATCGAGTTCGGATTAGCTGTGAAAAATCGACTAGGCTTTTCTTTAGGTTCTACTTAATTTAAGGGCTTAGATAAAGCTAATTGGTGTAGTGATTTAAGTGCGCTGCAAAAATCCTAATTCCTCCTAAATTGGCTCCCTACCAAAGCCCAATAAATGATAAAAATACCTTTAGAGAGCAACAAGCACGTTTATTAATTTTTAAAAATTTATTTATTTGTGTTTATTTTGTTGTGCGGTCTTTCAAAATTTATATTTAGTTCATTCTGTTCTATATTTTTTTACTAAATTATTTAATGAAGGCTTCCTCTTGTTAACGTCTAATCCGTAAGATTGAGTAGAACTTTCCTACAAATATTTCATTTCGTTCGCAATTTTATTTGAACATAACTTTATTAATGTGTTTAATAAAATATATACCTACTTTCTAGAACAGCACAAAAAAAATTCACTAATATTCACTCTTCATAAACACGTCAGAAATAAATAACAATTTTGATGACCATAAGAAAACTTCGAAATTTTAGGAACAACAATATACAGCTGTATTCTCTAACAAACTTGATTTGAGCATCAAAATTCACCAGAGAAATCACATCCAACTCTTTTCAAGTCGCCTTTTCATATTTATGGACATATCATATGTTTTATCAGTCAGTGGTATGTAAGATTAATTTATTATGTAACGGAAATAAAATATATATTATAGGTTGTAGATAGTTGATGTGTGTATGAATTAGGCATGCATAATTTTTTTTTTATTATTGAAATTTACAACTGTAATAAATCATAAATACAACAAGTAAATATGAAATAAGTAACATGACATGTATGGGATGTCAGCTGTATAAACTGTGTAAAGAATACGACCTAGGTTACTGCCTTGAGGAACACCAGAAAACTGAGGAAGAAAGAGATAAATAAGCATTGTTATGATTTACTGTGAAGTATCTGTCAATAAGGTAAGAACGGATAATGAGGAAGCATGTAAGTGGTAAGAATTTACGAAGTTTTTACATCAGTCACGGAGGCATGCATAAATTATTTAAGGATTTTCTTTTTATATTTATTTTCTAATATATATATATATATATATATATATATATATATATATATATATATATATATATATATATATATATATATATACACTTATATATCATATATATATATATATCAGGATCGATATGCATATCGATCCCCCCACCATCGACGGCTGTGACAGCACTTCAGGTAACTAACCTCTTTGGAGATATAGCCTCCAATTTGGGGTATTTTCGTTCAGATTCTCTCACCGTTACCACAGACATTTTTTTTCTCTTGGTTTACCATAATTTTAGAAGTTGATTTTATTTATATTTTGCTATTAACGGTTATTTTGGTTTTATTTTCTCTGCATATTATGTTTATGTTTTATTTTTCTCGCAACTTTACACCAATATTTATTTTAACTTTTATACACAATTAGATCTTTTTTTATCTCAATAAACTGTAAGCATTCAAAAGGGGAATTTTAATTTACATTTTTTTTACTTATTGAAGTATTTCTATTTTTTAATATTTTCTTTTGCATGCATTTTTTTTTTCTTTAATGTCTTACAGGTCTCATTTTTACTCTTTTTATTTTTTCCTTCTTTCCCAAAATTTAATTTCACTCGAATTTTCCCCATTATTCAGGAAACGCACCGGGGAAAGAGCTGTACTTCGATTTTGAAGTACCCCTGGCCCCAACAACTTATAAATACGATTTGTTAATGGTACTCCGAGATGTTCTCTTGTTTCTCACTACTATGATGAGTTAGATGGTCTCTTCCACTTTTTCAGAAGACTATGCTTCCTAGACACATTTATTTATCAAACAATCAATAATTATCGCTTCTCCTGTGCTTACAATTGTCTCCAATTCGAGTCTATTCCCTTACCATAAACTCTTCACCCTCTGACCTTTACACACCTTTTCATAGATCCAACTCATTCCAAAGCTCTTTCATTGCCTGATTCACCACTTTGTGGAAATCTCTCTCTCTTAAAATCAGCCTTGCCCAGACATGTCTTTTAGGTATAAAATATACGGAATATGAAAATATATTTCATATTACTTTTTACTGAGACCTTAGATATAGATTACTATTATTTTTATTTATGTAATGAAATTACATTAATATAATTATAATATAAAATTATGTTTGTTTATTCTTACATTTTTAAATAACATAACATTTTTTTCATGGATAGGATTATTTTTTCCAGATTTTTAAAAATGATAAAATTCTACAACAGAGTGTAATTTATAGGTGTTGCCAATGACACGACAGGATAGAAGCAACAAAAAACAAATAAATAAATTTTTTTTTTGGAAGATTCATTTCACTTTTCATTCTGTATCATTCTATAAGTAGCAAATATTTTGCTTCACCTTTCCTCTGAGTGTTTTCATTAATGCATGCAGGGTAGCTCAAGTCTCAATGGTCAAACTCGGTGAGGTGATTTTAGATAAAATTTTTAACAAAAAATTTCATTTGATGTATGAACTCATTTTGAACGGAAAAGGAGTTTTGTCCGATTTGGTCTTTTCTTAAGGTGATCACTTTTTCTCTTCCATAGAAAATAATAATACAAAAAGTATTTGATTCAGGTAATTAAAAAAATGCTTCATAGTAGACTAGATAAAATTTCCTTTAAACAAAAGTAGATTTTGTCTGTGTCAAAACCATTAAAAAGAGAACTTTTGAATAGCCGAACTACGTTGGTTAAAGTTTTGAAAAAACATTATTTTTAAACTGCCATATATTGGGAGCCATAACATATTATTCAAATGAATAGGAAGTGTATTTTATAATAAATTTACAATCCAAAATCCTTCGTTAAATCCTCAGTGCTCCTAACTTTTTCACAAATAAAATCATTCATAACGACCATATGTTTCCGATTTAGCCCAATCAGGATACCTATCCTTCCACAACAAACTTCAAAACCATCCAAATCCTCTCGCTTCAAACCTTTCTTCCTCTTCGATACCTGATATACTTCCAAGGCGTCTGAAAAGAAGATGGCCTCGTGATCTACCTATGTAAATATATTATTAGAGTGCTACCAATGGATAGTTTATCAACAAGCTTGTTCATGTGATTGTATTATTACCTTGTGCACATTTACTGGATGTATTTTTAATTTATACAGTTGTAAATCTCATGAATAAATAAAAAAAGAAAAAATAATTAATTTACTAAAATATATTCCAGGTTAGAAGAAAAAGAAGGAATTAAAACTTTTTTACAATTTCTCTGTTATATATATATATATATAGTTCGTCTTAGTTTTGAAGGATGCCAATTATTAATATTCATAAAAAAAAGTTGCTAAGATGCTGGGAGTAGGGGGGATAGCCGAGCCGCGATTTCTTTTTTCGTCTTTTTAGGGACCAAGGCAGTGGCGCATACAAATAGCCACTTCAATGCTCCCCACCCCACCGGTATTGTTGCTTTCCATTCTTGCGTTCAATTTTATAACTATGGTTGAGTGGTCGAAAGAAATAAAATACTCCGCAGAAATGCTGTTTATATTTTTTTGTTTTTAAAGTGAGTTCTGTAACTGTCAAGGATAAAGCAATATTTTTTAAGTTTCAGCCTCTATTATGTGCGTAGTCTTATTTAAATTATATATATTGGATATTTATGAGAATCTACTATTATTGTAAATGTTTAATATGAACGTCTTGCTATTAGCCGTTCAGAAGGTGAAGTGTTCACACAATCTTTGTTTTATGCTAAAACGGCTCCTTCCTCCGGAGGATTCTCTCTTATGGTAAGAAACAGAGTTGATCCAGGCCAGCAGGCATAACTGAAGATGGCAGCTACAAAAATGTAAATGTAGATGTCGCTTACATTTTTTTTGTAATTCAGTATCAAAAAATGTTCGCTACGTGTCTCGCCGTTGGACGGTATGGTTACTTGGGAGCCTGACGTTGCTTTTTTTAATCTAGGAGTTTATTTTTTAAACAAATATTTTTTTAACTGTGGAGTTTATGAAAAATCCAAAAATTATAACAAAAATTAAAAAAAAAAATATTCCCTTTAAATGAGTTCAAAATTTTTTTTCAACAATACTAAATATTAAAAGTTATATTGAAATATTTTGTTTCCCAAAATCCAAGAAAATTTTGTTTGTATTATTTATTTATTTTGATTCAGATCATCTCAACTCCCAAAATCAATGAAAAGTTGTGTGGATTTTATAGTTCTTTGTTCTGAATTGCGTGAAATATGAATATCACTGAAAAAGTTTAGTCACTTAGTTTTTTTAAAAATAAAAATAACTATTTTTATTAATATATACTTCACAAGTCACTTAATTTTTACAGCCAATCCTTTTTACGTATACACATTTAATTAAATAGCAAGTCGAATAATGAACGACTAATTTTTATGAAAATAATATTGCAATGTTGACAAAAAAGTTAATGATATTTTCCATTCACTTTTAGATATTTAGACATGAATTGGTTTTTATAATTTATGTATATAAAATATATAATATATATATATATATATATATATATATATATATATATATATATATATTATATATATATATATATATATATATATAAAATATGAATTAATTTTTATCATATATATATATTATATATATATATATATATATATATTTTATATAATATATATATATATATTTTATATTTTATATAATATATATATATATATATATATATTATATATTTTATATATATATATACATATATATGATAAAAATTAATTCATATTATTTCATGTATAAATATCTAAAAGCTAATGGAAAATTACATTAGTTTTTTTGTCGACATTACAATGTTATATCTCTCTCTCTCGCTCTCACTCTCTCTCTCTCTCTCTCTCTCTCTATATATATATATATATATATATATATATATATATATATATATATATACGTTAAGAAAGTTCTGACCTTTTCCTCAAGCTCCTTTAAGGGTTTTATCTAATGTTTTAAAATAAATTATGAACTTTTAATACTGTTAGTAACATTACTCAGTTATATTATCATTACATACTACTACACAAGAGGCATTCGAAAATATTATTTCTAAAGAAGCCTTAATTAAAAGTAACAACTACTGCTTGTATATTACTATTGTAGACTTCTCACTGCAGTAAAATTTTGATCAATTTTAAAACGATTTGCGAATTTTCTATAAAATCCAACAATTATCAAAATCAAATGTATAACTGATAAGCAGAAAATATATTTCATCTTAGTTTTGATTGCTATTCTCTAAAAAATGGAAAAGAAAAATTAGAAGAAGAAGAAATTGCGAATCACATTAAACTAAAACTCAACTAAGCACACTCGTTCTGGATACTTTGAATTTTGAATGATTGAATACACGACCTTTCAATTTTTTAGCGTTCTGGAAATCTGGTCCTATGTACTTTAAACCTATGGCTAATATTGGGTCTTGGGAGTTTCAGTCTAGAGACAAATTACAAAAATATTACTATCTGTGGTGTTTTTGCCATTTGGGACCGCTGTGGGCCTGTAGAGCTTACTGTTGCCTAAAACCGGTATTGGTCTTGCACATTGCATGACCAAGAACAAGACCGCCTAACTGTTGCAAGACCAAGACCAGGACCAGTAAATAAAATCGATTTTTAAATAAAAATTAAGGCAAAATAGATACTAATACTTGACAATTTTAGTTATTATATGTTAATAATTGGTATAACCAATATACTTTTGCATTTAATTCCTCTACTTTTTCATTTGGGCTTATTTAGGTTTCTCCTATCTAAGCAATGACAGTAACATCTCTGTTGTAATAAGCTAATAAGTAACTTCAAGACTGTTGCGAGACCATGACCAAGACTGAGTTTGCAAGATTAAGACTCGTCTCGGTCTTGTATTTGGGCTCTACACTAGTAGAGCTTTTCAATGAAGCAGCGCTTCAGAACAAAAATTATGGTAACACCAATTTGTCAAATCCCTTTGAGTGATTATACTAAATGGATGGTTTTATATCAAAGGCTAACAACTCTACAACTCTAATTTTCACAAATTTTAGAAATGTTTGTTATAAAGCTTCAAACCAAGGAAATAATGATAATTTCCTTTTTATTATTCATCTTAAACATCGTTTCTTAATTTTGTGAAGGATGTTATATAAATATTTATTGTTTTTATTCTAGATATTTCCAACTATATTAAAATTTATTTATTTATTATTTAGGGCTTAAGGCGTAAAACCCTGAGGTCAGCAGCGCCTATACTATAATAAAATAAACATACATCGAGTAAATGTGAACACAGGATTATAACATGAAATGACTTGTTCAGAAACTACTCTATGTTAGCACTTCAAAAATATATTCACATTACGAGATCACGAGACCATCTTCTTTCCATTCGTGCTCATAGGGTTATCAGGAATCGAATAGGTAGCAAGGTTAGAAAAGAAAGATTTCGGGGTGGTCTGAAGTTCATTGTGGAAGGATATTTTTTTTTTTGTAGCAAAGTAGGAGTATTAATTATTTTACGAATGATTTTGAGTTGTAATGGATTGGACACGAGAGGAATTCGATGGTTTAGTGGAGCCCTAAAGATCAACTCCGTTTGGTTAAAATAGGCCTTTTACAGTAATGTATATGAGTATTTTGTAATTAACGGAAAGCTTAGAGAGTTTGTCTAGTAAGTGCTGGTGTACTAGAAAACGTCGAGTGGTTTCTTGTCCTTTAAGTCTGGTATGAGGATTCCAAGTTAAACGTTTGTCCAAGGATTTGTTCAACAGGGATAAGTGGTGAATTGTTGTTGGATAATGTAGGACAAGAAGTCATATCTTGTATTTATGTATATTATATATGAAGGATAAAGGAAATTTGATGGATGGTGCTTTATCAGATTCTATTTAATCCTTTAATTTTAATTTTATTTAGTCCTATGAAATCATTCTTCAAGGCTTGTGTTGTGCGATTAAAAAGTTTTGGATGCAATTGATGGGTCGTTATGTACTGATAGGACACATGTGTCATCGGCATTCGTGGTGATGACAGTATTATGATGGGTTGGAATATATCTATATAATTTTAAAAGTTCGTCAAATGAACCTTTATAAATACAGATGTCCGCTTTTAAAACGAAAATTGGAAACTGATTTTTTTTTTTTCAATATATAAAAGTAAACGTCCGTTTTTTGATGTAAATGATTTTTGATGCAAAAACGTTTTATTTTCATCAATAAAATATAAAATTTTACATATCTTATATAAGCACTTACAATTAGATATATTGATAAACTTACGATAGAAATTAAAATGTAAAATTTATATTTAATCAATTTTTTTAAATAAATTGACTAACTATCATTTTGAACAAACTAAAGGTGATTTTTCATTCCTTCATATTTCTATTAGAATTTTTCAATTTATAACCGATTGCTTCTAAACAGACTTTACATCTAAAAGCAGACCTGAGAAAACTATTAAATGGAATAGTTTAAAATAAGAAAAATATATTTTATATTGTTTTTTAAATAAATTACCAAATTGAGTAAGTTCCTTTAAATTTTATCTCTAATTTATAAAAACAATATATCGATAGGGTATATTTTGTATTGATATACTTTTTCAATAATTAATTTAAAGACTTGAAAATTAAGATACCATGTTTTTTAAAAACTCACAATACCTTAATGATATTTTAAAATAATAACTAAAAAAAAGTTCTACTCTATACTTTGTCTGGTGTCTTTCAATCTAACTACAGCGCTTTTTGTTTGTGTGTTTTGTTCGATGTCTAGGCGCTAAACATCCAGGTCATCAATGCCCGATCAACTAAATAACACTTCTTTTATGCTGTTTGGATGATTGGTGCAAAAATAAGAATAAAAAAATAAATAAAAGGATTGACAGAATAAAACAAATAAATAAAAATAACAATAGACACTAATAGATAATCAGATAGAAAAAATAAATAAATAAACTTAAAAAAAATAGCAATAAATTAATTGAAATTAATAAACAAATGAACTTTTAAAATAAAAAATAAAATAAATAAAATATAATAATAAATCTGCAAAGGATCATTAGTTATAAACTTGTTATATATGTTGTTTAATTCTTTCATTATCTAGAAACTTGATAACTTTCTTAACGATTTCTTCTACAGTGCTTTTTAATTTCATTTCTCTTCTGGAAATAACAGGAAACCACTACTAAAGATTAGGTCACGTGATCGAAATCCATCTATCGGATTGCCTGTTAAGTAAATATTCACTTTACGAAACGAATTTATGCAACTAGAGTCCGTTTCAAAACGTAATCTTTACTTTTAAAGCTAAGTTTAACATACTTGAGTATTAGCAATCTATTTTGTCAAACGTTAGATTCATTCCATGTTGGTGTAAGAAAAGGTTTTAGGGTGATAATTTTAGTAGTACTTGGTTATAGATTTTAGTTGAAAGTTAAAAATATCGAGTTGATTCCAGACATGAACATCATTCTGTCTAACGAGGAGAGGCAACGGACGCGGAATGATCAATTTCCATGAAGCTTTTTTTGGTGACACTACTAGGCTGAAAAATATTTGACTCGGAAATGGGTCTGGCAAATGCATCCTAGAACTCGAGGAAAAAAACATTATCCAATTTTAACATTTTTGTTCTTGTTTTCTGCCTTTGCAATGGAAGGATTTCTAGGTTAAAATATATCAAATAGTTTCTTTTTTTGTGTGTAAAATAAAAAA
This sequence comes from Nezara viridula, assembly GCA_928085145.1. Taxonomy (NCBI): domain Eukaryota; kingdom Metazoa; phylum Arthropoda; class Insecta; order Hemiptera; family Pentatomidae; genus Nezara; species Nezara viridula. Next base: position 25,567,904 of record OV725081.1, on the reverse strand, counting down.
AAACCATAGCTTAACAGTAAATTATGGCAAGTAAATCTTTAGCATAAAAAGCAATTCAAATTATTTTCTAATGCCAATTTTGTTAACAAATGCTAATAACAAAAACGAAAAATAATTTTAACGACATAATTTTATACACATATATATATATATATATATATATATATATATATATATATATATATATATATATATATATATATATATATATATATATATATATATATATATATATATATATATGTATATATTTATATATATATATATATATATATATATATATATATATATATATATATGTGTATATATTTATATATATATATATATATATATATATATATATATATATATATATATATATATATATATATGTGTATAAAATTATGTCGTTAAAATTATTTTTCGTTTTTGTTATTAGCATTTGAGTATATATATATATATATACTCCAGTAAAATAATGTCCAAAACATTTTTCTTTTGTTATTATTTTAACAAAATTGATATTAGAAAATAATTTGAATTGCTTTTATATATATGTTATGATGTTTACTAAAGTGTTTACAACTCTTTAAGATTTTCTCCTAATTCAACTTCTGTCATTTTTTTTTTGTTTTATTGTGGTCAATCCGCGAGAGGGGCGGAGGTGGCGATCAATGTGAATACTATGTGCCTATATTTAATAATGTAATAAACACACTGGAATATATTTTATGTGCTTTTTATATTACCCTAATTTTATGAAAAGTTATCTATTTTCATTTATATATTTTAAGATTTCTTGTCACTGCGTTACATCTTTATGGCACTAGCATTATGATACCCTCTCAGAGATATAATTAAACCGTTCCGTGTAAATAACAATTATTATTAAATATTCAATTGTAATTGTAAGTAAAATGAATTTCTCTCACCTTTGTCTTTTAGAATTAATTTATTGATAGCGTCGCCAGCGTTGGTGTCAAGAGGTGCTATTATCACATAAATTATAGACAAGCCTACTGTGGTAACAGTTCGTTAATTTCACTTCTCATCTCGAATGGCCCAGTTTTAGTTCATTAATTAGGATATTGATTAGACACATAATTATGTAAATTTCGATTAAGTGGGTTTAAAAATATTCCATCGCCTGCTGGCATGTTTCAGCTATGGATGAGGTCAAAATTCAAGGTTTTGTATGGAATGAAGGATTCATAAATTATTAATAGCAATACCTAATATTTTTTACTCTTCTTTTAGTTGTTACCTTTTGGATCCCTCTAGAATCGTTTTTAATAATCATTTCTAGATAATTAGCTCCAATGTTCAATGCTTCCCTGGTTCGAATCTGGCTGATGGCAGATAAATAATTTATTCTGTTTCGTCGACCGCGAATCGAAAGGTCGGGAGACCTTCCTAGGGCGTACCCAGCCTCTATTATGTGGGTACCCTTAATTAAATAATTGATCAAGAGGAAAACCTGGCGGTCAAGATAAATCTTGGTCAAATCAACTCCTTACACAATCGTTGAACAAGAAAAATACTTCCTTACAAAGTAATGAACCCAAGACCCTTCATGGGTATTACAGGTACAATTATGAAGTAATCAATTGATGAATGTGGTATAGTGAGTGATCTTCTTAGCAATCTGGGTCATTTATCGAAATCTTGTCTTCACGGCTTTTAAAAGGTATGTAACGATTTTCCAAGTGACCAGCTCAATCGATTTTTAAGTTTTATGACTGATTTGTATAAAATTTTGTGCATATGAAAGTTAAATATTCAAATATTTTTAATATTCTGTGTTAAACCAACCAACGATCGCAGGATGGATATTTTTTATAAATAGTGTTGCCCAAAATCGGTCTTGGTCTTGCACATTGCAAGATGAAGACCGGTAAAAAAATCGATTTTTTTACTACAAATTAAGGCAAAATAGTTACTAATACTTGACAATTTTAGTTTCAATATGTAAATAATCGGTATAACCAATATACTTTTGCATTTTTAGATCTACTAATTTTGCATTCGGGCTTAGACAGGTTTCTCCTATTTAAAAAATTACAGTAATATCTCTAGCTGATAAATATTCAGGACGAAGTCATTATAAGGTTTTATTAGTGCTGACGTTTCAACCCAAACATATGGTTCAGCATCAGGTCGTGGTTCGAGCACTGAAGACATTCAAGTATTGGATAAACTACATATCACCCATGAAATGTAGAACAGTCGTCTAACTTCCTTCAATTATATCTCTCTAGTAATAAGCTTATAGGTAACTGCAAGACTCTTGCGTAAGACCAAGATCAAAACTAAGTTCGCAAGACCAAGACTCTTCTTGGTCTCGCTTTTGGGTAACACTACTTATAAAGTGGTTGGAATTGGTTTTTTATCTGTATTTACGGATTTGTGTAAAATATTATTGATTTAGATAGGGTAGATTATTTCAATAGCCACATCAGGAGTATTATTTTATTAAGAACATGCCATACAGATATAGGTACAGCTATATTCAAGATGTTTTGACCAAAAGAGTAATAAACGTTGAATTGAATGAAAAAAAAATTATAATTACATAATTAAAACGTTATACCACTGGTGAAATACAACGTGTGAGGTCTCTTAGATGAGTAACCGGAAGCCGCAAGCGGCTCCTGTTAGTTTTAGCGTGATCTTTATTAATCCAGTTCTAGAATTAACTAATATTTCATTAATTTGGCTTCGAATATTGGTAAATTAATATAAACAAGTGGAATATGTGTGTATAATTTCTATTTACTTATAAATAAAAAGAGTAAAAAATAATAAAATATTGCAGCCTCACTATTAATGTCGAACTTTTCAAATGTCTCTAATGATAAAAAGGTTTCCCAACTATGCATCCTTCTGTCATTTATTTTATTTCTTAATGAAAAGAGGCGGTTCAAAATTTCAGTTGGGTTAACAAAATCTTTTCTGCCCAAAATATAAATATGCAACTTTAATTGTATTTTATTTATATTGTTATGATGGATTTCAAGTGAGGCTGTTTTCCTGCGGAGTCTTAGGTATTGGATTTGTTCAACTGCGAAAAATGGAGTGTCATTGAAGGAAGCTGCAGAAAAAGAAATCATAGGTTTAAGACGGAGGATAAAAGTGATTTTATAGGATTTATTGGCATTTATTTTTATTTATTCCGACTGTTCTATTTATCATGGCTAAATGACAGTCAGGGCACGGCCAATCTTTTAGTTTTTATTGCTAACGTTTCAACCCAAGCTTGTGGGTCATCATCATCCAGGCATGTTTTCAGCACCGAAGGTGTTCAAGTGATAAAACAGCACTTTATTAAGATGTTGTTGATTTTTATTCAGCTTTCTGATAAATACACCTCCTTTACGTATTTTACGAGTAATTGTGAATATAATAGTATAATTTTATGGCTGTTGTAGTTGATAATTTTTTTTTTTGTTTATTTAATGAAATTTACAACTGTATACAAATACAACTAGTAAATATGCGCAAATATAAATAATGGCATGTACAGGCTTGAAGAGATACTACCCAGTGATAGCAATCTCTAAATAATTTTAAGTAAGAAGATCACGAGGCCATCTCCTTTTCAGACGCCTCGGAGGATTATCAGGAATCGAGGAAGAAGAAAGAGTGGAAACAAGCGGATTTGGATGGGACTGAAGTTTATCATGAAAGGATAGATATCTGGCTCGAGATAAATCAGCGACATATGGTACATTAAGGTCTTTATTAATGGTTTTATTTGTGACAAAGTATGGAGCATTAAGGATTTTATGGAGGATTTTGGATTGTAAGGATTGGATACGATAGGAATTCGATGGTTTGGTGGAGCCCCAAAGCTCAACTCCGTATGTCCATATAGGTCTTATTATAGTTATGTAGATAAGTCTTTTGTAATTAATAGAAAGTTTGGAGCGTTTGTCTAGTAAGTGTTGGCGCAGTCGGAAACGTCGAGCAGTTTCTTGTCGTTTCAGTCTAGTATGAGGATTCCAAGTAAGACGTTTATCCAAATGGAGTCCTAACTAGCGGATTTGCTCAACAGGAATAAGTGGAGTATTATTGAAGGATACTGTAGGACAAGAAGTCATAGGTTTAGGACGGAGGGTAAAGGCGATTTGGTGGGATTTGTTGGAATTTATTTTTATTCTCCAATTTTTACACCATTCTTCAAGGCTTGTGATATGTGATTGAAGAGTTTGGGATGCAATTAAAGCATCGTTATTAACAGATAGCAAACATGTGTCATCGGCGTAAGTGGTGATTACAGTGTCAGGATGGGTTGGAATGTCAGCTGTATAAACTGTGTAGAGGATGGAACCGAGGATACTACCTTGTGGAACGCCTGCAGATTGAGCAAAGAGGGATGAGAAGACATTATTTTGGTTTACTTTAAAGTATCTATCAGTAAGATAGGAGCGGATAATGAGGAAGTATGTAGGGGGTAGGACTTTTCGGAGTTTGTACAGAAGACCCGGGTGCCAGACTCGATTAAACGCCTGGTCAACGTCGAGAAAGACTCCCGTGCAATACATACCGCGCTCCAATGAAGAGGAGACTACATCAACCACACGGTGACATTGTTGGATTGTGGAATACGATGTGAGAGGATGGGATACAGGCGTTTTAGGATGTTTTTCCAGGATTTTGCCCATGATAGGTAATAGAGAAATAGGACGGTAAGAGGATGGGTGTTCGGGTGGTTTTTTAGGTTTGTGTAACATTTTGACAAAAGATAGTTTCCAAGAATCAGGGAAATATGTGGATCGGAGCACAGCATTGTTAATAAAATTTAAAAAACAATTAATTCAGGGAAAATTTTTTTTCCTGATTCAATATGAATAATGAAATACACATTAGTAATATTAATAAAGAAAAGTGTTTCCATTTTTTAAGTACTGCGAAGTTTTCATGGTTATAACCCTTAATAAAAATAATAATTAAAATAATTATTTTAAAAGGCTCCATAAGATGGTATTCTCGTTAGAATGATACTGGGAAATTATAATTCATTATGATCGCGCTTTTTCACTCATTAATAAAAGACAAGCACACCTGCTACCATAAAGCAAGGAAAGAAAAGAGTACTGAAAGAACATCCTGCTAATTAAATAAAATTGTTTTCGTATTTAATTAGTGGCGAAGAGGTTCAAATGGTTAATTAATGATAAATTAATTAAATTTCGTATTGAACCAATCCCTTAAACGTTAAGCAAGTGTGTGTGCAACGGTTTTGGGAGGATTATTTCAAAGATAATCCTATATGCAAATGTTCTTGACGACGATATTGCTTATACTTCATTGTGGCTTCCTTCGCGTCATCTCATGGAAAAAATTTATGCAATGACCAATATTTAGTTGTTTCGATGACATTATTAACAACATCAAAACGTAAATTCAACAAATATGTAACAACAATGTAAAACTAGAATTTATACGGTTTTATTAGAAGTATACGTTTGAAAATAATTTGTCTGGTAGTATTTTATATGTAGTATATTTCAGAAACCTTCACGATATCATCATAAAAATCCTTCAGTTTTCGCGGTTAGCTATTGCGAACTAATATTTGACAGAAGGATGCCCTGAAGCCCCAAAGTAAAATTTATATGATATGAATTGATTACTAATTTTATCAAGCGAATAAAATACGGTACTCTCTTTTTTTCAACTCAAAATTAAAAATCAGACACAAACTAAATACATAGACATACATATATATGCTTCAAAGATTTAAAGTTCAGTGAAAAATACTTACAAGAAAGGAGATGGCCCGGGATGGCTGTCATAAATAGACTAAATAGTGGCAAAACTATTTTATTAAAAGCCAACGTTTCGACCCGACTTTGCAGGTCTTCTTGAGGGCTAGAACGGACTAGATACAAAAAGATATAGAGAATTGTGAAAGTTACATAATATCTAGACAAAAAATTATGAACAATGTGAATAAGCTTAAATTATAAACACTTCATTAAAATGCAAACAGAGTAAGATAAGTAACAAGATGGTAACAATTGTTGTATTGTGATATGTAATATATGCAATTGTGAATATACTCCTATAGATCTACTGGAGAGATTGGAAGAAAAGGAAAAAGGATATAATATGAAATAATGAACATACAGAGATGTGGAGAAAGAAAGGAAAAAAGAACCAAAAATAAAAAATGAATTAATAAGTAATTAAAATTAGAAGAATACAAATAGAGACTTATAGGTGTGTTCAGCTCGGAGTTTCACTTAGAACTGGAAAATCTGGGTAAGGTTAGGTATTAGGAAAATTGGTTGACCTGTTTTGGTAATTGTGAGAGTTTAAGTAGTAAAAGTAAAAAAACTAGAAAATACGGTATCTAGATTTTGAAGATATGGATGGATACAAGGGAAAAATATTATATCTACGAAAAAACAAATTATAAATATATTTACAAAACCGAAACTCTTTTCAATCCAAAAGTTTAAGACTGATAACAAAACCTTTCTAGTACCTAAATAACAATACTGTACACATCTCCTAAGTCTGTAATGGATACAAAAATAAAATTAAAACGAGGTGACCTCCGTAGATATGCCATGGAAGCAACTGAAAAAGAACTGGATGAATGATCTTCTTTGCTGGATTGATGAAGTAAACAAAGGCCAAAAAGAGGTGCTTCTGCAGTAGTCTTACTCATTAAAAAATTTAAAAACAGCACATCTACTTGTTGTCAGGGCAGGTGCGAATTTAGGCTTCATGCCTATTCATGGGATGAAAAATAGTGTATAGTATACAAAAAAATCTATTAAAACTCTTTTTAATATACATTATATCTGTATCAGTATAACATACATAAACATTTGCTGTGAGTCAATTGAATATATATATATATATATATATATATATATTCCGACGTTATGTTTCGTAGGGATGTCTATATGAGTATATTTATACATAGGTTTCGGTGCGTGTACTAAAGTTTAACCCCCTCTTTCCCATCTGTTGCCCCCACTCCAGGTTAAATACTTCAGTCATCCTCAAATTGGTATCTAAATCAGTCGCAAATGAAAGAACGAACCAGTAATTAGATACAGTAAAAGTACCTTTATTCGGATATTGTTTGACTTATAAGATTAATTATGGTTTAAAGTCCTTGATAAAGACCCCTTTTTATCAAATTATTTACATCCGACTGAAATTTCTTGAAAAGCTTTATCTCATCCTAACCTGCAATTTTATTTTATTTACGAAATTTTCGGAATTGGAGCTTTTTCAATCTGAAGATCTGAGAAATTTGTCTATTTAATTAGGAACTGAAAACTCATATAATACACATTTTCTTTATACTTGAATCGTATGATAATATGATCACAAAATCGGAAAAAAGGTGGCACACAAAAACATTAGGGCGTTTGGCCTATATGACCTCATTATCTTAACATTTTAAAGATAGAGATCAAGCCAAACGGCCTAATATTTTTGTAGGCCACCTTTTTTTTTTTTACTTTGTTCTCATATTATCTTACAATCCAAGATATTTTTTATATAGACAAAGTGATTAAGTAAATGAAGTACATATTAAAAATCAAGATTTAATCTATTGTCGGATATGTATTTGTACTAACTTGAAAATAATTCTACACACCCGGAACGTCAGGAATAATAATAAAATATAAATAAGAAGACTTTTTGGTGAGTATTAGCCTAAACATTTTTTTTATAATTGCACTTTTTTATTTGAAATTGAAAATAATTACAGTCAGCTCATTTGCTGATTGTCAACAAATAGCTGACCATTGAAAAATAATTTTATAATCAATCTAGCCACAATTTTCTGATATTTGATTGTCTGCGCTTCATAAATTCCTTAGTTGTGTTAAGCAGTTCTTTCAGTAACACATTGTTATTAACAATATAAAAAACCATTAAAGAAACGATATAATACTTGTTATATTTCGTAACTAAAGTGCTTTGGATCCCTTATAAATTGTGCTTACAATAAGTGTACGTTAAAGAGATAACATAAAACAATAAATGACTGCGAAACCTATAATCAAATTTAGTTGTAGAAATACATATGGAAAACTCAATAAATTGAAAGAAAAAAAATCGGTTTAGTGACAATTATTATACTACTTATATTTTACTATCGATTATTGTTTTGTTTTTTAAATTTAAATATTTATTATCACTTCACGACATATTAATTTTTAAAAACTATCGACATATATAATAACTGAAAGCGACTAATCAGACTTCAGTGTAAATAACCCCAGTGGTCGAAATACACACACAAATAAATAAATATTTATTTGCACCTGCCTACTATTAAACTATTAAACAATATAAATAATATATAACTTAAATTCCATAAATAAAATATAAAAGAAATTATAGTCATGTAAATATTAAACTATCATACATTATTTATAAACAAGTTAAAAAAGCTATTTGTCTTAATGAGCAAGCTACCTTAACTGGTCGACGTCGATCCATACACTGTCGTCTTAATGTCTTACGGTAGTGGGGAGCCTCTGGTCATATTAAGTAGAATTATTCTCTTGTGCTGTTTTTGTATCTCAAGTATTATTTATCTCAAATAGTTAAGTAACTTAAGTACTTTGTTACTTGAAGTTCAACCGCTAAGTACCGTAATCATGTAAGTATTTTATAATGTTTCCTCTGTGCAATATATATTCTATTTACTTTCGACAATTAAAAGTTTTAGTTTAAAATAATGATTATATTATAAAAATAAATTAAACAGAAAAATTATAACATATTTTAATTATAACAATAATAAATAATATGCTTTATGCTTATTTTAATAGAGAGAAACACTTTATTTTCATAAAAAATATAAAATATAAAAGATTGCTGCCCAATTATATTGGATTGTTATATACACAGCATACTCGTTAATCCGTAGGACAATAAATGAACTTTTTTTTTAACATTTAATTACCCTTTCCCTCACTTCTCTCTCTTTATCTCTATTATTTTTAAATAAAATAAATAATCAGTAAAAGAAGGAAGTAGAATTTGATTTATAGGCGTTTCTTTTACGATTTCCCGGATATTATACTGTTAAGTACCAAGAGAGCAATAAAACAAACTTATAAATTGGAATTATAAAACAATTCCATAAATTCAATGTACTTGTCTGACTTTTGAGACTAGAAAAGTAAATTCATACAAAAAACTTTTAAATTTTCAAGAAATTTTGGTTGTCTGACCATTATCAGTTAATAGTGGAATGGACTCAATAACATTCATTTCAATACAGTACATTAAAATTAATTATCTCCCTTAATACAATCAACAATATAAAATGAACATTTTAATATATTAAAAATTTTAATATGATAGCAACTTTGATCTAATAACAATTTTTATATGATATAATTAAATTGACAGATTTTTTTTTAATTTAATGCAAAATTTAGTTTTCGAGTCACAAGAATCTCTCATAAATGTATTATTTTATATATATATATATATATATATATATATATATATATATATATATATATATATATATATAATATATATATATATATATATATATATATATATATATATACATATATATAACACAAACAAGAATATGAAAAATTATGTTAGGGAAATTTTTCTTTAAAAATCATACAAAAAGACTTTTTATTTTTTAAATTCTTTATATATTTCTCTAGTAAAAACCCACACGTGTCGTCTAATATCAACTGGCTAAGAAACTTTCCATGCAGTGAAAATAGAGCTGAAAAAATAATGCACTTCGTAAAGATGTTTTGTATGAAGGCATGTTACCAAAACGACTTCACCACAACTCCAATAAGCCTGTTAGTTATAGGCATGCTAAAATTTAATTATTAATTCATGCTAAAACGAAGAGACGAAACACCAAATAACTTCTAAATGTTCATTTAAATATTTAATAAATTGTATATACCATTCCAGATCTATTCAAACTAATACAAAATTCATCACCATTTATAAATTGACTCTATTAATTCTCGTCGTTATAGTTTTTCGATTTAACCAAATCAAATAAAGCTAATATCCAATCCAAATATATATTTTTTTGTCGTACAATCTACATTAAACCAACCGATTACAAATTTTAATTAAAAATATTATGTAACATCACAATCTGTGAAAGTTGTAATCATTTTCATATAATTAATGTATATTATATAAAAATATAATTAATATAAGATGTATATTTTATTTATTCAAATTTAGTAATGCTCCTGTGAGTTCAGTATTTGAAAACCAATTCGAAGATCCTGGTTTCGTGTATGGCAGAAGTCGAGAATTTATTTCTTTTCATATCAGTCGAAGGTCGACTGAGGTTAACACTTATTTATTACTTGAATTACACTTATTTATTACAACATTTTCTTAAACATATATTATAAAGCATGTTGAATGTTTCAAAAATATACATGTAAATAAAAAGGATAAAGGAAATTGCATTATAAGAATATAAGATTTCTTTCAGGCATCATTCACTTAAATGAATAACATCTTTGCAGATGTGTTGATATACAAAATTAAATTATAACATTTATATTTTAACATTATTGCCTTTATTTTTGTATGCATATTCAATAAATATCAAGCACATAGACACAGTCTTTGGATGGGCGAGGATATCGCTTCGGCTTCTCCCTAATAATTAAAAGTACAAAAATAAAATCATTCAGTATAGTACTTCAGTGGGAGTCTTAGGCCGAAGAAAAAAAAAAAAAAAAAAACTTATCTTGATGAATTAAATACGTAAACTAGAACCAAATAAGAAAAATCAACTGTATGGCTAGGAGTTACTGTCATAAGCTACTGTCTAGGAGTAGGTACGCAAGTATTTCACCTCGTCCTCTGTTTCTATTTTTAAAATTTTAACTTATTTCCAAAGATAATTATATGTAGGAATTCATATTATACATATACTACATATTCTAGGATTTCATGATTTATTCATTTAGAATTCGTAGCGAATTTCAAGCATTGGAGAATTGAGAGTTCATCTCACTCTCTAAAATATTTTAATAAATTTCTTTGTTAACATTTTTTCAAATAAACCATACGCAAAAAAAATATATATGTATGTAAATATCATTTTATTATTTTTTATTTTTTACTATTTTCTAGAAAAACTACACAATAGACGATGGAAGGTTCACGGTAAAGAGAGGTGTTAGGAACGCAAAAGAGGTTGGCACAGTTGTGAAGTTCAATGGCAAGGAAATCCAGGATGTCTGGAGCGGTCCTGAATGCAACGCCCTACGGGGGACCGATTCCACTATCTTCCCACCCTTCATCGACGACAGCGAGGACATCGTGTCATTCGCTCCTGATCTATGCAGGTAACATGGATTCTGATTATTGATACAAAGATTATAATTAATCATGACGTTGAACGTATTTACAATATTTCTATTACTTTTTTTTAATTATTAGATAATTTAGATGTTTACAAAACATAAATATAATCCAAACTATAAAGCCATGAGTCTGAAACATACAGGTGAACAGTTAACTTGCTAACGTTCCGCCAATTCAGGGATAGTCAAAAAACAAGATCAGGCGTAAGCAAAAAGAAAAGATTTTTTTTGACGAATCACCAAGCCATCCAAAAATACATACTGTAGGAAACAGGAAAGGAAGGTTATATAAAACAGCTGATTAGCACAGATAAAAAATTTTTTTACATTTTTATATAACATTTTTTTTAAATCTCTATAAAAATATTCGGCAGTAAACTGTTATAAAAAAACCTTTGTCACTTTAATGTCAGGTGCGGATGAAGGTCTAAAGAGAAGGAAAAAAAGAAAAACAAAATAATCTTCGGTTTAAGACTTTCAGTTCTTGTTATGAATTGTAAATATTTGTATTCTAAAATAAAATTAAAGTTGCATATTTAGATTTGGGAGCCCAAGACATTTAGAGAGACATTCTTGTCTTACAATCCGTGGTAATTGAAACAAGGCAGAGAGAGGCTATCCTTTCCAGTCCCTGGAATATCAGTTTCGTAATTTTTTATCAGACAATCTGCTGATTGATAACAGTCTATACTCGTAGGTGCAGACGAATATTTGACGATAAATAAAGTTATTTCAACTTCAGCGCCGACATTTCTGAAATCAGCAGTCCCGCTATTTGTATCAGTCATGCGGTATTGTATCTGTAGCTGTTGAAGGAGCAGACGGGCTGAAGGATGTAATATTACAGTTGGATATTTTTATCAACTGTACATTTTGTAAGTATATTATTAACATCAAACATTGTAGTTATAAATTAAAATTATTCGCGATACTAAAATTTAAAAATAACTATATATCTTTAAAATCCAAAAATCTAAATTTAAAAACTCATATGGAGGAGACTGAAAAGGAGCTGGATGAGAGATCTCCTTTCCAGATTTTATGATGTAAACAGACAAGGGATGAGGTGCTGCTGGGTTCCACTCTTCTCCATGTCTATCATGCCATTTTCTACCTGACAACAAATCTGTTGTCACTATCATAACAGGTGCGGATGAAAAATTGAAGACCAAAAAAAAAAAAAAAACTCAACATAAAATTATGACTTACAACTAGCATCTTGGTCTCTTCTTCTTTTCTGGCATCACGACCCACAAGAGTCACAGCCTGCTCCAACAAGGATTGCTAGGCCTCTCTATTGCGTCCCACCGCCTTCCAATTCCTTAAACCAAGTTTTTTTTACTATCTGTAGCACGCATTTCTTTCAACGAATCTTGGGACCTCCTACTCACCTTGCACAATACACTTGCTCCGACAAAATTTCAACGGAATCTCTCTCTGGTTCATTCTAAGAAAATTACCAGGCCAGCGGCGTTGTGCGAATTTAATGGAGCTATAGCTTTATATATCTCGATTGATTCGGCATTTGTACGTATTCTCCAGCAGCCCTGCTCAAACACACCTCCATATATTCTGCGGAGCAATTTACTTTCGAATCTCAGAAGGGCTTGTTCTTGGGCTTTGTACCGTGTATGTGTATATACTGTGAGTAGATACATGACTGTGCAGTCATTTATCTACTTAGGGTGCCCTTTCAGTGTGAACGTATTGTGAGACATATGCACCTTCCTCTGGTGCTCCAGATCTCATATATTTGATTTTATCAAAATTTATCCTTAGACCTAAGCTTATCGCTGATTTATCCTGTATCTCAAAAGCTTCTTCACTGCTTTAAGAGATATTCCTTCAAAGCCCAAGTTATCCGTAAATCCAAAAACTTGAGTTGATTTTTTTATAGTGTTTTTTCTGTGTAGATCTCCAAACCTTTGATTATTTTTTCTAGGGAAAAGTTGAGTACAAGACAAGGCGATCCACTTACCTAACCTCCGACACTTTTTTTAAAACCTCTGCACAATTTTCCATATTTACTTTTATTCATCTTGGTATGTGACTAACTAATAAACACGGACATACTAATATTACGTATGGCTTCAGCTGTATCACGCTCCCACGAATATTTTTTTTTAACTTTATTTTTTTAATATTAATACATTCTGCCACATTGAAGGGCATCCACGAATATTAGGTTATATATAAATATAACTAATTTGCATCTTCTATACTTCTGTTATAAATATAACTACTTTATACTTTTTTTTATTTAATATTGAAAGTGGCCATCAAGATTTGTTGCCAAATCCTACTGTAATTATTGAAGAAAGTTTTAATCAAATGTGAAATGTTACTAAATATAGTCCTGGTGAAAGTCGTTCCCTTCCGCTTTATATACCTTTCCCCGTAATAGAGTATTCAATTGCGATGATGATGTACTAAAAATAAACGGTATGGGAAAGCTTCGTCCCCCGACATCCAGATTAAAAACATAAAATACAGCTACAATATTATCTCAGTGATCACTTGTGGTATCACGTCCAAACCATTTAGCCACAAAATGTGATCTATATTTAGCGGGAATCGCTATTGATAAGGCCCTGTTTTCTACTAAATCCATGTACCCATCTATATATGAGCATAGATGATAAATTTATCAAATTCACTTTATATCATTCGTAATGACAGTATAAAATATATTTTCTGAATAGTTAATATATCTTTTCATATTGTTATAAGTTTTATGTTTTCGATATTTTATTTTAATTACATAATTCTTCTGAACAGTAGAAAAAACACCAATAAAGAAGTTCTTATAGAAAATGGTCAATCGATATTCCGTGATATGAAGAGATGGAGGTTTAGATGGGTGGGGTACCCTTTCATTCCTAATGTCTGCGTAGAATTTGCGTATATCTCTAGGCCACCAGTTGTTCTCAACGGTTTGCAATCTTTCTTTGAGGAATTCCCTTTTTGCTGATCTTATAGTTTTGTTTGCCTTTTTCTTGGCAGCTGTGTACCTGTCCTGACTAACTTGATAAGTTGTAGTTAGACAGTGGACTTTCATTTTACTTTTTTCCTCTACTGCCTTGTTGCATGCTTCTGTGAATCATATCTTAGCTTTTTGTTTACCCTGAACACTGATCACTTCCTTAGCTGTTTCTTTTAGTCCTTTCTCTCTTTCCTCCCAGTTTTGGTCTACCATGAGGCTATCCGAATCCAAGGGTTCAAATTTATTTTTCAGCTAAAGGTGGAATTTGGTTTTTACTCCAGGATTTTTTAAATTACGGACTTCATACCTCCTTTTTTCACTCGATCTCCTGTTGTGTGAATTCACTTCAATCTCTGACATAGTTTATTTCTAATCACAGAATGATCCAAATCGCAGTCTGCTCCACGATAGCTTCTTACATCTTGTATTGAGCTCTGATGTCTCTTGTCTACCAGCACATATAATAACCCCATCTGAACTGAAATCATAGGCGAGAGTAACATGTATTTTCTCTAAAGATCGAAATCCACAGCTATCATTAATTTGACAATAAGCAGATGAACTGTTGTGAATTTGGAAATGTCGCACAATAGGCAAGAAGAAGAATAGTAGCACCTCTTCGCAGTGAATATTTTCTTCCTTAATTCAGAAAAGGAGATCCCTCATGCAGTTCCTGTATTTTTGAGTCTGCTGTAGTTTAATTTGAAACCGAGAGTAGAGAGTACGTATGTGTTGGTCGATAGTAGATTGGTATGTAATGTTTTATTATTTACATGCCAGGAAGGTAATATTATTATTTTTAAAATTTTGGATTAAATCATGTGTCTCATTTTTATTAAATTGAAAATCTGTGAGGCGTATGTCCATATGGGTTTGAGTAGGTGAGCGTACCTATTTAGTTTTTGTCTGATTTTCAATTTTGATTTGAAAACAAATGAGTATAGTATTTTGAATAATGTATTTCGTTTCATTTTTACATGTGGGCTTCGTGTCATTCTTCTATCTAATATCAGTCCGAGATAACAAACGGTGTCTGTCTTCAAAAACACTTGAGACCTTTTTTAGCCAAAACGCTTAAGTATGGAAATATTTCTAGATAACTTTCAAACTAGAGATTGTTGAGATTAAAAAACTCTTGGGACCTCTTTGAAGCGATAACTAAGTTTTTAAATATCGACTACAGCCATAAATAAACTTAATATTTAATTTGATTGATTCGAGTGGTTAGTGGTAAAATATTTTGTCTTACCAGTATCTAAAGCGTTCATAAAAAAAATGAAATTTGGAATAGGTAAAAACAACACTCGGAAAGTGAGGTCAACAAATAATGCCATCATAGGGAACTAACCTGCACTTGCATAAACATGAAACATTTATTTATTTCACTGTTTGGAAATATTGCAAGGAATAAATTAGTCATAGCTTGCGTCATTCCAGCAAACAAAACATTTTATACGCCGTATTTTATTTTTTACTTCAGTTTTGCCTATCGAAATTGGTTATTTTTTGTCCTCTATTCACCAGGAAATAATATATCGAAACGAATATATTTAGATCTCGTGCTATAATTTTAAATATATCAAAGAGAGCTATGTAAATTGTTCTATTTATTTAGACTCCGCTGTGCTGCAATTCCTCTCCGCCCTCCAACCTTCAATGCTTACTTATCTAAGAACATATTGTTGAGAGGCTGGGATACTGTGTTCATTATAAGAGAGTTTCAAAGAAAAATAGTGTTATAATAAGCTACCTTTCTAGCAACAGGATTTACAAAAAAAATTTCAGTTGAACGTAGTCTAAATCACTTCACCGAAACATAATTTGTTTCATACCAATTTTATTTTTTTATTATGCCTCTCTTCTTCATCTTCCGCCAATAGAGTTCTAGCAGCCCAGTACGATTCTAACTTGGAATGTGTTCTATTTCTTATTCCTATTAAGCGAGAGTGTCTGCCACTCCTATTTTATCCGTGATGTTTCTTTATGTATTTATGTCCAGTGAACATACGAAATTCTGCTACCACATCCTTTCTCGGCAGATCAACTGGTAACCTTTTTTCTTCAATTTACAATCCGCTCCAGCGCTTCCTAATTGTAATTATTTTAAATAATTCCAGGAATACAAAGTGTTTCGCATTTATTATTTCTTCGCTAGATCTTTAGAATCTGCTTATCCGGCAGCTATATATTTGTTCCTCCTTTGACCAGAGTATCTGCTATTTTATTTCCGTGGATATAAGAATGGCTTGGAAGTCAGTGAACGATTATATTTCTGCCCTGAAGAAGTAATCCTTCAATGATATATTTGCATTCCAAAATATCTGGAGCATAGTAATTTTTGGTTTGGGTTACAGTGAGTACAGCCGCTTGATAGTCTACTAGCAGTGCAATTGTTTTAAACCCCCGTGTTGGGGAGGGCTTGCAACGCCAAAGAAATCGCGTGAATTTCACTATCGAAATATGTTCTCAACTTCCCAACTAGTTTCGAAAAGGCAAACATTGTTAAGTACGCGACAGTCCCTCAATTGTGTACAGCTTGTTCGGCAGAACCATCGGTGTACACATGAATCCACGGAGGGCTGAGAAAACGTCCACTTACCGTCTCCAGAGACAATGATCTTAATTCCTCTGTAATAGTATCTTCTTTTTTAACGGCTATAATAAGGTTCATGTTGTATGATGCTGTTGTTTCATACCAAATAATTATAATTATTATTTTAAAATCGAATATTTCCATATGACTGCTAGCTGTTTATATTTGATATATATTTTGTTTAGGTCTCTTGGCGCCAAGTTCAAACATAAAATAGTCTACAAAGGAATTCCTGGCAACCACTACACTGCTGATCTAGGCGATATGTCATCGAATCCGGAAGAAAAATGTTTTTGCCCAACTCCAACGACATGTCTGAAGAAGGGTGCTTTTGACATTAGCAAATGCGTCGGTAGGTGTCACAATGCTTTATATGAATTGTTGTGATTCATAATAACGTTTTATTCAATGATTTAATACATTTAATTTAATGTTTAATGCCGGTGACAACTTCGTCTTCATTACATGGTAATGAAAATGTACAGTAGGACGTAAAAGAAATCGGAGAACAACAACAAAAATAATTATAGAGCATTATTGTTATGTATCGTATATCATATTTCATATTATTGGGTTTTTGGAATTTGGTAGTAAGAAACACCCCCTCCTCGAAATGATTTAGCAGGAAATAAATGAGATCATTTGTGTTGGGCCATACTGAGATTATTCCGTAGTCTATATTGGACGTTAAAATATAGTGTGTTCTAAATGATGGCAAACTAAATAAAGTGATACCTTTAACTAGCAGAAAAGGACAGTAGTGTAGAAGAAAATTGCATAGAAAAGAATGATGTAAGAATAAATTTAAGACTCACATTGTGTTAATATTTATGCTAATAAGAAAAATAAATAAAAAGTTAATTAAATGAAAACGATTCAGTTAAATAAACAAAAAGCTTAATGAAAGATAGAAGGAATGAAATATTTAATTAAAAGGGACATAAAAAAATGATGAAATAAGTTAAAAAAATATAAAATTTATCCATAAAATAACTAAAGAAGAGAGTTCCTCCAGGGAAGGGGTTAGAAATTATAAAATAAACATAAAAATAAAAACGAACATTAAAATAATAGTTAGTGATGTAAGATATGGAATTAAAATAACTGAAATAACATAAGGGAGTAATAGTGAAGGTAAATAAAACTTTGAACACTTGACAATGAGAAATGAAGATGTTAAATAAATGAAATTGTAAGCTAAAATAGATGTAGAAGAAAGATGTTGACAAATGAAGTTAAATGTAAAATAACTGGTCTTTGAAAATGTCTGTTGAACGGTGGATACTGATATTTGAATATAAATGTCCAAATAGGTATGAGTATAAAGATCACACTGACAGTATAGAAGCCTTACTAAATATTTGTTTTCAATTTATTATAAATATCAAAAAGTACCTTACCATATTATCCAAAGTTCCCAATGGATCAAAGTGGGATCAAACATATTTACAATAGATTTTTAGTTCGGTGAAGACTGTCATTAATAACAATACTTTAATTTTTAAAACCTAAATATGTGATAAGTATTCAATGGTAACCATTGCATTTGAGAAGTTTCCAGTAAGAATTACGAAATATCTCGAAAATAGTACATTGTAAGGCTTTAAAACGTAGGGCCGCTTCAAAATCTTCAAAACACACCTTTTCACGTCTTGATTTGTCGACTTTTTAAAGCTCTCAATATTTTCATGATTTTATTATTGTAGTAGTATGGTTTTAAGCTTTGAAATTGGCATTCGACCTTTCCTCCTGAAATTCTCTTCCTTTTAATACCTCATCAACATGCACCTGAGAGTCTGCATTGGAATCTATATAAGAAGAAAAGTAAATTTTATTCTGAGATATTTAGAAGACAATAGAGAAATAATTAATTAACATAATTGGTTATATAATTATGTTAATTAACTAATATTAAAAATAACATTGCACAATTAAACTTATTTATATTTTAGATAAATATACATAAGTTTGTTCATATATTTGTACAAATAGACAATGTAGATTGATTGCTGAAAAGGTGGAAGAATTAATGGTGTTTAAATGAGGTTAAGAATTTGCGCATGGAGGTGAATAAGGAATTCCAAAACAACATAGCACGCATGACAAAGGATTTTTTAAAGGATACAGTTCTATGAGAAGGAATCAATAGGTTTGTGGGCTGGGATCTCGTGTTAAACGAATTTAAAAAGGAACAAGGAGTAAACAAATTAAGTAGATAAGATTGCTTTTTGGTTGTAAAGGTTCGGAAAAGGAATACACCTAGAAAATATTGTCGTCGGAAAACTAGATGTAGCTCTCTATACTACTTATGAAATATAGTGTTCATAGATGCACTAAATAAGTGATGGTTACAAATGTAGCAACAAGCAAATCTACTAACATTCATATGTGAGCACTTCAAATACATGGAGTAAGTTTCTAGCAAATTTCATTTATAGTGAATTTAGATTATTAATGTTATGTACAGTCAGTTATTCGTTTCAAAATATGCGCAAATTTAAATGAAAATAAAATTACAATGGAAATTATATTGATAGAACTAAAAATAAAGATAGAAAGGTTTAAAGTAAATTGATTCGAAGTTGGACTAAAAATAGCATATGCCAGGTACGAAACCTTTTTAGAAAGTTCTATTTCTTCGAAACTTTTTGTAATAAAGTTCTTTGTTTATTATACAAGTTTAAATTTAATGTGAATTCAAGTTCTTAAAATGTTTCATTAAATGATAAATAAACAGTAATTAGACTTTATAAATAAACAGTAATTTATTTTAAATGAATTATTTGTTTCTAATACGTCGTCTGTTGAAGCAGCTAAGAATCAGTCATTTTTACGTCAACATTTTGGCTTAATTAACAGAACGTTTGAATAAATTTATTTTTTAGATAAAAGTTCCTTAACTTGATTAGTTCCAAGGAAAAAATTTCTAGTTTCAGTAATAAATGAAAATTCTAAAAGTTAATAAAAGTTTTATAACAGAAAAAAATAAAATAAATATTCCATGTATAACGAAACTGGTCATTAAATTATTGATATCATTATTATTACTATATAATTAAGACGAAGTATTAAATTATCGACTGACTTGAAATATCTCGGTACCCAATACAATCATGGCAGCAAAGAAACTAGGAAAAGTTTACAATATGTTCAAAATGGAATAATTAGGAAAATAGTAAGAGGGACCACGATGCAGAGAATACAGTAAGAGAATGTCTCACTAAACGTAAAAAATCATTTTTTGAAAAATATTAACGTTTGGCCCCCCTATAAAACGATATAAACCCCTATAAAAAAATCAAAACCCCTTTTTTTCAATAGCTTGATACCAGCAAACATCGCAAAACATTGGCAACAAATAACACAAGTTTAGTTTTTTTATTGTTAAGTTATACGAGCCAGAGGATAAAGTATACTCAAACCTGAGATGAGCCTCATTACCTATTTATTATATTTGAAATATAGACAAAATTCACAGAAATGAAAAATAGAAGGACAGCACACCTTAAAATTATTTTTAGCAGTTGAAGAATTATGAAAGGGTCAGAAAATTACTAGGATTAAAGACAATGATATTTAAAAAGGGGTCATGAAAAAAAAAAATTGAAAATAAAAGCTAAACTTTTATTTCAAGCCACGATGTAAACAATTCGCTTACCGCAAACGGTCAGACGTTTAAAATAAAATTAATGTAATATTTTAGCTGCAGGATGAAAATTGGACTCATGACTAATATTATATATAAATCCCGGTCATGGATCAAAGTATATCCGCTTAAATTAACTTAGAAAGTAGTTTGATGCGTTGGTTCATTTCTAAGTACGGTATCGTCGAGTTTTCCATTGAAAAGAACTACGAACGCCATTTCCTCAAGAGTTCTGGAGAGCTGTGCTCAACAACTCCCCTATTTAGCTTACACTCCATCCGCGATTTCCACTTTCCGTTCATCAATTTGTTTTCAGTTTTTTTTTTTTATACCGCGTTCATAACTACTTCTCTCAAGAAGTCAAAAATACTAATCACAAGAGCCTAATCAATAGAAAATAATATTTAATTTAATACAAAATATGCTGCTTCTCATACCTGTCATTTTTCAAGAATATCTAAATATCGTATTTAGTGGAATCCTAATAAAATGTTATTAAAATAAAGCATTTTTTCACAAATACTTAAATATACAAACTGAGTATTTATTAAAATTTAATTTAAAAAATTAAACAACTACTAAGTTTTCTAACACCGTCCTAAACATCCATTATAAGGGATATTCATGAATTTTTGCTATTTTCTATTTTTCCAATATAAATATAGACTTAATTTGACTGAATTCGTGACTTCCATGTGTTGTAGAGGTTTCGATTTTTTCAGTTAATATTGCTTTGTTCTCTCATAGATTTCTATTTATATAAAAAAAAAAATACATGAAATTGCAATAGCTTATATTTAATTCACAAGCTAGAGAAGGAACCACAAGGTATAATGTTTGAATTGAAAAAAAAAACACCGTGGTACTCATGAGAGTGATAAAATAATGATTTTATTACATTATGAAGTGAATATTATTATGTTTGGATTTTCAATAATCCCGTCGTTCAACTACTCCGTTTAAAAACTGTAACACCACACAGGACATAAACACCTCACCCTTGTAGTTAAAATAAAAATTCTTTCCACATTTTCAGATTGAAGGGATATTGTAAGAACAGCTAATTTGTTCTATCTATCTTGAAAATATTAGAAACCCAATGAGCAAAACCTATTCGTACACTGTAAAAAGAGTGTTTTGCAAAATATGTGAATTTTTTTCTAAATGTCAAACACACTTTTTTAAAGTGATGTGGGCGTTTTAAAAATCTATATTCAATAATGTAAGATGACGTTCATGGCATTTACTTTTTTTTCTTTTTTTTTTACAATTCATGAGGAAACTATGGCTTCTTTTTTGGATTAATGAAAAAAAAACCACTAATGAATTGTCAAAGTTCATAGGTTTATTTATTAACAATATGGTGTAAAACTTCATATCAATAGTGACAAGTATGTTTATTATTTAAACGAGAATTATTGTACACCAGCACAAGATGCAGACCAGTTGACCTTCCTCAATGAGATGGTAATGGTTAAACTCCTCGCGGCGACTGACTTTATCGGCAAATTTAGACCGAGATTCAATGTTGGAGGATTAGCATAATGGCTCTTCATTATCATTCAGTGTAATGTTGGTCACCAAAGGTTATTTATCAAATGAAACTGCATCTGTTGAGCTAGTTACATAATCGTCCATTCTGATTTTGTATCATCCATCTGTAACCATCAATTTGAATAGTTAAATGACTAGATCCAATTCAGTAACTACTCAATTAGCATTATGTGGTTTAGTAGCTACGTTTTATTAAAAAATCATGGGAAACTTATTAACGATAAATAACTAAAATAGTAAAAAAAAAAACATGAGAAATTCATGAAGTGGTTGTGAGAAAAACAAACAGTTAAAGTCCATTCATATATGTTTTTTGTTTAAGATGAAATTATGTTTAATAATATAAAGTAAAAGCTGTATTTAAAAGGTGAACAAAAAAGAACTTAAAAAACAGAATCAATCAATATCAAAGTAATTTTAATTCTAAAATTAATAAATATAACTCTTGCACCCAGCAGATAGTCAAATCAATGAATGCACGAAAAAGGGATATAGAAGGAAATGGCGGCGACACAATTTTTGACTTTGGGACATTTTTTGGGCTAGTAAGGAGGTGAACATACTGAAAGTCCCCACTCCGAGGATCCTATTAGATCACTTTTTTCGGGTTTTCGCTTATATCAGGAAAACCATCCACCGCATTGACAAAGACGTTCCATACACTGCATACCATAAGCTGATAAAGTTTTCAATATGATTAACTATGTACCTTTCTTCGCTAATTCGGTTAATTTCCGAGATATCCGTCCTCAACTACGGCTAATTTTGAAAAAAAAAGTGTTTATTATTGTTTTTCGGATTTTCCCTTATACCAGGAAAACTATCAACCGCATCGACAAAGACATTCAATACAAAATTAAAGCTGATAAAATTTTCATTATGATTAGTAATATAATAATTAAGTGAAAAGCCAACCATAAACGTAAAGTATTTGAATCGATTTATATTAGTAAAAATCTAGACACAGTATGTAATTTTCAGATAGACATAAAAAGATTAAACATTCCATATGCAAATACCATCACTAATTGGAATTTTAATTAAACGATAACTTTTATAGTTCAAGCAATAGTCCTCATTAGTACATAGTAGAAATAACAATATAATAATGTGTATCCTCCCAACTACACACACCCATAGAGGCTGTAATCCAATTATCGACTGAACATTGAGTTAAATTAAGTAAGCAAATTAAAATTCACTAAGAACTGGTATCTGATTGATCTTGCCTCAATATATTTACTTTTATTTATAGAATATTCTTATCATACCTTTTATTTTAATTAAATTGATTTGCAAATTAACTTATCGGTTCAACCCCATTAGGGTTATAATTTATACAGTGTTGGTTTTTAAGCGATGACAACCCCCATTACTATATAATGTTAAATGTAATTTTGTATGAAACTAATTGTGAATTAGGTGTGTATCAAGATGATGGCTTGATAAGACGGTCATAGTCAAAACTTAGCCGTTGAAGAAAAAGGAAAATAAACATGGTGAAATAAATACAGCCTTTATGAAAATACGATGGCTTGCTTTTCAAGCTCAAAACCCATTTACCCCAATCCTTATACCTAGTCCTCAAATCCTATCTCTCTAATCGTTCCTTCCAAGTCCGTTGCTGCACCGAATTCTCCACTTACTATCCAGTTGAGGCTGGTGTTCCACAAGGCAGTGTTTTGGGTCCAGTTTTCTACATCCTTTTCACTGCCGATATCCCTTCAAATCCCGATATCTTCCTAGCTACATTTGCTGATGATACTGCCATTCTATCCTCTCACTCAGATCCTCAAATAGCATCTCAAAACCTACAATCTCACCTCTCCTTGTTTGAGCAGTGGTGCAACAACTGGCGCATCAAAATCAATGAAGCAAAATGCAAACATATTACTTTTACCCTGCGACGCAGATCCTGTCCCACAATCCTTTTCAATTCAATACCACTTCCCTACTCAGATACAGTCCGTTACCCTGGCTTCCTTTTAGACAAAAGACTAACTTGGAACCCACATACGAGACTTAAAAGACAAGAACTTAACCAACGATATGGCCAGCTATATAGACTACTAAATAGGACATCTCATCTTTCGATTGAAAATAAACTTTTAATCTACAAGACAATACTGAAACCTATCTGGACCTACGGACTTGAACTGTGGGGAACTGCTAAACATTCGAATATCAAACGCATCCAATCCTTCCAGTCCAAAGTACTTAGAACAATAGCGAATGCCCCATATTATGTCACAAATAAGACCCTACACCATGACCTTAACATCCCATTTGTCCTCGACATCATCCCATCCAGATTCTCTAACTTTCACCAGAACCTTATCCATCATCCAAATTCTCTAGCTCAATCCCTATCCAGCTCCCACCAACCCTACAATCCCCCTCGAAGGTTAAAACGGCAGTGGCCGCGAGTTCTATTGTAAATATGCTTCTGGAGTCCTGGCAATGGCCAGCTTCTCCACTCAAGTCCTGAGCATCTGTGGCTCTAGTGCCCTCCTTCAGCCTCCACTGGCTTTTAGTACTAGTGATGCGGCTGGAAAAGTGGCACTGGGATCTCTGGAGTCCTACTTTGCTTTCCACATGTGGGGAGAAAAGCCTGGCTCGGCGATTCCTGGGCGATTGTATATATTGTATATAGGTATGAATGTGTTTAGAAGTTGTTATTTTATTTTGTTTGTTTATTTATTTTTTTTTTCCTATTGATTTACTTTTTTTTATAAGTATTATTTATTTACTTCTTATATTTATAGTTACTTCTGTATTACTTGTATATACTGTATGAATGAGAACTTCTAGCCTTAATACTTATAGCCCTCCAACAGTAGCTGATTGTATTATTATTCAATAAAAAAAAAAAAAAAAAAAGTACCAGTGACGCGGTTGGGAGAGTAGCGCAGGGTTCTCCTGGAGTTCCCTCGCCTGATTGTATATAGGTATTCATGTGTTGTTTTTTTTTTTGCTTAGTTTTAATTTTCTTATTTTTTAGGCTATTTTATTTTATTATCTATTGTATATACTTTTGATTATTATTTTTTTTCTGTTTATTTTTTTTTTGTTGTACATATAGTGTGAATGTCATCCTACCTCATTATAACTAATGTCCAAGAGACAGATTGTTATAATACTCAATAAAGAATTAAAAAAAATTAAAAAAACAAACATATAATTAAAATAATTAGTTAATTTTGGAACGTTATTTTTTTTTTACAAACTTGAAGATAATTTATTTTCTTTCTCGTGAAAATAACAGCAAAGTTATTAATAGTACCATATTTCATTTCAAAATAACATTTTTGAATTCCTTATCTGCTCCGGGGAGAATTGATATTTTCTAAAAATAAACATGCTATTTAATATATCTTGAGTGGAGAAAGAAGCAATCCAAAATTATGAAAATAAATGAATCCACAATAAAATAAAAACTCAATTATCGGTTGAATAAAAAATATGCTTATTTTATTCGTAACTAGGTTTTCATACCACACCTGTACTAGTGGATCCAGGATTTTTTTTTTTTTTTTAGGGACTTTAGCCCGAAAGCAATGTTCTTCATATAAATAACAATAACTACTTTGAAACAAAAAAAAAATATACTAACTATCTATATGGGATGGTGTTTAAGTGATTCTTGAAGTCCTCCTATATAAATATATATATATATTTTTTTTTTTGGTTGGCGCTACAGACCATGCAGATCTTTTTCTCCTAGACCACATTCCGATTCCTGTTTTAAGTACACGGGGGTTGGGTTCATCAGTCTTATGTTCGGTCGGTGTGAGTTGCCTCCAGTAGCTTGACGGGCCTCACATACCACAGCATAAAATTACAACACAAATTCAATTTCAATGAACCAAGATATTAGACACAGAGCCACTAAACAACAATAGAAAATTACTTGAAGCCATCCACATCACAAAAGACAATAGACCAACAGTAAATTTTTGACATGTTTGACACCAACATTTGGGAACACAGTATGCTGATATTTTATATAAAATTAAAATATAGTAAAAATAAAATACACTTATATAACAAATGGTTATTTATTAATAATAGTAAAAGAGTAAATAATTATATCCAAAGGTCAATAGTATCTCCCATAGCAGACATCCAAATATTTGTCTATAGGAATGTTGATCCTCTAGATAGTCTGTATAACTGTATTTATCTACAAAATAAATTTCAAAACATGACAAAGGAGCACATTAAACTTCAGGTAATTATAAAAATTTATGTAACAACACAACTCTAACATGTATTGTAACATGAATTTTTTAATTGCCCCTTTTCTAGCCATGAATTGCTATGAAAATATCTGAAGATGGAAATAAATTTCCCGAAACGTAAACTCAGCATATAAATTTATGAAATAAATCAATGGTTGTATATGTGGAAGTGATCATTGCCGATAACAGAGAATATTATACAGCTTCTCAGCAAAAAGAAGAAAGAACAGTTCAAATTGGAGTTAGTCATTATGTCGACTGAAAGGCCCATACTTTAGAACAAATGACACGACTCAGAATGAGACAAAAAAAAATGTTTGTAATAATATTTCGGTGAAGAAATTGAGTATGAAACCAAAGTTGCAAAAATATAAAGGTACAATATGCAACCATGTCTAATTAATAAAATCTAGTGTAATAATTTGATACTGTCATTTCAGATAATCTTTTCTCTGTATCTGCTTTTTGTGATAATATATAACATAAAGGTCATCATTCATAATCTCTATGGCCAGATAATTAGTGTTTTTTTCAATTCTTTATTGAAAAACAAGAAAAAAAAATCTGTCGAATCTAAAGACAATAGTAATAGTGAAAGAAGAGTAGCTCAGTTTTTTTTTTTTTTAAGTATTTCGAACTGAACTTTGCAGAATTTTATCATCAAGCTGCAGAACTTAATCTTCAGTAGACCAAATGCTCAAAGAGACATCTGAATTCATCAGAGCATAAAATGACTTTCGTCATCATCCCTTGTACAATGGGCTCCGGCAATGAAGATGGCCTCAAGGGAATGTCAATTTTTTTCTTTCTCTTCTTGAATTAAAGTTAAAGAAAAGCTTCAGAACGACAACTTTATTCGTTATATACAAATTTTTTTACTGACACATCGATTATAAATCGTGTCAGACGTTTGAATTTTCAATAATAATTTATAATAATCTGAAACGTTTAGTTTTATTAAAATAAATTAAAAAATTAACCAATCAATAAATTATCCTTGATCACTTTAAAATTTATTAAATCAATTATTAGTTTTGGAGGCCTCTTTAATATCAGTAATGCAGCTGAGTGAGAGGCATTGGGATCTCCTGGAGTCCTGGCTTTGTTTCCACGAGTGAGGAGAAAGATCGTGAGTGTATGAATTTTGTAAATATTGCATAAAAGCAGGTGTTTATTTTAGTAGTTATTTTGATTAGTTTATTTTTGTTTAGTTAAGTTTTTTTTTATGTACATAAGTGAATGAGCTACTCTTCTTCCGCTATTATTATTGTCCTTAGATGAAACAGATTCTAAATTTCTCAATAAAGAAATATGTTGTTGTTTTTGATAACGAAAAAAAAGAGGCCTCTAACTATAATAAATTCTATAAATGGTTACAAAAAAGTAAATATCTGGTGTATCCACTAACCTTACATGGTGCAAAGCCCAACATGAAAATGAATTTACTGTTAGTCGGTTGGTTTTTGTATAATAAAGGCGTAAAACCTGATGGCTACCATCGCCGTTCCTTAAGATTATACATAATTATATAATTCTGGTTGTGAATAATAGGAATAAAATAAAATAAAAAAGAAAGAATCACCAAATTTTCTCCCTTCATTAATTAATTAAGAGCCAAGAAAAAATATTTTATAAAAAAATTAACACATTTTTTGTGTCATTATTTTTGTTTTTGAAGTTCATAGATTTTACATCGTAATACATCAATTGGTATTTTTTGTCTTTTTTTATTCTTAATTATATTAAAAGAATTTAAATGTATAATAAATAAATCACAAATTATTACAATCGGAGAGAAATTAGAGTTATCAACATCTTAGTTTATTTCTAATTATTACAAACAGTGATTGAGGGGATAAGTGAGGTAGAAAAATATTCTTCTGTGATAAGTATTCTGTTAATAACAGAAGTTGGTAATTATGGCTTCAACTGTTTTATTTCTCTATAGGGCTGATATAATACTGTTCTATTCGATTATTAATACATCAGAGGTACTAATATTGTAGGGATAATTCCTTCAGTCAGGGGAATCATAGTGTAATGTTCTGATTGGCTATCAGGAGATCATTAGCGGGGTAACCAGAGACAATATTACAGTTAACAACCGTTAACGAAACGGTTATCAAGTCGTAACATTGCCAATCATATAAATACATTGGTACATCTCGGTACATCGCTAAAATCAGGGACTAAATTCGAATTTTCAAGTATTTTATTGTATCATATCGTTTTATATCTTCTTGAAGGCAGGTAGCTGGTGAATTCGAATGTAAAAGGAATTATTATCTTAAAAAATGTCCTCATAATGAAATTTAATTCCGAAGTTGGTGTTATTGGTAGAATAAATTAAAATTAAATATTATAGCGATTTATATAGAATCATGGCTGAAAGGAAAACATAAAGTTCATAAAACAGTGTACTTACTGCAACCCCTACAGGTACTTAACTAACAATCATACTAAATCGTAAAATGGTTTGAAATAATTGTCAATTTAATGTTATTTCTGAATTATTATCTTTACTTAATTAATGAATATCTGATTTTGGTCTACCTAAGGATACTTCTTTTTTTTAGTATCTTAGCGAAACTGTTATAATTTTAAAAATGTTCAGAGACAATTGGGCTGCGACCAAACTTTTGGCAATTTTTTTTTTTTTTTTTACTCAATTGCTAAGAAAACTCAGATCTCCCACCCTCTTCCCTGCCCTGAGAATACCCCGGTATAGCCAAAGATGCGAGAAAAGGAAGAAAAATAAAATAAAAAGGATTTGGTTAGGGTTTTACGATTAATGACGGAGTGTGTTGATTCCCGAACTAAGCAGCATGGTCATGGCCAGGATGTATATTTCTAATGCCTCATTTCCACGCACTTGCATTTCATGGATTCAATTCTACAATGATGATAACTACATGAAGATACGTCGACACTGAGGAAGAATTTCCTTGATCTTGCGTGAGGAGAACTCGCGGTTCAGGAATTTACAAATGGCTGGAAGGCGAAGATGAGTCCAGCCTAATTCAAGATCAAAACAAACTTCTGATCCAATTTACAACATTTTTTTTTTAATTTTTGCTATATTTTGTATTAACGATCAGTAGATACTAATAAATTACTTTATGACCTCGTTACATGAAAACTGAAATAGAATGCAGGCAAAAAACTAAAGTGATTCGAACTAAATAAACAGCTTATATTCACGAAAAAACCCTGAATCTCCGTAAATTTCAAAGGTGACTAGCAGGAATCGCACTGAAGGAATTTGTAAAAATGGTTATTAATTAGATAACAATAGTTATTTAACTGTGGATATTAAGGTCATATTTTCTTCCTCCTCTCTCCCTCTTTGTCTTCCTTTACAATCTCTGGGGGCACGAAAGTCATTACAATATATTAAGTGTAACAGAACGATACAATGTGCTCCTGGGAATCTTCCTTAAGCACTTAGGCTTTATATGTAAATAGGCTTATAAGTGAGTTTATAAGTAGGAAACACAATGAATAATGCCTACCTGTTTCCAGAAAAAAAACATTCCCAACATAAATTGCGTAGTAAACTTACTTGAGGTGAACTTCTGTAAAAATATTACAAATATAAAGTTATAAGTTTTCAAAACATTCCCTTAACGTTTTTCTCAATTGAAATGTGAAAAAAGAGACTATAATAATAAGATCATACGAAAAAAGAATTTTTATTGAATTATAATTTTAATTAAAATTTTGCATAATTTGTTAAATTTTGACATTACAGGTAATTTGTGTATTTTCAAGAAAATGGTTTTTAACAAAATGGGGATTGATACAAAAATAATCGTGATATAAAATAATAAGAAAACTACTTCAATTTACTGTAATTAAAGTTGATAGTTTCCTCACATTTGTCGATAATATGGTTAGGGCCTAACAGAATTGTGTCTTTTTTACTGCGATTATAATTGTTGATACTCAAAACAAGAGCACAAGACAATGACAATTAAACACTGAGTTCTTTTTAAAGTATTCAAACATATCTAACCATATTTCCAATTATTCTTAGATTACCATACGTTTTCTCCTCTATTTTCTTAAATTTGTTGCATTATTAATCTGCCATTGAAAAGGTTAGGGTTCAGAAACAGAAATTAGTTTGAAAGTGCATTAATATTACTAGTTTGTTTTATTCATTCTAAACTTTATTCTAAATCCGCTCAATGGGCTATTTTATCTATTGAAACAATCAAAACTATATTTTTCGGCAAAAAACATACTCACTTGTATTTCTCCTTAGCAGATTTTGTAACACTTTTATACTTACACTAATATTTTCACTCATAAAATCATAATTACTGTCATATTTGAATTATTCAATAATAACATTGGTGTCTCAGAACGGACTTACTACAGAAGGGCTTTGGAAGAATGTTCTAAGAATTGGCCACCATTAGTGAAAAACATGTTACGTGTGGCTTGGGATTTAGCAAGCCAGTCGGACGATTTCAATCCTGCGATAAGTATGTAGTGATCATGGGTGTTAGTGCAAAATACTTGTCAAAAGTCACTGTTCAATTTGCTAATACAAAGTAGCCTACTGAACAAGTCTGTTTGTTCTACCTTGAACCTTGGATAAATCGTTACCAGGCAAAGTAATCAAAGGAATCGTCTCAGGAATCAAGCAACGCTGCCTTTAGAATCTGTTGCTCTACAACTTTGTCAGTTACTCCTCTTATAATTCACAAAATGTAAATATTCCTTTAAAAAAACTTTCTCTTCGATACTTCTCTTCGATTTTTAAGTTGGATCGGTTCTTAAAAACTTGGCCTTGAATCATGCTATTTTATTAGCGATTCGTTAATCAAGCTATAGCAAACAGACTATAATTGCAACCTACTCACAATAGAGGCATAAATGTAACACTTGCTTGAAAATGATCAATTTTAGTATATAGACAATAAACCTGATCGGCTATGGACCTGTTTATCCGCTTCTTTTTTTTTTACAGACATTTTACGTGCATACATATTACAGACATTTAGAAATTGCCATAATTTTGGACTATTTAAGCCGTTTATTTGAAAGTGGCCTAAATCCAATTATACCTAAATTGAGATATTTAACGGTTTGCGTTTTAGTGTAATAAACAATATATGTACAGGATACTAATGAATCATTTCGCTTAAATGTATCTAAAGGAGTTAAATTTATAGTTCCTATTAAAATAATGTTAATTATTAAGTGAATAATGTACGTTTTCTTACTAAGAATGGAGATAGGCCACTTTCAAAATTAAAAAGAAATATTATTATGAAATTTGAAGGAGCAACATAATTAAAGATGCTTCAAACTGAAAACAACGATACTCAATTGATATCATATATCTTTACGAAACTTCAAAAACATAATCTATACAATTCAAAATATTTTTAACCACATAAATGACTATACTATTTGCCTACTGCTCATCTACATTTTATATGTGTGAAAGGGATTTGAGGAAATCATGATGTTCCGGTGGTACATATCGTATTAGAACAAGTATGTCCTGGAATTTTGCTGTTGTAATTTGTCTGATATTTTTGTGCAGTGGTGTTAATACAATATTTTAGGTTTTTTTTTTTTTTTTGTCTACCCCGACGTGGTAATAAATCTAGGACTTCAAAAGTTTCATTTTCATTCATTGATGTCTTATAGAAAATTGTATACGGTTCATGTCTGGCAAAAACCACCTAACATATTTTAACCAGTTTATTGATTCTCCCATAGAAGTCTTTACCGTTTTAAAAATTACGTCTTCTAATAATTTTTTTTATACAAAATGTTCTGATATTGCTCCATAATACTCTTTCTTTTTCGATTTTTCATAAAATCATTAGTTTTTAATTATTCTTCACTATCTGAACTAAATGGTTATGCCTTTCTGTTCTTTTCCATGGGTGAAATAATTTTTAAAATTTAATATTAAGTTTTAGATTTTATATACAATATAAAATATACAAATGCAGTTAACTCTTTCAATTCAAGTTAGATTTATTCAATTTTTTTATTATTATACTGGGCAGCAAGATGTCGGATGGCCAAATGACCAACGACTGGCATAAGAAAAAAAAGAAAAAAAAGAAAAAAGATTTATTCAAGTAAACCAATTGTCCAAAAAACGAGGTTAGCATTTTAAATACTAATTAATTAAACTTACCTTTTGACATTATCGATAATAAATATCTCAATTTGAGTATAAATGGACTTGGGCCACATTCAAAACAAACGGATCAGTTATTGAACTAACTCTTAAAACTTAAATCTCCAAAATAATCCTATTTACTCGGAATATAAGTAGATCAGTGAGTGTGATCTTTGTCTGGGTTCCATCCCATAATGGTATGTTGGCCAATGAAAAAGCAGACCAAGCTGCTCATTTAGCGAGGAAGGGAGAGGTATCAGGCATAACGCTAATAAATTATATAACCGTTGAAGATTGGATAACACGAGAAAAAAGATAAGCTATTAGAAACTTGGGAAGACCAATGGAAAATAAAACGAGCTAAATTATCACACTTAAAAAACGAGTGCAACAAATGGACCACCAGCTCCAGAAAATCGAGAAGGGAAGAACTAATTTTGTGTCAATCAATTTATTTACGAAAATTCTCGGAATTGGGACGTTTCCAATCTGGAGGTTGGCAAACTTTGTCTATTTAATATGATACCAAAACTCGTTAATATTCATTTGCTTTCCACTTGGTTCGTTAGATAAATTGAGCACAAAGTTGGAAAAAAAGGTGGCCTTAAAAAGTATTGAGCCGTTTGGCGGGATCTGCACGCCCAAATTGTTAAAATAACAAGGTTATATAGGCCAAGTGGCCCAATATTTTCGGAGGCCGCCTTTTTTGAAAATAAATTATTTGAATTTGTCTACTGTCGGTAACGATTTCCCTTCTACGCAATTTATACACTCAAATGGTGTATTAGGTTAGTATGTTGTAGTATCCTAATGGTACATATCATACAACCCTAATCACTTGTGGAAACATAAGCTCTATCCTCTTGTAAGGAGGCGGCTACCACCGCAGTAATGGTATGGTTCATGTTTCTCCTAACTGACCCCTTTCCCCCTACTGTAGCAGTCTGGAGCTAAACCCGACCAATGTCCAGGATCATGGGATATACTTGTCTAGAATCCCTCTTAAAAAAATCTACGGTGTGTGCTCTCTTAGCAGAAATAAATATTTTCAGACAAAGGAGAAGTGAAAGTGAAAATTTTAGACGCTATATTTATTTATATTTCATTGTGGATATTTTTTTAAGTACCCTTATATATACAAATTTTAATTTTTTTTATTTGTATTCGCCTCTACCCTAGAGGGTCATTGGCGGTTTTTCTTAATTTTTATATTTTACTATAGTGATTTGTTTCCAATAAATATTCAAAGAGAATGACGATATTTGCCTCACTGTCTCCCAAAATATCTTTCAATGTTATCGAAAGCTTTAGTTTTTGTCTCTCTTTCTTATATAGGGGGCAATCTAATAGTAAATGCTTGACTGATTGAGATGTATGGTCACACTTTTCGCAGGTTGGCGCTTCGAGACCTCTAAGTAGGTATCCGTGTGTGAAAAGGCAGTGTCTGATTCGCATCCGGCACAATATTATTTCTTCTCTTCTTGACCTTCTGAAGCTTGTGGTCCATGTGTTGCACTCGGTATTTATTTCGACTAGTTTGGCTCGTTGTATTTTCCATTGGTCTTCCCAATTTTTCAATTGCTTTTTTCTGGCTTCATGGATCCAATCTTCAACGGTGATGTCATTTATAGTTGTTATGCCTGATAGCTCTCCCTTTCTCGCCAAATGAGCAGCTTGATCTGCTTTTTCATTACCCATTATACCCCTATGGGATGGAACCCAGACAAAGACCACACTTACTGATTTTTTTCTCATCTCCCACCATACGTTTATGATTTCTCTAATGAGAGAGTGGTCTGAATTTCTTCCAGTAAGAAAATTTGAGATCAGGAATGGGTCTTATTGTGTTCAGATCCATGTTTTTATCACATAATGTTTGATAGACCGTAAATTTAAATTTGTTTCCTTCTATGTCTTTAAGTCCACGCTTTTCGGATTCCTAAACAAACAGTTTTGGTGCTAATGGATGCTGTGGACGGGCTTTCTATTCTGAGACATATTTTATTGATAGATAATTTCGTCTCGTCTCTAGAGAAGGTTCTCCAGATCCGATATATATACTTTCGACGGGAGAAGTTCGGAAGGCTCCTGTGCAGATTCTAAGAGCCGCATTGTGGATGGAATCTAGCATTTTTAGTGAGGTCTTGTGGCCTGTTCTATATATTTGAGCTCCATAGTCAATTTTACTCCTAATTACTTTATGGTATATTTTGATTAATGTTAATTTTAATATTTATATAGCCGTAATCTATACAATTAAATATTAAATAATTCCAATGATAGCACTAAAACCGCATATGTATATTTACACAATATTGTCTTACTATAGTATGCCCATGTTACGTACGTACCATGTTATGTATGGAAGCATGCTCTAATCTTTCGGGGAAGCTGTGAGCACTGGTGCGCTCGTATTACTTTAGTTCCTTAACTACAACTATTCTTCGTTACGATCTCTTATTTCTCCTTTAGTTAATTACCAAATTCTTTCATATTTTATATTTATCTATCTTCTATATTAGAGATTAATGTGAAATGATCAATTGTTCAAAATAAAAAAATAAATAAAGGTACTTTAGGGGAAGCTAATATTGAAAATAAGCCGTTAAATCTATGTATAGAATAAAAACTAGATTTTATTTAAAACTGCTTGATTTTACACTTATATCATGAATTTAATCAAAATCGTTAGAGATGTTTTCGAGAAAATTGTAAAACTGTGTTTAGTTCATGATATAAAGTGCCACTTCTGGTTAGCTGATTTTGATTAAAAAGTTTCTGTAACATTCCAAGCATATAAAAACCTTAAATATGCAGTTTCACTTTCATATGACTTTTCGTTTTTGAGCTCGATTGTTAACACACACACAAACACACACACACAGCCATTTTGAGGGACTCTGTTATTTGGACTCAGGGGAACTCAAAACGTTTATTTCCGTTGAAAACTGAGATTCGAAATCTTTCACGATCACAAAACTTTCCTTTGCTATGTATTTCATATATAGGTAAGTGAAATTAAAATTAAACAACAGGTTTATGATAACTAAAATATGTGATGATCGTATATTCTCCTTATTTTAGTATGATTTATCATTTTAATAGGACAATATTTAGTATGGAATTCAGTCTGATTTAGATTTTGACACTATATTTTCTCTAATTCGCCGTCAAGTCAATATAAAATTTTGAATAATATCTCATTGCAAAGAGGATGAAACTTTGAAGATTTCCCTAGCTTACAGTATGCAGGTCCGATTTTTAGTTTCTGAGATACTTTAATCCATATCTTCAAAACAATTCGTTTTATATGGTTTTGCGATACATATTTTTCCATTTTCGCCTTTCTGTCACGTGCGTCCGTTAAGATACAACTTTGAATAATATCACATTACAGAGAGGATGAAATGTTGAACAATTCTCTCATTTAAAGTATGCAGGTCCGATTTTTAGTTTTTAAAATATTTTAATCAAATAAATTAGTCGACTCAAGATGACTTTACCCGAGCGTTACACATCGGAAATCTGACGCCTCAATCTAATTCACTCTCCACAAAAAAGTCCAAAACGAGCCTAAAGAAGTTTTTACTTAAAAAAAAAAGTGTCCACTACATTATAAAATAAAATCCACTATGTTTGAGTAAAATCCAAACAAATATACATTATTCAGCTATTTTTATAAAAATTCAGAATAAAATTTTTGATTAATTATTTTTAAAGTAATAATTAAATTCATTAAACTATAAGTTTTGCGATAATTGAAAACAATAAACATACATTTAATTATATTTTAAGAAGGATTCATTATAAATTCAATTAACTAAAAAATAATAAGGCTACGGTGAGGCTGAAAGGATTAAAATTTAATTTGTAGCGGACAAAAAGATTGAAATCTGTACTTTCCTGCTACGCTTATTTTATTTTTTTAGTATCCTACAGAATAGTCCGACAATAATATGTTGTTAGAGTATTTGTACATAATAGTATTATTTAAACAATTATGAAAGAATAAAAGTTAAAAAAATAATTTATATGATAAATACGGTTGGTTCAATTTATATATTACTTTTAGTATAACGTCAACCAAAAAAAAAATGTAAAATAATTATTATATGCTATAAAAAATGAAAAAAATTAAAATATGTATTTGGATAAATATGTTAGCATGGAATGTTGTACATTCAATATGCATGATGAGAAATTACTTTCACATAGCTGTATGGAAAGATCAAGTGCATGACCCAACAACTGTACATACACTGATTAAAGTAGATAATTATAACAATTATCTATGAACATGACAATATAACTAAAATTAGAATTCAGTGACTAGCTTGCATTAGTGTGAAAAATATTTTTGTATACGATAGGAAAAAACTATGGAGGATAAAATATCAAAACTAATGATATTTTCGTAATCTTACTTAAAAATTCTTTTTAAAGCCTTGCATAACAAGATAATATCAAAATGAATGCACGATCAAACGCTTTTTTGTACACTGACTGGACGCTTGGCTTTTCTCCCCTTAAAAATGAATTAAGCCATAATAATTTTCATATGCATATTTATATATATTAATTGTGAATGGCAATTGTCATTTACTATAAAAGGATATTTATATTAAAAATATCATTAAGTAAGTTGAAGATAAGTTATACAGAATTCACATCAATGCAGAACGTCTACCCAGTCTATTGGCATTGCATCTTAATCTATGGGTTGAATGGTTTGTTAAGTGGCTGCCATTTTATTTTAACATACGGACCTTAAGTTTAAATTTCAATTATCCATTCTTGTCTGGCTACATCTCATCACTTAATTTAATTTTTCATAATTTACCCATATATGATTGATTGATCATTATCATGTTCATACTGTTTATTATATTCTGTTTCTCTAGTTACACTTTTTTTTTCAGTTAGCCATGATATAGGCCTATAACTAAGATATAGGCTGAAACATAATAAAATGAGACTTCTTATTTCTGTGTAGTTTTTATGATCACCGAAACTACAGCTAACTTTTCCCCTACTAGTTGATCATATATTTATTTATTTATATCAGAAGAAATAAACAATTTTAACAAACAATAAAAACAAAAAAGTTGATCATATATATATATATATATATATATATATATATATAATTGTGGATTGATGGTTACCTGTAGTGAATAATTGAAGAGAAGGATGGTTGGGGTGATCAGTCAAAATAAAAAATAGCAAAAATAAATAATAATATCTATTTTCACACTTGCCGACGTTTCGGCCCGAAGTTCAGACCTTCATCAGTGCTAAGAAAATAACCAGATAACAATAAGTTTGAGAAAATATAAACATTGAATAATAAAGAATTAGAATAAAAAAAGGTGAAAGATATAGATTAAAAAATTTAGGTAATAAAAAAAAGTAAAATGAAATAAATAGAATGAACATTAAAGCAAAATAATGTAGGTAGAATAATAACATAATTAGAGAACTAAGAAATAAATAATATTACCAGCAACAAAGCACGGACCAATGAAATAAACATAATCAAAATAAAGTAACATAAGAAATGAAAAATAGTAATCTTAGAATAAAATGTAAAGCAGAAAAAAGGAATATGAAATAATATAAGGAAATAATTGATATAAATAAAAAATTAAGATATTGTAAAATCTATTAAAAATACTGACTGCATATAAGAGAATAAAAAGTTAAAATAACGTAAAAAAAATGAATGAGCAAATGTGTCAATATATACAAAATAGAGCCGGTGATATGGAAAATAGAGTGACGGGAAGGAGCAAAAAACTAAGATAAGAAAGATAAATAAAATAGAAAAAAAAGAAAAACGTATATATTTTTAATGCCGAAACGTCGGGGAAGGTAAAAAATAAATATTATTATTTATTTTGCTATTTTTTATTTTCACTGATCTTCCCAACCATCCTTCTATTCAATAAATATATATAATGTAATACATTCTGTGTTTTTAATATGATTATTTTTGTTTTATATATATTTTCTTAATTAAAAATCGTTTTATTGGAATAATAATAATAATAATACAATCTGTCACAATCAATGGTATTGGGCATTAAGGCTCTATGTGCACATTCCATATCAATACTTATATATTAACTTCTCATTGGATTTTACATGTAACAATGATTCTGTATTTATTCGAATGTATACCGTACAAATATTGTGTTTAATATAGGGTATGAATTATGTATAGATGGAACAGGAAAATAAAGGACGGAAATAAATCATGGCTTTATGGGACTACGATAAAGAGGATAAACACAAAAGAAAAATATATATAAATTTTCACGGACTGGTATATTCCGCTTGCGATATTCTTTATCTGATTCAGAATAAAGAAAAAAAACATTGGATGACGATCTTTGACCAGGTTAAAATTGAAAGAAAATTTTCTCCCTTTCAAACAGAAATGCTGAGCAGTGATTTCTCTTATATTTCAAAGTTACCTCAACGATTAGAAATAGCGCCATTCTCAGAATATCCTCGCTCCTATTCAAGTTCCCTTCAAATAAACGATTATCTTTTTCCTTTCGAAGAAATCTTCTTCATAGAACTTTCATCCGGCAGGTGAGACACGATTTTTAATTCGGTATCTCTAAAAACTTTGAACTTATTTTCAAAGCTTTGAAGGATTTTTTTTTTTTTTTTTTGTTTGGGGCGGGGGGATTTTTTCATAAAACATTATTATCATTATTTTTGAATAATTTACTTTAAACTATCAAAGAACTAGAGCTTTTATGTGGTATCTTAGCAGAGATACTATCAAGCTCCGTGCTAGGCTATTTATAGTTATCAACCTCATTTAGAGAAGAAATATCAAGATGGATCATCTTATTAATTAATTAATATTTAATTAAATAGTTATTAATTTTAATAAATTGGTGCAGATAACTGAAACAAATCACAACGTAAAACAGATATGTATATGAAATATTCTGCTTTGTTATGTTGGAAATTGCGTATGTTGAGTTCTCAAAGGAGATTAAAATAGAAGCAGAGGTCGGTCAAGATATCCTTTGCACGCCATTCCCTTTTAGCTCCATGGATAGCTACCTTTCTCCTACATACACTCAACCTGTCACAAATGTTGCAGTTATAATATTATCTCAAAACTTAAAAGGTCATTAGCAAATTGTCATTGCACTCTCGTGCAGAAATGCCAGATTTTGAATAACTTACAAATTGTAATCTAAATAAACAATTATATTTTTAAACAATATTTTTTTTCTCATTGTAGATCCCTTTCCCGGATCCCTGAAACGTTAGATTTTGATGAATAAGGTATCGAACTAAAGGGGATTTAATCGAGAAGTGATGAATTGTAGTCACATCCTTCCGAAATTTCAGGGAAAAGGTTCGGAAGAAAAAGAAATTTCATTTTCAAATAACTCAGAAAGTATAAATATTTTGTTAGTTTCACCCATGATAATTTAAAATATTTTCCTAAAAAAATTTAAATCTATTAGATATATGTACAATTGAATCAATTTGTACCGACTGAAGGTGCAAAGTGAGTTCAAATATTTTTTTAATGAGAAATAGAGTTGAGATTTGTGTTTCGCACCTAGACATTTTTTCATATTTATTGGAAATTTATAGTTATTTCTTCCTAATATTGATAAATCTTCAAATGAGCATGAATATGATCTTGTTAAAATTCGAATAAAAAATTGTGCAGAAATTTTAACGCTTAACGAACGAAAAAGAAAAATGGGTTGTCCATTTGCTATGATAAATGAACTGATTGTTAAATGCAGGCCTTTTTAAATGAGCTTTTTGATTATTTAATTTCGTAAGTACGGTCGATTGT
The DNA here is from genome assembly GCA_928085145.1 of Nezara viridula. Taxonomy (NCBI): domain Eukaryota; kingdom Metazoa; phylum Arthropoda; class Insecta; order Hemiptera; family Pentatomidae; genus Nezara; species Nezara viridula. Next base: position 25,527,548 of record OV725081.1, on the reverse strand, counting down.
ATTATTCTGTGAGGTTAAAAAAATGTTGTCCTCAGATTCATAAATGTTTAATCTTATTTTACGTTTTACACATCAGAAAATAAATTTGAATACTTTCGTCAGTAATGACATCATACATGAGCATACCACTAACTACCATAAATCCGATTTTTATTAATTATCTGAGATTTTCCGGATGGTCCCATATCAATTTCAGCAAATAGTAATTAAAATTGAAGTAACTAATTGTCAATATTGTATTGCCTGTGTAATTTAGGTAATTAACTTATCGTCGGTTTATTGAAAAAAGTTACGGCGTTAATTTTGATCAAACTGAAGCTTTTGACGTTTTTATGAATATAAATCTTTATTGATATAAGTTACACATATTTCTGACATGAATAAATTTGCTATCTACTACTGTATATGGCAAATATGATATCAAGGAGAACAAAACAGAACAAAAAATAGAACGAAATAACAAAAAATAAGTGTAAAATAAAAATAAGATAACAGAAAAGCAGAAGATAACACAGCAAACAGTTGAATGCAGTAAGTCTCTTGACCGACACCTCAGCAGTTGTCTGGGCGGATTATATAGATTTGTAGCAGTAGATAAAGTTTAGTAACTGGGTTTGAATTTAGAATCTGTCTGTCATGAAAATTATTATTTTTATATTTGATGTCTTTGATGCCATGTCCAAAGTGGTTTAATGAGGACTTTGTAAATAGTTACTTTATTAGTCACCGATAATCCCTGCCGAATATCCCTAGAAAGAAGTCCGTATCGCTGATTAAGTTCTTTTCTTTTTTTCTTTTATGTGTTACGTCCATGTCCGCCGTATTTTTTTATAACAATACATTTAGTAAAGTTTTTATTTAAATTTTATACATAACTTGTTGATTGTTATTTTTCTACTGTCCATTTTTTTTTCTTTTTTTGGTACATATAGTGTGAATGAGGTCTTATCCATTCACTAATAAGTAAGACAAACAACCATAGTCTGACTAATTCAATGACCATTGCCCAAGTAACGGAATGTTATATTATTCAATAAGTAAATTTAAAAACTGACAATAATGTCGAGTTTTTTAATATAAATAATGCTAATATCTATTTATATTGGCAATGACGGTGGGACAACTGCGCACCTAGCAAATTAAAGACAATAAGGAAAGAGATGAAACCGTGGAGCAGCTCTAAACGCAACAGTCGTAGAAAAGGCTGAGGATCGGACATACTAGACTGACACACCGCCACCTCATAACAAAAGATCATATCTCCAGATGTAAAAAGTGTGACCAGTCATTAACCATATAACATATTTTGGAAGAGTACCCTTTTAACACCGCAAGGTTAAAAGATCTCGGAATACCCCAGAATATATCAACATCTCTGTGAAACCAAGAGAAATCCTCACCAAAGTAATGAAGTTCCTAAACAATGAAAAAATTTTGAAACATATGACAAATTTATAACTAATGATCCTTTGCAGATTTATTTATTTTTAAAAGTTCATTGATTTATTAATTTCACTTCATTTCTTGATTTTATGGTTTTTTTTTATACCAACCTCCTGAACAGTATAAAAATAGTGTTATATAGTTGATCGGGCGCTGATGACCTGGATGTTTTGCGCCTAGATATCGAAACAAACAATCAATTTATATTTTTGCAGGGGCGCCTATCGTACTGACGTTGCCACACTTCTATGAAACAGACCCGAGCTACCTTGAGACTGTAGAAGGGCTGCATCCAGAAAAGGAAAAGCATCAGATTTTCTTGAACTTTGAACCAGTGAGAACTAAACTTTTCTTTAGTATTTTCAGTATTTAAGTTTTCATATATTTCTGATCATTTATAAATGGTTATTATTCGTGTTTAAGATGACTGGAACCCCGCTAGGAGCGCGGAAGCGACTACAGTTCAACATCCCGATCCACGCGATCAAGAAGGTGGCACTGATGAAGGAATTACCGGACGCCCTTGTACCACTCTTTTGGGTTGAAGAGGTATCATTTTATTCACCTTATTGCACACAACTTAGTCTTTATTCTTGTTATTATTTGAAGAGATTTATTTGTGTTAACTTAAATTTTAAAAACTATACTCCAGTAAAAACGCGACAGCAGTGAATCAGTGATGCTATAACTGCTAAATATATATATATATCTTTCACCATTCTGAAACTTACTGAGGACTCCACTTAACTATTTATTAAGGATATCTACCCGCACTGAGCAACTTCTGTGTACGTGGTGTAAGTGAATGAAAGGAATTAGTGAGGGTAAACCATTCATCACTGAAAATGGCTAAATGGTAGAGTATCTAACATATAACATATACTATAACATAATGCATCATTTATTATATTACCCTCGCCAAAATCCGTATTGCAGTAAGGTAAGGTAGGATGCAACAAAATAAATAAAAATGTCGACCTCTTCCAAAATCCATATTTAAGAAAGGATGAAAATGTATAAATAAATAGTTTACATATAATTAGGGATATATTGAGCCTATGGTGGTAATTGGAAACAAGAACGCTGAGTATAGACTTTATCTGAGTTCCATTTCACAGAGGTATCATGAGCAATGAAAGAGTAAGGAAGAGAAAAGTATGATATCTGCAATAAATCATTGCAGCAGGAGATTGTGTATACTAGTAAAAAAATTGTATTAGATAATTGGGAGAAAAATGAAACATGAAATAGTCAATTATTATAAATAAAAACTGAGTGAATCAAATAGGCTCCAAGCATTAGAAAATCCAGAAGAGAGGAAATCTTAATTTGCTGAATACGGATTAATCACTGCCAGTATACTCACTGATACCTTCTCAGAGTGTGTCAATAGACCACGGTCAGTGGAACACGTATTAGTAGAGTGCTATCAGTTCAAAATAAAAAACTAAGGCCTGTAATTTTGATCGCACGATAGAAGTGAAAACATCAAGGCGAGATCAATAATATGAAATAAAAATTATAAATAATAGCTTATTATAAAGAACATGAAATGCTGAACATTACCCTCCCTTACAGTATTCAGGTCAGGTTTTTATTTCCTGAGATATTTTAATCGATATTTTTCATACAACTCCTTATCATTTGGTTTTCGACACTACTTTTCCATTTTCGCATCTATAACGGCATCGCGTTAAGATACAATTATGAATAATATCCTATTACGGAGAGAATGTAATGCTGAACGATTCACTCGCTTACAGTATGCAGGTCCGTTATTTTTAGTTTTTGAGATATTTTAATCCATGTGCAAGAACACTTCTATTAGTCGAATCCAGCCTACTTTACCCGAGCGTTACACATCGGAGATCTGACGGCTCAACCTAATTCATTCTCCACAAAAAAAAAAGAAAAAACGAGCCTAAAGTAAAAGGCAGTGAAAGATATCTGAATATATCGAGTTTAATAAGATCTGAAAATATTGAGAGGTAGTGATCCTGGAGTCGCTTGTTTAACCCCATTACACTTCTTAAATAATAACTTAGTTTAGTTATTTGCTTCAAAGAGGAAACACGACTGTGTTATGGCACATGGAAGGTGTTCTTGACCAGCGCACTGTGTAGTGTTGGTTTGAAAATTTAGCAGTGAAGATACGACGTTGGAAAGGAAGAAGATCTCAGGGCGACCATTAATGAATATTGATGGGGTTCTTCAGGTAGCTGTTGAGTCAAATTCCTCCACAAGTATTAGCGAACTTGCCAGGAAGTGTGGTGTGTCGAAGATACTGTTAGTCGCCGCCTACTCCATAGGGAAGGTGAAAAAGAGCAGTATACTGGTCCCTCACGAACTTACTTCTAACTTCTCAGCTAAGATGTTAGAAATTTGTCAAAATTCATTGAAAAAATCCTTCTGATATGAGATTTTACCGGAAGATTGTCACCTGTGATGAAAATCTGAATACCCTTGACCTTCCGCTATATCGCGATCGAACTGCTTTTCCGGTTGCTGCAAGGAAGCAATTTGAAAAAAAAAATCCATGCTTCGCCTTTTTTTGGCATTTTTAAAGGTGTTATTAATCACGAGTTTGTTCCTGATGGATGCTCTGTGAATTCTGAAATCTACTACAAATAACTGGAAAGATTGTACACAAAATTGTCAGAGCGTTATCCTGCTTTGGTCAACCGAAAAGGAATTTTATTCCAACAGAATAATGCACTTCCTTACACTTCACGTCAAACCAAAGAAAAGTTTAAAGAACTTTATGGGATCGAACTCCAACCTCATTCACTATATACTCCCGACCTTGCACCATCGGATCACTACTTATTTAGATCCATGGTCCATTTCCTTAAGGGAAAAATATGATAATTTGGTTGAAATTGCGGTTCAAGAGTTCTTTGACAGCCATTGCAAGGAATGGTATCAGCATGGGATTGAGCAATTGGCTATCAGATGGCTAATGAGGGTAGGTAACAATGTACTGTACTTTGAGTATTAATTGTATTTTATATTATAGAAATGATAATTCAAATATTTGGTTGAAAAATGGTCATTTTTTTATACACCCTATTATTTGTAACAGATGCAAATGAATAGTTTAATAGTTAAAAGGAAAACTTTAAGTAGATATATTAATTTAAAATAATAACTTTTGTGCCAAATTGATTAGAATGCATTTATTTTTCCAGGGCCTGGAGCTAGACCAAAAGTTCATTGACCTCCTGGACTCTCAGTTATTCATGGCTTTGAGGATCGTCGGAGTCAGCAAGTGGGTGATCATAGTCCTCGGCCTGGCCATGATCGGGGGAGGCGTAGGCCTCCACTACTACAGGAAGGACAAGATGCCCTCCACGGTCACCAAAGTATCCCCGCCTCCCGAAAAGTTTTAGCTGGCGGTTCTGGCCTTCGTCATTTAAGCATATTACCTTGAAATGTTGCTCAGGCTGATGAATCCTTCGTTACCAGTCACAACATGATTTATATTTTTTAATATTCTTCAGATGACTATTAATTCAATCAGTCACCGATAGAATATAATAAATAGACATCTTGTGGTATACAAGTCTTTGAAAAATAAGAAAAAAGTTTACAAAATACAAAACATTTTTACTCTATCAAATGTTAAAATTTCAACAATGCAAATAGTTGATCCATAATATTTTGTTTAAACAGCAAGTAAGTGAAAATATGTCGGAGCCTTAACAACCGGTGTTTGTAAAACCATCTTAGCTAAAACCATTTAATGCATTTTTTTCACGAATCAATATCTCGGAAAAAAATCAAAAGCACGTAATTTATTTCCTTACTTATTTTCTATTTGCTATTTAAACTACATTGCATTAAATAAAATTATCTTCAATTTAGTAAAAGTTGAATTAAAATACAATTGGCGATATTTATTAAACAGGAGGTAATGATTGTTAAGTAATAGTCGAATTCCATATTAAAAATCTTAAATATATATATATATATATATATATATATTATATTTTGAAATAGCTATAAAAATTCACTAATTCAAATTTTACCAGAACTAAACCACAGCTTTAGAAAATTGATATTCCAAAACAGTAAATATTATATTATATATATATATATATATATATATATATATATATATATATATATATATATGTGTGTGTATATATATATATATATATATATATATATATATATATATATATATATATATATACATATATATATAATTATTTTTAAGCAATAATATTTACTGTTCTGGAAAACCAATTTTCAAAAGTTGTGGTTTAATTCTGGTAAAATTTGAATTAGTAAATGTTTAGGTTTATAGCTATTTCAAAATATAATATTTTTCATTGATTATTTTTAAATTTTAAGTGTCTTGATCATTTACTATGAATAGAATTCCCACATAAGGTAGATTCTATGTACAATCGTTTTAATTAAAACTTTTCTGACGATTACTAATAATAATTATCAATTTGATATTATCGGACTAACCTAAACGTCGATGAGAAATATATATGATTAAATATTATGTCCCCTTGTAAAATAAAATAAAAAGTGTATCTTACTTAACGAGCGTACCTTGAAAATAATTATGTTATTAATTACTGGGAGTGTGCTGTTTTTATTTATTTTTAGTGTGACGATGTTGTAAATTAAAAGATTTTAAAGTTTTATTTTTCTATAAAAATAAATCTTTTATTAGATCATTGGTTTACTTATAAACAAGATTAGTTAAGAGTGTATTATGCCGTATTTGTTTTGATATAGATGTTTAAAAAAAATAAAAAGTTTATTTATTAATTATTTGATTTAATTTTTTTTTTAATTTTCCACCCTATCCTTTTTCTCTATTTAATGTATGAGTTTTATTAAAAACTAATTTTAATTACAGTAAAAGTTAATGTCACTATTTCTAATTAAATACGATATTGTACTTTGTATGCCTGTGTCGTTTAAAATTTTTATTTTACTTTATAATTACATTATATTTTCTATTTTATTTTTATTTTTTTCGGTGAGCATATAAAATAAAGTATAATGAACCTTAAGAGAGTAGAGTGTAAATGACTGTAGTGGTTGAAATACTTGAATCAATAAATACATAGGTCTTTAATGTATTTTTTTCTATTTTATATTGACCTTATATATTTTATATATTATATTTCTATGACTTAATTAATTTATTTATGTTTTTTTAAATGGTGTAAATATGCTCTCTGATCGCAATTATCATTGGTCTTATTTGATACCGAATATAACATCTCTCGATAAACAAATTTTAAAAAAAATTAAATAGACCCATGAAATAATCCTTAAAACTGCAGGCAATAAATAATAAGGATTACCATATGACTGAAGGAACGTTACTTTTTCTTTTTTGTTATTTATAAAGCGCGGATATGTAAAACATTTTGTTACTTTAATTTCCAATACCTAATGAATTATCATTTGGCCTTCCAAACTGAAAGAAGAAGTTTCCTGCATTTACTGCAGGAAGAAAACATTTGGAGTGACTGAATTATAAAAGTATCCTAAAACTGGGATGGAATTTTCACCCACCATTTGAGCAGCACTCCCCTTTTCTTGAGCTTAATAGAAACAATCTAGAATACAAGAAAAGATGTAAAAGGGAAAATTCTGAAGAAATAGGTGGAAAATATTCTACATCCAGGCTCTTACCGAATGTTTCTCGTATTCCAACTTCTCTTTCCATTTTCTACATCCTATAAAATATTTTATACCTTATGCGTATGTAAAATATTTTCAGTTAAGATACCTGATAGACAAACAGTTCTAGATGGACTGTTTTATTGGAAAGAAAACTCCATTTCCCTTACTATGTTGAGGATGCAGGATCGATTTCTTTTCTTTTAGGACAGGTCAATGAAGTATCTGCTTTAACTAACAAGATCTAAGCTGAGCCTTACAAATAAATAAAATAATAAAATAAAAACGCATTTACCACTTCAATCTATAAATGGTTTGGGCTCAGTACTTTGTCAGAAAGTATTGCTTGAAGGGCAACGGTTGTACAGGTGATCGCGCCAATATCTCGCTCAACCACCACGCTTTTCCTATTAATTAACTATTTAATTAAGAGTACCCACTTTATAAAGGCTTGCTGTGCCACAGGAGGATTTTCCGAATCGCATGTCGAATCACGGACTCGAACCTGAGACCTTGAGCTCAACTAGCTACTCCGCATGAGCAACAATTAGTTATATCAAAGACCCGTTGAGTGCCTGGAAAAATAAATAGGTAGCAAGGCTTCCTATCTATGAATATATTTACATTAAAGGCAATTTCTAATTTCAAATACATGAAAAGTGAATAAATAGAATTGTGGTTTTCATCCGAGAACCAGATAAGTTATTACTCACATTTTTTAGTTAAATAAGGCACAACGTAAGTCGACCATTAGGTAGGCTTTGAATAAATTGGTCAGAACCTTACCTGAATTTCAGAGGACGGGGTGGTCGAGCACTTTGGTACTTGGGCCCAGAGTGCCGGGTTCTAAACGTTGTGGGTTCGATTCCCACCTGGATCTGTTACTTTTCATTTCCAGGCTGCTCGGTAACTGGATCTTGACATTCCCACTTTGGTAAGTACGCGGCGGCAACCTCAAGGTATTCGTTGGAGGTTGGCAAAAAGTCTAGAATAGGGCCCAGTTGCCGATTTGTTCTCTCTACTAAGCACCAGTACCAGTATATTAATTTGGCTCAACGTTAGTTGCTATGCAAAGAAAAAAGTAGACCGTTCGTACCCGATTTTGGCACAAATTATTTAATAACCATGATTAAATAATGTAATTGTGGGGTCTTAAAGTAAAACGGATTTTTCTAATAGTTTTCATTTTTTTTTTACATCTATACTACTAAAGTCAAGAGTTTTACTAACAGCTAAGAAATATTTATGATATTTAAAAGTATAGAATTGTTTATCCTCTGTCTTGTTCTCTAGAGATAATGTCGATACATTAACATAGCAGATGGTTATCGATATCCAGGCATACACTGGAGAAGTAGTTGGAGGTGCCAAAGATTTTAAAATTTAAATATTAACGAGCAAGAAAACGAAGATAGAAAAATATGAAAAGAAATTTTATTTATTAGTTACACACATTCCTGGCTCACAATAAATTTACCATCTACTTCGGTATTCAGCAAATATGATATCAAGGATAATAAATGATAGCATAAAAAAATAAGAATAATAATAACAAAACTAAACAAAACAGAAAAGAAAAAAATATATAATAAGTCTCTTGGCCAGCGCCAGAGCAGTCTTCTGGGCGGATTATAAGGATTTGTGGCAATAGATAGAGCTTGAGTAAGTGGATTTGAATTTAGAGTCAGTCTGTCATGAAAGTTATTAAAGCGGTCTGTGGCAGTTGCCGTGATGAAAGGAGTGTTAAAGTCAGTGTGTAACGTAAGGTTTGAAACATAAAAGGGTGCGTCTACAATTTTCAGGACTTTTGACTGAAATGGCTGGATGATTTTTATATTTGATGTCTTTGCTGTTCTCCATAGTTCGATTCCATATGTCCAAAGTGGTTTAATGAGGACTTTGTAAATAGTTAATTATTTAAATATTAGTCACGAATAATTTAGAACGTCTGTCAAGTAGCCTAGAAAGAAGTCCGTATCGCTGATTAAGCTCTTTTCTTTTTTGTTTTATGTGGTATGTCCATGTCAGTCGTTTGTCCAAGTAGAGGCCCGAATATCGTACAGTTTTTGAAGGTGGTAGAGCAATATTATTAAAGAACACTGGAGGACAAGAGTCATGTCTAAGTATAAATAGAACAAATTGGCTCTTAGACATTTTTATTCTCCACCTTTTAGCCCACCAAGCTAAGTCATCTAGGTGTTCTTGAAGTACCTGAGAAGCCTTAGCTGCATCCTTGTTAGATATTAATATTGCCGAGTCGTCAGCAAATGTAGCCAACAGTGTTTCTGAATGTTGTGGGATGTCTGAACAGTAAATGTTGAAAAGTTTTGGGCCCAATACGCTGCCTAGAGGTACTCCAGCTTTTATTTGTTTTATGGCAGAAAAGTCCCCATTTTCAAGCGGAAAAATCTTTCTTTTAGATATGACAGTAAGATTAAGTAATACGTCAGAGGAATAATCGTTTTTAATTTATGTAATAAACCATCGTGCCATATTGTATCAAAGTCAAGAAAAACGCCAGGGCAGTAAAATTTTGATTCTAGCCAAAAAGATATGTAGTCTACTAGGCGGTAACATGGCTGAATAGTCGAATGATGCTGTTTGAACCCGTACTGGAAATTTGGAACGATATCAAATAGTCTAAGTTAATTTAAACGCCGAAACAGAACTTTTTCGAATACTTTGGATAGAGAAGGTAGAAGACTGATTGGGCGGTAAGAATCAGGACGTTCTATAGGCTTATTGGATTTGCGGATCATAGTTATGATTGAGTATTTCCATAAAATCGGAAAATGTGTCGTTCTGAGAATGGAATTGAATATGTTTGTTAAGAATATAATGGCCTTTTTTGGTAAATTCTTTAGAATATTGTTTGTTATGAGATCGAATTATGGATATTTCAAAAATAGCACATACAATTGAAGAAAGCAAAATGTAATCGAATCCGTCTGAGGGAAATAACAGTTACTGTAGTCAATTCTAGTGAAAACATTTTCAGAGATTGTGTAGGTTGATAAATAGAAGTTCCAATATAAAATTTATCAAATTCCACTACCGACTTTTTTTGGCGTGACTTTTTCTTTGAACAGGTTTATATAGTCCGTAGTACATTCCCTTTTTTATCAAATTATTATCACCCACCTAAAACTTCGTGAATGGCTTCATCTAATCGTAAGCTATAATTTTTTTATCTACGCAAATGTCATAAATGGATCGTTTCTCATTAAATTAATTAATTTAATGAGGTATTCAGAAAGTTGTCATTAAAGTTCTTGTATATATTTACCTTATATTTGTAGGTCTTATCTTATATTTGTAGTGCCTGACATAGTTACGCCCGGAGCTTGGATGCTTTACATCCTGGATTCCGATCTTTTTCTAGATTCGTTACGTATCACATCTATAATCACATATTCAAGAAATCGAACAAGTCGTTTCTGAAATATTGGCATATCAAAGAAAATACATCTACGCAAGCGGAGGCGTTGGATGGAATTGGTACGATTTATATGAAACCATCTAGGCACTAACCCGCAAAATCCCTAAACATTTCATGAAATTTTTTATTAACATCTCGCTCGAATAGAAAGCTTTCCAAATTTTGGCAGTGAGGAAGCAAAAAATATGACAACTAGTGGAATTTATGTTTTCTGATAGAATTACATGACTTGAGAGGCAAGAGGAGGAGCAGTACATAGCGAAACCTCCTTCTAGTGTAATAGTTACTTTAATATTTATGCGAGCTGGTCCTTCATCCAGCTCCTCTTCAACCTTCTACAGAAGTTATAAGACACATGTGCTGTGAGCATGTAATTTATGAGTATGTTGGGGTGTCATGGAATTGCTTGTAATGAATGGGTCGTATGTGTTCGTTAAGTGTCGGCATGTGAAGGTCAGTATGTAAAGTAATGTTGCTGATGTACCAAATTGCTTTTATTAATTGTCCTGAAGGTGTTTGCTTGAAATATTTAAAGTTAATTTATGTGAGACTTTTTAGCTGTTCTAAATAATTGGAATGAGTAAGTCTACAAAGGTTTTAGTAAATAATTGTATGCAATCAATTATGACAAAGCATAAGTTTTGAGTGTTTCTCGAGAAACGAATTTAGAAGGCTTAGTCTTTGATTTACGGCGAACGCACCAGTTACGGAAAGGGGAGGTAGTGATGGACAATTGTGGTATCTTATAGTTAAATAATAATAATAATAATAAAAAGATATAATATATATATAATAATAATAATATATATAATAATAATAATCACTAATTATATTTAGTGATACATTTATAATATCTTGATATTTCTCGAAAGATGTATTTTTGTCGGTACCTCATAACTTCAATCAATCCTCTTTAAATACAATGATTGATCCATCATTTTGAAGATCTTCTCCTTCAGGTAGGAAAATATTCATACCCTCCCGAAATTTCTCTCAAAAAGTATCTTTCTGTAGATTGTATTGTTGGGCTCGGAATTGTAATGTAAAGAACAGACTGGGTGTAGGTAAAGATTTTTAACCCAGGAATCATTGAATTTTCAAAATTATTTCTATTGACAACTTCGTTCTGTCCTTTTTTATTTACTGTTTCATTATAATGGAATTTTATCGAACCTCAAGGTTCGACGGTACAGCACAAAAGTAACTGATTTTTTTTTCAATTTTAAAGTGTTAAATAAGAATATCTGGTGTGTCTACTCACACGATTTTCCTACCTATTTCAAAAAAAGTTTCTATATCTTTAAATATGTTCATGAAGAAACGAAAAAGAATTGAACTAGATACATTTTCCTGAAAATTGATGAAACATAAGATTTGAGTACGATCTATTTGATAAACTAAAGCAATGTAAACCGGCCAAAGGTAGATCAGTGCAAAAATTTCAATACTTCCAAATATTGCTGATCAAATACTTTTTGCCATAGCTTAGTATTGTTAAACAATAATTTCTGTTAAAAGTAGAGGAAATAGTGAAGATTGTGTGATGCGGGCAACAGATTTTCTTACTTTCACTTGGTCATCTTTATTTTCTCGTTCACCCCTTTCTGACACCACGATATGAAACCGTAATCTTACATTGGAAATTTAATAGCTGTTACTTTGTTAATAGTTGTCCAAAATGAACGATTTTTATATGGTTTTGTAGAGAATTTCATTACCTTTCAAACAACCGGCTAAAAGGCGTATTTTTTAAGGACTCAGGGAGCTTTGTAAAGTATAGATCCGCCAAAAAACGAATATCGGAAATTTGACCCGATTGTAATACTTCCCTTACCTAGTATAGGTACGAAAGTAAAAAGGAGATCCTAGAGATTCGGAATGTCCAACGGAGAAGTTTATAATTACGGCTGCATAAGCCAAAAAATGGCAATAATTTTCTTAGCTATTTCCATCACTGGATTACCCTAGTGTTTTTCTTTTTTCGTGATATGCAGACCCCATGTCATTTTTCGGCCAAATGTCAAAGATAGTAAGTGGTGTATGTCTATGGAATCTGTTTATTTTCACGGAAAAGTGAAGATTACGTAATTTATATAATTGTTTTAAAGATTATTATATAATTCTAATCAGATTTGCTAAAACTCAATAAGCTTCATTCACTCACTTATTACTCGCTTTTGAAATCTGAACTCGTTAGGTAAGTCGAAGTAATTATTGTCGTTCTAAGAAATAGTGAACTGAATTTGGATTGAGGTGAGATTGTGAAAGTTTATCGGACTATTTCCTGGAATCAGTTCTATTTGGCTTCTTATTGTTTTAAAAACTACTTTAAGTTACAGCCCTACCTAATGCCAATTTAAACTTACTGTTGTACCGAATACCACTTCCAACAAGCCAATCACAAGGAATCCGTTACGTCATAGTTCTAGGGGCATAATAAAAGGTATTCATTGCATCATAAGATTGTAAAATTATTAATTGTTAGTTTTTAATTTATATTTAATTATTATATTTCTAATTCTATTTATTTTTATATAAATACACATTTATAATAATTACTCGTTAAAGATTCATTAGACGCTGGATGAAAGTTCTTCTTCCTTAACTAGACCGTGTTAGTCAATCAAGACAGAAAGATGTAGCACAGAGTACTATACTTTCGCATGGCTAATATTGTTATAATTTACTATATAGTGCATTTGATGTTGGTCAATAAGTGCAAATTTATATTTGAGGCTAAATCCAAAGAAAATAAAGATTATTTAAATAGGAACCTACTTATTTTCTTGTATTCTATTGTTATTAACAAGTGATATGCATACTGAAAAACTGTAACTGGCCTTTAAAAAAAGGTCAAAGGACTCAATAATGTTGGAAATTTGGAACTCGTGTTGAAAGTTGGAAACAAAAAGGCTGTTGATTGTGCACAAAGAATGGTTTGAATTTTCCGAGTGGTTGGGGCAGATCAAAAAGATAAGAGATAATACTTAAGCCTCGACAGCTCCTGATTTCCTCGGTGCACCACTCTTTTGGCAGCCACCCATAATCAAACCACTCAATTAGAAGTCACGGCAGATGCACCATACCGGAGGGCCCTCCATGTAACCCAGAAATGGGAGCTGGCATAAAGACGGTAAGCTATTTTTTCCACAATCATTATAACCTACCAGTCCATTAAGATACAGTTCACTGCTTAAAATTGGAATGTTTCCCAAAAATTTTAAATGATGCCCTATTGAAACTCATGAGAATTATTTGCCATAATTAGAAAAGATGCTGAAACAGATGTAATTTAGTTTTCATTTGGGAACAACCAATTATGTCATTTCGAAAAAATCAAAAAACCGATTTCACCTCTCGGGCAGCCAGAATAGAACGAAATGAGACAACAGTCAAGTAAAAATCTTTTACAACCTGGATGAGGAAAATCGTATTCTTGCTTGTGGAATGGAGCTTGGAGTAATTGGAGATGAAAAAAGTACCAAAAAACAAAAAAAAAATCTGATAAGGAAACTATTATATATATATATATATAATACTGTTTTGGGTTTGAAAGCTAAATATTGTTTTCGATGAAGGGGTGCTGGGCCTACGATCAACCTTTTTTTTTTTTTAAACAGCAAGGACAGCAGTTTGATTTTGGGGTTGCCTTCCCTTAGACAAGTTGCCTTTATTATGGCTATGAGTCCTGTCCACCCAGGTCGCAGTTTAACGGCATGGATATCTGAAGAAGAAGCTGTGGCATATCTAGAATCAAGCGGATCTCAAACGCAGCAGTTAAAGACAAGGTCGGGTGTCAAAAGAACATCTTTCACCTGATTGGTACCAAACGGTTGAAGTGGTATGGCCACTTCCTAAATTATGGCTATAGAAAATTAATAACTATATGCCACCTGAAAGAAGGAAGCGTGGAATGGAAGGAAATCCACTTTATTTTGCTATTATGATGGCATATGACGTAGACTCCTATAGTATATCACAAATCTTTTAAATCAGTCGATGATTCACTACAATCTACCCATGAATACAATAAGGAGGTAACCGAATAAATAAAACATGAAAGTAAAATTTACGTAACAACAAGCTAAGTAATTACTGTTATTGAAAAGTAATTATACTGTCGGTTTGCATTACTTATATAAAATTTCTTAATAATCGCCATGTACGCTGTCAAATGTTTTCAGAAAATAATGTGTCTTAGTGGTTATTTTCAATTCTAAGTGGCCTCATATTATTTAGAAAAAAAAATATGGAAAAAGTTGTTTGCTTATTTATTTGGGCTTTAACATCATCAACACAGGTGTCATCTACGCCTGTTGGTCAAATTTATTAGATCTGGAGCCAGGTCCGAAAAAGCCATAGTATTTCAAGAAAATTTCAACGTTATAGGCTCTTAATTATTATGAAAATGCTTGTCAGCCAGCTCAGATAGGTCAATTTAAGATTTTAGGGGCATTTAAACCCATCACGTGGCGTTAAGATATAATTTTGAATAATACGCCATTACAAATATGATGAAATGCTGAACATTTCTCTCACTTACAGCATATAGGTTCGAATTTCCGAGATATTTTAATCCATATCCTCAATAAAACTAGTTGGTTTACTAGTTGGCTTTCGACAATATTTTTTTCCCTGTTCGCCTCTCTAACACGCCAGCACGTTAAGATACAATTTTGAATAATACGGCATTACAAAATAATGAAATGTCGTACGTTTCTCTTGGTTACATTATGCAAGTAACGTCGAAAATTTGCTGAAAATACCTGGCTCAAGCCTTACATCCCTTCCTCATCTGTTTCCCTTCCTAACTACACACTAATCCGCCACGACCGGACGAGCCGGACTGGCGGAGGTGTAGCGTTGTATGTTCACGAATGCATGAAGACCCGAATACTCCACTGCTCTCCTCCTTCCGATCACCCACATGTAGAGTTCCTAATCGCTGAAATTTCCTTTGATACATCTCCTATCCTTTATATCGTAGTGTATAGACCTCCTCTTGTTTCCTTTGATCCATCATTTGAATCATCCCTCTTCAACTTTGTTCCTCTTTATACCAAAATAATCATCTCCGGAGACCTAAACACTAATTTCCTTTCCGATTCCAGCGATAAATCATACCTCGAAAAGCTTTTTCTCTCTCTTCATCTTTTCATTGTTCCTTTTTCGCCCACTCATCAAACCCCCAGGTCCAATACCTGGTTGGACCATTACATTATCGACTCCGCTCAGAACCTCCTTTCCTCCTCACAAGTACCGGTCTCCTTTTTATCCTCTCATGACCTAATTCAAATTTCATATAATATCCATATTCCTCCGATCCTACCTAGAACCATAACTTTCCGTAATATTGATGTCCTCACTCGTGAAAAAATCTTACCCTACCTGAAAACCCTTGAATGGAATGGAATATATTCCTGTTCATGTATTGACTCTATGGTTGATATTTTAACTTCCAACCTCCTTAATATCCTTGATTCCCATGCTCCCATCAAAACCTCTACCTTTCGTCGCCCCCCTCCTCCCTGGATGTGTCAGCAAATTAAAGATCTTCAGAAGAGACACGATGCAGCCCGCAGACGCTTTAGACTCGCTGACGACTACCAAGCGTTTAGGGTGCTCCGTAACCTGACACAAACAAAATCCGAAGAGCCAAATCCTCCTATTTCCACGAAGCCCTTTCAGCAGCTCCTGATTCCAAAACCAAATGGCAACTCCTTCGTAAACTCTCCCTCTGTGATTCTTTCAGATCACCTTCCTCAGCAGTCTTTCCAGTCAAACCTGATGATTTAAATTCATATTTTATATCAGCTTCCTCCTGCATTCCTCCATCAACCTCTTCTTTCTTTACTCCTGGAATACCATTTAACGACGACAACTTTTATTTTTCAGATATTTCTCCTACAGACCTCATATCCGCCGTCATGAAATCTCATTCCAATTCCATTGGTCCAGATGGTATTCCCGTCAAATTAATCAAATTATGCCTACCTGAAATCCTTCCCGCTCTACTTTTCATCTACATTTTCTCCCTTCAGAACGCAATATTCCCTTCCTCATGGAAAAAAGCCATTGTCCGTCCATTACTTAAAAATCCTAATCCTTCTTCCCCTGAAGATTACCAACCAATCTCAATCCTGTCTAACCTTGCAAAACCTCTAGAACGAATAGTCCAATCCCAAATTTCCAACTTCCTAGGACAGTCCAATCAACTTGACCCTTACCAGTCTGGTTTTCGACCAGGCTACTCCACACAATCCGCCCTAATCAAAATCGTTAGTGATGTTCAGTCAGCCATAGATGATAAAAAACTAACTGTCCTTATCCTCCTAGACTTTTCCAAAGCCTTTGATACCATTAACCATTCCATCCTTTTCTCCAAATTAATACCGTTATCCTTTTCCAACAGCTCTATCCTTTAGTTTCAATCATTCCTCTCTCAACGTACCCAAGCAGTCTCTATCCCGAACCAACCTTTATCATCCTATCTAACTCTGTCCTCAGGAGTGGCACAGGGCTCCAGCATATCTCCTCTCCTTTTTAGTTCATATATTAACGACCTTCATAAATCAATCCTTCACTGTTCACATCACCTTTATGCCGATGATTCCCAAATTTACCTCTCCTTCGCTCCCTCTGAATGGCATGATGCGTTTGCCAAAATACAAGAAGATCTAAATCGGATTTGTGCCTGGGCAAGTGAAAATGGATTAAGGTTAAACGCTGCTAAAACCCAAGCCATTGTCATCGGTTCCAAACCCCTTCTCAGATCAAATACCAACATTCCTCTCCTGTACCTGAATGACCAACCCATCACCTTCAACACTTCAGTTAAAAACTTAGGTGTTATCATAGATCAAACCCTCTCCTGGAATCACCATATTTCCCTCATATCCCGACGTTCAATTTCCATCCTGAAACTCTTCCATCGCTTCCGCCATCTATTACCCATATCCACACGTAGACTCCTACTATCCGCCCTCATCTTCCTCCACATTGACTACGGCTGCGTAGTGTACGGTGGGTGGCCTCTCATCGAAACTTGGAGTCAGAGTGAAAAGAATAATGAATGGCTTAGTACGATTTGTCAATGAGACCCCGAGACGTTCTCATGTTTCCCACTACTACGCCGAGTCAGGGTGGCTCTTCCCCTCCTTCAGAAGACAGTACTTCCTAAGTACATTCCTTTACCAAATAATCTATAATCATCGTCCGTCCTACGCATTCAATCTCCTTCAATTCAAGTCATCTATCCACTCCCTCTCCACAAGATCTCGTCCTTCCGTCCTTTATACCCCTTTCCACAAATCGGCCTCATTTCGGCACACTCCTTTATTGTCCGATCCACCACATTTTGGAATTCCATCCCACTTAAAATCCGCCATGCACCATCCTTAACCACATTTAAAACCCTCCTTTTCCAATTCCTCCTTACAATTCAATCAGACGCTGGGTAGCCTATTATTGTATTATTATACTATTGTTGTATTGTATATATATGTATATGTATGTATGTATATATATATATATATATATATATATATATATATATATATATATATATATATATATATATATATATATATAAATGTATGTATATTGTATATATACTATTGTACTATTATGGTATTCTCACTATTATTGTATTATTGTGTGTATATATTATGTATGTACGATTATACTATTATTGTATTTCGATTATACTATTATGTACTTCGAACATACTACTATTACTATACTAACATACTACTTATACTATTACATCTTTATTATTATTTGTCGATCATTTATAATTCCATAGCGTATTGTGTATAGCAACTATTTTGCAGTATTAGGACCTTATTTCTCATATTAAGGCTTCCTATATCTGTACAGTTATGTAAATACTTCTTTTATCCCTTATTTTTTAGTTGTTTTTTTTTGTTTGTTTGTTTTTGTTTATTGTAATATACATTTTGGCCAGATGTAATGTTAATTTTATGTACAATATTGTTATTCTCAAGGGACGTAGTCCCAGAATAAAGTTGATTCTTCTAAAAAAAAAATACTACGGGTTTTTGGACCCTGGCTCCAGGTCTATATGGAAAAAGTGTTGGTAGTTCCATAACTTGTCTTAGGATAAAAATAATTTTAGAAGGATTAAAATTTGCATATGTTCATTAAATACAATTTTCTAATGCTTTTATTTGTATTTTTAACACAAACTATGACATAAAGTGTAGTTAACCAAAATGTTACTTATCTATTCTTACCTGTTTGAGAATTCGGTAGGTCGTGTAAGAGTGGTTAATGGATCTCGTGAAACGTGTTAATAAATGAAATGTTGGTGAGTACTTGAGAACATAACGCTTCCATACTTTATGGTGATTCAACGGAGCTTACTAGGATCGATTTATTAATTCAAAAGCTTGGTGGCTGAAGCTACTAAATTCATAAATCGACGAATGTGGCAGTCTTCTTAATGTTAATATTATCATATGATATATTATTATTAATAATATCCTCACATTACTTTTTTTTTTGTTCATAAACCTAACATTATTTACATAGCAGTTAAAATAAAATGGAAAATACCGATCCAAAAATGAAGTTTGAAAAAATCAATTATTTGAAAATGTAATTTTTGTAACTTTTTTAATAAATTATACAATAATTTTTGTTTTAATTTTGGGAAGAAATCCTGTTACTAATATAGTTAATTAATTTTATGACATTTCTTAAATGGTATTTTTTAATTTGCATAAATTTTAATCAATATTTGACTAAAATCGCTTTTCGATTTACATTAAATATATTAAACGATATATGATGGCTTAAAAGATTAATGCAAACCAAAATACCTTAACTTCCTCTAAACTTTTCATTCCTATTTACATCAAATTAAGATTATTTAAACATTATTTTTTATTGTTATTATTCCATAAAAGTTTCGCAATTTTCTATACGTTAGGGAGGGAAAGGTTCTAGGGATACAAACAATTTTATTCTAACCAAGTGGAAAAGCCACGAAATAAATATCCGCATGCCCAGGCTTGGACAGGATTCGAGTTATTTGATGAATATTATCAATCAATAGGTCCGATCATTCTTCATAAGCTTTGCCATTTATTTAATTAAAATAAGAAATTATATATTAATATAAATTTATAATAGATGACAATTGTTATTAAAAAATTTTGCACTTAAATCATAGAAGAAAGAAAAATATTTTATTATTAATAAAAACAATACTTTTCATTCTATTTATTACAATATACATAATTTACATATACACAATTATAAGTAAAAATAATTCTTTTAATAATACATTACAAATGTGATTATATTTAGAGAAAAACTGAGATAATTTGTTTTAAAAATACTGAACACATTTTTATTTTATTATATTCATTGATCAGTAACATTAATATTATTTTCACTAGTCTAAGAAATTATTATCATACATAATACAAATACTGCAGTTCTGAAGACAGATATAAAGTTCCATTTTTATTCTTCACTCATTTTTTGAGATAAATAAATCGATATAAATTACAGGACCAGATAATTGTAAATTACTGGGTTTTTTAATACAAAAAAAAGGAATAAAATTACATTATTGATAGAAATGTTTTATCTTTATATTTATATTATAATGAAAACCCATAATAAATAATAATAATAATCCATACATCTACTTTAAGTAAAAACTGTCTTTGGTTTCGAAATATTATGGCAATTATATCTGTCTTAAGAATAGAAAAATGTGCTTTGAATGCCTAAGCTTACATCGATAAGAGTCTTGTACAGATATTTATACGACATTTACTGAACATTTTGTACCATCTAGAGATTAATTTAACTTTTTAACAGCCATTATTAGATGTAGGACTTCTAATTAAAATACCAACCGTAAGGTAAAAAACTATTATACCAATAAAAGCTCATGAAAACCTGTAACGTGCATTGAAACATTTTCCAAAAGGCATTCATATAACTACGAATATTTACTTTCTTAAACATTTAATACGATGTTGAAACTATCCGACCAGCATTCCATAAGCCGCCATTAAACGAGACCTTCCTGTAGAAAAAAATAAAGATACATTTAAAGTTTGCTGTCGCGTATTCAAGCATTACGATGATTTCATTGTAAATTGTCTTGTTATTACAATATCGGTCATAGAAATTGCATAACCCGTTTCTTTTGATTCTAATGTTGATAATGCTGATCCAAGAAGAATGAGCCCCATCGCCTTATTAGAAATAAGAAATATAAATAGGCAAGAAATTATCATGAGAATATAAGCCTCCTAAAAATGTGCTGTAGAAGGAGAATTCATAGGCCATAGAACACATCAAAACAATAAATAAGGGACAATGGAAAAAAATATTTAAAAAAAAATAAATTAAAAAAACCTGATTTCATTGAATTTTTTGTTTATCTTTACAAATTATAGTTAAAATAAAACTTTATCAAGTTTTCCTCAGTTCAGTTCTAACTAATGTAAGAATAAAAGCTGTAATCATAATTACCTATATTAAAAAATATTAAAATTGTGACGTTACATGAAGAAAAAAAAATTTCAGGACAAATAGTAACGAGGATAGGATACCACAAATTGATGGAAGTCATAATTTAGAGAAGAAAAAAAAAAGGCACCATGGAGTCAACAAAAAAAAAACTGGGAGGAGAAAAAAAAACAAACGAACAATTTGACCGTTTAATTGTGAAATTATTTTTAGAATATCGTTTCAAAACTAGCAAAAGAATATCCGTAGATCTTTCAGATAGCAATCCGGTAAATAAAATGATATTTAATAAAATTTATAATGGGTGATGCAGTGTCCATGACCGTGACTATACACTGCTATTACAGGAAGGCAGAAAGCTTTGAAAAATCCAGAGTGGAAGAATATTATGGATGGACCCCAAATAATGCCTAATACAGATAACAATCAACATTATCTATTTAATCTGTATTATTTCGCTTGAAGCGGACAAGTTTGGCTCATTTTTATTTTTTACAAATAGTCTTGAGCATCATAGGAATGGAAAAAACCTTACATCTACATATTTTGGATACTTAAGATTAAGAACTAACAATTAGAAACACCCAAGATACCTTCTACCAAGCGAAGCATCTATCACTAAAATGTATTCACATACCCGAGATTCAAAAATATTTATTGTAATGAAAAATATTATCATTGATGAAAAACACACGCAGATCGGCTTTCAGAAGGCCATACGTTTGGAAATTTATCTGCATAAAACATAGAATTTTATTTTAAGTTTGTAAGGAAGAAAATATCAAATAAATCTGTTTAAAATTGTAGGCGTCAACATAAATAATATTTCCTGGCTCATATTTTGTTGATCAATAAATATAATGTGTTACAGATAAATGGATTTTTCAAAAAATAAGCATTTTAATGTAAGAATTTCATATATTAAAATTTTAATTATTAGGCTGTTTTTCAACAAATTTGTTTCTTGGTATCTTTTTTAACTTTTAAAAACCACTTCGTTTCGTTCATAGCATACATTAAATTAACAGAAAAATGTCATCATTTCTCTCAAGAATGAAGTATTACAATATTTTTCCTTTGCTTTTAAATTAAAAGAAAAATTATAATTAAAAATAAAAGCGACTTTAATAAAATATTAGTGAAATTGAAATAAATTTTCACAAGTTTTATGTTGAAATGCGCCCAATAAAATACTTCTAAAATAAGTAAACCCTTCTTAAGCCTGGAATCTCTTATTATGTTGGAGCTGCGGAGATTGTTGTTGTGATGAGTTTTAGTATAAAATCCAATTTCTTAGTCAGGAATTTCATTTCTTTGCAGACTGATAAAATAATAATGGAAATGAAATGAGACGCAAAGGAATGATGATTTCGGCTTCATCAGGTGATGATCAAGTTATCTATTACTTGAAAAAAAAAGTTTTATGATTAACAGATTAACTTAAAAAATATATAAATATATACCTTTAGCTATAAAGACTGGAAAAAATAAATAAATAAAAATGGCTTAAATCATGGGAAATCTGAGCTAACCGTAAGAGCGTAATTACCCTTACACTGGCTATTGAGAGGAAAAAATGCTATCTATAGTAGAGCAAAGGTATAAAAAGTAAGTCGTTAATTAAAATATGATATTCATCAATGAAAATTTATTTTGCTAAAAAAACGTTGCCATTTTTTGGAGAATCGCCCACCTATTAATTCGAAGATCAAAGAACCATACCAAATCTCTCATTGCAAAGTCATGGATAATTTATTGACATCTTAAAACGAAACTACTTAATTCGTGGTAGAATAAAACTATTTTGTTTTAGCTCCCTCACTTAGTGATTTACAACACATCTCTATACGAATAACATTACAGTTTCTACAACTAGATAAGCAAATATATTGACCAAGTCGGTTCTTAAATGGATGACAATTAAACGACAGCGAAAAAATATGTTCCGTCAAAAGCTCAATTATTGAAGATACGTCTGTATTGTACAACAATATTCGGTGATAATACGTATTGTGTGGTTGGTAACGAGTTCACTCGAACCAGTGAAGACAGCACTATCACAGCCTTGAAGTTGGAACATAGGAACAGCTTAAATAGCTGTTTCTGCAGGAGCTTGGTATATTATCTTCCCCTTGTACTCCGCCAGCTGCGGTCTTCGGGGGCTGATCCCTCCGGTGAGGCCAGTGGTCACCTCCGAACATTCCTCTCGGAACCCGAGGAATCTCTTCCAAGACTGCCGGAACTGCGAACAAATACATAATGAATAAATAAATACATTAGACCCTTATGATTTAGGATGTATTCTTCGTACTTTTTATCTTAATCTTGCTTATTTAAGAACGTTATATAATAACACTAAAATCATCTTCAGGTTGTCGATCTAGGTTGAAACTGTCTGGGAACAATAATCAATTTGAAAATGAAATGAAAATATTTTTTTATTATCCTGGGACTGTTGTCACTTTAGGACAAATTACAGATACAGAATAAATTCCTATGTGGCCATACATAAAATTAATTATTTACATTTATTATTAACATTAAGATTTTGAAAAAACAATAAAACAAAAAATTGAACTATTACACTAAAAACATTCTGATATGTATAATAAAAACTTGGGAAAATAAAATAGCATAAGTAAAGAAAATCATTTCTGGAGGAACTTTAAAAGTTCTCTTATCTACATTTCATGATCAATCGGGTTGGGAAAGGAGTAGGTCGTTAAAAAGGAGAGATTTAAATGAGGAAACTGATTAAAAATGTCGCATATCGGGAGGGATGGTATTCCAGAGGGAGACGGCTTGAATTATAAAGGATTTGTCAAACGCTGCAGTTCGGTGAGGAAATGGGTAGAGGTTGGAGGTACGTGATCTAGTGAGACGGGATTGAATGGAATATTTGAATTGTAGGCTGTGAAAAATATAGGAAGGCCGCTGAGTTCTGGTGACTTGGTATAGAAAAGTGGTGACGGCGGTTGGATGGATAGAGCCACTTCAACTTGGTGTAATACTGGGTTATATCCGTATCTCTTGAGATTCCGAAAACAAAACTGATTGCGCAGTTCATTAGGCATTTAAGTTTGGCCTCGAATTCTCCCGAGTATCCGCCGTACACCAAACAGCCATAGTCGAAGTGGGGGAACACAAGGGAGGAAACCAGGAGTTGACGGGATTTATATGGAAGGAAATAGCGGAGACGTTTAAATTGTTTCAGGGTAGAGACAGTACGACGGGAAATTTGGGAGATGTGTGGTTTCCAGGAAAGGGTTTGATCGAATGTAACACCAAGGTTTTTTACGGAAGTATGGAATGAGATAGCTGAGTAGTTCAGGAACAACAATCAAATTTACAAAAAATATGGAGAAAATCTTGGAGACCTAACAAAACGATATTAGAATACTTCTTCAATGAGAAGACAAAAAATCATTAAATATCTAAAAAGAAGCAGCATCCATAAGGTTCAGATGTTGGGTAGAAATACTTTTCAGACTGTGATTAAAAGTTTGAAAAGTCGAAAGAATTACCAGGATAGGTAGAGCTTGAACGGAAAACGAAACTTCATACTAAAAAGAAATGATGTAGAGATGCTTGACCGTGATATAATATGAGAAGGAGTTGATCGGGGGGTGCGGTCAAATAAATACTAAATTATAGAAATAGTATTATTTAATTATTATTCCTTAATAATTATGCCTTAATTATTATTATGAAATTTGCTCGATCCTAAGCGATCGATTAGCAAATAGAAATATACAAGTGTGAGAATCATTAAATATTTATCCTTCTTCTCACTGATATATCAAAAATATAAGCAATGTCATGAATAAGTATGTAAGGAATAAAAGGGTATCAGACTATAAGAACGTCTTAATATTAAGTCGGTTCCAATCTTTTAGATGTTGCTAAGTTTTCAGTGAATAGTATTTAAACCTAATGGTTCATTACAATCAGGTTTGTTATAATATTTAGGACTTAAGTAATACAGATGATCTAATTTCGAGTAGTGTTGATAAATAATAATAATAATAAATAAGATCAATTATTATAGTTGTGATACTCTCTAGAAATTTGAGTACTTTTCAAGTGGAAAAAACGAGCTATTTAAAATCAGAAGTATTTAAAAAACTACGTCTTGTTTACCCTCATAATGGACATCAATCAATTTTTTAAAAAATTGAAATGAAAAATATTTCTCTTAAGAATAATATAGAAGTTGAATATGGAAAAGTACTAATATCATTATAAAATCACTTACATTAATCAAGTAAAAAAATACTCATCATTGTAATCACATATGATAACTAATAACTTGAGTACTTTCCCATATTAAACTATTCCGTAATTATTATGAGGAATATTTTTTTCATTCTGTGTTTCATAAAATATCTACATCCATTATTAGATATCTTAGGTATAGTTTACCAAGATACTATCGATTTTTAGATAATGCGCTCCTACATTGATTTTTTTAGCTTTTCTTCGATATTAGAATATCATTAGAAATTCATTTAAAAAAAAAAAAAAGCTTTCAGTATTACAATTTTTTCAAAGGTGAATTATAAATTTCATCATTTTTTTGGGGATCCTCTCCTTCCTCGCTGTTAAGGCTATACCGGGTTTTCCCGGGCCAGGGGGTGTGAGCGGGGATTTAAAAGACTCCCCCGGCACCGGGACGCGAACTCGTGACTATTTTCATACCATAGAGTTATATATCAGGGTACAGTGCACACGCGTTAGCTCATTCGGCCATCTCGTCCACTCGTAAATTTCATCTTCCATTACGTTTCTTGAAGGTATTATTCATTTTTATAGATTAACACATTCGCTGCTGAGCATGATATCTCATAATTTTACCGACGATATTGATCTATGGCGACCGACATTAGTTATGAAGTTCCTAACGGTATCGAACGCCGGAGACATACATCAGTTTCGAGGTATACCGCTATTTTTTGACATCAAAGGTGAACTAAACTCCCTATTCAGAGTCTCTACCTGTTGATAGTGTCCTCATTAATGGACAGCAACTGTTGGAGTGAACTCCGACCTCCGATGACGTTTATATGACGAGATTTTTATTATTTAGCTTTACTTCAGTAAATAAATGTTATTTTTATACATCTTAAATATTGAAAATGAAATGGGAAAAAGTTTATTTATTACATATAACTATAATTTATACATTATTAATAGATATTTATGTATCACGATTAGATTTTTTTTTCTAAATGAAAATTTTATTGGAAGAATAATAATACAATCTGCCTCAGTCAAGAGAATTTGATATTAAGAGTCTATGTGTGCATTCATATAGTTATATACAAAATTGAGAAAAAAAAATAAGAAGAAAACATGTAAGTAAAAAATATATACAATAAAAAAAATAACGAAAATATAAAATATTTGTAAAAATATTTTCGATAATAATCGAAATTCGTACATCCTACCTCTACTGCCTTCCAGCTATGACCCTGTTTAATAACCCCTTCGGCGGGGACATTCGGCTCTTGTGGATAAGCTAAGTCCATTTCACGTTCCTCCTCAGCCTCCATTTCAGATGAATTTGATGAAGGTAAATAATCTTTGTCCGCTATCGAATCATCACTCCATACCATATCATACTCATTAACACTTCTATCAATTTCCTCATCTTTTTAGCAAGATAATGCCATAACCGTCAATTTCTGACCACGAGACATGTTAAATAAGCAAGGGGACCAGTGTAAGGTGTACTCTCACGAGCTACTGCGCGACAGAAGCCCATAGAAGACAAGACCATGCATCAGCACAGTCCTGCTAAGGCAGGAATATATATCGGATACCGAGAGGTGATACCGTAGGCAAATCATTTTTTATCTGTCTAGTATGGTATCGGTCCTCGGCGTCCGATAACGTTTTATCAGATATAATGATTATTTACGTTCGCATCATCACATCTATCCAATTCCCAGTCCAATATTTTTTTTTTAAAATAGCCATTTTAGAGACTTCGTGATATAGACAAAATTCGAAACAATCTCAGCCGTTTGGTACTCGAGACGAATATCGCACCACGGAGACCGTAACCACAGCTAACATGTTAAGGCCACATTTCATCCAACATTTTATTTTATCTTGACAACGTTTCAGCCAACAATAGTGTCATTTTAAAGTATTAGTTGAGTCCTCCAACTAAATATCCGTATTCAATATAATTTTCTTTAATCTAAGAAGAATTAAACTGCCCTAATATTTTAGGGTTTCCACTTCGTCACCAATAGAGAGACTGCTATTATTTATTATATTATAGCGGGTGAAGATTAGTTGAGAATACTTTTTAAACTGCTCTAATAATCTGTAATAATAAGATTAGAAGGTTTAGTTCAGTAAGAATTTCAAATAATTGTCTATGTTGTTTGATGTTCTGTTAAAGTTCTTTAATTTTTGATAAGAGAGTAATCACTTCACCATAAGAATTTCTTGAAAGGTTTTCTCTATGAAGCAGTCTTGTAGTATGTCAGGTAAGGGTAGAGATACAAGTATAAGTCTGTTTGATGAAATATTGGCCGAAAGATTATAATGTATGCAATGCAGTTAATTTAGAAAATTAGAGATATCTTCGATCTGAGAAAGATTTCTTTGGAGCTGATAGAATTACTGCATCTTAAAAAAGAATTTCAAACTGGCATAAAGAGTTGTATATAAACCTGTGGTATAGGTATTTTAGAGTTAGATTTTAATGCAACATTTTTAGTTTGAGCTCGGCCTAGATAGGACGAGAATTGGAAAATTCTGATTGAAGTTGAGTCGAGTCGGATGGAATGGTCTGAGAGATTGAATTAAAGGTATAGGTATAAGGTTTGGAGTTGAGAGGTTTTGAGCCTTAGAAAAGCGAACCGTCAGAATAAGGTAGGAAATAGAAAATAATCCGCCCTAGCGTTCAATTCTACTTTGAAAACAACGTTTTTGTGTGTTTTTTAAACTAATGTGATTGCAACTGCGTTATTGACAGGATCGAAATAATTATCTGAGATAATGCTAAAATAAAAAATATAAACTGGAGAACATGCACTGTTAGGATAAAAATGATTCTCGAGTATAATTTCGGAATGAGAGCATGGTCAGCAGTATACTCCATACACCTTCTTATGTCTGTGACTTCATTAAATACTCATTATTTTGGAGTAAAGTGGGACAGAAGGTAAAGTGGGAGGAGGTGTAGTTTCCTGTCTAAGTTTTCAAACAAATATTTACCGAGAGAAGATTTATTTTCCTTTCGTCACATGACAGAAATTCGAACAAAAAACGTCAAGTTCTAAAAAAAGAAAACTTTCACTCTTTTTTTCTACCCCAATTCTAGAGTATTTGTGACAATCAGGAAATTGTCCCTCCAACGTCATGTCAGTAGGCATCGAGTCCAAAAGTCTTATCAGCCTTTACACAGTTTCCTTTGTACACGGAAAGATAACTCTTATCTCAAGTCTGATTATGAATCACGAATATTAATTTTAATATCATTTTTACTCAAAGAGTCATTTAATGTGTTTCCTCGTACATCCTTCTTTTTTTTATCTTTATTTTTTTTTTATTCACACCTGTCATAATGAGAATGACAACCAGCCAATGGGATGATCGATTAAAAAAAAATAATAATGGCATGTAAAGCATGAGGGTGAGCAGTACCCAGCGGCACCTCCTCCTGGCGTGGTATCTAGATTAGACGAGGAGGTCCCTCATCCAGCCTCCTACAGACGTTACCTGACATATGCGTAGTGGCCATATCATTTATGAATGTGTTAGAATATTCTTGTAAGTTGTCGTGGAATCGTTTGTAATGTGTTCGTTAACAGTCGGCATATGAAGGTGAGTATGTAAGGTTATGTTTCTAACGTGCCAAGGTGCTCTTGTGATTGTCCTGAATTTTTTTCTTGAAAGATTTGAAATTTGTTTATGTGAGTCTTTTTAGATGTTCCAAATATCTGTGATGCATAAGTCCAAATAGGCTTTAGTAAGTAATTGTATGTTGTTCAATTTTTGTCTAATTTCTAGTTTTGAATGTTTCGAAAGAAGTGAACTCAGAATTTTAAGTCTTTGATTTAGCATTTTTCTCTTCTTTGTTATATGTGGGCACCACGTCATTTTTCGGTCAAATGTCAGACCAAGGTAGTGAACGATGTCTGTCAGTGGAATTTGTGTATTGTCAAGGAAAACTGGAGGGCATGTTTCACGTCGAAGGATAAATGTGATGTGCTCTGATTTGTCTTGATTTAGTCGGATTTTCCAAAGGTTGAACCAGTCATGTAATCATGTTACTGTTGTAGGGTCTGTGAAGCGTATGTTGCACTTTTGTATCTTGCTAAAATTGCTGTGTCGTCTGCATATGTCGCTGTTAAAATGTTGGCACTACAAGGTGTGTCATGGGTGTATGTGATATAGAGTAGTGGAGCGAGTACTGAAGCTTGGGATACTCCTGCTAATATAGACCTGATGGAAGATAGTTCTGAGTTGTTGTTTAGTTGAGTGATGTGCTCTAAATCCAAATCGATGGTCAGGTATTGTTTGTCTGTTTATTAGTATCTCAACAAGTCTATTGTGTAGTAAGCTTTCGAAAATTTTGAAACAGATAGGAAGTTAGATGAATCGGCGGTATGAGGAAGGTGAGCTTTTGCCCTTGGAAGTTTTGTGGATCATTGTTATATGTAAGTATTTCCACTGTAGTAGAAATTTAGTTGTCCTCAGTATTGCATTATAAATATTTGTTAAAATCACTAGAGCTTTCAAGTCATGTCCAAAAGCTTTTCTTTTAGGTAACTTTCTGATTTATTCAGCAATCTGGGAAAATATGAAGAAAATAGGAGGTAAAGCTAATTGTATGAGCACGGCTAAAGTGTTAAGTAAATTTTTATCGTGATCAGTATTTATGAAGACGGTGTGCGGTATAAAAACAGAAGAAAGGTATTCGGCAAAGAGTTCCGATTTTTCCCGTCGCTCACGGTCCATGAATCATCTTCCCTTCGAAGGGGTACTAACACTTCACGATGCTTAGTAAGGTTTTCGGTATGCCTCCACAAGCTTCCATCGTCGTTTGAGAGATTTTTAATGTAGCTGTCATAGGTTGTTTGTTTGAATTTTCCAATCTGTCGCTTGAGTTCATTATTATGTCAGGTCGTTTATCTGATGGGAGTCTGTCAGTCTGCCATATTTTGCAAGCTCTTCTCTTTGCTCTGATCAAGTCCATTATGTATTGTGAGTACATTGGAAGCAACTCGTGTTTTTGAGGATTTGCTACTGATGAAGACCATGATGCTTCTTGAATATTGTGTGTGAAGTACTCAACACCAACCTCAAGTTCTTCTTCGTTTTTAATAGACAGAGGAACATAGAGAGCAGTGTTCAATTGATTCTTGTATATGTCCCAAACCATTATGCCATTGATCAGGGACAGTTTCTTCGTAGCTTCACAAGGATCATTAAGCAATGCCAAAAGCAAAAGGGAATGATCAGAGCAAAGATCTCGTTCTTATAATCGTTCTTATGTTGTGAGGTTTTGTTCGGAGTCCTTTAGTTAAGAACACAATTAGTAACAATGGTGTTTTCCGTCTGTAAGTTGGCCAGTAAGTAGGTGACATGGTGTGTAATATTGTGTCTGTCAAGACGTTTGAGAAAATTACTAAACATCGTGGTTATCAAGACATACCTCGGAGGGCAATAAACCGCAGCAAGAGAAATGTTTTATTGCTGTCTTGATAGTATAATGGCTTATATAGCATTTCATTTAACGTTCTTGTAATTTAAAATCAAATTATGAATTTATTTTACAGATTTAAAATTTACACAAAATAATTAATTTCTCCGTCCAGCACGGCCAGAATTATCTTCCATCAGGTATATCTCAGCAGGATTACCCCAAGCTTCAGTACTCGCTCCACTACTCTATATCACATACACCCAGGACACACCTTATAGTGCCAACATTTTAACAGCAATATATTCAGCTGCACAGCAATTTTAGTAAGACACAAAAGTGCAACATACGCTTCGCAGACCATACAACAGTATTTAACAAGATTACATGACTGGTTAACCCTTTGGAAAATCCGACTAAATCAAGACAAATCACAGCACATCACATTTATCCTTCGACATGAAACATGCCATCCGGTTTTCCTTGCAATACACAGATTCCACAATTCCACAGACAGATACCGTTCACTACCTTGGTCTTACATTTGACCGAAAAATGACGTGGGGCCCACATATAATAAATAAGAGAAAACGCTAAATCAAAGACTCAAATTTCTGAACTCCCTTCTTTTGAAACATTTAAAACTAAAAATTAGACAGAAATTGAACACATACAGTTACTTACAAAAGCCTATTTGTACTTATGCATCAAAGATATTTGGAACAGCTAAAAAGACTAACATAAACAAACTTCACATTTTCCAAGCATAAACATTCAGGACAGTCACAAAAGCACCTAGGTACGTTTTAAAGAGATTTTAGATCGCCGTCACAGAACGTAAAGGCTTATACATACTGAACGCGGTACTTCCCATTGATTTGTCAACTTTTTGTCTGTATCTCTGTGGAATTTCGCACTATGTGTGACTGTAATACGGAATAGGAACTAATATAATTGAATCAGCAGCAAAATCAGTTCTCCGAGACAGGTATCGTTCTGTGTGTAGCAGCCTTAAGTCCAAATGTCAAAGTACATCTGCGAATTCGCTCGTGAAACTCCAAGAAGATCCAATCATTCTCTCTTCTATTTGCAGAATTCTGCTAATGGTTCGTCAATACCTGATCTAAATGTATCCTCCCCTTTTTAAAGTTATTTTCATTATCTCACTACATGAAGCTTAACATTTCTTCCATTTAATTGAAATATATTATTTATTATCATAATTATGAAACATGATTGGTCCATTAAGCGCAGAACGCAAAGCTGTACAATTAGACCATCATCTTATAAAAAAAAACAATCGTTTTTAGTTTTTATAATCTAATCAGGAGTTATTGGAAAATAGATTAGAAGATTTTAATTGAAATATTTAACAAAAGTGCTATTTTTATTATTGATTTTATCTCTATTATTGATTGTATAAGTAGTTAACAAGAGGGAAAATTATCTATAATATAACGCTCAATTAATAGAGAAATTCAGTTGAGGTTTTCAGTTTTGGAAGTTGATGAATATTAGTCAACTAGTAAATTAATGTTGAGGCTGCCCCTCCAGGCGGACAGAGATATTATTCAACGGCGGTTGTAAAGTCTATGTCAGCCAGGACGTTTGGAACAATGCCGAACAACTGTCCCGTAGTTTTGATGGTTCCTTAGTTGAGTGAAATCCACTTCTTTTTTTTATTATATTATTGTAACTATTTTACCCAATCTCTAAAATAAATCAGTTCTGAATAATCCTATTTTAATTATTATGTATATGATAACAAAATATAGATAATTAATAAGATAGCAAAAAAAATTTTGTTTAAATGTATTTATTGAAATTCACGACTGATGACAAGTACAACAAGTAAATCTGAAAACAGTGACATGACATATACAACATGAAGAGAAACTACCCATTGGTGACACTCAAATTATATTTCTATATTAGAAGATCCCGATAAACCGCCTTGGAGGGTTATCGGAAATAAAAGAGGAAACAGGGTTAGAAACAAGAGAGTTTGGATGGTTCAGAAGGTGAATGAGCTAAATCGGAAACATATGGTGCATTAAGGTCGTTATGGATGATTTTATTTGTGACAAAGTAAGGTGCAGTGAGGATTTTACGAAGGACTTAGGATTGTAAGTATTGGATAGGAGAGGAGTTTGGTGGTTTAGTAGAGGCCCTAAGTTCGATACCGTAATTCCAGATAGGTCTTATTATAGTAATATATATGAGTCTTTTGTAAATAATTTGAAGTTTAGAGGGTTTGTCTAGTATGTGCGGGAGTAGTCGAAAACGTCGAGTATTTTCTAGTCGTTTCAGTCTGGTATGAGGATTCCAAGTGAGTTGTTTGTCCAGGAGTAGTCCTAGATATTTGTTCATTAGAGATAAGTGGGGTATTGTTAAAGGATACTACAGAACAGGAAGTCACAGGTATACGACGAATGGTAAATGTAATTTGATGGGATTTATTACAATTTATTTTAATCCTCCAGTTTTGACACCACTCTTCAAGACTTGTGATATGTGATTGAATTGGATGCAGTTGATGGGTCGTTATCAACTGAAAGGATACACGTGTGTGTCATCGGCATAGGTAGGTGGTGATGGCAGTTTATGGAAGAAAAAATAAAATACATATATTGAGAGTGCTTCGTCAATGGCCCCTATTAATCATCATCCTTATGAAAGAAAATAGAAAATTCTAAAAAAATATATAAATAAAATATTTTTAAAAAGATAAATAAACGATGCTCTTTTTTTTTTAAGGTTTGTAAAATAAATAATCACCTTGATTATTTATTTATTATAATTTCTATTTCTTCAGATCATTAACGGTTCGAGAATATACTTCTGTACTTTTATTTATGAAATTTAACA
Source organism: Nezara viridula (assembly GCA_928085145.1). NCBI lineage: Eukaryota > Metazoa > Arthropoda > Insecta > Hemiptera > Pentatomidae > Nezara > Nezara viridula. Next base: position 25,493,964 of record OV725081.1, on the reverse strand, counting down.
ATTCATAATCAAACTGTACTGATTTCTTGCTCGATTCCGAATATATGTATTTGAGGTATTCCTATACAAAATTTATGAGTTTTACTGTTATCAAAATTGTCATACCATGAAAAATATATCCAGTATTGTTTTCGTAAGTAAGAAAAATATTTTAATGTAAAAAAAAATGTATATATGACCTGGGGATTGAAATGCTATTATATTTATAAATAATCATGTCAATTACCTCAGCGAAAAATACCTATATTTTGATTTTTTTTTTTTTAAGTTTTAGCTCTAGAAAATTTTAATTCTTGGTTCTCATAGTGACTTAAAATATATTGCGGACTTTCCTTCTATAAAGGAATTCAATAGAAAGATTCCGATAGCTGACAGTCTTAGGCTGTTTTAGTATGCAGGAGAATATATCTATGAATAGAAAGCACTTTTCAAAAATCAGTACAGGCAATGTATGTTAAAAATAGAAGGAAAAAACTTACTATATTATTAACATGTTTTACATCAATATAAGTTTGCTGATTTCAAGTAATTTGAAAGGATATTACCATTTAAAGTAAATTAGTAATTTTTAAATATTAGCATAATGCGTCTGCAAAATCAATAAGAACTTTCCTCCTGATTTTGTTTCAAATCGAACTTGTGGTTTGACAAATAAAAGCGAAACAAGGGAAATACGTTTGCATACATTAAAAAGAAAGTAATGGATGGAATTCAATAAAAATTGTTTACCAATGCCCAATTCAATTATGTCTTCCAATATTGAACCAAATCGAAGGAGTACTTTTCTGAAATATTTTCATATCTAAGAAAATACGTTTTCACGTGCGTAAGCAATAGCATTTAATGGAATTTGATTAAATTGATATGAGACCATCAACGTATCAACTCTGAATTAACGGTAGTACGTGATACATTGATTTGATTAAGAACAGACAGACGGATAGATATCGAACCTGAAATTTTCAATACTGAGGACAAATTAGGTGATTACCATTTTTATTAATTAATATCTTAAGATTGAATTTTAATTGTTAAATTTTGAATTAGATTTTATTATTATATTCAAAAGTTTTTATTGTTGTTAATTTTATTATTTTACCTAGCCTGATGAAGGTCTGAGAAAAAATAGCGGAACCGGTTGCGCAAAAGTAAAAAATAAAGGATATACAGAAAGACAACGTCTTTTTTATTGAATTAAATTTCAATCCTGTAACGTCAAGCCACAATTAAAGAATGAAGACAAAAATAAGGACAAGAAAAAGGACATTACAAAGGTTTCCTACCTTCAGCAGTGAGGAACAAAATCTCAAATATTCAGTTGGAATACACGGCCATGAGACCTTCAATACTGCAATGCTTAATGGTATTGCAGGATATTGTGACACAGTTTCTCACGGCTACCTTGAAGTTGCCTCAGTATAATTACCGAAGTGAGAATGATTCATTTTGCACGGCTACTGAAAAATAAATATTAACAGACCCTAGTGGAAATCGAATCCACTATGTTGAGAACCAAACAATGTGACAGAACAACAACAACCAAACAGTCAGGTCTTAAACGGACGCCATCTCAGGACATAATTAACAACATTCATGTTTTTCATTTCACTATAACGTGCATTCTCTACAAATCAAGACTACATATGTAAACTACAAACTTTCCAATCAACATTTTTACAGGGCTTTAACCACATCTCCAATGTTCTTCAACAATACTATTTTTCATAAAGAAACTTGTCAACAGTAACCAACCATGTCAGAAAACAAAACACACTCAAGCAAACAATTCACACACGTAAGCTTACACGGACATACTCACACACTCATTCACGGCATGGTTACACACTGGATAACTAGAAGACTCAATCTAAGCTAAATGAGGGATTTCCTGGCTCTAATATTAATACTCAAATCAAGATTATAAGGGGTGTCGCTGGTCACTCACCTCCTTTACGCTTATTAATATCCCACTACTGGTTGGCTTCTCAACAGCAGTGATTAGCATAACAACTGATTAGTAGTATTTCTATCAGATGTCAGTGAAAAGGAGCGGAGTGGCCGAGCGGGCTAACAGAAATTAAACATAGTATTCCTAAAGCACAGAAATCGAAGTAATGGAACGTCATTCTAAATTACAAAGTGTCAGATCAAAAGAGAAGTAGTATTGATAAATAAACACTGACCTTTATTTTTAAAGATAATTCAGTAGGATTTTTTTCCAAAACTTGAAGTTTACTTTTCAAGTGTAGAAAGACTATCCACGAGATTTCCGAAAATACCGCGTTGCCTGGCACCTGATGGAAAATAACTTGATAAAATAATTACGAGTTCGCGTATCAGTGTCAGGGGGGGGGATTTTAACTCTGGCACGAATTCACCTTCTGGCCAGGAAAATCCCGTGTAGCCTAAAAAGGCGAGATGAAGAGTAGAACAAAAAAAATAGGTGTCAGTGAAGAAAAACCGTTGAGATATGGATATTATATTGTTGTTTTTTTATTATTTTAATAATTCAGGCTTTTGGACTACTTTGGCATAGTAAGGCCAACTAAGGAGCTTTGAATAGTTCGTTCCTTCCCAACACAAAGATAAAACTACACCCAAGGAAGAGGAGAAGTATTCATAACATGAATAAATAAAACATTATAAAAAAGTGTATTGTGTCATTAATATCTTTGATCTTTATTTCTTGAAATAACCTTTTGAGGGCACTGTAAATATTAACCTAAGCAGTAGTTTCTGATTGTAAAAAAAAAAATGTTGAACCGCTGTCGTTTGATAATCTGAGCACTCAACATAACGAGGGTATCCATCCACAAAGAAGAGAGCACTCCAGGCTGCCTTTGTCTTGATTACAATCGATGACACCTCTTAGAAAAAAATTTAAGGCATCGAAGCCTTTTTCAAAGAAGGTTGGTGTAACGTTGAAAGAGCGCTCTACAAAAACTTATCATTAAGCATTCTTACTTTGAGGGCGTAGAATATTTTAGAATATTGCCGAAACTATATTTTTCAAAACTGACTTTAAAAAAAAAACAGAAAATTTCTGATTAGCGATGTATCTAAATTTTTCTTTTATTAAGGATTACACACGACTTTTTGTTCAAAGAAAATTTTATATTAGAAAATGTATAATAATAATACAAAACCACTGTTTCTTGTTCAATGTTATGCAACACAATTAGAGTCTATGTTTCGTGTTTAATCTGAATTGATAATCTGTACTAAGCCACTAGAACATAACTTTCAATTGGACACTTGAAAATTATTATGAGATATTCGGAGAAGGGGGACGATGTAATGTACCTTGATGTAGCAATATTACATGGGGAAGAGAAGGGGATGGATCAACAAATTAAGGTTAGCACATTGATCATTTTTTTCGTACGGCACCAATATTGAAATGAAATGAAAAAATATTTTAATATTCTGGGACTGTTGTCCCTTTAGAACAAATTATAAGTACAGATTGTATATCTGTGTGATTACAATTAGGTTATATATTTACAATAAGAGCAGGGATGGAATCCCAGGGGGAGGTGGCTTGTATTGCAAAGGATTTGTCAAACGCAGCAGTTCGGTGAGGAGGAGGATAGAGGTCGGAAGTACGAGATCTAGTGGGATGGGATTGGATAGGGCATTTGAATTATAAGCTGTGAAGAATATAGGAGGGTCGATGAGTTCTAATGATCTGGTACAGAAAGGTGGCTAGGAAGTACTGACGGCGATAGGATGGGTAGAGCCACCTCAACTCAGTGTAATACTGGGTAATATGCGTATCCCTTTAGATTTCGAAAACAAATCGTAGTGCGCAATTCATTAGGCGTTTAAGTTTGTTCTCGAAATCTCCCGAGAGTCCACCGTACATCATACAGCCATAACAGAAGTGGGGGAAAATTATGAGGGAGGAAATTAACTATAAAGGGAGGAAACTATGAGTTAACAGAACTTATATGGAAGTAGATATCGTAGACGATTGAACGGTTTTAGAGTGGAGATAATGCGTCTAATAGGAAATTTCGGAGATGTGTACAATATTGTACAATTCTGAGTAACAATCGTTTTACTACATACTTGTTTATTTATTATTATTTATTCATTTCACTTCACACTTTTCAATACACCCTATCTACCCTACCGAACGGCACTAGGATTTTGGTGAGTGTAGAGAAATAAATGACGCATCAATTAAGCGACTGTGCCATATATTTCATTAGAGTCCATTATGCTGCTAGGCACTCCTCTCCCTTACGCCGATCAATGCTAATATTCATATTCTTCCCGACAGGAATCTCAGTTATCATTAATATTTTTGACAGGTGTGGGTGAAGAAATAAATAAATAAATTTTAAAAAAAATTTGATTCCTTCATCATATCATTCTACAATTTTAGGTTAAGTTCATTCTCCGTTCATTGAATGATTAGGGATTCAGCGTTTTCTTTTATAAACTTAATATTATTCTCACCTTGATTTTCAGTACATTTCACGAACTTTGCTCTCTTATGTTAATAAATAAAGTATTCCTATTCACCAAAGCATTTATTCAAAGTTGTTTTTACTTAAATTTTATTCAGTACAATCTGCATGGAAAAGCTATCCACAACCCTGAGGGAAATTCCTTAACGGCCGCAGAGGTCCCTCGAGAATCTGAGATCTGATAGTTAGCTCTGACCCATGTCACAGCGAGGCCACTCTGCCAACTAAAGCAAAAACTTTGTTGAACGTTTCCAGTTCAAATACACTCCGAGATTTCATATTACTTTATCTATCCACATATTAATTCATTGTTTATTGTTATAAAATATATAATTCAAAGATAAAAATAAAATTGATTGGGAAGTTTTTCTTAATTTCTGATTTAAAAATTAATTTCTCTCTCCGACAGAGTTTAGAAATTTCCACCATTCCACCAGTATCAGCAGGAGTGCCTCAAGGATCAATATTGGCACCTTTAGTCTATATTTTCTATACTCATGACATGCCTACCACCTCTGAAACATTGACTGCTACTTACGCTGACGATACAACAATTTTAACAAAACACCATGATCCCGGACTAGCCTCATTAAATTTACGAAATTGGTATTCACTATGGAAAATTAGATTAAATCATAACAAATCACAACACATAACATTTATAATTCGACGAGAAATATGCCCACCAGTTTATATCAGCAACAACCCATTTCTCAAGACGGACAGTATACGCTACACCGGACTAATATTTGACAGAAGGATGTCCTAATGTCCACACGTCAAAATGAAAAGAAAGACTTTGAACAAGCGACTGAAAATACTATACTCACTTTTTAAAAGTAAAAATTGAAAATTAGACAAAACTAACTACATAAACTTACCTGCTCAAACCCATTTGGACATACGCCTCACAGATTTACGGTTTAGCAAAAAAAAACTCACAAAAACTACAATCTTTTTAATCCAAAATTTTAAGACTAATAACTGCAGCCCCCTGGTATGTCAACAACAATACTTTACATACCGACCTAAGACAACCAACCATTGACCAGCACATTCGTACTCTCTACTTCCGATTTCACTTTAAACTACACGGACATCACGATGGACTTATCCACGACATGGCAACTGCTGGAATGCTCATAGGAAGACGACTGAAAAGAAGCTGGATGAGAGATCTCCTTTCCCGACTTTAGGATGTAAACAGTCGTAATTCCTATCATGACATTTTCTACCTAACAACAAATCTGCTAATTGTCACTACCATGACAGGTGCGGATGAAGGATTGAAGAGCGAAAACAAAAATTAATGAATTATAAAAGTTATCAATGTAGGCTGGAAGGATAGCAATTCAGCTTTTCAACGGTTGTATTAACCTCGAATTCGGAAAAAAAAATCCCGAGAAGTTATGAATGATTTAGTTATTGGTTTTTCATAAAAACTAATTTGGCCAACCTTACAAGAAGCGCATTTTGGTTTTTGTATTTTATGATACATTATAACTCATTTAATACAATAATCAATAAGTTTATCTTATTCTTCACAAAAAAATAAATCAATTCATACATAATACCCAAAAAATACGGGCAAAACAAAAACAAAAATAAATAACATAAATTTTATTAGTAGTTGTATGAAATATTTTTTCTAGGCCCCTAGAGCTCATTGGAACTAACGCGATGATATGCATCTAATATTTCTTGATGTAGCATTACCAAAAAAAATTGGTTGAAATCGGGGACCCACAGACAGTATCCTCTCCCTGTAAGTTACTCCACTTCCATTCTCACATTTTTAGCAATGTCCTTAATTTTGAAAGTACGTAATATTACTCAATTTTTAAGAAAATAAAATTAACATTGTCTTCGTAGACCGCCATTATTATTTTCACTAACCTACATATAAATACACTGTAAGAGAAAGTATTTTTCTATGAGAGTGCAAATAACACTGTATGAAAAAAAATTATTGCTAACAATATTTTCTTTATTGCAAATGATGAGTAATCTGTGTTAGAGATTACTTTGTAATTATAGGCCTCAAGCAGTGAGCTATATAATTAGTAGGTCGGACACATAGTGCCCATTCGTCAAGGCGCCCTCTTCCAAAGCAATTTGTCCCTCCCATGCTGTAGCTTTACTTCTGAAGAACGTTGAAAAACCGAGATTTGTTAGAGATTGTGAATTATGGACAATAACTTTGCAAGAACAGTCCGTTGAGTTTCATTTATGGGTGTCAGAAAAGAGCCTACTTGAAAAGAGTAAGCAACGAAAATTATTTAAGAGTAGATAATAAATAATATATAATAACTGGTTCAAAGTATTTATGTATTCAAAGTATTCACGATAACATCCTTAAAACAATTTACATATATGTGTGGTGATCCTTAAATAATGATGTATAAGTTTGTTGCCAAGATCATCAAAACCTAAAAGAATGAATTGAGTAGAGGAAAACCTGTAATACTAGAACCCATTAGTTAAAATAAATGTGAATTACGCAAAGAATGTAAATTATAGAAAACATTTAAAAAATAAAAAATATCTTTCTGAATTAAATTTTCACCATATTATGGTTATATATGTCGCTTTATATTTTTTAATTGTCATACATTATTAATTGTCGTACATTATTTTTTTTTTACTTTCTTCACCCACACCTGTCATAAGCAATGACAATTAGTGGGTCTGCTGTTGGTAAGATTATAGGTAGAGGCTTGATCGGCGTGATAGAGGAGTGCCCAGCGGCATCCCTTCCTCTCTTGAATTTAGCATCTTTCAAGCGAGTAAATCCCTCATCGAGGTTAAAATCCGTACATTAGGATAAATTATCTAATTATGATAACTAGCCAATTTTTATTCGTAAAGCTCCTCATATATATGTATATACAACCATAATTTGCCTGTTCTATGGTACAGCACAACTCGATATAAAAATAGATCCGTACATATATAATTACAATAAGGCTCGAAATCGGTTTTGTATATAAGCACCTGTCACGCTTAAATACCATAAATGGAGTACCATTAGATTCAGACTTTCACGGGAGGCTAGCGAATCGTATTCTCCACTTTTGTTTTTCTTTCTAAAATAAATAAAGTCGATACAAACATTTTGCTAGGCTTCAATACCTGAACAGTGTTAGGTCTGTAGATCGATACGGGACAAATTGGATATAGAAGAGTTTGATGCGTACAACAAGACCCGGATAGTCTCTATGATCGAGGGAGGAGGAGCTTATATTATTTATCGATGGTGTTTTTGATCGGCAAGTCATATCATAGGTCAATTTTTCACCAAATCTCAAGATTGAGCCACCAATTTCGAAGGCTTCCTTCTCCTTCAGGCGGACAAAATAATCCAATCACCCCGAAAATTCTGGCAAACAAGTTATAAAAGAAAACAAACTTTATTTGCGAATAACTAAAAAATTATACACTTTTCCCTTGGTTATGCCCGTGATTACATAAAATATTAATAAATTCCCTACAAAAGGAAAAAAGAATCATTGAAATCGGACAATTTTTAACAAAGATACAGCATACTGAAATATGTAAACATGTTGGTTCCAAACAAAAATGAAGATTTAAATTAATTTTTGTTTCCTTTGTCGATTATATTTATCGATAAAGTAACATTTGATTTCTTTATCTTTTGATAGGTTGCATTATTTTATTTTATTATTAATCTGGCATTTGATAACAATATGCTGTGCGAATTTTTCGCACGGGCCTACTAGTTTTTTATAAATGTCATAAAGTGTACAATTGTTATAGTTATAATTTTTATATTTGTTATGTGATTTTTTTAATCTATTTTAATTTTCATAACGCCTAATATACGCCTAGAAATAAAAGATGGTATCAGAGATATAGTGTGTGACGATGTAGTTAAATATTAAGAAGTATAGATGTAGAACATACAAATAAATGGAAAATAAGTAGGAATAAAAATAAAAATAAAGGAGAATATAGCGTGTAAGTTAAAAGTAAACAGATTGCGATAAAAGATAAGGAATAAGTGTATAACAAACTAATAGATATTACATTAGATAACTGTGGGTTAACAGATAAAGAAAATAAATTCATGAATGTTAACGAATAAATGAATGTTAACGAATAAATAGATTGAAAATTGAATAAGTATTGTTACAGTAAAGTTAAAATAAGGATAAGATAACATAATAATAAGATATCAGTGGATAACAAGCAAGTGGAGGTTACCTTTAATTGTAAATAAACAGATAAAGGGACTAAAGGTTAAGAAGTGAAGAAATTGAAAGATTAATAGGGTAACATTAGTGTAATATCGTTCGGATAGATTATTAAGTATAAATAACTCTATAAGAAAACAATAATTTTATGATAAAGAAACAAAAACAGGTTGTACTATATATAGATGACAATTGACATTCAGTTTTTTGAAAGCGGTAATGGAATGGTAGGCTGCATGGAGATAATAATAAGGTGTATAGTTGAAGGATAGGTGTGTTAAGAAAAGAATCACAATAAAAGTCAAAACATACCGTAGGATGTGGCACAGCGGGAGGCAGTTGAAACACTGGCAGTGTCAAAAAACTCTAGTGAGCAGTGTCAAAAAACTTTTTTTTGACACTGCTCACTAGAGTGAACCTTTAAAAATAAAATTTATTCTCTGATGGAAAATAAAAATACTACTGTTCCCTTTAAAATTTGAATTTTCACATGTCAACAGAGAATATAAAAATACTTACAGTTAATATTAAATTTTTCTTTCAACTATTACTTTTACTACACTGAATCAGACGATAAGAAATCATTTGATATTAAATTTCAAGATACAGATTTTTGAATCTAGTAGAAAAGAATTGGAAGTGGGAGGATTTTGTTTTTGTTTTAATATCTCAACAAGGTAATTCAAAATTATAATAAAAATATTCTGCCTAGCTACACTGAATATGTTAAGTGAAATGCAGTATAAATTTTAAAACGGCAGACTGTATGAATAGACGAGTTGAAGGTGAAAATACGTTAATATGTATAAAATCAAAATAATATTTTGCAGCAATACTCATGTTATTTAATAGCTTCAACTCTTGTATAAATATCAAATTTAGTGGGTGACAGAAAAATGGATAAAAATTACAGAGAAATATAAGTACGAATATTTTTTTCAGTGCTTTATTCTTCCGATCATTCCACTCAATTACATCATTACATCATAACGTTTCGGGATCCACTTATATCCTATCTTCAGACTAGAAATTACAACATATCGCTATCAACAATTATATATAAACAATATAGCATTTATTAATATAACTACACACAACAATAATTTATTTATTCATTTTGACAATCTTACCAGTATCCCGCATCGTCTTATTTTCCATAAGACTTATCATATCATATTATATTTTAGCCGCATCGGTTTTAAAATTAATAGCTGTTTTATTATGTTTAATAATGAATATTGACTCTATTACTTTTCTATGTGTTTCCTTGTATAAAATGTGTGGTTTTACTAAGTTGAAATTATGTCTGTTAGTAATACTATGATGGGCTAAGGCTGTATTGTTGTCAGTTTTACTATTTTTTGTAACATTAAGATGCTGATTCATCCTTTTTCCCATGTTTTTTCTTGTTTCACCAATGTATGTCGCTTCAAAATTATTACAATCTACCTTGTATATTACGTCTTTTTGTTTCAATTTATTTACCATACCCTTCATTGGACTTAAATTTTTATTCATCTTGTTTTGATTATATAAAAAGGTGTTTATCTCGCAATTATTTTCATTATTTTTTTTATTTTATGTATTAAAGACATTTTTTTGTTTTCCAGGTTCATTTATTTGTTTGTTATGATTATCTTTTGTTTCATTGGCAAAATAAATAAAAAAATTAAATTATTGTTGTTTGTAGTTATATTAACAAATGCTATATTGCTTATATATAATTATTGATAGCGATGTGTTGTAATTTCTAGTCTGAAGATGGGATATAAGTGGATCCCGTAATGATGTAATTGTGTGGAATGATTGGAAGAATAAATCACTGAAACAAATATTCTTCCTTATATACCTCGAAAATAAATATCTCCCTTAGGATAAATGAAGTAATTACAGAAAACTATTGGAATATAATATAAAGAGAGATAACCTGAGAGCAATATAAGAATGACGGTCATCTTCTTGTGTGGGACTTGGCAACAAACAAGAAGGAGTTAGATTAAGTTTTTTTTTTCTTTACTATGTTTTTTAATAAAATCGTTCCATGCAAAAAAAATAAGTCGTACATATTTAAAATAAATGTCTTGTATGGTAAAACATATTACCTGAGAGTTGAGACCGACATAGATGATGGGGTTGTAGCATATGCTGGTCTTGGCGAAGACGGCAGGTACCGTGGCCAGCCCAGGACTGATCCTGGCGTCGAGGAAGGCGATGAGGAGGGCCGAGATGGCGTAGGGCGTCCAGGAGACGAAGAAGGCGACGATCATGATGGCCACCATCCAGGTGACCCTCGACTCCGCCTTGGCCACCCTCCCGGCGGTGTGTCTACTCTGAACGGTCGATTACTGATATCAATTCAGTTCATAAGTAGGAATGCATCATCAGAAATAGAATAAAACTATTTCTTGTCTATTTTATTCTCTTTCCAACAACTACCTATGCTAGCAATAATTATAATTTTATTTCATTTTTTAACTTTATATATTTTATATTTTTATTTTTAAGTTCCAAAAGTGGGTTCATCAGTTTTCTATACATAACACCAGGACCAAATGACACATTTTTACAACGAAAGTACGAAAACCTACCGATAGTTTTCAAGTAAACGACCTTGAAACGTAAAAAAAAAAAAAAAAACATTTCTATATAATTCTGGACTTCACCACCATTTTATTGGTCTCCATTTTGAAGTCAAATTTTCCGGTTCAGTTAAACCTAGGCAGCAGTAAAGTGTGCATACTCTTTTATTTTTTGACCATAACGTACGATAGAAATATAATTTTCTAAATCCAAGCGAATGAACCTGGTAGAGGAAGGAGTCCAAAAAAAAAAAAAAAATCATTTTTTAAATACCACACATTCCACACTCACCATAATACAATTTTTCGTCTGAAATAAAATTACTTCACTTTCAACCTGGCAATCGCAAACTGCAATTTTTTTTTTTTCAGCGATCAGCGATATTTCTTTATTTTTCTAAAATTATTAAAAATGACATAAAGTGCAAACATATTATTTTTTTGAGAAGGAGTTGATCGGGGGTGCGGTCAAATAAATACTAATTTATACAAATAGTATTATTTAATTTTTGCCGACGTTTTCAAACCGTGGTTTTCAACTGCCTCCCCCAGTGCTACATCCTACACCCTGATGAAGACCAGCAAAGTGGGTCGAAACGTTGGCAAAAATTAAATAATAATATTTGTATAATTTAGCATTTATTTGACCGCACCCCCCGATCAACTCCTTCTCATATTATATCACGGTCAACCATCTCTACATCATATTATTTTTTTGTTTGAATCCATTATATTCAATATAATCATTTGTCATATAATCATCCATTGTAATATAATCATCCATAAACATTTAATTTCAGTGGTCCGAACCCCATACAGTTCACACCAACTGATTCATAAATCAACACAATATTACACACTTAGGAGGCAATTGATAATAGTTGGCACCAACACCAAATTACCGTAATCATAGTCTTTATCGAGAAGCGGCGTTTGGATGCGGAAATAAGTTTTTTTTTCAGAACTTAAACAGATACTAAAATATTTTGTATTTTTAAGCATTTCCAATAAGTTTAAATCGATTCATTCGCTCAAAATCTCATCTATTTAAGTAGCGGTCGGTTGAATGGAACTCAAAAATTATTCGCATTTGATAGTAATTTTGGAAAAAAAACAGCAGATTGGTAAATTATCGCTATTGCTTATACCGTTATAGCGAGTAATATATTTTTTGTAAAATTTTCAGGTGCTTATCTTTCATGTGAATGGAACTATATAAGTCCAAAATCATCTAAAATGGACCTGGTCTAGATTACAAGACTAAGAAATCCTAATTCTGCTCAAGAAAGACTATCAATTAAGACTAACGGAAGCTTTACATTCGTCCGTTAAATAAACATGTCACTGCATCCTAGACTATATGTGGGCATATTTTATTACACCATTATTCTCTATTAAATAAATAAAGTCGAAGTTTTTTACTACAGAAAATATTTTGAATACTTTTACTATATCTTCAATGATTTATTTTATATATACTCATCCTTTATCCCTATAACGCTTCATACGAATCATCAATTTTCTGAAACAGCTGGAACTGAGCTGGAAGTCATCTTCGATCAGTTTCTACAGGATAAGTGCCAATTTCTCTTTCACAGCTTCAACGGACTCAAATCTTATTAGTTTCAAAGCAGATCGCCGAATTGTGGTTTTTCACTTATGATCATGAAACGAAGAGCCGATTCATGGAAAATCCCAACTTCAACGAGAGCCAAAACAGCTAAAATAAGCAGACCACGATTCAATTCAATGATGATTGTTTTATTCGATATTCATGGGATTGTGCAGATTCAAGTTGAAAATTAGTTCTCTCACGTTCTTTCTGAAATGAACTTACTGAGGACGAATTTCATCACTGTTTCAGACATTGGAAGATTCGCATGGAGCTTTATAGGGTACAGGGGTAAATGCTTGAAGTGATAACACATAAATATGTATCAAATCAAATTAAAATGTTTTGCAGCATCAGTCTCGATATTTAATAGCCACCTGTTGTTTACATATATACAAGGTTTTCCTGTTAGCAGAGGGAAATATTTAAAAGATTGATAGTAGACATAAAGATCTATAAAAAAAGATCATATAAACAATTGCCCAGTTTTCAGCAGAAAATTTAAGATTTGTATTTTTTTAAGCTGGTCACGTTTTTTTATTGAATAGGAAGCTATAAGTTAAAAAAAGATTTGAACTAAGTAATACAACATTGCTCCTTAGGAAACAAGACAAAATTTACATTATAATTTACGTAGGCAAAGTTCCGTTTAAAGAAAAATCATAAATTATTTATGATTTTTTTTTCAAATTTCAACTGCACTACATTTACCTCACTTTTACAAAAGCTTTATCGTTTAATTAGCTCTGACTCCATATTAATTAAGTTGAGGTTTATCAGGAAAATATTTGAGATTCACCTTAAGTTGTGTATATGAATGATGTGATTTTCTATCTAGCCCATCTAAAAGTAGCAACGTTTTAGCAAAAATGCCTGGTTAACTGTTGCAAAGCTTTTATTTCTTGTTTTCGTGATATGGGATGTATTGCAATAAACATTTGGACAATTGAGGTTCATTGTTAAATTCGTTTTATCTAAAACATTTGAGATTCATCTTAACTTCATATGAATTAATTTGAGGTTTATTAGGACAAGTTTTAAGATTCACCTCAATTTTTGTAAATAAATGATGTGATTTTCATTCTGTTACTTATAAGTACTCGTGTTTTCTGCAAAAATTAATACAATTAAGAGTTACAAAGATTTTATTTCTTGTTTTTTTTCGTGATATGGGATGTATTGTAATAAATATAAATGCCTAAAAACACATTTAATTTACCTTTAATTTGATTAAATTCCGTACAAATTAAATTTTGTCTAGTTTATAGTGAAACAATTGGTAATTACTTCAGTCAAGTATTTTTTTTATTGCTTCATATTAAAAAAAACAAAAAAAACGTGACTCGGTTAAAAACACAAATCTTAAATTCCTTACTTTTTATATGGACTTTTTTGTATATCTACTACCATCAAATATAATTTTGAATATTTCCTTCTACTTATGGAACACCCAGTAGATATATTCTTTTTTTTTTTTACTCAAGTAGCCAAAAATCAGTGGCCATCTTTAGACCAAGTAATACTTGGTAGTAAGACAAAATACCAAAACATTTTAATATAATATTCATGAATCTTATCACTCTTATCGTTTTAATTATCACTTACTAAGTGACTAAACTAAGTGATAATTAAAACCAACAAATCCAGAACTTTTAACTTTCAAGGTTTATACTCAACAAGTAATATCTCCATTTTTTAATTTAAACATAATTTTGAAAAAAAAAAAAGTATTAGCTGAAGGAACCTTCATTAAGGGATATTGGAGTTCATATTGTAAACTTGATAGGACATAAATATAAGATTACCTTTTTTATTGTAAAAATAATGTTCATATATGAGTAGCAAATGATGATGATGGGCAAGAAGAAACCAAAAACGAAGAGGTAAATGATGTAGGAAGTGGAAGAGTGACTTCTCGTCTCCCAGTTCACCGAGCAGCTTAGGACAAAATATATATGACATAATCTTTAATTTAAATATTAATGACTTATATACTAAGGGAAAGTATCATGATCATTAAAAATCTTAAATCAGAGTTTCCGAAAAACGCGAATCAAAATCACTCAGCTCAGAAAAGAAAAAATATACGAAACATAAATTACATATTTAAGGTAGGCCTAGAAAGTTTACTGCAACTTTTTTCACCGTAATCGACATACCAAAAGAATCATATAACATTTATTATAAAATTTTTACAATGTTCTAAAAAAACACGTTATATCAATGAAAAATTAAATGTTATTAATTAAGAAACAAAATTATCCTGACTAAAATAGGCTAACAGAGCGTAAATGATGAATTTTCAGAATCTCTTTCTCTAAAGAAAATTTAATTCAGTTTTTTTTAAATTATTAAACGTCTTCCGTTGTTAGTAGTAAAAACAAAAATTAGCATATACAAATTATGAAATAATTTGATAGTAAAATGAAGAAGAAATGTTATTCTAGATTGAATATAAAGTTCGAAGAATAACATTAGCAATTTAGGCATAAAATATACTTTAAAAAAACTAAAAATATCAGAACATTAATAAATAATATATCAGGTCAAGGAAAGTAATTAACGTTTGTATACTATTCTATTTTTGAATGGAAGATAAATTTTCCCATGAAAGTAAAATGAAAAGTTTTAAAACTATAAAGCTTTAAAAATATTTTTAACTTCATTAATGAATATATATAGTGCACACAATCTTCATAATTTATACCAACTTTAGTGCATTTACTATTTAAGTATTTATTTAAAATTGTTTTCTAATGAAAGTATAGTGATAAGAGTGAGTTTTGTAATGCACCTCACTAGATTTTTAATAAAATAAGCTTTTCGGATTCCAATGCCATTATCAAGCTATATTTACAAATTTGTCACATATAATAATAATTTTTTTTAATAACATCACTAAGGAATGTATCAATAGCATTTAAATGTTTTTTGAATAAATGCCAAACCTCATCGACCTTTAACCTATGCAACCTCTATTTTTTTTTAATATATTTATTTTTCTTTAAAGTGAACTTCTAATTAATTTATAAAATTAACGAAACGATGCCATTGTAACAAAGGAACTAAAGAATTGGTTAAATATATACAGCTCAGATTTTTTAATTAACTAATTAGAATTTCACTTTACACAAAAATAAATAAATACTACATTTTTATTTTAAATATAATTATTATATATATGTTATCTAGATGTAATATATTCAAAAATGTATTTTAGAAACTCCGTAAGTTAATTAAGATAAAACCCAGCATTGCAACGCTCTAATAAGCCAGAGGTTTGGCAATTATCCAAAGAATTCTTATATAATTTTGGTGGACTCCTTAGTGATGTTATGAAAACATTTATTAATTTATGTGACAAATTTGTTAAAGATAGCTTGAAAATGGCTTTGGAAGCCGGAACGTTACTATGGTAGGGAAGTTAATAGAGAATTAGTTAAATATATATAGCCTAGATTATATTAGTAACTAATTAGTACATGCTCTTAAACAAAAAATAATAAATACTGACTGTGTTCTTACCTCACAATAATTATTACCTCCCTATAAAATAAATACATACTAGATTTTGTAGATATAATTGTTTTTATATACCTTAATTAGCTTTAATATATTCAACAATTTATTTTAGAAACTCCATAAATCATTTAAGAAAAAGCCCAGCTTTGCAGTTCTGATATCTATGCTCTAAAAGATTTAATTCGTTCGATAGTAAACTAAACAAGTCCATTTTCAATGTACCATGAAGGGTGACGTATAATAAGTAAAAATAAATTACAAAATTTAAAAGAATAGACTAAAAAGGCGTTGAATGATAGATCTCTTTCCTTAACTAAAAAGAGTAACTGAATCAAGTGTACTGTGGAAGTACTGAGAACTATCCTTCCCAATGAAAATTTTATTTTTTATATATTTAAACCATTTGCTGAAGGTCAACAAAAAGTTTAAAGAAAAATAGAATAAGCAAATTAGTTTGAATAGAAATAGGATTCCGATTGGAGTTAATTTCCTTCGATTTCACAGACTATCGGATGTCATCAGATGCTATTCGGCGAACCTTATCAGTGAGTATCTATCAATGGACCAGCTTTCACGATTCTTCGCTGTGCTAAGTTGTTGGAGCTCGATGACCACATCAAAGGCACCGCGGAGATCAAATGGTCACCCATGTATAAAAACTGTAATTAAGTTTCCTTCTCCTCTACTCTCTTCGAATAATGGGAAACTTGGTCTTTGATTAATAAATGGTATTTCATAATGAATCACACAATGACCATTTTGACAGGTATTTAAAATTTGTTGATAACAAGTAAAATTCACAATATACCACAACAAGCACTGTAAAAAAAATCGTATATTTTTTTATTGTTAATAAAATAAAAAAATATACGATTTTTATACAAACAAGACATCTCTGACCAGGTATGATGGTAAAAGGGAAATATTAAAAACTGTATTATTAAATATTAAAACTATTCTGTACCGCCAAACTAGTGTTGCCCAAATGCGAGACCGAGTCATGGTCTTGCAAACTCAGTCTTGGTCATGGTCTTGGTCTTGCGCAAGACTCTCGCAACAGTCTTGCAGTTACTTAATAGCTTATTACTATAGAGATATTACTGTATTTTTTTAGATAGGAGAAACCTAACTAAGCTCGAATGAAAAATTAGAGGAGTTAAATGCAAAAGTATATTGATTATACCAATTATTAACATATAGTAACTAAGATTGTCAAGTATTAGTAACTATTTTACCTTAATTTTTAATTTAAAACTCGATTTTTTTTTACCAGTCCTGGTCTTGGTCTTGCAACAGTTAGGCGGCCTTGGTCTTACAAAGTGCAAAACCGAGACCGATTTCGGACAACGCTATACTGAAGTTATGGTGGTTAATGGAACAACTAGCACTCACCAAATTTAATAATATTTTTCTCTTTATATTTTCATCCAAATTTATCATAATCTTAAGAACAAGCATATGTGATGTCATTGTAAAGAAAATTATGATTTAAGACATGAGGAAGAATCTAATAATTAATGAAATGAAATGAAAGACCTAGACCGATTTTGGGCAACACTACGCCAAACATTAATCCTTAAAAAGCACTGACAGTTTTTAAACATTTAGTACGGAACGATATTAGGTCTTAAGAGAATAAAATATGATCACCGCCATATTTCAACAATATTCCAAAGCGCATACGGATTAAAAGATTAATTCTGAAGTATTGCGTTATTTCGGAATCCCATGAAACCTCATTGTTCTAATTGAAATTATGATAAACTATGTTTACTTCCACCGAACCGTTAGATTATTTCTTGTTTTAGCTGCTCCAATAAGTAAAAGACAAAGGCTTCACATTCACACAACAGATTCAGCCTTTTCTTTATCCTCTTGACGCAGTCGACAGATAGAATCTTCCAATAAATTCCATCTTCAAATATTTTTCCGAATAATGATATTTTATTACTCTTGTTATGAGATTCAGGTAAAACCTAGCGGAAAGGGAGAGGGAGGGAGGGCAATGCTGGCATTAATCCTCCGCTCTCCCCCCTGGCCCGAAAAACTGTGTATAGTGCAAAAGGCGAAAAAGGGAAAAAAGCAATACAAAAAAAATGCATTAGGATGACAATAACTTCATGGATATGGAATCTGGCTTGTTCATAAGAGGAACATTATAAAAATGTAACATAACTTCAAAAGAAAGACATTCTTTAAAGCCTTTTGGAGGGCGCACTATGATAAAGAGATTTATGAACTCGGGATTCATGGATAGGCTTATAAGCAATATTGATTCTTAAACTGCTGGAAGGGAAGACGAAGATTTTAGGAGGAAATTTGTCCAAATTCTGAGTAATTGGAGAGTGGCTGCAAGCGAGTGTCTAAGGGAGGCTCATTAAGGAGAATTAGAGTCCACTTCTAGCTGTGACGCCAATGAGATAAAGAAAAAAAAGAAAAAGGAATAGGGACCAATGGAGAAAAAGGAACAGATCAAGCTAAAAAACTGAAGCTGATAATTAGACGAATGGAGCTAACTATATGTAGAAACCGAGTTCAATCAGAGCGGGACTAAACAGAACATAGAACATCTCGCTAATTGAATGGATCTGGGTCCGCCTAATGTAAAATGCTGGATATGCAGCAAATACATCCAAAATGCATGTATACAGCAATGTCCCTCGTCATTACTAATGGTCGAACCTGCTTATAAAGGCATATGGAAAATTAGAGTAATAATGTGTCACATAAATAACTACCCAACTAGAGAACTTTGCACTCACTTCTCTGAGGATAGTGTCCACTATGGTAATGGTGCTCAAATATTTATGCCCGAAGCTTTATATGGGTTTGAGGAAAGTCGTTAATATAAATATTACAAACACCATCATGATCTAAAGTAGTTCAAACGAGATATATGGTTGAGAAATCATATGTCCCATTTTGCACAAAAGATTTACACAGCCTAAGTCTTAACACAACTTTGGAATTTTCATGTAAAATAAAAAGATAGATATGTAGTTGCATTTTTATATATATGAGAGATGCAAGAATAGAAATCCTGAATATTAGAAAAATTTATCTAAAATTTCAATAATGTAAACGAAACTTTAAAGTGTATTAATTTAATTTAATAATGTTTATTTACGAAAATAGTTATATTTTCCAATTTTTTTTTCTCAATACATTTGTTTAGATTATTTTTAATTCAACACAATATATTACATTAATTTCTTTCGATTCAAACAAAATATTTATAAAATCCAAATTACTTAAAAGTTATTGGTTTTATTTTTCAAATTTCCTAATTCGTTCTCCCTCTTTTATATCCACAGATAGTGTAATAAGAGGAGGAACAAGCCGTGTTCAGAGTTCCTTTTTTCTATGTTTAGGGTGTTATTTTTCTTTGTTAGGGGTTTACTTTTCTTATCTTTATGGATGGCCTCGAGATCTCCTTTTGTAAATACATTTTTAGGGTGCTCCCAGTGGATAGTTTCTCAACAAGTGGCTTCAAGTTATTGTATTCTTTTGTTCACATTTACTGAATGTATTTTTATTTGTAAATATCATGAATAAAAAAAAAAATAAAATCTTTATGTTTATGTTTATTTATGTTATATACTTTTAGTTTTCAATATTATTATTTAGTTATTGTATTGCTTTTGTTTCGTTTTATTTATTTATATCTTCTGTAAATATTGTGTGAATGAACTATTTCATCATTGCAATTATTGTCCTTATTGTGATAGAATGTTATGATACTCAATAAAATAGATTCTAACCCCTCTCCCCCCCCCCAAAAAAATAAGTCTCTAAGTAAAATGTTTTCCCACAATTTTCATAGTTAGTTGCTGGTTTTCAAATCTAATCTAAAACTTCTCAACTTTAGACAAAGTTTTTAATTGGGATTTTGCGTATGTACATTTGAAACTAGGACTTAAGTGGTTGATTAGCCTTATAGATTAAAAAAAAATAGTTCCACTAGAACACGTCTAGACCAACAATATGATTCTAAACAATCAAAATAAAATTGGTACGAAAATTTTAATATTTTTTTAATTTTCAAACTTTTTAAATTTTTCTCTATCCCATTATTACCGTAATGTCTTGTTTAAATTTTCAAGGTCTTTTATCATATCTGATAATTATTTATTTATTTTTTAATGTGAATTTTCTTTGTTCAATTAATATTTATACTATCTATATTATATTATCTGTATTATTTATATTTCCTAGAAAATTTGATGTATAGGCATTAGCTGCGAGTTTGCTTCAGTTGAGCTTTCATTTGTTTTGTTTTTTTAATGAATATAGTTCTATATCATGCGAACCAGTTCCAAATATTTAAAATAAATTATGCACAATTTGCGTTTAAATCGTATGAAACATATTAAAAGACAGTAAAAAAAAAGTTTATTCAAGACTTAGAGAAAGATATGATAATACAAATAATTTCGGTCCCTAATGATAGGGATTCTATTTGTCTTAAAACATCGCCTGGCACCTCGTTGCTCTGCGTGGGCCTGTGTCAAATTGGAATTGGTGATGTGGGGCTGTGCCAAGTTGGAATTAATCCAGCAACTGCTTTGTCTTCTTGTCTTAGCTTAAGATTTAATCGTATTGGATATAATATGCATTGCTTGGTAAAAAAATGTGTGTAGAGGTATTTTTTTTCTATCTGGTTATAATATTCAAAAATAAAATCACTTAACTTCAAATTATCTTTTTTCGAAGAGCAAGAAAACATCACAAAAAACACGCCCAACCAAGAAAACGACGCGACATGGGAGTGAAGGGAAAAAAATATCATAAATCGATTATCTAACCGACCTCATATCTCAAACTATTTAAAATATATTGTTATAAGTATATCCATGGTAAGAAATTAACTTAATTGATGCTATAAGCTGATTCAATCTCTTAATTTTAACTACGTGATCAATGATTCTTTATTTACAGTTATTCAAAAATACTGGCATTTGAGATGAGAAATTCTATTCTTTTAACTAAACTGATCCGCAACGATTCAAACATTGTGTTGAATAGATTCTTATGAACAATTATTCTATTTATTCTATCCATCTTCTTTTTTCCTTGAAAAAAATTGTTTATTTAAAAAAAAATACGAACATTCTCAAACCTTATGGTTATTCAGGCAAGAACATGGTTTTTTTTTTACTGATTGAAATTCAAATTCCAGATTCACGTGTATAATAATAAAAAGATTTGAATATTGTTAGTAAGATAGAAGTTTAAATTGGGCAAGAAACATTTTTTAAATTTTAAATATTAGATTTTGGGTTGTGCATATAAATTGTAAATGAAATGAAAAATAAGTTTATTATAGTGGGACTAATGTTCCTTTAGAAAATAAAAAATATATAAACTATGATAGTGTGGCCGCTCATTAAATTAAACATTTACAAACATATTGATATCTCCACCTAATTCTTGGCTTACATCGACCAACATGTGACGTATGTGAAAATGCTAATCTGACAGTTGAACACATATTCCAGTGCAAAAAGTTCCGGAAACAGCACATCGAACTCCAAATTGACAAGGTACCGTACAAGGAAAACACTGGTATTGAAAAAACGCTGAAGTACATTCGAGAAATAAAATTGATAAGTTATATTTAAGAAGAACGATCGTCGCTAATGACCTTAGCAGTCGATGCGACGTTAAAAAACAACAAATAAAAAAACATATTGAAAAAAATATGATATTATTTTATGCATAATATTAAAGTAGAGGTTATGATTGTGGAAAAAATCTATATATACTTAAAACTTGTTTTTTGGAATTTGAATCTCTAAAGTCTTACGAAATGGTAGAATGATCAATATTGGAAGATCCACTTTCTAGTGAAAACGATTACACGTTATTTTATTCATTTTTAAATCTTACACCTAATTGGAGTTAGATTTTAATGAAAATATTCAGTTAATTTTATTTATTTTCTTATATCTAGAAGTATCAACCATGACTATACATACCTGAGGTTCGCTGCCTCAGGGCCGTACTCCCCCCACCCTACGAGGGGAGGGAAGGTGAGCGTGAAGGAGTACAGCCAGACGGCCATGACCAAGAGGATGGCTGTCTTCCTCGTGAGCTGCCCGTGGCTCACCGGCCGGCTGATGATGAGGTACCTCTCTAGGGACAGAAGCGAGAGGGTACCGATCGAGGTGATACCTGGATCATGTACAATACTTCATATCATTGTTATAATGAAATAACAATTCTAAATATGTTTAAATAAACAAAAATATAATGCAGTCACAGAGACCTCAAAAAATGGATAAATATAAAAATAGTAAAAACACATTTTTTTACTTTGTAACTTTGGGAATGCGGTAAACACACTAAAATTCCTAACTGCTATGCGGTGAGCCAAAAATTAAGAGGGCACATATGAAGTCACTTTTTTTTCTGATGGCTCTTTTTTTTTTTTTTTTTTTGGATTCCGCCATGAGTCTTCTAGCATCCCAGTATACCTCTGATATAGAAGAATTCAGAGTTCGTATTTCTGACATACATGATTCCTATATGCGCCGTATCCATTTTTGCAGAGATGTTGGAATCCACTATCTTTATTTTAAATAAATGTTTTTTTTTAATATCATGGTCACTGTTCATTCTAAAATTTGCTACTGCTTCTCTTCGTGATTTATTGATAGGGGTGTGACCTCTTTCTCAAGTAACATGGCTAATAGTTTGTCGCAAGCAGCACTTGTCTATTCCTCAAGCAGTTTGTTCTGTAGACATTTCTCGAATTACTTGCTTTATGGCATTTACTTGTTCTCGGTCTAGGCTTTTGTAGCTCCCTCCTTCGCTAAAGCGTCCGGTGTCATATCCCTGTAGTCCACAGTGTCCTGAGGTCCATTGCAGCACCACCTCTGTCTCTTCTTCAACAACAGTTCTTCTAAAATTACTATTTTTCCGTTTATATTTCTACCAATCTACTTAGAGCCGATTATTTTTTTCTTCTTTTTTATTTTTACTTTGTTTGTATCAGGGAAACATTTACAAGAGTCTTAAAAATAAAGACGTTCTATACACAGTTGATAACATTTACAAGATTTATGTTTGTTTTTTTCACTGCCTTGTATAGTATTATTTATATTGATGGTAAATAATCGCTCAATCTGAAAAAAATGATCTAACCCAAGTTTTTGTCTTTATTTGACTAGCCAACTCGTTATCTCTTCATGCTACTTGCACGGATGTCTCGAAAAATATGTGAGATAGCGAAAAAATAAATATTATCACTCTTTTCGCAGATTTTATAAACTTTAATTTTTTATAGAAAGTCTTTACCGCTGAAACGCATATTTTCCCTAATATAAGAACCGAAAAAAGTGTCCTGCTCGGTACAACTCATCTTTGGCTCACAACTTAGAAGTGGAAACTTTCAATATGTTCACCTCCATACTTGACCAAAAACAGTCCCAAAGCCAAAAATTGGTATTTTGTATTCTATAATCATTCATTGACCGGACTACTGAACGATTCTAGCAGTAATTAAAAATAAATTACTTACCTTGCAAGCTAACTACCATTTTCGAAATCTCGTTTAACTCATATTAGAGCCGACAATGCGATTCACGAAGATGCCCTTAAGGAGCATATTGTCGATGCTCCAAACCTGCACAAACCGCTCACAAACCAAGTCTTCTCCAATTTATTGATATTCCAGTCGGTGTTTGCAGTGCAGCCTTTTTCTTAATACTGGCACGACATCGCAAAGATATTTAAACAAAAATCGCATTAAGTTTTTTAGACTAATTCGTTAGATTCGTTAGACTAATCAATCCATAAGTGATCATCCATGTAATTATGCATGAGCTAATGTATATGAAATTAGAATTTTTCCATCGAAAAAGTCGAGTTAATTCGAGATTTAAATTCAAGTGATTAAAAACACATAACATTGAGCTATTTAAACAATAAAAAAGGTTAATATTCAGCTAAAAACATTGAACAACCGTGGGGCTGTGCGGTGGAGACTGAAAGAGTGGCTTAAGTCCACTGTAGCGTAACGTAAATGGATTTTACGTATTTTAGCCTAATACGATACTCTTAAACTTCTCTCTCTCTCTCTCTCTCTCTCTCTCTCTCTCTCTCTCTCACTCTCTCTCTCTCTCTCTCTCTCTCTCTCTCTCTCTCTCTCTCTCTCTCTCTCTCTCTCTCTCTTATTTATATAAAAAAAAAGTTAAATTTTGAATTTTTGTATTTAGAAACTCGAGAGTATCCTAGTTTGAGGTATTCGATTTTCGGAAACTTCTCTAAACTTCATCAGTAAACGGAATTTATTGTTTCGACATTGTTTGATCTGATTCCCATAAAATTTGACATACTTAATTGAAACATTGTGCTACCTTTTATATTGTATAGATGCTGTTGTTGACTGTTGAACTGAGAGCTCAATTGATTTAATATCTCTGATTCTGAGAACTCATTAGTTCAGGCATAAATGAGTTATATAATTGCAAACAAGCATTCCCTGTCAAAAGGTCATAAATGACTTCACCAAATTTCCAAAATATAATAAAATTCCGAATTTCATCGACCTTATTGTTAAATAATACCTAATAGCTTAGCTGACTGAATTTTTATGTTAAATTAGACATTAAGTGGAGACACTTGTGGAAACGCCACTTAAGAGGTTATTGCATAACTTAAATTTTAATAATAAGCATGCTCTTGAACTATAAATATTTAACCTTTTGAATATTAATCATCAATAGTTGAAATAAATGTTCTTCAGTTCCTAAAACACGTATTAATAAGTCTGAAATCGAAAGAAAAAAAATACAGAATTTATTATTATTTTAATTCATAGCTATTTTATAAAAACAAAGTCAGAATATTTTTAATAATAAACAAAAATAAATAACATATATTTATATGTTGATATTGATATCCAGGATGGTTGACAGTTAATGAGGTAAACTCTTTTTATTAAATGGTTTTATTCTAACTATTTTTACTATTAAAACTATAACAATGAAATGCTCTTAACTATACAATAAATAAATTATTAATCTGTTTAATACACTTTAACCATTTCTCCACCTTAAGTTAGATTTTCTACATGTTTAAGAAATAACTAAATGTCCTCAGGAACGGAGAACCCTTGTAATTACATGGCTTGCCAAACCAGTCACCGCAGGGTTTGTGGCTGTAATGAAACGTGTGGTCAACAGCTGTAATTCATCACAACCTTTATTTTCGTATTTAACGACAAAACTGTTATTCAATTTAAATTAATATGTCAGTTTAAAAATTGTAGTGTTCATATAACGATATAGATTTTTCTTAATGACAACTTCTTTAGACGCATTTCGCACGGTTTTTTTTTTTTTTTTTGCTTTGAGTGTGCTTAGATTAAGCCGTCCAATTCGGCTGGAGTCGATTAATTGAAGTGTTTTGTCTATGGATTAAAATTATTCAAAAACTAAAAATCGGACCTACATATTGTTAGTGAGAGAAATATTCATCATCTTAGTAATGAGCTTTTACTCAAACTTTTATCTTAACGCGACGCCGTGCTAGAGAGGAAAAAAGGAAAAAAAAATAGTGTCGAAAACCAAGCGAAAACGAGTTTTATTGAATATATGAATTAAAATATTTCAGAAACCAAAAATCAGACCTGCATACTGTAAGTGAGAGAATTATTCAACATTTTATCCTCTCTTTAATGGGCTATTGAACATAATTGTATCTTAGCACGACGCCATGTTAAAAAGGAAAAAAAAATAATTCGGAATATCAAATTATGACTACTTTTGTTTTTTTTTTGTTTTTTTTTTATTTATTTATACATGATATTTACAACTGTATTCAAAAATTAAATACATTAAGTAAATTTGATAACAGAAAATAAAAACATGAAATGACTTGTTGAGAAACTACCCACTGGTAGCACTCTAAAAACAAAATGTATTTACAATAAGAGATCTCGAGGCCATCTTCTTTTCAGACGCCTCGGAGGGTTATCAGGAATAGAAGAGGAAGCAAGGTTAGAGACGAGAGGATTCGGATGGTTCTGAAGTTTATTATGGAAAGATTGGTATCTGGATTGGGCCAAATCGGAAACATAAGGAACATTAAGGTCATTATGGATTATTTTATTGGTGACAAAGTAAGGAGCATTGAGGATTTTCCGAAGGATTTTGGATTGTAAGGATTGGATACGAGAGGAATTTGATGGCTTAGTGGAGCCCCAAAGCTCAACTCCGTAAGTCCAAATAGGTCTTATTGTAGTCATGTATATAAGTCTTTTGTAATTTACTGGAAGCTTAGAGCGTTTGTCTAGTAAGTGTTGGAGTAGTCGGAAACGTCGAGCGGTTTCTTGTCGTTTCAGTCTGGTATGAGGATTCCAAGTTAGACGTTTGTCCAAGTGAAGTCCAAGGTATCGGATTTGTTCAACAGGGATAAGTGGGGTATTATTAAAGGATACTGTGGGACATGAGGTCATAGGTTTACGTCGAAGGGTAAAGGTGATTTGATGGGATTTATTAGAATTTATTTTAATCCTCCAGTTTTTACACCATTCTTCAAGGCTTGTGATGTGCGATTGAAGAGTTTGGGATGCAATGGTTGGGTCATTATTAACGGATAGGACACATGTATCATCGGCATACGTGGTAATAACAGTGTTAGGATGGGTTGGGATGTCAGCTGTATAAACTGTGTAAAGGATAGGACCAAGGATACTACCTTGAGGAACACCAGCGGACTGGGAAAAGAGGGATGAATAAGCATTATTGTGATTGACTTTTGAGTATCTATCAGTTAGATAGGAACGGATAATGAGGAAGTATGTAGGATGTAGGAATTTACGGAGTTTGTAAAGTAATCCCGGGTGCCAGACTCGATCAAAAGCCTGTTCTACATCGAGAAAGACTCCCGTGCAGTACATTCCGCGCTCTAATGCAGAGGAGACAACATCCACCACACGATGGCATTGCTGGATAGTGGAATGGGATCTGCGGAATCCAAACTGGTGATCTGGGATTATGTGATTAGAATCTAGGATTGGGTACAGGCGTTTTAGGATGAGTTTTTCTAGGACTTTTCCCATGATGGGTAAAAGAGAGATAGGACGGTAAGAGGATGGGTATTCTGGTGGCTTTTTGGGTTTATGTATCATTTTGATAATGGATAGTTTCCAAGGGTCGGGAAAATATGTTGATCGGAGTACAGCATTATATATATATGTAAGGAATAGAATGGCTTTCCGAGGAAGTAGTTTTAGGATCTGGGATGTAATTAGGTCGTGTCCAGGAGCTTTGCGGGAAGGTAACCTGTGAATGATGTTGGATATTTCTGAAGGATGAAAGGCTTTAGGAGGAGGAGTCATTTGGAGTGGGATATCCAGTTCTGCTTCAATACATTCAAGGTGATTTGGGTTAAGAATATCGGGATGTGGATTAAAGGTTTTAAAGAGGTGGTGGGCAAATATTTGGGATTTTTCTTCGTCGGATTTGGACCAGGTTTGGGCTTCAGTGAGTAGTGGATGGTTGCAGTCCTTAAATTTCAGGAGCCTTTTAGTGGTCGTCCATAGTGATTTATCGGTAGGTGTAAGTTTTTCAGTAAAATTTAGTAAATTTTGAATTTTGTATTTTCTTATTTCTGATTTCAGTTTGTTAGTCAGTTGGGTGTAATGCGCTTTATCTGTCGGGTATCTAGTTCGATGCCACTTCGATCTTGCTCTGCGTTTTTCCTTTAATAAGATGCGAATATGCTGTGGCAAGTTAGTATTTTGTGGTTTGTTAATCTTATTGATAAAGGTATTATTATTTATACTGTCTGTTATTGTTGATGTCAGTTTTTCTATGGCACCATTAATGTCTTCTTTTGTCTTTAGCGGAATTTTGAGGTCAAGTTTGTTTTCCAAATCATCACGAAATTTGTCCCAGTTTACTCGTCCAGTGATCAGTTTGGGAGGTGATGGTTTAGGAGCAAAGTCAGAATGTAATGAAAGCAGAACCGGACTATGGTCTGAAGAAAGGTCATCCAGGGATTTGATTATAGTTTGGGAGGAGGAAATCTGGGAGGTGATAAATATATCCAGGATATCGGGACGTTTTTTGAGGGATGTTGGCCAATAAGTAGGACTCATGGGCGAGAGGATTGAATAACTATTAGAAGATGAGAGACGGGAAAGGATGTTACCGCGGGAGTTGGATGTTCGACAACCCCACCGTTGGTGTTTAGCATTGTAATCTCCTCCAGCAATAAAGCGCGATCCGAGGGATTGGAACAACGTATCAAGGAGATTAAAGGAGAGGGAATTACCAGGAGGACAGTATACAGCTGAGACTGTGAAATGGAAAGGGCGAGTTGAAAGGATTAAAGAAGTTGATTGAATGGCGTCAGTTGGAGTGGAAGGAATAAGGGAATGGGGTAAAGATTTATGTATAAGGATGCAAGAACCGGCGTGGGCAGTGTTGTCTGGATGGTCAGATCTATAAGTGATGTAGTCTCGTATGTGAAAATGTGTCCGTTTTGTGAAATGCGTTTCAGTCAGTAGAGCTATATCAATGTGATTGTCATGAAGGAATATGTCAAGTTCGTCACGGTGGTTGTGTAGTCCGTTAGCATTCCATAAAAGGATAGTTAGGGGCTTTGTGCTCATCGAGGGAAATTAAACGGAATTTCGGTCAGGATTCTGGTTAGTAGAGTGATAAGAGGTTTTATGGTGTTTTGGAGGTCCAATAGGAAGGATGATAGAATGGAAGTTAGATCAGATGGATGTTGATTGTGAAGTGGATTTAGGATAGGTTCAGGTGGCGGGTAAGGAGTGTTAACTGAGAGTGGGATTCGTTGTTGTGTACGAGGTGGGACTGGATTCGACGATACTTGTGCTGGGTTTTTTTTCTGGGCATTAGGATGAGATGGGTGCGATTGCTGTGGCGGTAATTTGACTCGTAGAGGTAGATGATGAGGGGGAATTTGCTGACGCGGAGGATGAAATATGAGAGGATTGGGAGTATGAGGTTTAGCTTGGGAGGCCTGAGGCGCCTGGCGTCGAGGCTGCTGCTTCTTGATGGTGGTATGGGTGCTAGTTTTGGTAGATTCCTGTTGAGGATGGGCGATTTCAGTTGAAGTAGTTGGTTCTTGTTGTGTTGAATGGGTAGTTTGTTTTGGCAACTCAGGAAAATTTGTAATATCAATTTCTGGTGGCTGGGTGTAAGTTTCTTTATTTAGTTGGCTGCACTTTAAGGCTATGTTATGAGTTCTTAACTTGTAGTATTTTTTATATACTATGCATCCTTTATAGCTTGCAGGATGGTCTTCGCCACAGAGAGCACATTTAGGAGGCTGGTCTCGAGGGATCTGACAAGTGTTAGATGCGTGTGGCCCGGCACATCTAACGCACCTCGCTTGATGATGGCAATAGGTCTTTGTGTGCCCAAGTCTTGACACTTGGAGCATTGAACTATGACAGGTTTTTGTCTAGGCTCTTCGAATTTTACTGTGGAATACACAAGCCTCTTAACTTGAAATATGTCAATGTTATTGCTTGCAGGCTCCAAATCAACGAAAAACAGTGGCAATGGATATTTTTGCGTTGGATGTAGGACGCATGCTATATGCCTAACGTTATGTCCTATTTCCTCTAGATCAGATTTGATAACGGATATGGGAGTGGTTGAGTGCAAGCCTCTCAATACCACCCGATATGCCTTTTCTTGTCTCAGTTGGTAACAGTGAAATTCATATTTTTTAGTTGTAAAATAATTTATCAGAGTTTTATAATTTTCTTTAGAGCTCGTGTTAATCTTAATGTCATTAACCCTAGAAAAACAGCGGAAACTGGTTTGTCCGATAAGATTGGCAATTTCTTGAACGAATGATATAAAATTTTCAATTTTAGAGACAAAAATAGGGGGCGGCTCGGGGTCAGTAAAACCTTGAGGTGCCGGAGGCTTGTTAGGTGAGTTACTACCAAGATCAAAATTATTGCTGGCTGTGGTATTTGGTGCAGTTGGAGCTGTTTTTGTGATGTTTGATTTGCTTCTAGTTCTGGGTGGTGATTTATTTTGCTCGGCAGGCTGTTTAGATTTATTTTGTTCAGCTGTCTGTTTAGATTTTGCTGATTTATTTTTCTTCTTGTTAGGCGAATTGCCACCTGACCCAGGGGCAGAGTTTCTGTTACGTTTTTGAAGCGAGCGTCTTTTCAGATATTGCGAATCAGTTTCGCTAACCTCGGAAAATGGTGTCTCGTCCTCTGAATCTTCACATGAAGATTTCTCGTCCAAATTCATATCTTCCATTATGATAAGAAGAGAAAAGAAAGAAAAAAAATATATATATATACCTAAATATTAAAACTACAAAATAAGAATTTACGATCTATTAAAAAGAAGTAAAAAAAAAAAATTACAAACTCAGAAACAGAAATAAAACAAAACATTTCTGAGAATAAATAAACAAAGGAAAAAAATTAAATAAACTGTCTCTTGGAGAAGAAAAAAAAAAAAAAAAAAAAAAAAAAAAGGAGTTCTACAAGTCTTTGGTTTCGTACTGAGATCAGCTGACGGAAGCGAGCTAGTATACAAACCTTGGCCGGGAACTTAACGTAAATAAGATAAGAAGCAAGGCAATTAACAGCCACATGGGCTATTCAAACGAGCACTAATTTATCACTTCATTGTTAATAAATTGTAACTCACCTCTTTATCCGTGAACTTAAAAATGTTCAACTGTTTATAATGTCACTGTTAATCAATTATTAACACAGAGTTTTGACTAATAAGCACATAGCAAAGTAATAATCACAGAGCGAACTGAAAACTAAACTGCAGTAGCGGCCATGACACTTACTCTCCTACTTTTGTTGAAGATATGGATTAAAATATCTCAGAAACTACAAATTGGACTTGCATACTGAAAGCGAATGAATTGTTCAGCACTTCATCCTCTTTACTGGGCTATCATGTATAATTTATACTTCATTTTATTAATCTCATATTATTGATGTTTTCACTTCTATCCTGTCTAAAGTACACATTTTTTTTTTTAATGTTAATTTGCATAGGTCAATGAATATTTATATATTTTAACATTATATGATATTTGCACTTGCGCTCCAGCGCAACTAGAAAATTTGATTTATTAGGCATTTCTAGACCTAAGTTTTTTATGATAAATTTTAATTGTGATGGTAATCCTAACTTTACTTTAGCCGATTTTAATATTTTGTGCTTCTCCTCTTGCTCCTTAAAATGTGAAGTAGCAGTTTAAATGTCGAAAATACAATAAAAATTTATCAAACTAAAGTACTTTTTTTAATTATTAGAAATGTTCAGTTTGATGATCATGATTATGTCGACACGCTAAATAATGCGACTCAGCTAAGTTCAGTTATCTATGCATTTTTTTTTAAGACTATTAATATCACGTTATTAAAAAAAAATTTAACAATATTTTGAGGGTGCAGAATGTTAATTTAGTTAATTTAGATTTCAGATAATTAATAAAAATGAATTATAATGAGACCAAACAAAATACTAAGAAGATAATTGGGCTTGTTGTTCGCATGAAAAATAGTATCTAAAAATATGCTTCCTAAAATTCTAGAACAACCCGTATTCAATTGGTCCCTCTGAAAATAGTTGCTTGTTAAAAAAAAACCAACTATAAGGTTTTTTTTTAAATTTTTTATTTATTTTGTTATGATGAATTTTGATACTTTGTCCGTAAGGAAGAAAACTTTTTTATATTCACAGATTTTCTATCTGCAATAATGGTATACACTAATATACGTATGAAATATATCGTAATTAAAAAAAAACCAGACTTCTTCAATCTTATTAAAATAACCCGACACTAATGACCCGATATGTTGCCATTCCATAAACAATAAAATGTAACGTAAACCTCAACGACAATATTGAAAACAATTACCTTCTTAAATTTTTAAATAGTCTACATACAGACTACATCTATAAATATTTTAAAGAGAGTTATGGTTATTAATCTTATTTATGACATGAATGTATGCCAGTGAAGCAGTTGAAAGAAAAGCGCAAGAATCTTCTAGAGTCCTGCTTTTTCCCTCTGTAGTTGGAGAGACAAACCTGTCTTAGAGTTCCCTCCCTTAATTGTAAATAGTATATATAGGTATATTCTATTTTTTTAAATTTAATTATCTTTAAGTTATTTTATTTTTATTCATTGTATATACTTTTCTTATTATTATTTAGATGTTATTTTGCTTCTTTTTTTTTTTATATTTTCTCCATATACAGTATAAACGTAATCTTGCATCACTAGAATTATTTCCCATTTGACAGAATGTTATATTATTCAATGAAAAAAAGTATTATAAACAAGATTATAATAATAAAATTATATAGCCTGGTGTTCGTTATTTTCACTAACAAATATCCCCTGTATGTTTCATCTTCTGATGTTGGCAACCATTGGCAATCATTCTTGAAGAGACCTATAATTGTTCTGTTTCATCGTTTTTTCCTTTTCTCCAATTTCTTCTTTTATCCATTGACATTTCAATAAAACCTTTAGGCTATCTCATTTCCTACTACAATGGCTCTTTCTTTTCCAGTTGCCAAGATTCAATCTGTTTTCTGATTAAGTTAGCTGACATGTTGCAACACAGCTTGGGATTTCTTGATAAAAAACCTCTTGCCGTGGGTAATGAAAGCATCACTTTATTTAATACCATAGAGATAATCAAAGATTGCCTATTGTTATTGAAAGTAACTATTCATTTCATCGAAACACTTTTTTTTCGATTTAAATCAATTTTACTCGATTTTACAAACGTCGAACGATTCCTTGAAGATATTCTGTTTAATTGGAATGAAAAAGTTCACACCTCACTCACTTCACACACCGTATATTCCGACCGTTTTGTCCAATTATTTTCTCCTCGTGATATTTTTGCGTGGTTCTGTATTCTATGGGACAAGGATATAATTTCCATCATAATTTTTGTATGTTTACCATGCCTTGATACATCGATTAATTTTTCTAAATTGATTATATTTTAACCAACCACATAGTATTATTAACATGCTATCACATCACTTTATTCTGAATTATTACATCACTTCATCTTCTTTCCTAGAGAATCTGTAAGGTTTTTATTGGAACACTGTCTTCAAATAGGTTGCACATAATAATATAATAAACTTAAAGTAATTTCAAATTATTCCTCTAGGTAGTTTATGCAATATTTTGTCATCAAATCTTAATTTACTCCTTTAATGACAATAGGGACTCGAAGCATATCAGACAAGGGAATATACAGTGAGATAAACAGCACAAAATTTTTTTATAATTCAGAATTTCGATTTGATAAAATTTAAAAATATATTTCCAAAAAAAAATTGTTTATCGGTTAAAAATTTTCGATCTAAAATGCTTGACCATGAAATATAAGACGATTAGATTAAATCAATATTTATTTTCAAATTCGACTCGTGGATAATATGTTTGTAATATTTTTCTTATTTAGGTATTATACTGAGTAAACAAAATTAAAATAAATTTTATTTACATTTTAGTTACAGGTTAAACGATTTAAAATGTAAGAAATCTTGAAACCACTAAAAAAAAATAAATGTGATTTCGCCTATTCCAGTTAGAGATCCTATACGAGTATATTGAATAGCATAAGTGAATTACATTTCAGCATCAATTTGTCTTTCTTCAACTTTACATAGTTATTCATGAAAGAAACAATTATTCTAGATTCATTTATAAAACAAAATTAGACTTATACATTTCAGTTCTTGAAGCTCATTCCGGGAGACTTAAATACTTTTAAATTTTAAGAATTTTTTTTTGGTAAATATAACTTTTTATTAACTTGAAATTTTTAATTTATTGAAATCCTTTTCTTGATACATAAGCTTGGTGTAAACTATTATAGAATGTGGATTTTTATTTTGTTCCAACTATTTCTATCTTTAATAGCTGTACTATACATTGAATAGCTGAAATTTAAATCCCGCTTGTCCATATTGGTTAGGTATGTAAATGTATTTAGTTTCAATCTAATTTTTAGTTTTGAATATCTTGAAAGATTATAAAACTTACCGATACAATATCGCTAATTATACAGTATTGATTGTAGTTTTTTTTCTCTATATCCTTATTGCTTCTTCAAACCTAGTCCAACATTAACTGTAAAGCAATTGTTCCTGAATATATAAATTTTTAAAATTCATCAACGTGATTTAGACGGTATAAATATAACCAATTTTTAAAGATAAGATCGTATATGAATAATTATTAAATGATCAATAATTAATGAAATAATCAAATATAAAATTACCTAGAATGGCCATGAAGAATCCATAGATTATGCACATAGTCTTTCCGAATATCCATGTTTTCGCAACAGCTGAGACAAACGTGAATGGATTTCCCAAAAGAGAGACAGAAAAATCCGACATAATCAAATTCAAGAGAATGTAGTTGAGTGGTGTCCAGAGCTAAAACATAAAAAAAATGGATTAATGCACAAAAGGGCAAATTTTATTTCTGGTGTTTCGAGACTACCAAAAATGTACAAATATATATATTTTTTTTTTTCGAATAGCAAAGTTCTTAACTTTTTCTTATAAAGATACATTTTCCTTCTATAATTATTTAATTTATGGATTTTAAATGGGACAAAATTTATCAACTTATTACGGTGAAATTATATGAAGATGTTTTATTAAGTATCATTTTCAACATTAGAAATGAGTTGGAAACTCAATTCCAAACATAGCAGAAGTGAATTAAAAATCAGATCGCTCAGTAACTTTGTTTAACCAAAATATATAATACATCTTATTGCTTTAATTTAAGTCTTGATTCAGTTAAAAATAATTTTCATTACCAAAACTTATATAGAAACAGAAAATAAAATATCGCTTGACACTAGAAAGATAACCTATGTTTTTACATAGTATACAGGCAAACATTAATGGCTATCATATTACTATGAGAGTGACAGAAAATGAATGAATAAAATTATTGTTGTAGCCAACAATTTATACTTATATACTATATAATTTAAAATCGACGTTTTGAAAAAAAATTATATGGGATTTAGTAGAAACTAAAAGAAGACTTAAACTTTATTTTCAGCTTGACACACGAAAAATAAGTATGTTATATATGTCGTTATGTTTTATAGCAACTGAAGTAGGCTTAACTTTATAAAAAAAATCTAGTGGGCGCAACACACAACTTTCACTTACCGCTCAACTTTGAATAGAAATTATTTTCTGGCCATGTTGGACTATTATAAAATTTTTGATTGCATTTTTAACCGAGCTAAAGGTAAAAGCTTACAGCTAACAAATCATAAATACCATTAAATTAACAAAAGGCCTATTTATTAAATTACTGGTATATTATGGATTGTACGATCCCTTGATTATAGATTGTACGACTATTAGTTATTTTAGTAGACTATTAAACTGTTATTTTCCATTGCAAAGTTTACGAAACGGAATTAAGGGATTTGCATTGTCTGTCATAGACAGATCAAAAGTTGTCATACTAATTGTGAGTGGATACTGTTATAATATCACAAATTGAAATTTCATCAAACTATTCACTATTTTAATTTTCTAAAAGGTTACTAGATGATTTTTTGTAATAAACAGACGATAGGTACCTAAATATTTAAAGATAATATCAGATCTGGAGTTATTAAATTTCAGTAAATATATTTAAGGTTATAAACGTATCCATGAAATATTCTTATATTTCACTTCTTCTTCCACACAAGTATGATGAAATAGTAGTGGATATTGTTGGAATATCACAAATGGAAGATTCATCAAGTTATTCACGAATTTTATTTTCTAAAAAGTTAGATGACAATATTTCTGAAGAAACGGATGTTGATACTTAATTATTTAAATATAATATCAGATATAGAATTATTAAACTACAGTAAATGTATTTAAGGTTATACACAAATGCTTTATACATCCATGAAATGATTTTATATTTTACTTTTTCTTTCACACAAGTACAATGAAATAGTTTATAAACAATGTCATTGCCTTGATTAGGTGGATTTTAAATACTTTTTTCAAACTTAAAAACATTTTAAAAGTTTACCTATAGTCAGTAAATTTCATTTAATATCCTTGGAAAAATGTGATTCACGATATTAATTTTAAAATATTATTATTTATAATTTGTTTGCCACTCTCCGTTAACTTCTACAACTTCATATATTAGATATTGTTTTTTCTAAAATTCTCCGCTTCCCAACGATATATTATACTTATACCTTCTGACCGGTATTTCCGGAGATTCATTTTCAACCTGTATAAGCATTTTTATTTTTTCTCCTTTATTAACTTATCAAATTTATTCAAAAATTATATTTACCAGTTTTTCGTAAATCTAAAAAATGTGAGATGATTAAATTAAAAAAACAAAACATATTAAAGGTACTTTAGAGAAAGACGTATATGAACATTGGACATTTAAGCCCTGTAAAGTGACATCAATGGGGATAAGACTTAATTGATATTAAGGACCACTTAATTATTCGATGATAAACCGAATTTAATCAAAATCGTTAGAGCCGTTTTTGAGAAAATTGTGAAAATGTGTTTCAGCGTTGATATAAAGTGGCACTTCTGATTAACCGATTTTAAGGAAAACGTTGCTGTCACATCTAAGGCATATACCTATCTTAAATACTTAACATCAGTTTCGTACGACTTTTCGTTTTTAAGCTAGACTGCTAACATACACACAGACCATTTACGTTACCTGGTTATTTGGACTACGGTTACCCCAAAACGTGTGTTTCCGTTTCCAGATTCAAAAAATTTCTCGATCGCAATACATACACTTACTATATATTACCCATATAAGTAAGTGAAAGTAATAAGGGGACATATGTATGTCCATATAGGTATATGGAATGCCATGGTATATATATGCAATATGCCAGTGTTACTTACCTTCAAAAATAAATAATATTATTATATTTTTTTATAAATATTGTAAATCCTTGTACATATGCTCATTGAAAATCATACAAATGTATATAAATTATATGTGTTAAATTAAAAAAAAAAAAATTAGTCAAGAATATGAAATTAACTCTAAGTAGTGTAACTATCGATGCCATTATCTATGAATAAAATGATACAAGAAAATTAATACTTGTAAGATGGTAAAAGCGTAATAATTTCAAAAGGTTTATAAATTTAACAATACATTTTAAAGTTCCTTAACTCAGCACTGGACTCATCGTTCTAAACTGGGCGAAAATATGTAAGCGACGAGTTTGGGCCATATATATATATATATATATATATATATATATATATATATATATATATATATATATATATATATATATATATATATATACATATATATTTCCCCTTTATTTTTTTATTTAGACATATAATAATCTGTCTTGTAGACAATAATTATAGTGATATATGAACACATTCACACTATAATCCTACTATTAAGTGTGATATGACGATGTTCGAAGCAGTCAGAACTTTATTCCAAAATTATAGCGTAAATTTTTATAACTTCCTTAATAAGTTAAAGGAACTCATTATTCATTTGAAGATGCAGTTGAACTTTTGATTTATCAAAGAGATATAACAATTATCTCAGAACTGCGACTGGACTGAGGGAGAAGTACAAGTATTGGGTACATTGTTTTATTTTTTACTTCTTTATTATTTTCTTAAGAGTGTATCAGTGCAAATAGCTTTAAGTGTCTCCTCATAGTATTAATTGTTTTGTATATAGTTTCGTTTGTTTTGTATATAGAATGTTTACCTTATAGTTTCTTTACATTATTTATTTTTTTCGATTGATTTTATTTTGGCCAGATGTAATATTTTTATTTTGTTCTATTTTATTATTCTCAAGGAACTGTGTCCCAGAATAAAATTATTTTTCTATTCTATTCTATTTTATTGTTCAAAGTAGTGCGTGTATAGAAATAAATAAAGAAATTTAGTAATTTTTTAACATAATTTGACAATTACTGAACATTTATGTCATTGCTTATACTATATAAATTAAGAGTCGGTTAATTTAGGAAGCAGTAATATTTCTTTTATAATTTGAATAGTAACTTATTTCTGCATTGCAGCATAAAAGTTTCTATTACTTTCTTAAATAGTTTAACAATCTTTATTGCTTAGTAGATATCAAGAATATGACAGTCGTTAGTCAAATATATGAAGTTAACTCGAAGTAGTGTCATTTTATCTATAGATAAAATGACAAAAGAATATTAATACTGGCAACATAGTAAAAGTAGGTATAATAATTTTAAATTTTAATTAATTTTTAAATAATCAAATTTTAATAATACATTTTAAAGTTTCTTAACTCAGCGCTGAATTCATCATTCTAAACTGGACGAAAATATGTCACCGATGAGTTCAGCGCTGAGTTTAGGAACTTGGCCTATTTATTGTTAAAATTATAAACCTTTTAAATTATAATACTATTACTATCTTACAAGTATGAATATATCATTTAATTCAAAGACATGACATCGATGGGTGCACTACTTTGAGTTAATTTCATATTTTTGACTTATTTTATTTTTAAAAATCTTTAAAACATACAATTTATATGCATTAGTATTATTTTCAATGAGCATAGGTACAAGGATTTAAAACATTTAAACAAAGTTAAAATAATATTATTTATTATTGAGGAGTGGTAACACTGGCATATTGCATCGTCACTTCAGTTCAGTGCCAGCTGTGTACCGATGCGCTTCGTTAACTATCATAGTAATTTAAAATGACTGCAATATATATAAGTCTATTGCTGTTAATAAGAACTTTACAAATCTTTAAGAAAGTAACGAGAAAGCTTCTCAGTTATTTCAAAATAAGGTACTGACGAATTAATTAAATGTTTGTTTTTAAATTAAAAATGCCTCAGTGAATGAAATTATAAAACTAATAAAATGTACATAAATAATTAT
Organism: Nezara viridula; assembly: GCA_928085145.1. Classification (NCBI taxonomy): domain Eukaryota; kingdom Metazoa; phylum Arthropoda; class Insecta; order Hemiptera; family Pentatomidae; genus Nezara; species Nezara viridula. The sequence goes on along the minus strand of OV725081.1, from coordinate 25,454,599 downwards.
CAATCCTTCTATGACTTTTTATTAGAGAGAATGAATGCAAATTAAAGTATTCTCTAAGAAATCATTTTTTAAACAAAGGACTGTACATGTCTGTGCCAGTGCGAAAATTGTACTTCGCCCTCACGCCATAGTCAGCTGTGAACCAATGCATTCCGCTATAATGAAATTTATTCATTATTGTTTATTTTTTATTCAACTGTTTATTCATTTTGAAAAATATTAATTGTAACTCCTAACGAATTATTACGTTTTAGCTATCTGAGAAAGAAACACAAATGTTTCTATGCGTTATGTAAATGAGGTATTGATAAAAATTCCAAATAAATTATTATTTATTATTAACAGTTCGATTAACCAATTATTAATACGCTTATATATCTGTATAACTTCAAGCATGTACATAAATTCAACAACTTAACTAAATGTAACATAATTTTTAAATAAATGTTTCGACAATTTAACAATTGTCTATGAAGTGGAAGAAAATAATTAAAATTCTCTATTTTTCTACACTGTACTACTTAGAACACAAAAGTACCATACTTTATTTACTTCTATTAGTATTTGTCGAAGTTTCAGGTTTTTACCTATCCACATCTTTCTATTTATTTAATTGTTTCTATAAATCTGAAGTAAAACTGCATCTACAAATAAATCATCATTTTAAAACTATTTGAGAAAGGAATTGAAATGTCTTTCTGATGTTTAAAAATAAGATTCATTTTAAAATTTTGTTAAGTGTTACTGCCTATTAAATTACTAAATGATTGATATATGTATGAAGAATGTTGAGAGTAATTATTTAGATGAAGATGTGTAGGTTACGCCTGGTTCACAATCACTTCGATCACACTAGAAGTGCCGAAGGGATCTGGGTTTACCCGAGAGACTGTTCGGCATTTCGTGAACAAGTGTGACCATGTGATTGTGAACCACGCGTAACCTGTGTGGTCCTCATCTAAATAATTACCAACGATTGTCCTGTTGTATTAGAAAATTAATAAATTTATTTTAATTTAACTCGAGTAATTTAACTTATAGTAAGCATTTGACAATTTACGCTGAAGTTAAACATAAGGTACTGTTCAAATTATCAAACAAAAAAAAACTCTCTGCTTGTTAAATTCTTCAGTCTTAATTTACACACTACAAGTATAGATATAAGTATTTAATAATTGTTTTATTATATTTAAAAATAAATAAATTTCGATATTTTAATATAACCCACTACTTTGAACATTGGACCCTAGACCCTAGACATTCGACCTCAGTCAAGTCTTTGTTCTGTACGACGAACTTCGCAGTAATTGTTGTTTCTCTTTGATATACCAGAAGTTAAACTGCATTTACCAAGCAAAAGCTATTTTTAAGCTATTTAAGAAAGTATGAGAAATTTTACGCTGCAATTCAAAAATAAGGTACTGTTCAAATTATAAAATAATTATTACTGCTTGCTAAATTAACCGATTTTTAATTTATATAGTATAAGCAATGACATACATATTCAATAGTTGTCCAGATATGTTATAAAATAACTAAATTTCTTTATTTTCTATACCCCCTTTACCTTGAACAATATACCCAACACTTGTACTTCTTCTCCCTGAACCCAGTCGCAGTTCTGTTGAAATTGTTACAGTTCTTTGATAAATCAAAAGTTCAACTTTATCTTCAAATGAATAGTGACTTTTAAACTATTTAAGAAATTAATGAAAATTTGCGCTGCAATTTTGGAAAAGGGTACTACTCAAATTATAAAATAAATATTATTGCTTATTAAATTAACCAAACCTTCATATATTAGCTACAATCATGGACATACATATTCAATAATGGTCAAATTATGTTAGGAAATAAACAAATTTTTACATTTTAATATAGCCCCACTACTTTGAACATTGTACCCTACACTTGTACTTCGCCCTCAGCCTAGTCCTTTGTTCTCTACCGACGCTCTTCGCAATAAATGTTACAGCTCTTTGATAAATTAAGTATATAACTGTATCTACGGAAGAATATTGTACGGAAGAGTATTAAAAATCAATATTTTTAAACTGTTTTAAGCTGAGAATGGAAAGATTTATCTACAATTTAGAATTCAGGTATGGTTCAAAAGATAACATAAATGTTATTGTTTGTTAGATTAACCAATTAATTTATGTACGTACAAGCACGGATATGCATATTTAGTAACTTTCCTGTTGCCTTGAAAAAAAAAGATATATTTTTTTAGTTTATTATAATAACTCACAATTTATCTTACCACAGCTATGTACCAATGCTGATCGCAAACTTTAATAATATAATAACAGTTTGATAACATTTAATTCGTTAATGTTCTTAAACTATCCTATTAATAATTTAAAGTTTTCAATCAGTATAAAACAATTTACTTAAATTTAAAAATTAATAAGGCGACTTATATTGGTATTTTTATTTGTATAAACACTTGTGCGTGTACTAAAAATATTTAACAATTTAATTGAACTATAAAAATAAGTTAGTTAAATTATGTTCTGTATAATTATAAATTAAAATATTTGAATTCTGAATTTCACTTGACTAGTTAACTTGGAACATTGTACTATGTCTCTGTTTATTTTCAACTTTTTACAGATACAATTCGCAATAATAAAAAAACAATGTTTTTTTTTTGGTTATTTATCTATGGAAGCAACACAATAATCTTTCATACAATTCAGAAATGAGATTTTGATTTGGTTTGTGTCGATGCAGTTCGATATTATCATCACTTCTTTGTTTATTACATTAATATTTACCATGCAATGTTTATCTTAGGATGTCTTTATAAGTTTTAAATAAAAGGCACCAACTAAATATTAATACTTTTGCATTTCGAAATATTACAAACTGAGGTCAACGATAAGCAATATATGTACTTCCAAGACACAATTATAAATAATAAAATAAAATATACACACATATACTTTTTAATTTTTTTTTAAATCTCTTTTAAATTTAATTTATAACCTTTTTAATTAAATACATTTTAACGTACCTTTAATGTTCATCACAACTTTGATTATTGTTTTCTTTCTATTATTTATACCTCATTTTCTATTATCTATTCGTTATTGCTTTATATGTTTCCTCATATTAACAATATTGTTCTTTGTAGTATTGTAATGTATTATTATCATTTAATTGTTTTTAATTAATATTTTTTACTTTTTAGGACTGAAATCTACCACTGATGTACTTTCGATTTGTGTTGGTGTACAAAAGAGCTGAGTTGCATCGCTTATGTGAAGTAAGTGGCTAATACAAATATATGTATTCATATTTTAAAATTCATATCTTAAGTAGCCTACATTGTTCAACTTTATTTGTTATTTATTATTATTTAAAATAATAATATTTTATTATAATTTAAAAATCACCAATGATTTTTACTTGGATAAATATATTTTACTTAATATATAAATGTTGTTTTAGATGTTGCTCAGATAGGCCCATCTAAAACATATCTCATGTAATCATCTTTTCACAAAAAGATTAATTTCAAATAAAAAATTATTGGAAGTTGATTAAATAATTTATTTTTTCTGTTGCTAGGAACCCCTGGAAAGCCAATTCATACGGCCAAATCTAAGAAGCTGGAAGCCTACAGGTACTCTTTACCACTGAGGGTGGAGTATTCTGTAGAAGAGCTGCGAAAGATTCTTCGACTCACTGGATGGCCGAAGATTTTTCTCAATGGACTGAACGATTCGCTCTCTGGAGGACCTGGCAGGCCATCTACTGAAGTTCAGCTCATTCCCTCGTGAGTGTTGAGCCGTCCTCGATCTCACAGGATGGTCGAAAGGTTCGAATCCAGCTCTTTGGCGTTCGGCTCATCTCGGAAGGAGTCCACAGTCATCAGCGTTCTTCATGTCCTCAACTTCCTCTGGCCCCTTCGCTCCGGAATTTTTCTCCTTTTCCCGGATCTTCTTGTCTCCTTCCCGAGTCTCTCTCTCGAAGTTATTTTTACTCGATCAGATGTCGTGCTGTAGCAGGAGAATCGAAGGTAGAAGAGATCAAAGTACTCCGCGATCCGTCGTGTTTGGGAATTCGAATCGCATCTTCGAAGCGATGTCGCTGCTACTGAGCAGTTCTCATGTCACAGTTGTACACGAAGGAGAACATCGCTCAACTAGTGGGAGTTGAAACTACTAATTGTACTGTGGTGGTTGTTATTATCTTATTTTAGGGATACATTATTTCCCTAGCTGTTGGTTAGATATTCCCTTCTGGCTCTTTTGTGGTCATATATCCCTTAGCAACCTAAGGCTTTTATATTAGCCTCAAAACAATCACCTCAACCACCACTGCTTAAATTTTACTGGAGTTATATCTGCATCTGCATGGATTTCAATGACATCTATTTACAACTGCAGATGTATCTTTTAAAAAGTAACTGTGGAAAACTATATATAAAGAAATCGTTTATATCTTTTCATCCCAAATATTTGAGAGCTCGTTGTTGCTCTATTTCCAGCCCAGCATTGGCTTTTATTAGTCATGGTTCAAAGTCTCATTTTTCAGGCGCTAAAGGAAATCAAACCAAGCTAGATATAGTGAGAGATATTAAATTTGAGGGATAGTTTGGTTTGATGTTTTACTAGTACCTGAGGATGAGCTCTTTTCCAAATACACTAATAGCTAAAAAGCCAATGACCTAAGAACTTTCTTGTAATTATTTATTTTAGATAGTTACCCGTTCAGTAGGTTTAGTCTCCATTATGAGTAATGTAGATTCATACTTTTTTTATTATTTCTGTCTCTAGTTCCTAAATGGACATAAAATTTTATCATGAAATGGTTATATTATCACCACGATAAATGAAGAACTAGGAAAATATATATATATATATATATTTTAAGCAGTATCTGGTTATAATTCTTTTAATCAACGAAATTTTTAGATTCCTTATTTTAAATGAAAATTCATACAAACATTTGGTTTAATTTTTTTTTTTAGTTTGGTTTCGATATCTGTTAATTGAGCGATGTTCTTCTACATGAACATCAATGACACGAAAATCGCTCAGTCGGTTACATCACTCCGATAATGCGATTCGAATTCTCTACCTGGCGAATCGTAGAATACTTCGATCTCATCTTCCTTCGACTCTTCTGTTATAACGCAATGTCTTTTCGAGTTTGAGTGGCTTCGAGGGAAAGGGTCGGTTTGGGAAGAAGAAAATCCGGGAAAAGGAGAAAAATACTGGGATGAATTGTTCCGGTTGGAGGTTGAGGACTTGAAGGACGTTGATGACTATGGACTCCTTCTCTGTATGGGCCGAGTACCGAAGAGTCAGATTCGGGTCCTTTCAATCATCCCGCAAGAGCGAGGGCCGCTCTCTGCTCGCGAGGGATGAGATGGATTTTAGAAGATGTCTTGCTCGGTCCTCAAGAGGGGAGATCGTTTTATTGGCCAGGAAGAGTTTTTTGTCGTCCAGTGACTTTTTTGTCTTAGAATCTTCTCGAGTTACCTCCGCAGAATATCACCCTTTGTGGTCCAGAGATACAGAACTCACGACTTTAGACTTTTGGTAGATCGAAAGAATGAAAAAGATATCAGAGAAGAAGAATGGATGAAATGTAAAAATAACCTTCATAGCGGATGCAGCTTGAATAGGGTATGCTGTTTGCATTATACTGAATTGTATTCTATAATAGATTATTGTAACATTTTAAAATTATGTTTTAATATGTTGCAATAAACTTCTAATCTACATTAATAACTTATTTTCTATTTATGTACTTGTACAAACGTTCTTGGTCTCTTTGAATATTAACTTCATTGATGGGGCTATGTTTTATTTTATTTATTTATTTATTTTTTTTTTTATTTTTTTTTTTTTTGTCTAACCTTAATAAGAAGTGATAAATCTAAAGAATTCCAAAAACAAAGAGTCAAGGTGTGAACGTTGGGTGATAATGATGGTTACTTGTGTTGTGTGGCCGTTTTAACATTCTCGAATGTAGCGGAGTCGTTTTTAATCCAGAATGGGTGGGTTGAAATTTATTTCGTAGTGTACCCACGGAATGAATTTTGACTTTTCCTCTCTGGTTAGAATAGGGATTTTTATTTTTTCTAGAACAACCCCCCACCTTTCCTTGTACTATAAATTGTAAACGAAAAAAAAATGGTTGGGACAGTTAAAAAATTAAATAAAAAACTGTCATAAAAGACTGAATAACAAATGAAAATAAGGTTTATGTATCGGAAAACATTATATAGAACCAACAATCAATGTTAGAAAAAAAAAATTAACGTTTTAATTTTTTGTTTTCTATGAGATCTTCTCTAATTTTTCTCTGTCTTTATATTTTCAACAAAACGTTAATATTTACATTGGTTTAATATTTATAAATGAAATATGTAAGGTTATTAAATATAATGTAATTCAATGTATAATGTTGACGAACCACAAAATCAGATATAAGTCGAAAATGGCTGCTATAAGGAGATTTATATTAAAATAATAAAAATGCGACTAAAAATGGATGGAGTGCTTTATTTTCGAATTTGAGAGAAGAAATCATTTCACTTTCTTAAAAAAATCAAACTTCTGTAAATCTATTTCGCACTTCGTATTAGCAGCCTATATGATGTCGTGGAGAGACAAGCTGGGACTCTGAAACTATTGGTGGTGAAAAAAAAAAAAAGCAGTTAGCCAATCTTATATCAACTAATTCCACTTTTCACCTTCTACATTCTCAATTAAACTTCATATTAACAATAATAATTTCATATCAAAACAATAATGATCCTGGTTTTTGATAAGAAACAGGCACCACTCATATCAAAAATATTTTTGAAGATATTGCTTTACATGTTTTTTAGTACTTCTAATGGAAATTAAAAAAAAAAAAAAAAATGTTTTGTAATATTGGCCGAAGAGGAAGTGTTCATCATCATTGGAATCAGCAAATATTTCAACATTAAAACATTTTTAAATATCATTCTATATACATTCTTTATTTTCCATTAAATAATTGATGTTTCTGTTTTCCTACGTTAACATATCCCCTTCTGTTTAAAATAACAAAGTAATTCTTTTGTTTTTGTGTTTGTGTATGTAACTCAATTGGAATGGTGTTATGTTAAGCTGTTGGTAATTTTTCACTTAATATATTTGAATTGTTTAATATTAATTATTTACAAACGAAAAATATATTAATAGATTAAGTGAAAAATTGTCCTAAATTATAAGCTTACAAGCATTTCAATCGAGGTCTTCTCGAAGTGTTTTTTTACCTCTTATTCTAGCCGAAAGCATGGTGCACAAAAACAATTCTATAAAGCTTATTAAAAAAGGAAATGAAAGATCATGTTTTCTCAACCTTTTTGTTTCATTATTTTCCCCTCTTATTCGTCTTTCTTTTCTTTTCCACACCTTTTATTGTCTACTCTATGTGTGATACGGTAGTGGAGATCCCGCCAGGTGCGATGGAGCGATGTATATTAATGAATGAGGTAAAGAAAGAGAATTTCATGGAGTAGAGACGACCCTTAAATTCCTACTAGAGCTTTAATAATTTAATAAAACTCATTGTGAAAATAAAGTTTTAAGATGTAATAAGAGCAGCATCAAAGGGAATTGGAGGAATCCATGTTGGAATGAATCATACAATCCTTGGATATGCAGATGATGTATCTGTCTTTGGAAATAATCAAGAAGACATTGAGAAACTTGCTACAACACTGATCAGAGAGATAGTGCAGATCAGCCTACAAATAAATGAATACATAACAAAATATATGACAATAAGCCGAATTATCCGACCGGATCTGCATAGAAGGAAAATCATTCTCGAAAGTAGAAAAGTTCAAACACCATAATAACATCAATGAATGACCAACGGGTAGAAATAGACCAGCGTATAACTATCGCAAACAGAGCTTTCTTCTCCCTCTCAGGTATTGAAATCCCGAATAATCTAAAAATAAGGGTGTACAATGCTATGATAAAGCCAGTCCTAATATATGGCTGTGAGAACTGACCACCAGCTACCACTAACCAGCAGCCTAGAAAAAAGTATGCAAATATTTGAGAGGAAAATCCGGAGCGATCTGTGATCAGAGTAGTAACACATAGGAGAAGAAAGACCAATAAAGAACTGATACAGAAACTCGTCAATCAATATCCCATGATATGAAGGCATGGAGGTTAAGATGGGCGGAGCCTGTAGCTCGTATCAATTCATCTGGAAGCCTCTACGTAACAATGAATGCCTCAATACAAGGCAAAAGCCAAATGGAAGGCCAAAAAACAGATGGAGCGATAGAATCAACAAAGATTCAACAGAGCTGCGTGCAGATAAATGGAAAGAAATAGAGCAGGCTTGTTAAGGTGGTAAAAGATCAACATGGTCTGTAATGCCAAAAGAAAAAACATTTTTAAAAAATTTATACATGTTTTTAAAAATTAAAATGCAGACCAATTTCAATACAATCTTTCGTATATTCGGCCAGAACTAGGAGGAGTAGCTCAAGGCTATTATCTCACACCATTGATTTACACTTATGCACATAAACGTCATACCATTTCCAACAATTTTATTATAAAAAATACAATGTACACATATACATCCCTTTCAGCTTTTTCTTGTTTTACCGAAAGGTACTTCCTACCTTAAAATGCCTACAAGGAAAATGCAGGAATTAATATATATAAATATATATATATATATATATATATATATATATATATATATATATATATATATATATATATATAATATATATATATATATATATATATATATATATTGTAATTTTATAATAAAGTTGTTGGAGAGTGAGGGTAATTTCTAAATCATTATTAAAATAGCGTCTTTAGTGATAAAAATTAAATTATAGCTATTTTATGTTTTTTGTGGAATATGCCCAATATAACATTAATAGAATAGAACTTTTCCAAAGTATATACTTTGGTATTGTTATATACAGTAACAATATATCATGATATTATATAATAAAATAATATCATAAATGTATAATTATATTTCATAATTGTTACATTATGAAATATAATTATACATTTATGATATTATTTTATTATATAATATCATGATATATTGTTAAATATAAATTAATAAAACAGTTTGATAAAATAAATTAATAAATTAATAAAAATAATATACTGTGTAATTGTTATATTTAAAATTATTTTTCATTACAGATTCAAGACATATATAAACAAAACTGCTGTGATCTTCAGGTAGTATTGTCTTCGCAGGTCATCCGATTCTACGCAGTCTCCGAGATCATCGGCGTCATATCGGCAGCAAGGTAGGAATTAGTTATCAGTATACATTTTATTAGATGGTTACATGCAATATTAGGGGTTCCTAACAAATGAATCTAACATACAGAGGGAAACAGCATAACTAAGGTTGAATATCGTGAACCCACCCATATGTGGTATTTGAGACATTTCACGCTAAAATATTAATCACTAAATATTTATTTTCATATATTAAAATCAATTATAAAGGCTGGGATAAAATATTATTTATACGTTTTGTTATGAAAAACTGTTTATTCTAATTAGCCTTCCCATGTCCACATCCTCTTCGAATTTTAATATTCAAACATTTCGGCCACCGAGTGGATTAACGAGCGCGTGTGCAAAACCAGGTAACCATATAAACCGAAGTTTATGTAATAAAATAGTTACGAATTCGCGTCTCGTGGTCGGGAAGGGCTTTTAACCCTGCATTAATTTCCCGCCCTCTCCCCTGTTCCAAGAAAACCCTGTATAGCCTAAAATGTGAGGAATGGGTGAAGAAAAACAAAAAAAATTCAAACGTTTCCCCACTCATAAGGCCCGCCGCAAATTGAGCGCAGGGCAGGCGCAGCACAGGGGGGGCAGCAGTATGTGCCTATTCCCGATTAAAATTAACAAGTTATTTATAATATAGGTCTAAATAAATAAATACTTATTTAAATGCCCTTGGGCAATAAAAGGAAAGTTGAAAATTTATGTATATATACATTTATATACATACTGAATTTATTCAAGAAATTCCTGGGGGGTAGGAAAAAAAAAAAAAAAAAAAAAAAAAAATACTTATTTAAATAACTTGTTAGTTTTAATCGGGAATAGGCACATAATGCTGCCCCCTGTGCTGCGCCTGCTCTGCGCTCAATTTGCGGCGAGCCTAAGTCTATAGTTAACTTTCGGTCTCTTTTTCTACCAATTTACTATACGAGAACGGAAGAATCAAGCGGACAAACGCGTGTGCACAGCACCACGTTGAACAGCAACCTGATATAAGATAATTTCTAGTTCGCGTCCTGGTGACGAGGGAGGAAGAAGGCTTTTAACCCTGGTATTTAATACCTCGCTTTCTCACTAGTCCGGAAAAAAAAACCCGCATGGCATAAAAGGCTAGGAAGGAGAGGACCGAAAAAAAATACTTACTATGTGGCTCATGAAATCAATTAGAAAATAAATAATATCCATTGTAACAATATTATATAATATAGTATAATACAATGTAATAAATAATAAAAGTATACTGAGTTATTGTCATATTTAAATTGTTTTTCATTACAGGTTCAAGAAACATGTGCACAAAATTGCTGGGATCTTCCGGAAGTATTGCCTTCGCAGGTCATCCGATTCCACGCAGTCTCCGAGATCATCGGCGTCGTAGCGGCAGCGAGGTAGGAATTAGTTATAATTAAACATTATATTACTTGGTTATATTGAATATTGCAGGTTTCTGACAAATGTATTACAAAACTGAGTTATTGTTATATCTAAATTGTTTTTCTTTGCAGGTTCAAGAAATATATAAACAAAATTGCTGTGATCTTCAGGTAGTATTGTCTTCCCAGGTCATCCGATTCCACGCAGTCTCCGAGATCATCTGCACAAAACTGCTGCGGTCTTGCTGAAGCTCTTAGGCCATAAGGTTCCACGCAGTCTCCGAGACCGACCGCTTCATTGCGGCAGCGAGGCAAGAATTAGTTGTAATAGAATATATATTATAATACTTTAAAAAACGTAGATTCCTTAGTCTAAGTGCAGCCGTAGTAACCTTAACTATTGAAAAGGATCTTTCGTTAAAATTTTCATTAACAGTTACTGAATAGACTGCACTACGACATAAAAAGATATTAATTGAATGAGGTGGAGAATTGGCGAGAAAAGAAAATAAGTTATATATTTATATAAGTTAAAACGCCTATAACTTATTGTTTTTATTTTATTTTAATACATATTTATTTGTGTTACAGGGCTGAGAACTTCCACTAGATCTTCAGGACTCCGTAAGCAGCCCTCGTGTGCCGCGAGGTTAGTGGAACAAGTTCTAAGCATGCGCTATGGTCCATAGCTCAAACATTAAAGTTATCAAATCTTTTTGGAAATTAAGTTTTTTTTATCAGATGATTCATACTGTTTTATTTATCTTACATTACATGTTTATTGAGTTAATTTCTTCTCTTTAAAATTATGTTTGATCTGGATCATAGTCTCTGCCCACTTTGGACATTGCATGCGCATGTGTTTTTTTTTTTTTCATGATAATTGGTATGTTCATGATCATTACTGTCTAAAGATTTAGGAACAATATTTTTTCTGTTTTCATTATACTGTGATATTTCATTCAAAAGCTTTTTATTTAGTTATATACTATAGATATTTTATCTATGTTCCTATTAAGACTTTAGTTTCTTTAGATATTTGTATAATACACATTGCAATTATTTGATAGTTTAAAGTTAAGTTCATTATTAGATTAATGCAATAATTAAAAATGTTGAATTTAATAAATACATTTCCTTTAATAATTAAGATATGAACATAATTGTCATAAGACAGGCAGGTCATTTATTCCCTAGTGGGCAGTGTTTGCTGCATGTAATATATTTTCATATGTACTTCGGCGACCTCCTCTCACAAATCTTAGGTGTATTTATCATTTTTTAACTTACTGTTAAAATTTAACTAATTTATTTATTTTTTTAAATGCAGTTAAAGTATATTTTAATTTATTATCAAACAAAACATTGATATAAATGATTAGATTCAATGAACTGATTACAAACCTTTAGAAAAATAAATCTATAATGAATTAAAACCAGTAGTTAAATATTTCACAATCATTTATTACAAATACTTTAATTTATTTTTATTCAAGTAAAAATTAATATAACTATTAAATACAATTAAATTTGTATCACTTATCATTATTATTATTTTCATGTGAGAGAGAGGGTTTCAGGATCTTCAGTCTACAGCAACGGGCTCCTCTCATTACACACACTAATTTTCTTATTGGATATTAGTGATTTTTTCTTAATTTAATTAAATCAATGTTTTTAATTTTTATCAAACGAATAAATAGTTTATACATTTTTATGTAATTTTAATTATAAATGCTTTTTTAATAATTTAATTTCAATAAATTCATTTTAAAATTACACAATAACTAGGATAATATTCTTATATGCTTATGAATCAATATGTTTTAAATTTAAGTAATTATAAGTTAAATAATTTAGGTATACATGAGAGTCGAGAGCCACATTCCAGCACATATGAAAAAACATAAAACGAGTGAAAAAGGTAGCATGCTATTTTTTGTTTGGTTTTATAATTATATTTTGTATATTTTATGTATGACTCAATATGTAAACATTTATTTTTAGTCATTAAACTATCGAGTATTTTACTTGTGTTCCAGCACACAAATAACCAATTAAATACTATTTAATTTAAATTAATTCATAAATCATATTAGATATAGATTTAAGAAAATAATATTTAATTTACGGAAAATATAATTATTTATTTTAATATTAAAATCTTGATTTGAATATTAGATGTTTTGAAATTATTAGTCAGGAATTGAGGGGAATAAAATATTTTATGCAGTTTTATTCGTTTTTTTTTTACGAAATAATATCACTAGTTAAATAACTTTAAAATAAATTATTTCAAATATCCCGCCTTATTATATTTTATATACTAATCGGCAATAATTTAAGAGATCTTGGTACCAATATCTATATTGTTCACAACCGTTTTAAAAATCTGGTACCATCATCAGGATGTTGAAGGAATGCCACACTGAGTTGTCCTTCAAAAAGAAATACCTCTCACTATATCCAACTTAGTTTGGTATCCTTCTGCATCTGAAATGGGGCATTTTTATTCAAATTGGCTTTCACCCAAAGATTACAGTCTATATTTTAATTGGATTTTGCACCCAAAGCTATAACAATGTCGCGTGATATACTTGCAATAATTTTCTAAATAACTTTCAGCCGGTACTCTTTTAAATTCCAGTCATACATATCAGATACGATTTACAACATCTCGGTATTAGTATAAGACAAATTTGTGTTCAACGCCGTTTTCAAGACATTGGCGCCATCCTCAGGATGTTGAAGGAATACCACGCTGAGTTGTCCCTCAAAAAAATCTCTCTCTCACTATATACAACTCAGCCTGGTACCTTTTTGCACCTAGGATTGGGTCAATGCCTTAAATTTACTGGGGCTAAAAAAATTACTTATATAAGATTTCTTTTGTTTTCAATAATTTTATGATCTAATAATTTCAAGACATTTTTAATAATAATAGATTGAAATTCAAATCCCCTTTCAAGTTGCAGTAATTGTTATTTGTGTGCTATGGGATATTTGAAAGAAAATATGATTATATTAAAAATTATATTATATATTAAATATGATTGATTATATTAAAAGATTATATGAAAAATAAAATAGTTTAATGACTAAAATTATTATAGATAGATATTTCGAATTAAATAAACTATCTTAGATGTGAACCGGGATACGATTTATATAGTTTTAACTTCGAAAAAAACAATAACAAATACTTCGAAACAAATGACTTCGTTCGTTAAATAAGAAAAAACTTCGACTTCTCCGTTCGTCGAATAATATTAGATTTGATTTATTCTACGGTATTGTATTAGCTTAGGAAATCTTCAAGAAGGTGTTATTATCTCTTGAAGACTGTAGGTTGATTGTGGACTAGGCCTATTGGGGAAACCACAATAAAAAAAACGCACACCCAGCACTCTACCTCAGCGGTGATGTGGAAAGGAGTGCATTATAAAGTTAGCTTCAAAACATTTTTAATAGAAGTACTGGAATATTACTTTAGTTTACCCAAGCAAAGATCATTTTCTAGAAAAAATAATACCCTAGAAATGGGATTACGTTTTAGTATAAATTTCGGCATTTCCAAATGGTTTTTCGCCCTTATTCCAGTTTTTAAACCTTTTGTCCATCTCTACAGCGCTTCTAAATTGAGTTTGATGGTTGAAAAAGAGTTTATGAATTTAGTTGGTATTAAAGGCATCCCATTACAGAGTCTCAATATTTTTTCTCACCTCTGCCATTTCGATCAATTTAATTAAAAATCAAACGTTAAATAATAAAAAACAACGGTATGTGCTTTAGACGACATGATAAATGTCAATAATTAGAAGGTGTAAACACACAGAAGGTAAATTTATGTATCATCGTAAGAGTTCAGGGTTTCGTTGTGGTCTGGAAGACAGAAGAAGATGCTAACTAAGAACCCACTTATATTTTATAGGGAGGAGGGCGTCTAGAAGGCCACTTATTTTGGGTTTTGTCCATATAAGGGGAACTATCCATCTCATCAACAAAGATGTTCTATACAAAATTAAAGCTGATAAAATTTTCCCTGTGATTGATTGTGTATCTTTTTTCGCTATCTCGCTTAGTTCCCGAGCTATACGTCCTCAACCACTGCTAATTTAGGAAAAACTTTTTTAACTCATGTTTTTTATTGTATTTGGCTAGCTAACTCTTGATTAATTCGTTCGGCGATTAAGTGATAGGAAAAGAAATTTAATAACTAAATTTTTTTCAAGAATATATATTATTTTACTAGTTCGCCTCCAACGATTCAAAAGTTTAATTAATTATAACTAGAGACTGGATTTCCATGTTATTGCACTTTTTATTCGCTTGCGTGTAAAAACTCCAGATTTGAATATCAATCTGTTTCAGGACCTGTAGAATAACATAAAATTTTATATTGCACAAAATTGCCCTTTTTGGCTTAAATTGCACGATTTTGATTTTTGTTGCATTAAATTCCACTTTTGTGCTAAATTAGACGATTTATAAATACAAATGTATAAGTGAGTGTGTTAATATTTTCTTATTATTACTTTTTATTTTGCTATATTGTTCAAATTAAATTCATTATTAAGAATAGAAAAATATGAGGAAGGGAAATAATTCTGTGTGAAGCAAAAACTGTATTCATTACAAAAGGCAGAAGTAAGCACGAGTGAGATCTATTCTTGGAATACAACTTGTCTAAAATATTGGATAATAAAAAGCTGCTTTCCTAGAATTAGTTGCTTTGTTAGTAAGGCATTTATAGTTATTGTTTTGATTTGAATCCTCGCTCACCGTTTAACCCTTCTCTTCTGGCTTTAAATTGATTTTTAGAAATTTAATTATAGAAAAAAAATGGTAATGCTGAAAGTAAAATCTACTCACTAGTCAAAAATTAAAATCTGGATATAAAAATAGCTTTATTTGAAATTTGAGGACAAAGAATTTGATGAGAAATTTCTATACACCTTATGAATAATAACCAGGTGATAGGAAATCACTCATAGACGCTCATTGTGGAACATGTAGGAAAAATATATTCCTATCAAAGAATTAAATGGGTTTTTTTTTTGTGTGTGTTTTGAGGAATTTGAGAAAACAATCTCCAAAAATATTTTTTGTAGAGATATAGAAAAACATTTTTCCGAACTTGGTTATTTAGACTGAAGGGATCTCAAAACGTGTATTTGCATTGAAAACTCAGGTTCAAAAATTTTTACGACCGCAATACTTACACTTACTATATATTATATAGGCAAGTGAAAGTAAAAAAAAAATAGTATTGTTAAAGATTATTAATTCTAAAAAAAATAATTTCTAATGAGTGTTTTGTATAGCTCTATTTTTTTCTCTTCTTTTGGCGAGCACGAACATTTAAAAGTGTGGTATGCTTGGCTCATCCATGTTTAAAGTGTTTTTTACCAATCCTCCAAGATAAAGAGGCATCAAAAAAAGCTTGCTGAAAACATAACATAAGCTCTTACGCTAAATATTTCATGAGATGTTTAGGTTTCTACTCGGATTTTTTAAATTTATCTTTTCAAAAAAAAAAAAGTTTAAACCAAAATATTTCTTTGTCACAAAATAACTGTTCTCAAAATGTGAGCTTCACTAGGTTCACCGATTCCTGCCTTCCGTTATGGAGAAACATTTCAAAATACTTGAATATTCGTTATACAGAGCGATCAGTATTCGAAGAACCTTAATACTATAAAATTCCAGAAAAATTGATGAGGTTGATAACAACTGTCCGTTATAAAGAATTTTCCATTAAGATATGTTTCACTATGGCTCCCCAATAATTGAGATAGAACGTCACGGATTTAGCATCTTATTTTCGTAGAAATCCATGAAAATTCGTTCCATGCTAATTACTAAAGACAGGTACCTGTCCGCACAACCAGTACAAAAAAAAAGTCATGGCATAAACGCTGCAAAAAAAAGAAAAAAAAAATTGTAGTTTTTTTAATTTCATGGATCAGAAAATGGTGAATTGCCTACTTTAAAACAAATAAACTATTATTGCGTTACAGAAAGTGTCCAATGACGGTTTTGCAAGTGAGTAGCCTAAAATTATGTTTACAGGAAATTCTATAGCAGAAAAGTTTTGGCAATTCAGGTTCCGGTCGACCAGTTTAATTATTACTCGTAGAATTAGTACCTGGTTATCGCGGAGTGTAAATCTAACAGGGAAATCACAGTCGTTTAAATTCAAATGGCATAGTTATCGCTTTTAGAGGTGTTCTAGGAGTAAGCTGATTTTCTGAAGCAATTATTGGCTAATGCATTGCCTCGATGACATTTTCCATCATTAAGGCACTGCCGTTTGCATGAGGGGATCCAAATTCCACAAACCAGTTATTTGTATTTTCTAACATTAAGCAGAATATAAGGTGATATGAGTTAACAATGTATATCCCTATATGCAAAATTACGACCAGCCCTGATTTATATATATATATATATATATATATATATATATATATATATATATATATATATATATATATATATATATATATATATATACAGGAAAAAAATGGAATTAGATTTATTTTCAAGAAAATTAATCAAAGGAAAGATTTAAGTACGATATCTTAGATAAAATAAAGCAATGTAAACCGGCCTGTGAAAGATCAGCGTAAAAAAATCAATAGACTCTAATATTGCTAATCAAAAACTTTAAAATAATAATAATAATATTAATAATACCTTAGCCTATTTTTTTAAACAATAATTTCTGTTAAAAGTCGAGTTTTTTTCAGGCGGCGAATGAAAGAAAAAAATAGAAAAGTAAGAAAATCTGTTGTCCGCATCACGCAAGTTTTCTCTTGACTTTTAACAGAAATTATTGTTTGACAAGGGAGCTCTGAAACGCATAGATCCGTTGAAAATCGCATTTCGGAAATTTGACCCGATTGCAATACTTTCCTTACCTAGTATAGATATGGAAGGAATAAATTGAAACGTGTAGAAAATAAAATAAACTGTATAATCGCTAATACTGATTCAGTCCCGATGGCTTTTTTTTTTATAAATAATTTAACTACATTTCAAAAGTTTTTATATAAATTTTATCGTATAATATATATGTGTGTGTGTATGTCTATATATGTGTGTTTGTGTTGTGTGAGTAAGTATGTGTGAGTAAATATATATATATATATATATATATATATATATATATATATATATATATATATATATATATTATATATATATATATATATATATATATATATATATATATAGTTTCCTTTTGTAGATAAATTATATTTAGTTTTTCTTTTACTTTTAATGATTGCAACCTAGTTTTTTTTCATTTATATCTTATGTAGGTTTTTTATGTGATTTTTCCTACTGTAAAAAATTAATTTCAATTTTCTAAGTAGCATTCAAACCACTAGTATGTCATGTGTAAGGTTACTGTAACCATAAACATGTAATTTATCAGTATGGCATGATGTAATGTATATAAAAAAAATAATAAAAATATCGTATAACACATACTTAGTGAGTTAGGCCCCAAAACATTTTTATTTTCTTTGTAACTTTTTTTCCTGAATTTTCTCGAGAATTTAGTACATGTAAAAAACTTGAAAGGAAACTAATTAGAAAATCGTAAGAAAGTTTCATCAAAATCGTTAGAGCCGTTTTAACGAAACGGTCTAGAGAAAAATATGTTTTTCACTTATCGCGGAGCCATTATTGCGCATGGAGCACCCAATTTGTGTCACAGGCATAAGTAGTCAAAACCCTACAAAATAAAAAAATAAGCAACAAAATCGGTCCACTAGTTCCCGAGATAATCTTGCGACAGACAGACAGTTAGAGGCTCTGAGGAACAAGCTACATAGGAAGACGGACATCTAGGTACCCAGTGAAAGTAATTATCTTCTCTTTACGAAATAAGAGCATTGTCCGTTCTTCGAAATTGTTCGTTTATGGATGGATGATAGTAGTGGGACCGGAACATTTTAACCTTTGTATCCGTAGTCGAAAGTGGGGGCAGGCAGATGGAAGAATCCTCGATGGACAGTGGTCTTTCAGAAGTCAATAACTACAAGGAGTAGGTGGCTTAATAGATTATATTATGATCTCCCCTCCAAAACCTGTATTGCCGTAAAGCAGAATAGGATTTTAATAAATATATTAATAAAGTAATATAATTAATTATTATAGTAATACATTTAATAATAATTAATAATTTATTATATACATTAATCAATGAAATAATAATAGATTATTCTCAGTTAGATAAGGTATACCAAACCTTTGTTCTTGTGTTGTTGTTTTTTATTGTGTTGTTGTTCTTGTGTTGTTGTTTGTTTGCGAGTTTCGTTTGTTTGGTTTATAGAATGTTTACCTTTTATTTTCTTTACATTATTTCTTTTTTTTTTTCCATTGATTTTATTTTGGCCAAATGATATCTTTTAATTTTGTTATTTTCAAGGGACTGTGTCCCAGAATAAAATTATTTTCTATCTATCTATCTATTGTTCAAATTTTAGGTTAAGAAATAACATGAGTTTTACTTATTAATCTTTACTCACAATATCTAAAAATAGCACAAGAAGTTGGAGATATTGTATTTTTTTATTTATCGAATAAATAATCTTGTAATCACAAGTGGTGCATTAAGGCCTAATTTATTATCTGATTTTTTTAAAATATCATAGTGTAAACCATTAATAATAAAAAACTTATCTGAAATTATTTTTTTTTAATTTTTAATTATTTTGTTCTGGATTTTTACTAAATGAAAATTTCTTTCTTAAGTGTTTTTATGGTTTTATTTCAATGCCAATTTTTATTGAGTAAGAAAATAAATGTAAGTCTGTTGTACAGAACATTTAAACACATTTTTTAAAATATATTTTGACTAAAGTGGAAGCCGCTGTACTAGTTTTTTATTGTTTTTTTTTTTACTTCACCAGAAATTTATGTTTTATCAAAAATTGAAGTAATAATTTTATTTTTCTTATAAATTGTTTAAGATGTTTGTGTCCTTCTAGAATTTGCTCTTTTATTATTTTAGGAATATTGAGTGCCGACCCCTGGATATATTTCCTCCTCTCGCTGATGAAAAGCTTACACGATGTCGTTGAATGCAGTGGATCATCGACGTCGTCACATAGCTCACAATTGGCTTCTCCTTTATTCTTATCGAGTTTAGTTTTTGGATTTATCCAAACATATTATAATGGAGGCAAACCACATTTTTAAAAGAAATTTTTGAATAGTTTAAATAGTGAGTTTTTGCTTCTTAAGGTTTTTAATTAGTTTAAGAAAACAATTAAATTTATTAAATACCAAAAAAGAAAAAAAAATCTATACCACTAACAATCCATGAAGGGTCTTGGTTGCAGTACGATGTTAGGAAGTACTGTTACAAGGCCAACGGTTGTGCAAGGAGGTGATAGGGCCGATATCACGCTAATCCGCTAGGTTTTCCTTATAAATTAATTATTTAATTAAGAGTAACCACTTTATAGAGGCTGTGTGTACCCAGGGTCGATCCACGGCTAATGAAAAATTAATATTCATTAACCGGATTCGAACCTAGGACCTTGAGCTGTAGATCTCAGTCCACTGAGCTACCCTCTCCCTAATTATTTACTAAAATACACTCTTTATTTATAAATAAATCAAAACATTGACAAATAAATAAAATATAATAATATTATTATTATAAACTCCTTAACAATTAAGATTTTGCCCAAAATTAGATATATTTTTATATCGTCAAAGTCTTGATGCGTGGCGAATTTAAAGGAGAAATTGACTTTTAGTTAGTTAATTAACCAAGTGGTGTTGTGGTGCCGGCGAATCCCCTCCTTGATGTATTCTGGGAAAGAGAATTTCTAAGCAGGACAAGAAGTTGTTCAAGACTTTAAAGGCTTTGGTTGTTGCTCTAAACACAATGTCTAAGATCCTGGATGGGAAACATGTAATTATTATAAAACATATCGAATAATAAAGTTTTAAAAATCGAGATTAAATACATATATGTTTATAATCAATAATATAAAAAAAACATGATTGATCAGGAGACAGGGGCGTATTAATCTAAAATGGCCACGTATCAGAATTATGTTTTGCATATTGCAAAACACAAAACTACAAAAAAAGAGGACGAAAGATCAGAAATTTATTTTATCAATGTCAAACTTTTTACAGGGATTTGTATTTTTTTTGCATGAATTTAAACTAGGAGCTATCCTTTTTTTTTAACAGATGCTCCAGCAATATTGGAATGTTATTTTATTAAAAAAATATTCACACAAATTGCTACCTAAATAAATCGAGTAATGTTTAAGGGGAAAACGGTGTTATAAAAAAATATACAAGTAAACAACAACATTGAGAAACTGCCTGAGTTGGGCTGGTTGGGTGATCGCCACCAAAAGGCCACAATATATTGGTCTGAGTCGCCGCTCCGTGGACTGAGAGAGAGAAAACTCTTATTTAAGTGTTTTGATAATTTTAATTCCCCCTTTTTAATCTAGGAAATCATATTTTCCAACAGTTTTAGCACAAAAAAATACTGGTTCCCATGGTACAATAAGTATAAATAAAAAACCTGTTTCAGCCAAACTAATTTTACAACTTATTAATATCATTAAATATGTTTTTGTTTTTTTCGTTAAGATCTAAAAATATTTTTTTATTATGCCATTTGTTAATTTTTTTTTTATTATTGAAATTTAAAACTGTATAATGATAAATACAACTAGTAAATATTAAATAAGTAACTTGACAAGAACATAGAGAGGAACTATCCATTGGTAGCACTCCAATTATATTTCCATATTAGAAGGTCCCAAGACCATCTTCTTTTCAGACACCTCGGAAGGTTATCAGGAACAGAAGAGGAAGCAAGATTGGAAACAAGAGGGTTCGGATGGTTCAGAAGTTTATTATGAAAGGACAGGTATCTGGATTGAGCTAAATCGGAAACATATGGTACATTAAGGTCGATATGGATGATTTTATTTGTGACAAAGTAGGGAGCATTGAGGATTTTACGAAGGATTTTGAATTGTAGAGATTGGATACGAGAGGAATTTGATGGTTTAGTAGAGCCCCAAAGCTCGATCCCGTAAGTCCAAATAGGCTTATTATAGTAATATATATGAGTCTTTTGTGAATAGTGGGAAGTTTAGGGTGTTTGTCTAGTAAGTGCTCCAGTAGTCGAAAACGTCGGGCGGTTTCTAATCGTTTCAGTCTGGTACGGGGGCTCCAAGTAATTCGTTTGTCCAGGTGGAGTCCTAGGTATCGGATTTGTACAACAGGGATAAGTGGGCTATTGAAGGATACTGTAGGACAGGAAGTCATAGGTTTACGACAAAGAGTAAAGGTAATTTTATGGGATTTATTGGAATTTATTTTAATCCTCCAGTTTTGACACTATTTTTCAAGACTTGTGATGTGTGATTGAAGAGTTTGGGATGCAATAGATGGATCGTTATTAATTGATAGGATACACGTGTCACATCACATAGGTGGTGATGACAGTGTTGGATTGGGTTGGGATGTCAGCTATATAAACTGTGTAAAGGATAGGACCTAGGATACTACCTTGAAAAACAGCGGCAAACTGAGTAAAAAGAGATGAATAAGCATTGTTATGATTGATTTTGAAGTATCTGTCAGTAAGAAAGGAACGGATAATGAGGAAGTATGTAGAAATTTACGGAGTTTGTACATCAGTCCCGGGTGCCAGACTCTATCAAACGCCTGTTCAACGTCGAGAAAGACTCCCGTGCAGTACATTCCGCGCTCCAATGCAGAGGAGACATGTACCACACGATGGCATTGCTGAATAGTGGAGTGGGATGTGCGGGATCCAAATTGATGATATGCGATAATGTGTTAAGAGTCTAGGATGATTTGATAATAAATTAATCAAATAAGTTCGCTGATAAGTTATTTGGAACGGATATTGAAATTACGTATTTCCATAGGATATCAAAATGTTCTGCGCTAATGAAGAATACAAAAATCAGCTGCAGTAACTTGCAGTTTTGGTTATTTCCAATAAAATTCAGTCAAGAAAGCTGTTCAGAAAACGGGCGAGAAAAATATCCTAAATAATCTATACATAATATAATTTATTCCTTTCCTTCATAGAAAATTATAGAAAAAGTAAAAACTGAAAGAAAATGAGAAGAACCAGATTCAAGAGAAAATTTGTAAAGTTGATTCTGATAAGTGTTTTTCGGCTCACTGCCATGTATTTTGTTTTATCTTAATTTCCTTGTAGGCCGTTTCTCCGCTTCTCTTATCTCGTTTATTTTCGTGTCTCTCTATGTTATCTTGATATTAATATAGGTAATATATATTTAGAAAATAACCTTATACAATAAATTTTCATTTCTACCAAGTCATACCAAGTATGCTATGAAATTTACCGTTTCTCAGATATCTTGCCTGAATAAAAATTTTCACAGTGTTTTTGCCGTTTTATGCTTTTTCTCACCACCGTGCGCCTCGCGAAATTCTCCCAATGATTAACGATTATTTCTACTTTAGGGTTTGTGAGCCCCCCAGACTACCGGAGGCAACGCAGCCGATCGTGATGATCCTACGCCATTTCCAATATGTCCGTAACCGCTGTACGGCTTTGCCATCGATAGTGGAGATTGTTAAGGTTCAGAGAGATTCGCTATCTCCAGCACTAGACCAAGTGCTTGAAAAGTCCTGAACCCTTCTAAGCGAAAGGAACTAATCAAGTATAGATAAATCTAATTGACTGTTTCACAATTTAATTCAGAGAGACCGTGTGTTTCAAAGGCAGACTAACCAGTAACTCATTACTTATATTAATTAACAAAGACTTGCTCGCTAACTTAGCTAGCCTGATAGAATTAAAAGATACACTGAAGCGAAGTTTGTTCCGACAGTTTCAGTCAATACTATGTTGATATTTGAGAACCAGACTATTGCCTAGAAATCCAATCTAATTCTAATTATTAAATCTGCATTGCTTAGTATTAAAGCATTCATCCCCTAAATAATTGTTCACAGATTTTCTTATACAAACAGTTTTATATTAATAAATCATATTTTCATTAAATTTTAATTAAAATGGTTTACTGATGAGTTATCATACTTCTTAAGATCATTAATTAGGATAGAGGTTCAGTCATGGAGAATATTAATACTAACAAAATTTAAAATTAATTATTTGTAACGTAATAAAAATCTTCTATTACAGAAAAGTGAAAAATGATATCTTTTTTATTGTTATCTTGCTATAATATAAATTTCTGCCCAATTAATTTAGGCTCAGCTGATATCGCATGGTATGCAAGAACGCTATAGGACTGTTTTGCATTTATTCACAAGAGGTCTCCTACTCTAGAGGCACATCCTCAAACCATTAAGAAGCCACCTGCATGTTTTACTGATGGTTGTAAACATTTACTCCAATTCGAAAACGGATATCTACCGAGAGCCAAATCATCGGTAACTTTCGCTTTGGCTTCTAGAAGCCGCGTGGTAACACCATATTGAGCAGATCTGCTCTAAATCAACGTAAGATCAATGATCAGTTGTGCCATCACCTGACACTACAGGTGGGCGTTTCTGCTCCTTTTGAAAAACGTATATGAACTGCTCGTTGACCAAAAACAACATTTCATAAGAACTGTCGAAAAAAAAAAAATAGTTCATGGAACAACGCACCGATTCATGGAGTAATTCCTATTCGTTTAATAACATGTCCGGAAATGAATGAATCGTTTTATGTATGAAGTTTGGTATTGTTCGAGGTTGAAATTGATAACCTTTGAATGTATCTGTAATATTACATGGATGTTAAATCTTAAAAAATTCTGTTTAACTAATTAAAACTAAAAATTATTTTTTACACATAGAACATTTTTTATTTTAATAATATTTTGACTTTCTTGTATGTTCAAAGTTTGAAATTCTGCTGCTTGGTCATCATAAGTCTTTTAACTGTAGTTTAAACAATTTTTAAATTGTTTACCTTTTTTAATTTTTATAGAACATAATGTGTGTGTAAGTGTTTAGTTTTATTTATGTAATTAAATAGATTTATGTGAATATGTTCAATCATAAAAATTATTTTCGGTCTACAAGACGCTAATATAGATAGATACATCTAAAAACATAAACTAAGTTTGCCTAAAAATATACTTTAGTTAATTTAGTAATGTAGTAACTATAATGAAAGTTTGTAATTCTTTCTAGCCTCTATTAATAATGGGAGCTAAAAATTACATCCCTAAACTTAACAGTTGAAACATGTCTTATAAAAAAAAACTGTTGGGTTATTTTCATGATGAACTGATAGGTTCGTTGGAAAGCAGAAAGAACTTTTGTTTCGTTTGGAAAAAACGAGACGAAAAACAGATCAAACAGCAACTCGACTAGTGGCAAATGGCTGAACTAAAGAAAAACAACTGTTGTTATACGTTTGGAAGAACAGTTCCTTTGAGATCAAGAACTATTCTTTTCAAACGTTTAGCGTTTTCATCCCGCTCCTACCTGAAACACACTTCCTATTCTATGACACACTTGATCTCTACATCGAAAGGTAGAAGAGATTATTGAATAATAAGAAGGAGTAAACATTTATCGGAAAAATTCTACTTTATATCTTCTCTTAGATCTTCCAACCGAAACCTGGTCTTGTTAATTGAAAATAATGTTAATTTAAGTATATATTAAATAGACACCTACAATGTCTGTAAATTTAAATCAGTTTATAATTAAGGAGATAAAAATACTTTTAAATTGAAACATTAATTTTTTCGAAGACATTACTATAATGTTTATGTCGATTTTCACATACATGGCGTGTGCCTCTTGGTATATTGGGTTCATTAGGTAAATCCAATCCTTTAGCCAAACTACCTACCACATATTTAAGGGAACGAAAAATGCCATAGTAATTAAATAATAATTTCTTCCAAAATTATGAAATAATATTTATCCATATTCTGAAGCCAAGATGAGGAAAAAGTCCGAAATCAACTCCTTCTTTTCGAACTGAATAGACCACTTCCTCAAAATTATTATCTCTTCCTCCATCTGTTCTTTCAAAAAGACTCTTTCATGTTCCATTGAGTCCAGGGGACTTATCTGTGCTAGAATGGTCTCAATTGTCCATGGGGATTTTTAAATTAATTAAATCTTTAGCAGTTATAAATGATAACTTTTAATTCTATGTTTCTCGTTTTATGTACTTATAGTTGATAAAATAAAATGAATATAAAAAAGTAAAATAACCTAAATGGATAGAAAGACAGTTAAGCATTCTTCGCCTAGCTAAGAACACTTTTTACAATTATTTGAAAAAGAAAAATCAAGAAATGATTATTTTTAATTGTTTTTCTTTTCAAAAGAATAGTATATTTAGACAATCATATTTATTATAATATATCCCATATCATGAAAACAGGAGGAATAAAAGCTTTGCAATAAATGATTGTAGTCATTTTTGCTTAAATAGGATAAAAAAATGACATCTTTTTTTTTTACATAACTTGAAGTGGATCTCAATTTTCTCCAAATAAACCTCATTTTAATTAATATAAATTTAAAGCTTATTAAACGAAGAAGTTATTCTAAAAGTGGAGTATCTGTAGTATAGTTGGATGATGATAAAAAAAATTGCAAAAAATTTATTATTTTTTAAAAACAGAACTTAGCTTAGTTTAGTTTTTCAAAAGTCCTCTTTAAATGATTTTAAAAATGACAAACTCTATTTTCGTTTAAAGTAAATTTTATCTAGTTTAATATGAAGTAATATTAAACTAGACAAAATTTACTTTAAACGAAATGGTGTAGAGATGGTTGACCGTTGATATAATATGAGAAGGAGTTGATCGGGGGGTGCTGTCAAATTAATACTAAATTAAACAAGTAGAGTTGTGTAATTTTTGCCGACGTTTCGACTTAATTTGCAGGTCTTCATCAGGGCGTAGACATCTTACGCCTTACTTTATATATAAGTGTAGTGAGGAGTGAGCAACAAAAGACGTCGCTGTTTGTCCGATTTCACACGAATATACCAATAATAATAATAATAATAATGGTATATTCGTGAGAAATCGGACAAACAGCGACGTCTTATAGAATCAAGTATTTAAAAAAAAATCATAAACCGCAGTGAACTTATAGATATATTCAATGGCAAAGATTGGAGCAGTATATATATTTATCATATATATGCTTATAAATAGAGAATGTTTTTAATTCAGCAAAACAACACATAACATTCTTTAGTTGTATGTAAACCGAAGCAAAATAAGATTAAGGTTATCCAAAAAAATATTAATTCTTATTTTTTGACAAATTAAAGTTTATTTATATTATATGTATAAATATTATAGTTTTAAGTTGTTTTATATTGTTTTAAATAACAAAAGGCTGTTTAATATTTCCAAAGTTTATTGTTTTTATTTATTTTATAATTATTATTAATTACTTCGTTGTATGTATTTTTAGGCTAACTCTAGGCAGATGATTCTGTCAATAAAAAAAATATATAGAGAGAGATAGATAGAGTGGGGGGGGAGAGGACTCTTTTCACACTCATACGTTTTTCTTCGTTGGTAATCCTTGGAGCTAGAGTTCGAATTGCTTTAACTGGCACGATTTTCGGAAGGAGTGGGTTTCGATAAATGTCTTCGTCGTTTACTTTTATTTCTAAGCTAGTGATTGGACTGAATCGAAGCACGACAAATCCATGGCCTATAGCCATCTCCAGGCGTTCGTGACGCCATTTTTCAGGACACTAACAGTCAAGTGCCTCTGTATTCCCAGAGTACTGTAGTATTAGGTACCTACACGTCTCGTTATATAGTTTCTTTATATGTATGGACGCCATGTAAAATTCATTTCATATGTTTAAACACTTGTTATGTATTTCAACGTTTGGAAGAAATTGTTAAATTAAATTTTAAGTCAGCCCTTCTCACTATTCATCCATTGAACCACAGTTGGTGGTTCATCGGTTCCATCGGCTGTATGGGTCGGACTATGGAGGAATTTAAACTCAATGTTTTTATATTAAACTTAACATATTTATATTCAAAATAAATAAAAAACCGTATTTTGACGAGATAATCGTGTCCGAAAAGGTGTTCTTGTTTTGGTCTCGTGGTGATCTGAAACACTAAGATCAGCTAAAAACTATATCTCAAAATTTGATCCGACTACAATATTTATCTTATATAGAAAATAAAAAGTGTATTTCAATTATGAAACCATTTGTTTCATTCTAACGATCGCATATCTAATATGTGACATCTTACTCGCTATTAGTAATTACATTATATGAAATATGAAATACAGTAATGGGACGTGATTCTTAACATTGTTTATTTTCATGAAACATTTTTATGAATTATTTTTTGTGAATAGCGATCGTCTTTCTTCATGTCAGAATAGCTTTTGAGGGCTTTAGGTAAAATAAACACCAGTAAGTTATATTTTATCTAGTAAGAATCTTACTTATCATACAATTCTAACATACCGCTGTGAGACCTGGACACTAAATAGTGCCCTAGAAAAAAAGTATTGAAACATTTGAGAGAAAAATCCTACGCACGATAATTGGAGCGATCTGGGATCAAAGTGGTGACACGTAGAGAAGAAAGACCAATAAAGAGCTGCTTACAGAAACTAGTCAATTAACACCTCATGATATGCAGGAACGGAGATTAAGATGGGTAGGGCGTTTAGCTCGGAGCAATCCATCTCGAAGCCTCTAAACGACAATGAGTACAAAATACCACAAATTCACGAAGAAGGCCAAAAGTAAATGGATAGATCGAATCAATAATGATGCAATAGAGCTCCATGCAGTTACTGGAATGGCCCAAGATAGGCGGAGATGGAGTAGGTTGTTAAGGCGGCAACAGGATCAGTAATGCCAACAGAAAAAAGAAAAAAAAAACTAAGGTGCGTACTTTAGATCACACGATGTAAGTGAAAACATCAACATATCGAGATTAATAGTACGAAATATAAATTATACATAATAGTCCATTACAGATAAGATGAAACGCTGAACAATTCCTTCGTTTTCAGTATGTAGGTCCGACTTGTAGTTTCTGAGATATTTTAATCCAGATCCTCAATAAAATCTGTTATCTTTTGGTTTTCTACACATATTTTCCCCTTTTGCCACTCTAAAACGGCATTGCGTTCAAATACAATTTTGAATAATAGCTCATTACGAAGAAGATGGGAGGATAAACATTTCTCTTGCTAACAATTTGCTCGTCTGATTTGTTGTTTTTGAGATATTTTAAATGCAAAAATACTTCAGCCGACTTTACCCGAACTTCACACATCAGAGACCTGACAGCTCATACTCACTTTCCACAAAAAAAGTGCAAAACGCGGCTAAAGAAGTTTTAACTTCAATAAAACTATGGGGTTGGAACGGTTAAATATTATCGCTTTAATAATTGGATTGGAGTATTAATCACGTTATATATGCTTCAAATTAAAGAAATGTATATATTTATTTATACGTTACACATATGCCTGACATACACTAAATTTGCCATCTACTTTTGTATCAAGCAAATGTAGTTAGCAAGGAGAACAAAACATAGCAAAAGATAAAATTACAAAACAAAATATATATATATATATATATATATATATATATATATATATATATATATATATATATATATATATATATATATATAGGCATAAAGGCATGAAATGAACATAAGATAACATAATATCACAAAAGCCAAATATATCACAGCAAGTGGTTCAATGGAGCAGAAGGCTCTTGGCCAGCGCCTCAACAGTCTTCTGTGAGGATTAGATGGTTTTGTGGCAATAGATAGACTTTCAGTATTTTTTAAATGCTTCAAATTAAAAAAAAAATAATATGTCACCTTATAAGACTTAAGAAAATTATAAGTCTTCGTTTCTTTATGTACAAATGAAGAATAACACAGATACAAATTTTTACTTTAATTCCTTAAAATAAATACGCGACCTGCTTACATCACAATTGAGGCAGAACTTTTTAACCCGAAAAATCAAGTTAAATTAAATGGTTAGTAAATCAAGTATATACCAAAAGACCTTAAGAGTGGCATAATTTATATTAAAAATCCAATTTATCACTTTAAGTATGATTTTCTGGACTACAGATCTTACGAACTGGACTACTTAACTCACTAAACTAGCGACTTATCTACAACACCGTACTGTAACAAATCTGGAGCAGAACTTCTGTGGTCGACAAAATAAACCCACACAAAATAAAATACACAATAAAAATTCCACGAAAAATTGAAAACGCACCTTGGTACAATTCAAATAACACTGTACGAAACTTCTTAAACATCCCAACGGTAAAATCCTACATCCACGACAAATTCCATTCATTTCATTCTTCAACTATAAATCACATCAATCCATTGGTCCTTTCTATCCTCCTCCCAGATACCTGACTGACGCAGACTGAAAAGAAAATGGCCAAGGGACCTACTCCTACATTAATAACAAGAAATACCTAATCAAGCAAACTCGCAGCTAATACCTACTAATCCATCAAATTTGCTAGGAGCTCGGCAGCGCAGGTGCAAATGGCAAACAATGTTTAAAAAATAAATAGAATAAAGTAAAAAAAAGTACCATCTATAACATTGTTTCGGAGTTGAAAAATTGGCTGTAAAGAATAAAAACTGCAAGCGAAGTTATATTTGAGAAATTTCTTTCTTCCTTTATTTATATTTTTTTTTGTAGCAAAATTTTCAGATTTGTCTACTGTACAAAACCCGGAAAGTATCGAGGATTTCAGACAGTAAAATAAATTGGATGTCGGCCCAGCATCCGATTTATCGAGTGGGTGTCAGGCTTTAGGAAATATATAATCCAACTCCTATAATTATAGGCCCGCGTGAAAGGAACCCAGGCTTTCTGGGCAAATTAAATTGGTGTCGGTTCGACACTGATATTTATCGGACCGTATGATAAACTACTATAATTATTATTTATTTTAGTTAATAATTCATAAAGCCATTAGTTTGCCAACGATTTTTTTTTTCAATCCATTTTTGGAAGGACAATGTTTCGGCTTAAGCCATTTTCATATCCGATTTTTTTTGTCATTTAGAGTAATTTACAAAATTATATTTTAATTTTTCCTAAAAAATTATCACTACTATCATTTATATAATTAAAACCATTTCTACATATTATAATACAAAATATTTATTTACCTATCATATAATTTTCTTATACAAAAAAAGAAAGATAAATTGCCTTATTCATTGTTCTTATTCGTAACTAATAATTTAATTTATTACCATATACTTGAGTATATTAAGAGAAGTTTTGTAAAAATGTTTAACATAGGCATATTTTAATACATTACCATTTTATCTGTTGGCTCACATATTATCAGTTCAAATGTTACTGAAAGACTAGTCCCATATTTGAGGAGTGGGGATGGTTTGCAGAGGTATTTCATTTCATATTTCATGCGGATCTATTTTGAGTGATGTTAGTTAATCATTTTAGATTTATTAGATTTAGCATTAGCGTAAAAACTTTTAAGATTATAAATATGATATGGTTGGTTGATTGTGTAGTAAAGGCGTAGAACCTGTTGGTCATCAACGCCGTTAATTAAAATTATATATTATTATATTTTTTGGTTATCAATATTAAGAATTGGAAAAAATTTAAAAAATGTAAAATGCATTTTATGGTTAAAAGTTGTTTATTGTTATTAAAGTTTAGTTATTTAAAGTCCGCAAGTTAGGTAAAAAAGAAAAAGGAAAAAAAAAATGGTAAGAGGAAAAAAAGAGGTGGGAAGTGCTGCGTGAGAGGTTCACATATTTTTTAAGGATCCTTCTTCGGAGAGAAAACATATGATTTTGCATAACATCAGTTTGTTGATTTACCGAATATTTCAATTTTTTTATATTTATATATATATATTGATTATTTGATTTTACATTTATTGATATTATTTTTATTTTCCTATAAAAAGAATACATGCAAAATAAACTTGTAATTTAATTTAAGTCACTCAAAATGACGGGACACCCCAAGCTATTTTGTAAATTTATTTGTTTGGTTTTGTTTGCCATTGTAAATATGAAAAGAAATAGATTTTATTTCATTCATTCATTCATTCATATAAATGAAAGTACAAATGATTGTGCAGACTTTTTTCATGTAGTAATAATCTTTAGTACATTCTTTTTTTATAGTCAAAATCTTAATTATTAGATATACTGAAGTCACTGAAGCAGAGAATATAAAATCTATTTATCAATGACGAATTGCGGTTAATAAGAATAATTAACATGAAAATGTTTGAATATTTTACTCCCAAATATATTTTTCTAATATATTTTCATTAAAATATAGTTAGGAAGCATGGTATCGTATCGTTTTACAATCATTTTTCTAAAAAAGGTCCAACAACGTCAATGTCCAGTGGAAGCAATCATGATTGAAAGATTGCAGATTAACTTTTGACGAATTAAAAGGATTGAAGTCTTTGATGTTGGCAACTTGTTGATATCGTTTTTTGTTTTGTTTTTTAATTGCCTGCTGATTGCAACTGACAGGCATTGTATCCATTTTAGATTATTCAATTTTTTTTTTTTGTAAAAGATTGAACTATATTTAGTTACATTTATTTATTTATAAAAATCGGGACTTTTCAGCAATTTATAGATATCAGCCGCTACATAATATTACTATATTCTTTACTGTACATTTAATCACCAATTTGATAAGATAACTTTCGTGAAATGTTTTGAAAAAGCTCTAAAGAGTTGTATGTACCGTAAGGTAATTATTTTGAACTATGGTGTTATCACATTACAAATGTTTACAAAAACCGAAGGCTTATTATTAACGAAATATAAAAATAAAGACGTCGTATTGTTTATTGTGTATTTTAAAAAACAAACCATTGAAAAATATTATTAGTCTCTCGTAAAGTTGTCTGGATTGAATTAGGCGTTGGTTAAATGTTAAATGACGAGATAATAAAATGATATTTATGTATAACCATAGATGTGCATGAATATGTGTACATTTAAATTATATGTACGTATGTAAATGTGTTGTATATGTATGTATCTATATATCATATATATATATATATATATATATATATTTTGGTTGGCACTACAGACCATGAAGATCTTTGGCCGCGAGATGCGGTTTTTTTTTTTTTTTTTTTCCTGTTCTTCCCTACCTCGTCTTTAGGCTATACGGGATTTTCCCGGACCAGAGGGTGAGGGCGGGGAATTTAAAATTCCCTCTGGCATCGGGACGCGAACTCGTGACTATTTTCATATCATAGAATCGTATGTCCGGTTGCCGGGCCACGGCGGTGCAGTGCACACGCGTTAGCCAATTCGGCCATCCCGCCCTCTAACCTCACGTTTGCTACTAACCATGGTTTCCATGGTGGTGGTACGATGGTACCATGGTGCAGCGGCAGACCACCCGTAGCTCCATTCCCGATCCCTTTGGGGCCAATCTGGCAATGTTCTTCCCACCGACTTCCTCGGGTTCAAGGACAGTGACAAATCGGTCTAGATCCATGAATTATGGCTGCTCGGAGTCAGTAGGCGCACGATGACCTATATTTCTTTCCCCAAAACAGACCGTCCATGGACTGAACCTCAGGGGGCTATTAACATCCTGTTAAACCACATCCCGATTTTCGATTTAAGTACACGTGGTAGGGTCATCAGTCCTACCCTCGGTCGGTGTTAGTTGCCTCCAGCCTACTGACGAGATTCACATACCGGGGGGGGGAGAGACTCGGGCAGCATGGCTTTCCCTGGTGGACGGTGGTCACCTAATTGGAGCGGTCACCCATCCAAGTACTAACCACGCTCGGCGTTGCTTAACTTTGATTACCTTTTGCAAGCGCCTTAGCCCGTACGGCTATATATATATATATATATATATATATATATATATATATATATATATATATATATATATATAGGGGCTGGGATAGCCGTGCGGCATTAGGCGCTTGGAATAGGTAAGCAACGCCGAGCGTGGTTAGCAATTGGATGTGTGACCGCCCAATTTGGGTGACCGTCCAACAGGGAAAGCAACGCTGCCCGTGATCTCTCCTCCCCCCCCCCCCCCCACGGGTATGTGAAGCTCGTCATTCTACTGGAGGCAACTCACACCGATCGACTGATGACCCTACCCCCGTGTACTTAAATCAGGAATCGGGATAGATCTACAAGGTCTGTAAAAAAAAAAGTAAATATTAATATATATATATATATATATATATATATATATATATATATATATATATATATATATATATATATGTATGTATAAGAAGAGGTACATCCAGAGAGAGGTGTAGGAAAGTTAAGAAGACCTAATAATATCCATGATAGTGTTTTCATGTTAATTGTGAAGGCAGCAACTAGCAATCCCCTGTCACATTGGTGTGCTCCATTAAAATTCGCCTTGATAGTTATGGAGTTTTTAAATAAAGTAAAGCCGTGTAGAGTACTGGAGTTTAATTTAATAGATGTAAATTATTCTACCAATTAGTTAATGTATCAATTTCCTAGAACACCCTTTTTCTCCCTTATAGTTTTTATTACTTTTTTGGCAAGAAAATATGACAGAAATATTCTTCAGATTAAATTAATGTTTCGTAGAGTATTTTTTAGTAAAAAAGTTTTGGGGGACATCATTATAAATATTTGGGGAAAAAAAATTAAATAACTTGTTTTATTCCTTCACTACGTCCTAGCCTACATTATAAAATTTAAAAAAAAATACTTCTTAAATTGATAATTATTTGTTTTCATTATTATTATTTATATTTTGAGACGATGAATTCAAATGAAGGAGTAAATGCAGAGATTATTCAGTCAGGGGTGGTTCCATAATTTTAATTTTATTTATTCTCTCGCTAATTAAACAAGATCCTGTTTTTCGTTTTCAGTATTATTATTTAGCTATTATTTTATTGTTATTTTATTATATTTTTTGTAAATAACGTGTGAATAAAGTCTTGCTTTACAACCATCATTATCCTTATAATGATAGAATTATATATTGCTCGATAAAATAGTTTCAGCTGATACAAAATGTTTGACAAGATATATTTTTTTCCTGTTACGGTGTAAAAAATTCATTCCTAGAAAAAGTACGATTTTTTTTGTTTCATTTATAGTTTATATATATATATATATATATTCGTAAAATGTAGTTCTTTCTCCTCCTAAAAAAATTCAAATTAAAAATTGTAGAAAAATTAATAAATTATATTCGGAATCATAAATTTATTGCTAAGTATAATATAATATGATAGGTATAACATACTACTACTATTTAATATACAAAGGAGAACTCTGATTGTTTTGTATTTCATGAGGAGAGGGACATCCAAAATTAAAAAAATTGTTTCTAAAAGAGGGAAAAGTCGGTGGTTAAGCCTTCGATTAAATTAAATAAAAAAATCATTCCCACATCTGGGCTCCCAACAAAAATCAATTCAAGTATATTGTATACATTTGTAGAAACCGTTTCCAAACCGGTACTTCGTCCTAAATAAAACGGAAAAAGATAATAAATATATCATCTCAACAATTAACAGATATTACTTAATCATAAATCCAAAGAGGTAACTGGTTAAATAAATCTATGGTTTTCTGCAAAATACAAAAAATTCAAACGAACCTTTCTGATCTTCTTCTACCTCTTAAAATAAATATTTTCTAGGCGGAAACTTAGATACAAATTTAAAAAATTGATGAATGAGCTCACTAAACATTTTTTTAATATAATTATTTATTTATTAAATAATATAATATGTTTTCCTTGGGAATTTGTTTTCGGGAAGTAAAATCACACAAACACTATATGTACAAAAAAAAAAAAAAAATGAACAGAAGCAAAATAATAATCAAAAAGCCACTAAACAATTAAACCTTAAATGCTGATAATGACTTTTTATTCGTAGACGTCGATGACCGAGGGTTTTATGCCTTAAGCAGAAACAAATAAATAATTTTTTCTTAACTATTTTTCCGATTATTTATATTATTAACCAATAATTTAAATGTACACATCAAGAAATACTTAATCAAAAAAATAAATTAAACATTTTAAGGGGAGGAGGGATATTTTAAAAGTTAGGGATTAATTGAATTGAAAAGTATTTTCGAATAAATACAAAATGTGAGAATAAAAAAGGAAGAGAGGTTATATCTTTAAATGAACCTCAGTTTTCCTTTTTTTTTTTTAATATTTGCTTCAAATTCAATCATGTTTTCAAAAACACATTATTTTTAATCAAGGTCCATCTTTGTGGTCAAATATCATCACTACAGGTTTGTTTTCTTGTTTCCAGGAATGCAAAGAAAGGCCTCACAATGGTGGAG
This sequence comes from Nezara viridula, assembly GCA_928085145.1. Classification (NCBI taxonomy): domain Eukaryota; kingdom Metazoa; phylum Arthropoda; class Insecta; order Hemiptera; family Pentatomidae; genus Nezara; species Nezara viridula. The sequence continues at coordinate 25,418,527 of OV725081.1, read as the reverse complement.
ACAAAAAGTTCGATTAAACTTGAGTTTAGGGTTGAGGTCTGAAATGAGTTTCCGCTCAGGCTTCTGATAATACAGGAGTAGCTTTACAAACGATTTAGTAGGACTAATCTGGCTTAAGGGATGTTTAAACAGTGTTTTTTTCTTTCCCTTTATTTACGGGTGTTTTTTTATGTCTCTCATTTGGACATTTTTTTTTATTAAGCAACCGTCTGAGGTAACACAGACTGCATTTCCCCCCTCTCCCGATTCCTCCCCCCAGAACATACTGATTGCTTGCTTACTTTAGGCATATTGACAATATTGCTCCTAATTAAATTTGGCAATTATATTATACCATGTTTATATAACCTGATGACACTTTATGCCACCTATAGTAAAATCTACATTTATTTGTTTATTGATTTACAGTCATGTCAATCTCTTCATTGAATTTTGTGTAGCATCGTTCTACATAGATGTAAATAATGAGGTGAACATAAGTAAATAATGAGATTTTTACCATTGAAAATCGACAAAAGTTAGCCATAACAATGGTAGATTCCTGGAACTAAAGTTTTAATAAGTGACTTTTAATTTGAAATTAGAATATCATTCTGTATACTTCTTAAACCCTTAATATACACATTTATATTAAATACCTACTTAAACCACGAAACTTTACATAACGACTTACGACAACCAAGACGAACTCTTTACTCACGATTTCACGTTAAATTGCTCATAACCGACATGACCACCGTTGACATGCTTGTCAACTGCCATTAGCACCTATATTTCCATCAAATCTGCTAACTGTCACTTTTATTGACAAAGTGCAGATGACGATAAATAACAATTTTGTAAATAATTTTCGTAATGAGAATGTTCGAACTTTTATGAAAAAATAAACAAAAACTCTATATTTTCACTTGAAATTTTTAAGATTTAAAAAAAAAAAGTGGGAATGGGGTAGCTCTGTGGGTAGCATTGCTTTCCTAACCTCAACATCCGTTCCAATCCAGGTGATTGATTAATTATTTATTCTGATTGGGACTGGGTGTGCTCTATTGTATGTAATTAATATTTTTATTTGTATTTCTTTTTGTAAATTACTTGTTTATTTTTTTCATATTTTATTTATTTACTAACATGGTCTTTTCATATGATGATAATTATGACATAATTAAATTATAAAATTAAAATAAACAGCAAGCGTAACTAAGTAAATAAACATGATGAAATTAAGATAAATAAATGTAGACATCTTTGATTGTTAATTGTTTTGTCCGTCCGCCGTTTTCTATGAAACCACTAGACCGACTTTTTTCAAATTTTCATATAAAATCAGAGGTCGCCTGAGGATGATTCTCCTTCATCGACATTACTACCCGCCATTTATTTTCAAAATGGTGGCCGAAAAACCTTCGTTGCTATAGCCTGTAGCTTCTAAACGAATGTACCGATTTCAATGAAACTTCGTTTTGTTTAAGTCATTTTCTTGACGCCCTTTAAATTTTTCTATATGACATACTTCAACGAAAAGAAGCTGGAAAAAAAGTTACGAGGGATGGTAAAATTTAATTCCGAATAACTCAAAAAGTATAAACTGTTTAGTCGATATTGGGATAAGATTTTGTAAAAGTATTTAAATTTCCTACAAAATGGGTTTTTAAAAGTTTACGCAATTTCCTAAAAAACAAAAAAAGAATCGTTAAAATCAGACTATTAGGAGCAAAGATAAGGTCTCCAGTTTTTTTTTTTTTTTTTATATGTTCTACTCCAAATGTTATATCCTTTGTTTAGTTTTTAAAGTTTGAATGTGTTACTGAAGTAATGCTATTTTTTTTTTAGCATATTACTAATGATTAAAAGAAAAAGTTTAGTCCAATAATTGGAATCACCTTTTATTTATTTTTCTTTGTAACTAGGAATGTAATGTTACTTTAGATGTATAGTAGTTTGGAAATAATAAACCATTGTGAAATAATTTGCAGCGTTGTTTATTTGTTTTTTGTCACTATTTTCTTTATTAAAATTATATTTTCCTTATTAAAATTATATTTTCCTTCTCTCTCCTTATACATTTCTCTTATTCTCACTCATATTTTCCCCTATCTCTTCCTAATATTATTTATATTATATTATTAAACAAGTAATATCTCTCAATAAAAAAGTGTATTGTGACCGAAATTTGTTTTACATACACGGCGAAATGTCCGCATTACACCACCGCCGTGCGGGTTTCCGGATACTGCGCCCTAATCCTAAAATTCAGATAAAAAAATTTTTTTAATTGTTCAGGATATAAGTTTTCAATTATTCTATTCTTTGACAAATTCAGTCTTTCACAGACATTTGTATAACTTGTAAATTAGGGACTGATTCGCCATTCGGCCCTCCTAGATAATATAAAAAAAAGAAGGTTTTTTTTCTAATATATAGTCAGAAGACGTATACATGAGGTAGTGGAAAAGTAATTGCTGTTTTACGTATGGAACTGGGTAAACGAGTTAGCGGATAAAGTAAGGAACAAGAGGTGAACGAATCACTGTAAGGAGGCTTTTTGGCTTTAAATGGTCGTAAAAGATAGAGGTGTAGGAAATATTGCCGTCGGAAAATAGGATTAAGATACTTTCACTCGCTATACTAACTGGAGACATGGAAGTTTCTGGGGTCTTGAGGCGAAGATGAACCTATTGTTATATAACAGTTCATTAGTCTTGGAGAGACTGGAGGTCTCATCTCATGGCTACCAGACAGTCACCGTATACAAAGCTACCATAATTGAAGTGGGGTAAAATGAGAGAGAAGGCTATGAGCCTACTAATTTTAAGGGGCATATGATCACAGAATCCTAAGACCTGTTTTAGGACAGCAATTGGCCTCTAGGCAATAACAGAAATACAGCTATTTCAGAACAGATATTGATCAAATATTATCTCAAGATTTCGAAAGGAAATGTGGTAATAAATATCAATACTATTAAAGTATAGAGGGATAAAAAGAAACGGAACTAAGTCCCCACGTCCAATATAAACATTCAATACGCGTTGTAAGACACCAACCGTATGAATACCATCGTAAACACCCATTGCAGCATTACTGTAAGGAAGAAAAACAATTTTATCACGGTTCGCTGGTTCAGTTTAATAACACGTGTCTTCCTCTTTTTCATCAACTTTTATCCGTCCTGCTACCTTACTTTTTAATAAATGAGGTTTTCCTCTAGAACAGAGAATAACTTGGATCGATGTTTGAATAACGAAATCTCTTAGAATAGGATAGGAAAAAATTGGGATAAAGCTTTTTATTTGTTTTTCTATTGGGGAAGAATAACCAAGATATAGAGAAAAATAGAGATTTCCTACCAAAAGAGTGTTAGGGTATATAAATCATTATTTCTTAACCTTCCTTAAAGAGTTTACCCCCACTTAGCCTGATATTAAAAATTTGCTTAATGTTAATATACCAATAAAAACCTTCTTACAAATATTAATGCGAAACCCAATTTGTGAATAAAATTCTCGTATTATAATCTGTACTACATATAAGTGTATGTGTTTTTTTTGTGTGCGTGTGCGTGAGTGTGTGTGTGTGTGTGTGTGTTTGTGTGGGTGTGAGCTTGTGTGCGAACGAAGAAGTGAAGAATCCCAATTACGGTCCTAAATTCCAACTACAACTTAAATAAATGACATTGAAAAAAGTTGGAGGATTCACAACTTCGACATTGTTAAGTCGATGGATAGAGATGAGACGAATTTTGTTATCTAAAAAGAACTAATAAAAAGTGAACTGGTTTCTTTCTAGTTCTTCTTTATGCATTATTTCCCAAAGGTGTTTCTTTTTTATTTTCCGTACGCCAAATCTTTGTTTTTTTTTCATTAAATATACAGCTAATAGTAACTGGTACATATTTTGGTCTATTAAAATGAAAATAACTTTATTATTCTGGAACTATTGTCCCTTTGGAATAAATTATTAATGCAGAATATAAATAACATATTATAGTGAATAAAAATTCGACCCTCTCAAAATACATTGCATTTATGTATTTTCATAATATATTATCAGTTCCTCACTGACCAATACACTATGCATGGTGTTCGCAGGTGCCAAGTAGTAGTACAGCATTATTGGACTTTTTCACATTCCTCTTTCAATTTCCCACATTATAGTAACGCGAAGTCTTAACGACATAAGGCTTATTAAAATACAAGTTCTTATGTAATAAAATATAACATATGGATGCAGAAATAATGAGAAAATAAAATAAATAAATGAGAAAAAAAAAATTATAATAACAATTAAAAAAAGTTATTACATAGAATAGACAAAAACTGGAGATGAAGGTTCAATAGGATCAAAGAAGATGATGGATAGAATATTTGCAATGGAAAAGTAGTATAATAGAATAAAAAATTAACTAAATATATTTGAAAGAAATTAACCATTAAGGTGAGGGTGTTTGCAATGTAGTGTAATAAACTTCAGTAGAAATCAAATGTAAAAACAATTAATGTAATGTTATTAAGACTTGTTCAAAGAAATTTATTTAATTTGTAATTTCTGAGAAGTCAATACGGTCCACAAATGCATCAAATTCTAAAAGTATTTTTCAATCAGAACCCTCTTTAAAGGCGACTATTTGTCTCCGTTCGAAATAACAGATTTTGTTCTCAGTTAATAAATTAATAAATAGCTTTTCGCTGTTTTATGTCCTGTCATAAATTCTAATAATTTGTAAGATTGTAACTTTTTAAGTTCATCTCTTTCTTCTAAATTTTTTATGTAGTCGTAAGCAAGTTGTTTTTGCTGCATTTTGTTTATTTATCCCAGCTCTGGTTTCAGGCTTATCTTGTTGTTTTCAGGAAATTTTTAACCACGAAAATCGGTGCCTTGGTGAATACTATCGAGAGAACGGTGTTCCTTGTCTCAGCATTAGCGGCTTCATCCTCTAGCTCATTTTCTTCCCTAACCACCAATTTTAAGGAACCATTCCTCTTATAAATCAACATTGTATTTCGGGAATGTTTTTCCTTTACATGCAAGATAATCACATTAATGATACGGTAATTAAACATAACATTTCTCTTTAAATAATATTTTACCTGTTGATCTCTGCACATAACAACAATGACAGTGAGGTTGGCGAAGAACCCGATAAATCCTATGAAGAACAAAACTATACTGGCAGCGACATAGCCGCCTGACGGCATGAGCAACTCCATCTCAACATTGGGAAATCTGAAACTTTGTTTTTATTAATTTTAAAACTATATATTGTTATATTAATTATTAATAATATGTAGCACTTTAAAATAACGATACCTGCTGATCCAAGGACAAGCCACTATATCCGCTCCTGAAATTTAAAAAACTTGTCGTTAATAAAAGAAGTAGGTACTTATTGGCAAAGTAGTACATTAGTAAAAACAAAAAATAATTAAATCAGAGATTCTTCCATATTCAATCCAGAATATGTTTTCTGATCCAAATCGTGTAAGTTTCAGTCAGACTTGTACAAAATGTATTTTAAATATGATTTTAAAACACAATATTTAAAATATTCCGTTTTGACTTTTATTCTTATTGTTGTTCTTAATATCCTAATAATCCATTATCTTGTCAAATTGAACTGAATACTAATAGTCATTAACATTTTCTGTATCATTCTATAATTAATATATATTGTTTTTTATCTTACATAACCCTAAAGAACACGTTCGTCACACGTAGATCGAAACGTTGGACAATACAATAAATACACTATTATATAATATAGTATTTTTTGACCGAACCTCCGACTAACTTCTTCTAAAAGTATTTTTGATTTTACTTTCCTCGTTCTGTAAATTGTAAATTACAAGGAAATCGAAAGTCTAAAGTGAGGGAAAATAAGAAAAAATATTTTTAAAAACCTGACCAAGATGTTTTACACCCTAAAACCTTATGAAATAAGCGCTAATGATCGGCAGACGTTATGCCTCTAACAATAAAAACCGACCACTACTGTTGTTTGTATCCTGTAACTCCTCCCAACCTTTAATGAGATTGAGCCTAGTTGACCTACAATTCGTGATAGAACTTAAAATAGGTCGCCCTAATCCTCTAAGCTCAATCACAATTCCGCTCCACTGATTCATATAATCCTAATCCAAGATCAAAACGCCAGGGCCATCAGGATCTCTCGTGAAGTAGAAGCTTTAGTGGTAAAGCACCGGGATCTCTGGGATTCCTGTTTTGTCCTCTTTATATAAGAGGAGCAGTCAGTATCGATTTTCTTCGTTAAATACAATATATATGAGTCGAGGTAATTCATCGTTGTATAGGAACACAATGTACTTAATCTGCAATAATTATAATAATAATATTAATTTAATCCTGTACTAGATACCATGACAAATAGTGGATAATATACGAATAATATTATCACCAATTGGCATATCGTATTGCCGATACATACTCTATGAATAGGAGTCACCAAGACTTAAAGAACATTAACAGATCTAAAAAAAGTCCTTTTCTCCTTGTCTTCATATGTATAATGAAGTCTATACCATAACTTTTTTTCTTATTACAAATTCCGTTTTTAGTCATCAAACTTTCTTCATACCCTCTAATATTTCTGTAGTATATTTATCGCATGGTCTTCAGGACAAATCACTCTTGTAGTTACATTCTTGTAGTCACAATCATCCGAGAAGACCTTCATGATCTTGTTGCCATATTCTTTTAAGAAACATGGAGTTAACTCCAATAGTCAACCCATATATTCATAGTATAATTCAGTATATAAGATGGCATATATAACAGATATTATGAACGAAAGTGCTTCTTTTAAAGACTTCAATGTCTGCGATTTGTTAAATTCATGAATGAATGTTAATATTAAGTCATGCATACATAATCTTTGTTTAATTTTCTAAATATAAGAAATTCATTGTGTTTAATAAAAGCAATAAAAAAACCTAGTATTAGAAAGAAAATTTTCGTTCAGGAGATTTCTACATTAAGGGCTTTTCCATTGTCTTTTTTTTTAATTTATCTATAGGAATAAATTTAAAAGTACAATTTACAATTTAAAAGTACTGGGTCACTGTTTGTTTATCAATTAATTTAATATTAAACCAATCAATTATATAAAACTATATGTTTATGACTTGTGTTATTTTCTATTGCAGCCAGCTAGTTGGCTCTCAACTGTACTATAAAATATTAACGAGTTTACTATTCTATGTAAAAATAAAATATTAATGTATTAAGTGTGCTATTCTATAAAAATAAAATATCTTTCATTCTTTATGTACAACCATAAAAAAAAACTACTATCAGACAATAAAAAATGATGGTAAAAGTCTAGTTTCAAAAAATGTACAAACGTATGTTTGATAAATCCGTCAGAAATCGATCTTTTGAGATCATATAAAAAGTCAAAAAGAGTTCATTTTTTTGCTAACAGTCAAAATCAAATAAACAAGTAATCTGCTAATTGCAAAGCCAGATATTGGAAAAACTAAAATTATTCTTATGACAATGTATTTTTTATATTATGAAATAGATTTCCTGTTTAGTTTTTACTACATCCTTAAGGTGTAATGTTTTAAATAACGTTCTTAATTAGTTTTCCTATACATACACGAGACCCAAAATTGACCAGAAAGACTAAAAAAACAAACTTTCTGATAAAATTGCTCTTAAAAAATTATGCAGTGTTGCAGTCAATTGGGAAATAGTTAATTAAATAAATAATGACTTTGATTACAATATCATGAACTTAAAATATATTCATTTCAATGTAATCCCAAGCTACTGATTAAGTTAGTTTATGATTAACATTCAATCAGTTGATTGAAATCAAATCAAAATATTTAAATTAAATTGAATTTTAATCAGACAACTTACAGCACAATCAATTACTCCGGTAGTGCAATGTCCAACCGATTGGTAATTGTATTTCTGATTAACTCAATTTAACACATTTAACTCCTTTTTTTTTTAATAATACTTATTTCGCCATTTTTTTTTTAGTTAACAATTGTTTTGTTAAAATGTAAATACATTTTGGCTATAAAAAAACTTATTTGCGCCAGTCAACAATTAACAATCAGCTAATGTGTTGAAAATACAAGACATAAATGATACATCAGGCATGGGGAAAGAAAGCACCCAGCAGCACCTCTTCCATAGCTTGTTCCAATTACTTAGGTTGTATAAGGAAGGAGATCTCTCATCCAACGCCTTTTTAGTCTCCTCCTCATGTTCTGGGGTATTTCAGCTATCGCCATGTCTCTTATTAGTCTGTTGTGAGGTAAGTTTGAATTAGAAAAATCGTTGGTAAAGGGTTGTTATATGTTTGTCAACTGTTTGAAGGTGGAGGTCAGTATGTAGAGTCAGTATGTTAGTTACGTACCACGTTTTGCTTATGTTATGAGTCGCAATCATTTTGATTGAAAGGTTTGGAGTTTTTGTTGGTGGGTCTTTTTAGCGATACCGTATTAAATTGAAATATTAAATTTTTAATGTTCTATGACTAAATATAATTTTTACAGTTCATACCTAAAGATAGTTATAAAAGGTAAAATAAAGGCAATAATAAAAGAGTTATAAAACAAACGAAGTTTTTGGTGACATAAGCCAAAAATCATTTAAAGAATAAATTTTTTTTTTGTTACCCTGTAAAAATATCAATCGAGTATTAATTAAATAATACTTGTTATTTATTGTTATTTCGTTAGATTGAATTTGAGCTCATTACCTCAAGATAAAATCCCACAAATAATTTGTATACAGTAACGGTGCTTCTGAACAGTGTCAAGGAAATAGTAGTGATCCGTCTTTCTTCAAAGGCTTTTACATCCTTCTTTCTAAAACTACTACTAATGATTTATTGAATGTGAATCACTTCTCATACAGAACCAACACTGACGATGATAAACAAAATTAGCTATTTGGAATTCTCACATTACTGCCCCCCACGAAGCCAGTAAAATAAAACCGCTGCTGTTTATTAAAGACTGGTTTATTATTTCAAAATAGTTGTATTTCAAATGTCAAATTACATTCCTTACTACTTGGAGGAAAATAACTAAAAGAATTTTGCCAGTGTTAGCTTACAAAGAATTTTTTTTTAAATAATTTGGAAAAGATATAGACAACGTATTATCGATTGATTCAGTTGAGAAGAAAACTGAAAAGTCTAATTAAAGAACACTTTCCTGGGTAAGGTCATGCATCCCACTTTAAGAATCTGTTGGTAAATTATTCACATCCACAAAAAAGTAATACTTTTTGATACCATTTCTAAAGGGAAAAGAATGTACTTTTTGGAAAAATTAGAAATTAAGAAAACTATGAAAAATGACGTACTGCCCTTATAAAATTAGTGGCAACTAATGAGAACAAGACGTGGCGGATAGGAAAAGCCCATCTGATTAATAGTTTTATTTTTATTTCTAGTCCTCATTTGACAAGCAGGACCAACATAAGTTAAGTAATAACCAGTTTTTATTTAATAATTTATTAAAATTAGGTTTTAAATTGTTAAATTTTGAATTCATTTTTATTATCATTACATTTTTAAGAGCAAAAATAGTTATAATAATGTAAATAAATTAATATATAAGGCCTTAGTAAAGAGTGTAATGCTCTATAGTTCGAGAATGTGGCCGCTCGAGAAATCAGAGAGCAAATGATGAGGGTAGGAGGAGAGGAAGACCTCGTGTCAGGTGGAGTGATGTTGTGGCTGGGAGTATGGCGGACCGAGGGCTGACGGAGAAGGAAGCATTGGACAGTGGGAAGTGGAAGAACCGATTGAGGGAGGAATTTGGATGAGGTAAACTTTAATTTATGAAGAAAAAAAACCTTAAATAAAAAAAATTATTACTAAAAAAAAACATTTTATTGTTGCTGTTAATTTTATTATTTTATATTATTTAGCCTGATGAAGAGCTGATCAAAGACCGAAACCGGTTGCTCAGAAAGAAAAAATAAAATATTAAACAGTAAGAAGTCTTTTTTATTGAATTTAAATTTTAATCCGGTAACATCAAGTCTCAATTTAAAGAAGAAAAAAAATTTTACCGGCCAGGAAAAAGAACACCTGAGTGGCCTCATCTCAAACAAGGACATCTGTCATTTTTAAAAAAGTTAAGAAAAAGCTAATTTTCTGTAACAGTTTTAATTTAAAGAAATTCTAATGATACAACTTTATCATTTTGAAATAAAATCATCAGAAAGAGTTGAGTTGAAACTATAAAACAAAAATTGACTTTTTACCCACTTTTAGAAAATGCCAGATGGCCGTCCAGGATAAGAAGCCACTCATATGGTAAATCTTTAATAGGCAACGTCTCTACACCAAATCGTTCTATTTTAATGATTTTTTTTTTTCCCAAAAATAATTTTTTTTTTTTTTATTCATTATTAGAAAATCTATTTTTTTTTCAACCTTCGTAACTTTTCTTCCAGTTTCTTTTCGAGAAAGTATGCCATATACATAAATTTAAAAGGGTTCGAGGAGAATACTTTAGCCAAGTTTCAATAAAATCGTCAAATCCGTTTAGATGCTACAGACTATAAGACAGATTTTTCGGCCGCAATTTTGAAAGAAAAGGGTGGAAGGCAATGTCAAGGTAGGAGGATCATCTTCGGGTGAAAATTGATTTTGATTTTGAATTTCAAAAAAATTTGGGCCCAGTAGACTCGGAGAAAACCCGCGGATGGCGGACAGACAAATTTTGTATATTGGATTTTCGTTTTCTACGTAAATATCGTGAGACGTATAACCTTAAATAGCGTGGAGAGGTTAACAATTTGAATTTTCGGTCGATTAAAATGGTTTAATATTGAAAATAATAATTCCGAATTAATTAAGCTCTACACGAAAAACAAAAGTTTCTATTTCAAAGCCCAGGAAACCTGCACTTTCTGTAACAAATTCATTTCTAACAGCCTATTCCATATCCTTCTGTACTATGAAAAGCTAACAGACGACAGACACAAACATTTACGAGAATTTCTCTCTGCGCCAAGTGATGTAAACAAGATACAACACATACTTCGAATCGATAGCATAGAGAAACTTAACAGGATTTACTGGTTCATAATGTCAGCGTGCAATTCACTGGATTCCTTAAGCTCTGATGTTCCACACACCAATCAAGTGCTATGACTAAGGATAATTGTTGGTCAGTTCAATTGATTGTTCGTTTCTTTTTTTCTTATGTTTTTATTGATGATCTAGATAGAAATTAATTGGAATGTAATGAGGTATTATTGTTTAGTTATTGTTTTTATAGTAAGTTAATGTACAGTTATGATAAACTATACTCATGTTGGTGAAATAAAGTTATTCATATATGTATGATTTGTACAAGATTGTAAAATAATCTTTAACAAATAAACTCAATTCAATTCAATTCAATATTGAAAATAATAAACCAATAACGATGCAGTTTGTCGTCATAACTTCCCTCAATTCTGGGTCAATAGAACAGACGACGCTTTTTTAATCTTCACCAGCCTTGTTCAAAGCCAAAAATAAAGCAAAAGCTATTTTCTGGCACCAAACAGTAGCTTTAGCTGATTGAGATAACAAGGTTAATGTAGAACCTGATTTATTAGCTATCAAAGACGAAGAAGGTTGCGGGCTAGATAAGCCACCGATAGTTGTAAGAACTCGGTGGCCTGTAAAGAAAATGGCTGGGTTAAGAAGAAACCGAAGTCTTTTTATGCCTGGGCAACCAAGATTTACGAGAATCGATGTAGTTCTGTGCTTATGCAGCAGGAAATGCTGAGGAGTCCGAGACCCTACTTCCAGCACTTCTCTGGGTGATTAAGTTCCAGGGTTACTGCTTTCAAAGGGAAATCACTCTAATTTATCAGAAAGACATAATAGAATTTATACAGCTACTAAAAAAATATGGCCAGGAAAAGACCTGGAAAATAGCCCTTCTTAAATATTTCATTTGCTACATTCGAAGCTTAATCAGTTCTTTAGTGAACAATATCATATAACTATTTAGATACTAAATAAATTTAAAATGGTAGCAACGCATATAAATCCCAAAATTATTGATCTGTCAACATTTTTAATAAAAGTTAATTTTGTTGGAAGACTGTGAAAACTTTAAATTGACTCAACCACCTTAGGTACCCAAGTATATTAATGAGAAATATAGACAATATTTGACATCACAGGAGCAGGATTATCATTTTGATTGGAGTGAGGAGACGATGAACCAAAAAAAAAAGTTCATATATGTGTACAAATTCAATACATTAATTGTGAAACGAACAAATATAATATTTTATATTTAAAACTAAATGTATATATATGTTTAGACAGTTGTATGATTTCTTTTTTATGTGCTGTTGGACATACTTGAAAATATATGAACAAAACAATTGGATACATTACAATTTGTATCCATTAAACATGAGAGGAAGGGAGACAGGCTCCATAACATATGTACATTTCTAGAACATTTTCAACTATCGATGAATAATTTTAAAAACTGAAAATATTTTTGATTTATTAGTTTTTATAATCTCCAAATAAAAATAAAGTGTTTTCACAATCTAACTAGTTATGTAAAAAATGTCTATAAAATATATTCTCTATAAAATATATTTATGCTTGTACTAATTAAATATGTTTTTCCAACTTTATTGCATAAAATGTATTAGAAAATCATTTGAAAATGGAGGTGTCAACTTGAAAGATGAATGAATCATAAAATCTAACTATATGTTTCTATATTATTATTCCTGAATATGAATGAAAATTTAAATAATAGGAATCTTCAGATCCTGATAACATAGTTACCTACTCATAGACCTTAGCTTAGCCAGCTGGCCGACTTTTCTTAATATATTTTAGTTTACACATTTTATTCATTTGGATAGCTTATTTATCAGTTTTAATCTTTTTTTTACTTCAAATTATTAGGAGAGAAGAAACAAAGAAAAATATTCTCGCCCTCGAATCCTGCGCCCATGTTCGATATGATACTTAATATTCATATTTTAGGATCTAAACATGTAATTATCAAGCACTTCTCATTCTCTTTTTTTAATATATTTTAAGAAATTTATTTATAAAATATATTAAACAAATACATTTAAGAAATTAAGTATTATAACTTTTTCATAAAACCATATAATAATTCCCCTCAGCTTTTAACTTTTTTTTCTCTCATCTCGGAAGAAAGAGGTAGTCTGGAGTAACGGTCATAATAAAAATCAAACAGTAAAAATGTGTATTATTTTAAGCCAACATAAACAACTAGGAAAGTCTTTTGTAGGGCTAGAACATAAATCCTACAAAAGGATATTTTGGGAGCTATATGATATTTAGAAAATAATTATAGACAGTGTAAATAGAAAGTATATAATGTTTTTATACTTAATGTTCTTAATATGTTTGTATACTTTCTACAAGCACTGTTTATAATTTTTATCTAAACATCATATAACTCCCACGATTTTCTTTATCATTCTATATCTAGCCCTGATGAAGACCTACACAGTTGATAGGATAGAAGAAAGACTATGATAAAGAAAGACTAGAGTAGATAGAAGACCTGCATAGATACTAAACGTATACTTTAAATAAAATAGTTTTTTACTATTTTAAGTTGTTCTATGGCCACTATCCTGATATTAGATCAACAATTTCCATTAAAATATCACAAATATCCAGAAAAAAAAATAATAAAAACGGTATCTGCTGAAAATTAAAACATCCAAGTCATAAACACATTATTAAAAAATACACATTTACAATTGACACATGTAAAAAAGTGTAGGTATTTGATTGTTTTCATGGTATATATGACTCGAATATATCATATACAGGTCTAATAATTAGCTACATTAAGTGTGACAGATAAAAAAATAAAAAATAGATTTTTCAAAAATAAATCAAATAAAAAGTGTTGATAGAAGCAAATAATTAAAAATAATTCTACGTGACCAAGGTACTAATTATTTTTAAAGTGTTTTAACGATATATTACCTGGCAGGTTAAATGTTTTAATTAATTCGCTTAGATTGTTAAAAGTCTTAGCAGGGTTGTTTTATTGCTCGGTATTTTGCTTCGCTAAGACATGGTGGAGCTAAACTTTTCCTAACTAACCTATTAAAAGACCACTTCTATCCGCTGTATTCACCAAATTAAATTATTAATTTAAACACTACCGAGGATGTATCGTTGAAGTTCTCTGTTATTTTTTTTAAGTTGTTTGGAGCAAAACGCTGTATAGTCTCTTGATAGCGGCAATTTGAAATATATGTATTTCAATATATTTACATATTATAATAGTATAATAATATTTATAACAGTTAATTTTGTTTTCGGTTAGGTAGTAAACGTATAGTATTTCGGTGTGAGAACTGATTCACACTAATGTGAGCAGCTCTGGCGAATCTACTGGAGGGGGAGCTTTCGGGTCTGAAAAGTATTATTATCCGTTTAATAACATTTAATTGGACTTCAATAATCACTTAAACATCATTTCATATACATAGTTAGTATCTTTCTTTTTTTTTCAAAATAATTATCGTTATATACATGAAAAAAAAAAATGTGTTCGAGCTGAAGCCCCCCAAAATTAAATCCTGGATCCGCTAGTGAAAAAAGAAATAGCGATTTGTTTGGAGGGATAAGTTTTAAATATTTAAAATAATGTTCATTGGGATCCGGATATATATATTTTTCTTTGTCCAACCCTTACACGCATTTTAGGCTATACGGGTTTTTCTCAGATCAGAGCAGAGTACCATATGTAATATCTACATATGGAAGAAAACATCAATGTGCATTTCAATGCTACATACGAGGGTTTACTGCTAATCTAACTCCAGATGGCCGCTCGGTTCAGACAAAACACATTAAATTCGGCACAAACATACCTACGGTATGATCACGATATTAAACCAATTCGTACCGACCAATAGTGGGCCAAAGTCCCAATTTAACTGTATAAAACCTTTAAGACCTTAAACGTTTGGGGATCTATTTTAAGCGTTTGGCATACTTCCAAATGACTTCGAAGGTTTCAGGGAAATAAATGATTGTAAAATCCATGGTAATTCGTATACACTAATTTACAGTTAAGATAACTACGTAAAAAAATATTGATACGGTAATACTATCGATATTTTTTTTTATTTTTAAAAGACTATATAATCAGTATATAGCTTCAACTACCTGATTTCTGACCTGACTCTTGAGAGTGCAAACCTTGAAAACTTGTGAATTCACGCCACAACGATTTATTTCTGTTTAAATATATATAAATTTAAATAATTTTACAGACAATAAATCAATGCATATTAATCTTTTAATATAACAGAAATTCATGAGGTCAAAATTTAATTGTCACTGTTAATTATAAATAAATATATTATTAGTTACATTGCATAAAATAAATCGAGGAAAATAATTTTAATTAAATCAAATATTAATTGGAGTAAAAATATTAAATAATAAGATATAAAATGTATATCAAATAACAAATATCCTAATTAATTTCAGACAAATATTTATTTATGGTAGACATGTTGACATTTTAGTTTTACTTGTAATTATAAATGCTAATTTTTTGTTTTTAGATTCCAGAAATATAATCTGTTTGTTCAGTTAGTGACTGTAAAATAATTGTATAATTCAAAATATCTATTACGGTTTTTACGTCATATTGTGACAACTAGACACGGTTCCAGATTTATTAGTACCGAAAAAATATTCTCTTAAAATTGTAAGTGTTAAATAATCATTAAAATGAAAAAAAAAAACACAAGCTTAATAAATTCAAATTAATATGAAATATTATAATATTCTAGTGGGTGTAATGAAATATATTTCTCCACGGTTGGTTCCTATTACCACGGAACCTTCATATCTCACCTAACAGCATTAAGTTTCTCTTATCTAGTCCGGCGTCATTCATGTTGTTTAATTATCAGTTATCTAGTTTCTGTTTCTTTGGCTTATATATTTCACTATGTATATATTCATAAATTTATTATATACTTTACATACACACACACACACACACGCGCGCGCGCGCCAATTAAACATATTTAAAAAAAAAACTAAACATTATTTATTCACAATGGTAAAAAGTAACACAGATTGATTACCAAAATGGAGTATCGATATATTTTAATTCATCGGATTTTTTTTTAAATAAAGAGATTACTCGTTATTGGAGCAGCTTTTTATAAATATTCTATCGACTTTTAGATTACGCCGTCGATCATGGATTATACCTCATCGGATTTTTTTTCGATATAAGGGTCCATCATTATATTATCAGAGAGAGTTTTTAACATAAATGCCTTTAAAATATCACACATTCTTTAAAATTACTGTATTTTTGAAACCTGAGCCTCAGTTAAGACAATAATTAACGTGAATAGCAAATATCTATGTTGTGATTGGTAATATTTTCAAAAAATGTACAATTTTTATTTTTTAATAAAATCACCTATTCCCAAGTTGTGATCTTTGTCGATTCACAAGCAGCCATACTGTCGATCTGCAATGGCCTGGACCATCCTGATGTCACTAGTGCCAGAAATCGGACTAACGACGTAATTAAAAAAGGAATCCGAGTGGCTTTACAATGGGTTCCAGCCATTGCGGGCTACCAGGAAACGAAAAAGCTGATGAGCTCGCACGGATCGCCTCGGAAATGCCATAAACTAATCCTCCGCTGCCTTACGAATCTGTTAAAAGGATTTAAAAATCATTTTTCAAGGAAGAGTACAAGAGTTGGCAAAAGCGACAGGCAGCGGGGAAAAATGAGAATGTTTAACAGAGGATCCAATAAAACAAACCAAAAATAAGAATGAATCGGTGGCAAACTTCCGCATGGCAACAGGGCACGATTACCTGCAAAGGCATTTACATAGGATCGGAGTGGTGGAAAGTCCTGTGTGCCCTCTTTGCCAACAGGACGAGATGTACGACGATAATCATTTTATTTTTCAAAGAATAATCAATAAATTAATGATTATTCAAAAGTTAACGTATTGTTATTCATACGTAATTCGATTGAAATTTCGCGAATTTGTGGGTTGTGGCTCCTAAGCGAAGTAAACATTTGTTTTGAGGTTAAATAATTAACCAATACAACGGAGTACTGAGGAAAATAGAAGACAATACAATACAAGACAAGACAGAACCGAAATATCTCTTAACTACATACTAAATAGATTGACAAATTTCCAGTTCAATCATGCACCAAACTCAACTTTTTGAAAAAATACACTTATACCCCTTTAACTCAAGGATCAAATTTTTTACTGGTGCGGCTGGGAGAGAAGCACTAGGACCTCGTGTAGTCCTGCTTTGTATTCTACAATTGGGGACAAACCTTTGCCTCAGAGTCTCCAGGACGAATGCGAATATTGTACATAGGTGTGAATGTGTTTTATTTATTTTGATTTCATTCAGTTCCAATCTATTATTTTATTTAAGTTGTATGCATATATCAATTCTTTTTATTTTATTTACTTTTATGAATACTGTAGCCCTAATACTAACCACAATCACTTCAGCAGACTGTATTATTACCCAATAAAGTCGTTAAAAAAAAATATATATATATATATATATATATATATATATATATATAAGATTTTTTTTAATAATGAAATTTTTAAAACATATAAAACGGATTTTACCATTAGAAAATAGATCCAAAATCAAAACTTTCACTAAACAAGGAAGATATGACAAGCAAATGATCAATCTATAAAATTTAAAATATATATCTTTTCTTGATTTCATTTCAACAAATTAATATGCCAATAAGCGAATAAACAACGGTATTTAACAAAAATAAATGATTGCGTCATGAATGTGAGAAAGTCCAGAGATCACGTAACATGTTTTGGAACAATCCATTGTTCACCGCTTCTCACTGACAGTACTTGTTTAGAAGTAATGTTGCTATTGTTTAGGGATTGGAAAATTTTTCTTCTATGAAATTCCTGAGCCTCGCAAGGTTTAAGATTTAATTATATCGTTTATTTAGTTCTTGTCTTTTTAATTTCTTATGTTCCAAGTATATATTTTGACCAAGTAGAGTCCAATATATCAATACATTACAGTAAGATATACTAATTTAAGTTTATTTAATTACGAACTCTCATTTAAAATAAATATTTAAAAGTTAGTAACGAGTGATATACCGGTAGACCAATGGTAAAAGTCCAAAAAGTAAACTAAAAGCGTGAGAAGTTAAACAGAAAGTTATTGATAAATCAACATCGTACCTTCGACTTTACAAAGTCAATTATTATAATTATTGCTGCGCCTTTTATTAATTTCTATTGTCAATAAATACCTAACTTAAAAAGGCAAAAATTGTAATTTCATAAAATGTGGTAAACATTTGTTGTTTGCTGGAGAAATATTGTTCAAATTTACAATAAATTGGAAATTATGATCATATATCTCTACTTATGACCTACTTATATGAAGTAGTGGCTTCCTAATGAAAAACCAATTGGCTCACTTCCAGATTGAAAATCCACAACTCAAAGATTCCAGACAGGATTTATAATAATTTTCAAGTCTATATATTTTCTCATTAAGTTTTTAAATAAAGTAATAATTTTAAAGTTTGAAATATATCATCAAAACATTTATGGAATTTTCCGTTTCCGTATTTACAAACGAGGAAAAATGTTTTTAAAAAATTAACTTAACAAGCTGACTGTATGAAATAATGTTTCTAGAATCTTCGTCAGCTTTCTTCCGGTTCCATCGTGTTAAGCAATGTTGGGCCCACAGCCAAAAGGCAAAATCTGTGAGAAATATATTATATTCCAGATAAAAGAAGGCAGTGAAAAGAGAATATAAGGGAGAAAAGTTTAAAAAAAAAAACAAGTGTCCGTGTTAAAAAATATGTGAAATTTTGAATTATATTCAGGAGGAGTTTTGAGGCAGTTTAGGAACGTGAGGAAAAGGGGTCTACTACCTCTTGGATTCAAAATCAAAAGATTAAAATTATCTAATAATAACTACAATTGTGTAAACATAAAAACGAAAGAAAAAAAATTTTATTTATACAAATACATAATTTTATGTAAATGTCTCAGGACTTAAGTTACGTAAGTAGGAAATACAGTTTCAGTCTTCGATTAACCTGTCATTCACTCGCGTGAAGACCCATCGAACCTTCTTTTTTGTCGTAATCTCTTACCTAATCAAAAGTGCTTCCTGGAACAACGGGCTCATTTATTACACGGATTCTTGTAAAATTACTACCGATTGGAAGATTGGACAAGGAATGTAAATATTGAATTAAAAATAACGATATATTTCTAAGAATATCAAAATATAAATTAATCTATTTGAAATATTGAAATAATATTTCGATATTTTTATATACAATCTAGTAGCAATATTTTTCATCTTTGAAAAGAATATGGGTATATATATACATCAAACTATAATTTGGATACATCCAGTATCGATAACTATCGACAACTAAACAAAAAAATATCGAAATGTCGATAAAATATCGATATTTCGGTCTTCGACGTTTTAATACTTTAAAAGAAGGGGAACATGATTAAAATAAAATTAAAGTCTTTAGGGTCCCTTATACGGTCAATATTATTGAAGTAATATATTTAAGGACCACCTCACTCCTTTCATTTTTCTGTCCGAGGCGTCTGAAAAGAAGATGGGCGTGGGTAGTTTCTCAACAAGTGGTTTCATGTTATTATATTCTTTTGTTCACATTTGCTGAATGTATTTTTATTTGTAATATAGTTGTAAATATCATCAATAAAAAAAAATATATATATAAAAAAATTTCTGAACATGATTAACAGTGAATTTCATATTTTATATTCCTAATTTCCATGGCTATGATATTAAAAAATAGAATATATAATAAAAATAGAAAATATTTTTATTATATATTCTATTTTTTAATTTATATTCTATTTTATTGTTTAAGTTTTTTTTATTTATTTATTTATGAAAAAGTATTGTATCAGTTAACTTAATTTGTTTATTAATCAAAACATTAATAATTTTCACAAAACTACCTATGAATTATTTTCTATTTTTCAATTTTGACCTTGTTTTTTAAAAATATCTTTGTACACTTATTTGCCTTTAGGTCAATTTAATAAGTTATCACAACTAGTCTTTGATAACTATTTATTAATGAACGGAACTGGCAAGCTTTGTTCCTCTTTTCAGGGAACTAAAATAGTGATATTAATTGATTAATTAATTGATATCACTAAAATAGTTATATTAGTAATATATTATAGGCTCTATCGTGAAACAGTCATTTTTAACTTTAAAATACATAACCTTGAAAAAATAATTGTCTAACTTAATATAAATTATTTTAATAAATGTATACAAAATAACTTATATTAAGTTAGAAAAAAACATTTTAAATGTAATGTACGATTTTTACTATTAACAACAATATTTTCTCCATCGAATTGCTCATGGCCTTTTATACCTGGTAAAAAGAGAATAGTGTTGACTTCTAAGATCCGCTAAGGAGATTTCCTGTTTTCATTTTACCTTCTACTTGACTATGGTTAAGATATTTAAATTTAAACAGTGAAATATGCCGCAGGTTGTGAATATTTTGTTTCGCCAGGAGTAGCGCAGCAATCTTGCGGTTAAGTCCACTGCAGAAAAAATACTTGATTAAGCAACCGACTCTTATCCATATTTTTTTAGACAAAAGAAAATTATGCTGCATGAACGTGAACCATTTTTGGGATATAATTGATATATATATATATTAGTAAATAGTTGTATCTCAAGGTTTATTTTAATAGCAAGTACGTGTTCTATCTTTACACTGATTGACAAACAATTGTTAAATGATAAGTGCACCGGTATGGATCTAGGAATACCATGAGCACGAAGTACTATGTTTGCACACACAGATAGATTCTAAGGTTTAATTTAGGGGGTTTATATAAAAATGAAATAATTTCACCGTATATATGCAGAAATAGGTGGCCCGTGCAAATAATTCGCAGAAAATTTTGTTTAGTAAAGAAATAGCAAAACAATATGGAAATAACTACTTTCTATTTATTATTTAAGGAAGGGATTAATATGTTTTCCATGGCCGATTACAATATTCTATAAAACATAATAGACAAAAATATTTGTACAAATTGTTTTGCTAAGACCTATATTTAAACGCTGACTGAAAAGATAATAAAAGCAATAAAGACAAAATAATATCCCGATTATCTAAATCATTAAAAAAAAATAAAATGTGAGAACAACCAAATAGCTTTAAGAAATAATAAAGTTAATATATGAGCCATTAAAAAAGTGTAGTAGACTATTCTACTCCTAAATGCAATATCTTTAAACAGGAAGACATTATTAAGTATACCAAAACTAATGTACTATATTTTTGTTAATGATTGTCCGATTTTTACGATTTTTTTATATGTGTAGGTGATTTAGTAATCTTTCTAATTATTATAGGTACAATTAAGAAAAAATGCATAGTTTTTCAGTTATTCGCAAATAAAGTTTATTTTCTTTCATAACTTTTTTCCAGAAATTTCGGGGAGATGGGACTATTTTTCGCATGTGAAGGAGAAGAATATCTTCAAAATGAGTGGTCAATCATTTGATTTGATGAAGAATTGACGAAGTTATGGCATACCGACAAAAAACACCTTCTAGAAATAATATATAGGATATGGTGAGTCGGTACATTTAGAATGGATTAATTTAAATGGCAGTATACATATGTATATCAATTCAATAATCATTTCAGTACCTTATTGTTAATTGTAAAGAAAGTTTTTCATCCGTTTCTAAGATATTTCTTAATTGATTAGGAGATGCAATAAACTAGCTTTATAAGAAATAACTTTAAAGTTTGTTGTGAAGTGCATCGGTGTGGAGGTGGAACAATACTGAGGACGAAAAACAATGTTCGAACTTGCACAGACAGGTAGATTCTAAAGTTCAAAGCAGCGGGTTTTTATGATAATAAAATACTTTCAAAGAGTACTTTCAATTTATAATCATACAGGATATCGAAAACCACATTACAAAAGCCTGTGAGTAGAATATATTACACGCCTTTGAGTTTTCCTGGTCAATTATGGCTTCGCGCATAATTACAAAAAAAATCAAAAACTTTATTATTTAATATATATATATATATATATATATATATATATATATATTAAATAATATTTTTTGTGATTCTACACAGAAAAAATAATATTTTTCATAATCTTTTTTTTTTAAATATATGTTTCTCTTGCCTTTGGTTTTCCCAGATTTTTAGTTTATCATGCACCAAACGATTTCTTTATTTTTTTCTTTTTTTTTTTTTTTTTGTATAGAATAAGAAAAAAATATTGAATAAGGTGTTAAATGAGTTATAACGTGTCATAAATTATACAAACCAAAGGGCGCTATGTCATAGTTTGGTTCGTTTTAGCGTTCTTTGAAACTGTTAAATATGAATTCTTAAAGAAATAAAAAATTATTTAATATGGTATTGTTAATGATATGGTATATGGACTAGTGTTGTGAATAGGGATAAAAAAAAAATTACATGTTTACATAATAATGGAATGATATGATGTAAGAGCTATGTCCATATGGATTGATCAGTATGCTGTGCAATAAGCAGCCCTATATAGTAGGGAAGCACTACTTTCAATAGAGTATTTCTCTTTCTGAATTCTTGGATTTTTTTTCAAGCAGTAAGTAAAGTGTTAACAACAATAATTTACTTAGCCTACTTTACTGGAAGCGCATTTTGGTTTTTGTAATTTATGATACAATATTAAATGAGTTATAATACTAAAGGGAATATTTTGTGCTCATTTTGCACCGAAAAAGAAATCGATTGGTATTTAATAACTTAGATATCGGAGGAAAGCAATAACTAAAAAAAAAACACAAATATTTGAAATTGTAAAATGTTTCTTTTCTCGGCTTCTAACAAACGGCGGAACACAAGTTTAATATTTTTGGATGTAGAATAACCTAAACAAATTGCTTGATATCGGTGACCCACTGAATACGACCTACCCTTATTAGTTCCGCAAGAGTTCTCCCTCAAGGCTGCCAAGTAATCGCGGCCGAACTATAGTTTGCAGATAAAGTGATCTACTAATTAATAGGAGTACGGCACAAACACAACTGTAGGATTGAGGCCTGCATTAGCCCCCGCTTTTGATCTCTGTTGACAACTCCTCACTGGGAATCCATTATGCTAAAGGGAAGGCTCCTCAGAGATAGGATAGTCTTCGCATTGGGCAACTAATCGCAGAGGCAGGATTAAAGGGCTACTTATCGGAAGCAGCAAAACAAGGATTGTGATGCAATCTATCACCGATAATTATGAAAACATATTAATAAGTGATAATAATATTAAACATTATTGACATCAATAGATTTGACAAAAGCCTCTTCCGTAGGAAGGAATTTTAATGGTGTAATATACAACACAAAAGAGTTAGTACATATTACCATTTATTTTAAAACATGTAAAATAAAACAGAACATATCATATTTTCCTTTACAGAGTAACAATTTAAGGCATAAGACAGAAAAAAAAACCGTATAGCAAACATAACAAAAGCTTCAAAACAAACGCTTCTAGCCACAAGCCACCATTCATTACCTACATAATGTCATTTCGTCCTTCCATCTAAGATGCGCCCGGCTTCTTTTCCTGCTGTTCTCTCTTGGGATATAGTTTAATAATGTTACCGATTGTAAATAACAATTTTAAAAGGTGTGTTTCCCAATCAGCCGGTGTTCCTCAAGGTAGCTTCATAGGCCCTATTCTTTACACAGTCTATACAGCTGACATCCAAACACCGTTATTACAACCTAGGCCGATGACACATGTGTCTTATCATTTCATAGCGACCCAACAATTGCATCCCAAATCCTTTAATATCACATCACAAACCTTGAAGAATGGTTTCAAAACTGGAGAATTAAAATAAATTCCATCAATACCTTTACCTTTCGTCGTAAACCTATGACTTCCTGTGCTACCGTATACTTTAATAACACCCCACTTATCCCTGTTGAACAAATCCGATAGCTAGGACTCCACCTGGACAAACGTCTAACTTGGAATACTCATACCAGTCTGAAACGACAAGAAACCGCTCGACGTTTCCGACTACTTCAGCACTTACTAGACAAGCGCTCTAACATTTCAATTAATTACAAAATACTCATATACATGAACATAATACCTATTTAGACGTACGAGATTGTCATTTGGGGCTCCACTAAACCATAGAATTCCTCTCGTATCCAATCTTTACAATCTAAAATCCTTCGTAAAATCCATAATGCTCCTTACTTTGTAACAAATAAAATAATCCATAATTTGGTTCTTGCAATCAGTAACGTTATTAAACTATATTTTTGGGTCATGTGGATTTTTTTTTCCGGCTCTATGACGTACTACGTTTATCTGTCTAATCCATGTTCAAGGTTGGACGCCAGTTATTTCTATCAAACAACAGATATCAATGAAAACTCGGGAGTCTGAAGCAACACATTCCTTTTCCAAATATAATGTAAATAATTTTTTCATCATTAAAAAATTTAGTTTTGTTTATAATAAAAATATGTAGAATATTATATAAAATTAGTCAAAAATTAAAATTTCTTGGTTAATAAGAGAGGCATTTACCCTCTCTGAATCGGCTTATGTACTACAGATATTCTCTGTTCTGCAGAAAAGCAATACATTTAAGCTGTGTTTTTTTTTTTTTTTTTTTTTAGGAACTCTCATTTTTTGTTCAATTAAAAAAATTCAATTTAAGTAATCAGCGATTGCTAATTACTTAATTTGAAGATAATTTGACAGTTACTTCATTTGAAGACAAAATGCACTTCAAATGAAATCAGAGTTTGTCATTTTAAAACCTCTTGTGTGTGGATAAGTTAAACTTAATTATGTTTTAAAAACAAATCATGAATTATTCGCTATTTTTTTTTTATACCTCCAATTGAACTACAGATACCCCGCCCACTTTTAGGAAAAAACATTATGTCCACAATAATTGAGTTGAGGTTGGTCTGAGGATAAGTTGAGGATTCACTTTTATATGAGGAAAAGTTAGGTTTAAATTTTAAACATAATTACAAAAACAAATTTTTTTCAGGCAAAAAAGGAGATGGTTAAGAGATCAATTTCTTCACAAAGTTGGATATTTTGTTTAATATACAGCTTATTTTTAATGATATACTATATATGATACGACCAAGACTCTAGTTGTATAGCTTAATTGTATAGTTAAAATTCGTATGATTTGAACAGTTTATTTGTAATGGAATGAAACTTGTTTTAAATAATTTGAACATGGAATGGATATGAAGTATATCACGAGCTACCTGAAACTCATTTGCATCCCATAACGGTAATCCAATCTCTCTGGTCAAAGGAGCTCGGAGCAAAGAGGTTTTGATTTCCTAATGGTCTCTACATTAGAAACGTATACCTACTTATACATATTCCATAGAGTGTGAGCATACCTGAAAAGCCAAAAATATTTCATATTTTATTTTTACTATCGATTATATTTTTTAGTTTCCAAAGAAACATTTTAGAAATCACGCTAATATCATTTCATTAGATATAAGGAAGAAGGAAAAAAGGCTTCAGTTCATCATCATTTAAAAATATACATATTCAAATAAAAGATGTTATAATTCTTCCTGAATAAAGGAATCTGACCTACATCATATTTTTTATGGAATATCGAAACCAACAAATATTTTTTTTTTTTTTTTTTTTTAATTTTAACCTTTAAAACTGATCACAAACAAACAATCGTATTAGTTTATATCAGACATGTGCAGTATTTCAAATATAATATTTAAAAATACAATTTTTTTTTCTTTAACTTTTTTCATTGAGAAATATTACAATCCGTCTCAGTTAAGGACAATTGCGATTGAGTTCAGTGAGCACATTCACACACTATATACAGAAACACACATAAGTAAAGTAATAACAAAAGAATACATAGAAATAAAAACAAGATAAAATATTATAAGGAGAGTGAAAAGAAAAGGAAAAAAATAAATAAATAAATAAATATATATATATATATATATATATATATATATATATATATATATATATATATATATATATATATATATATATATATATATATATATGCATAAGTAAAAATAAAATAAAATGTTCTTAAAGTAAAATAAACATCTTAGACACAACCATTCCTATATTCACTATTTACAATGTGCCAGAGAAATTCCGAACCAATCTTGTCACCCCACTTGTTGAGGGAAAAGTCTGGCTTAGGAGATCCCTGAGCTTTTCCCTCAACCACTTCGCTGTTATTTAAAACCAGCGAAGGATGAGTAAGAGCGCCACAGCCAGTGTAAGTGAGGGAAATGTTAGCATTTCATCCTTTTTATAAAAAGCTATAATTTATAATTTATATTTCATATTATTAATCTCGCCTTGTTAATGTTTTCAGTTCTATCGTATGATCTAAAGCACGCACCTTAGTTTTTGTGACCATTTTTAAGGTTGGAATTATCTGTTCCAATTTCTTTTTTCATCTAATTTTAACAATATGCAATTAAAATTTAAAATTTCATGATATTAAGGGAAGGTTGATTGGAAATGAGATTATCAATGTAATCAGCCAAAAAAAATAATAACATTTTTTTTCTTTTTTATCATCGGTTAAACAAAAAAACTAATTAAGCAATGGAACGGAATTTAAGAGTATTTATTCATTGGCTCACAGTGAAATTGATACCCCCTGTAGAAACGGTTACAGTAAACAAATAAAACTAGAAACTCTTCAAGAGATCTGGTGTAATTATTAATAATTATCATTAAAATGAGATCAGAGATCAGATTATAAAATGAGAAGATCAATAAAATTAAAATATTCAACTGCGATTATTTAAAAAAAAAAATATTTTACTCAGTTTCACAATTTCACCTCAGTCAAAAAAAAATAAAATAAAATATTTTTTGTAGTTTGCATTTTAGGAAGTAAAATATAAAATAGATTGTTTATAACTTTATTATCCTTTTAAAATACAAAAAAAAATCGTATTTTATTTCAAAGATACTAAAATACAAAAAAAATTGTATTTCAAATAAAATAAATAAATTACCCAGTAGAGTAGGTTATCTTTATTATTGGCTGATCGTCCACTAGTAAGTTTTTTTTATTATTTTGTTTTTAATTAAATACAAAACCCTTTCGATATTTTTTATTTCAAATACCTTTTCTTGAAAAATGTTTATTCGTTGTAATTAAAATACATTGTATTTTAAAAACAAAAGATACTTGGTATATTAAATATTCTATTTTAGTAATTTCGGATAGCCAATGCGTCTATCAAGAATCTGACCTTACTTCATAACATCCCTGAAATCCCATATAAGTTCCAAATATAAATCCATTTGAAATCGGCCATTAGTTTAGGAGAACGAAGGGGCCAGAGAAATTAGGGCATGGAAGCCAACAACGATTGGACATTTTTTCGTCAAGATGGACTCTGAATAAATAATTTTTTTTTATTATTTTTTTAAATTACTGCCTTAATTTGTCTACCTTTAATAATTGAAGAATTGGAATTCGTTTCTAAGAAATCAGTTACCACTGTTTACTAAAGTTTTTTGTTTACTTGATTGCTTAATTCCTTTGTTACCTGAATATATATTTCTCCTACTTTAACAAAAAAAAAAAAAAAATGTGAATAACCTATGATTAAGACACAAATTTAGTTGCATGCGAATTTCGTATCGAGATTATTTTGTAATGAAAACACGTTAATTAGACAGGTATATGCCAATCTTTGTATTAATTGATATGAACTCAAGATCCTACAGTTAGTCAGCCTCAAAAAATAAACAATTATAAAGATATTTAATTGTATTTCAAACTGTATAAAGTAACAGCATGGAGTTTAAAAAGGATCAAGAACACTTTTAAACAATCAGCTATTTAGAAGAGCAGAAGCAAAAATTAAAAATAAACAATGTTGTGAAACCACGTGGTATGGGATTGCTTGGTAGGTAGTAGTAATACGGGAGTAGTACAACATATACAATCTATAGTATTCGATGTTTTTAATAACAAAATTTACCTTAAGGTTTTGTTTAAAATAATTATTTTATTAATTGTGTCAGTATTCACAACTATTGTTTTCTAAATTTATCGATTAAAAAATTGAAAAAAAAATTTTTTGAAGAAGTAAAGCACTAAGATGGAACAGTAAGTTAAAATTTTTATTAAAAATTACTTAAGATATTTTAATTATAATATTATATGAAAATCCTTTTTAATAAATGTAGCTGATAATAACATTATTAACCACAAAACATCAAAAGCTCATTTATATCTCAATACATGGAATGTGATTACGTGGAATGTGATTACGTAAGTAATGTATTATTTATAAAACTCTGAAATAATTTATGAATTAATAACCTGATGTAATTTGTGAATTTTGATTTTCTATTTATCCTTTTTAATCGTAAAGGAAACGTAGTATATAAATAAATGAATCAAAGATTCATTTTTCAAATTTTCATATTTTTTTATTTTTTTTGTCATGTCAGTTTTTCAGAATGATTTAATTTTTTTCTATAATTTAAGTAGATGTAGGAAGATATGTAAATATAAAAGAAAAGAGTAACTCGAAAAGAGATATGAATTAATTGAAAGGTAGAAATAGAAATAGAAATAATTCAGAAAATATGCAATATTGAGAATTGGTTTTCAATTGGCCTGTTGCTTACAATTTTAAACTGAAAAGATCGCTTCTTGGTTCAGTTATCTTGAATGGAATAACGGAGTTGAGAGAAAAGTTTGAAATAAAATACGTTGTTTCTATTTTTTTTTTTTTTTTAATGAATAAACACAGTTAAGTGATCAATCTATTGATATAACAGCAATATTTTTGAATTAATAAAATTATGGTAGTGAAGGGGGAAAAAATATAGTTCTTTGAAATATTCCAGATTTTCATGGCCAACTTAGAATTGAGTTTACTTAAAAAATGTGTTATCTGAATTCTGCTAAATGCAGTTTAATTGCTAGAATATAACAGGAAAATTTTCAAATACATAGCTGTAAGAAAAACCCGATAAAACTAACCAAACATTTTTCCAATTCAGATATCGTATGAGCACATAAAGCCAAGATCGAATTTTTGAAATTCAAAACAATACATCTCACTTCAACAACAAAAAATTGCATCCACCTGACACAGTACATCACTCCAAAGCATAGATTATTACATCGTACCACGTAGGATATTATTTTTTATAAACGGTATAAATCAATCATAGTATTTGTGGTAATAATTTATTGGAGAATAGATGAAGTTAATCAACCGTTTAAATTAGAGATGTTGACTCACAGTATCGTAATACTCGATAGAGAGAGGAGAAGTGAAGGTTGATCCACACTGCTCCATGCCTGGAACTGAACTGGCCTCCGCTCCAGTCGCTGGAGCCTTATCTACCCTCTCACCCCCCAGCGGATCATGCCAACTTCCTCCCTGTCTTCCTCATTATCCACTTTGTTTTATTTTATTTCTTATACATTATATATATATTGTATACATTATCTCTCTCTCTCTCTCTCTCTCTCTATATATATATATATATATATATATATATATATATATATATATATATATATATATATATATATATATATATATATATATATATATATATATATATATATATATAAAATAGGCTGTATAAAAAAAGAAAATGACCATTTTATCAAATTCAAGATTTCAAAGGACTGAAAATATTAAAATCCTACTTAATACTTACCTATACATAATAATCTATTTAGAACATTCTCTAAACTTGTTTAATCCCATTCGACTTCTTAAAAAAAAACCTTAGTTTAGTTATTTGTTTCAAAGATGAAACATGACAGTGTCCTACAATTTTCGTCATTTTAAAACATTACTGGAAAAAAAATTTCACAGCCGTTGAAGTAACTCGTGAAATTATTAAATATAATAGGGAAGGTGTTGTTGACTAGCACACAGTGCGGCGTTGGTTTGCAAACTTTAGCGGTTGAGATACGCGTTGGAAAGGGCGACTATTAATGGATATTCATGAGATTCTGTAGGAAGGTGTTGAGTCAAATCCGTCCACAAGTACTCGCGAACTTGATAGTGAGTGTGGTGTGTCGAAAAATACTTTTAGTAGCCATCTACTCTCCATGGGGAAGGTGAAAAAGAACAGAAGACTGGTCCCTCACGAACTTACTCTTCAGCAATCAGCTAAGAGGTTAGAAATTTGTGAAAATGTATTGGAAACCCCTTATAATATGAAATTTTACCGAAAAATTGTCACCTATAATGAAACGTGGGTTTACTGGCAAAATTCGCATACCCGTGAGCAATGGCTAGATCGCGGTCAAACTGCTTTTCCGGTTGTTGCAAGGGGACAATTCGAAAAAATATATATGCTTTGCATTTTTTTCTTTATTTTGAACGTGTTATTCATCACGAATTTGTTCCTGATGGATGCTCTATAAATTCTGACTTATACTGCGAACAACTACAACAAAGATTGTATGTGAAGTTGTCAGAGAGTTATCCTGCTTTGATCAACCGACAAAGAAATTTATTGCAACAAGATAATGCTCGTCCTCATAGTCCCG
The DNA here is from genome assembly GCA_928085145.1 of Nezara viridula. Taxonomy (NCBI): domain Eukaryota; kingdom Metazoa; phylum Arthropoda; class Insecta; order Hemiptera; family Pentatomidae; genus Nezara; species Nezara viridula. Next base: position 25,387,837 of record OV725081.1, on the reverse strand, counting down.
TCGAACCAAAGAAAAGTTTAAAGCGCTTCATGAATTAGAACTCTGCCTCATACACCATATAGTTCAGACCTCGCACCATCGGATTACTGCTTATTTAGATCCATGGCCCATTTACTTCAAGAAAAAAAATGACAGCAATCCCAAATAATGCTATCAGCGTATTATCGAGCAATTGGCTAGCAGTTGGCTAATGACAGTAAGGAGCCCTTGAAACTTCTAAATATTGAGCTTTATAAATATATTTCACAAAAAAAAGACTTTTTTTTCTCTTACTCTCTACCATCATTGTACAAAAACATATAGTGACATAGACCCGAGATGTTATATTTTTGTGAAAGCATTATTTTTTCATGTTTGTTTTTATAATTAAAGTGTATTTTTGTGATTAGTTTATTACAATGCATCCCAGGTAATAGAAAAACAAATTAAAGCTTTTTAATACAGTTTCGTCTTTAGTTTTGGAATATACACTGATACTTTGGGGAGAAAGAATATGAAATCAAATCTCAAGTTAATCAATATAGATTTGAAGCAGATTAAACAAGATAGTTTTTCTAAAATTGGGGTATCTGTAATCCAAAGGGAAAATATATAAAAAAATTGGGAATAATCCATGATTTTATTAAAAACAGAACTTACCGTTCTTTAACTACTTAAAATCCCCTTTAAATGGTTTCAATAAAGAAAACTTCTACTTTCGGTCACAGGATATTTTGTCTTATTTGCTATGAAGCAATTATTTGTAGCATAAATAAAATATTTTTTTTAGTTAGCGCTTTCCATTCAACAAAAAGCGTGTCTGACATTTAAACTACAAAACTTAAATTTCGTAGTCTTCTGTAAGAAATCATAACATGGTTTATATAAGATTTTTTGTATGTCTTAAGGTCGGGTTTCTTATTATCAATTACATCAAATCAATGTCGATTTATATTTCATATCAATATGAATAAATTCCTATTTCTTTGATATTAAATACTAATTGTTGTCAAATAATTTTTAGAATCATAGAAACATATAGATTTTTAATTATAATGTGAATAATCAAAAATCAATTTCAAAATGGTATCAGAAGAAGAAGAAGATGAAGAAGAAAAGTATATTTTATTCTGGTACATTTAGTCCCCTAAGAACAATTATAATAAACAAAAAGATGAAATATGTCTGGAACTATAAAACAATTATTGATTAAAATAACATAATAATCTAACATTAAGATCAATTAATTAAAAGTAAACATATTAATTTGTATATAAGTATGTTTACATATTTTAACTGATTTAAAACCATCTAAAATCCTTTGTAAAATCCTCAATGCTTCTTACTTTGCCACTAATAAAATTATCCATAAAGATCTTAATGTTCCTTATGTTTCAGATCTGGCCCAATCCAGATACCTATCATTTCATAATAAACTTCAAACTCATCCCAACCCTCTTATTTCTAACCTTGCTTCCTCATCAATTCCTGATAACCCTCCGAGGCGTCTGAAAAGAAGATGGCCCCGTGATCTCCTAATGTAGTCATATCATTAGAGTGCTACCATTGGGTAGTTACTCAGCAAGTGTATTCATGTCATTATATCTATTATGTCCAAATTTACTAGATATATTTATGTAATACAGTTGTAAATGTAACTAAAAACTACAGAGGTTGCGAAACTCTGAAAGAGCTTAGGAAGACCCGCACAAGAAACCATACTCTACAAAGGCCTCCTAGAGTTCAACCCCCACCACCAGAACTACACGAGTTCCCACCACTGCATCAGCCTCAATACCCTCATCCGATTTCCTCAGGACCAGAACAACAGCAGTAGAGACAGCAACGAAAACCAGCACCGGCAACGAACCAAGAACAAAGGCCTAAAGGTATGAGTAGGGGCATTGCCCACACGCTCCCTACTATTGAAACCTCCTCAGGTGATATCATACATTTGATTAGCGGTCTCAATAACCTCATACAGCCCCTCTTCAGTCTTCTACAACAGCTATCTCAGGCTACTCTCGCTCTTACCCAAAAATATGCCCCGTAATCAGACGACTGTGGGCTCCATGTCTATTATACTATGGAACGCAAACGGACTGAATCAACATAGAACCGAACTAGACATATACTTACACGAGAAACGCATTGACATTGCACTAATAACAGAAACACATCTGACACCACATTCTAAATTTTACATCCGTGGTTACAAAATCTACAGAACTGACCACCCAGATGGAACTTCACATGGAGGTACTGCCATAATTATCAAAACAACTCTATAACATAATCCTTTACAATTACCCATAACACCAGAGATTCAAGCTACAGCCATTACACTATCAACACAACAACAAAACATTACTCTTGCTGCGGTTTATTGCCCTCCGAGGTATGTTCTGACACCCATAATGTTTAGTAATTTCCTTAGACGTCTTGGTAGATGCTTTGTTGCAGGAGGCGACTACAACGCCAAAGATCAGTTCTGGGGATCCAGACTATCTACTCCAAGAGGAAGGAATCTTAGGTATGTTCTTTATGAGCTTTCATTAGACACAATATCACCTAATTCACCCACGTACTGGCCAACTTCTAGACGGAAAACACCAGACTTACTCGATTTTTTCATAACTAAAGGACTCCGAACAACACCTCACACTATAACAACGAGTTCAGATCTTTGCTCTGATCATTCCCTTTTGCATTTGGTATTGTTTGAAGAGCCTTGTGAAGCTACAAAAAAACTGTCCCTGATCAATGGCATAATGGATTGGGAAAGGTACAGGAACCAATTGGACACTGCTCTCTCTGTTCCTCTATCCATTAAAAACGAAGAAGAACTTGAGGATGCCGTTGAATACTTCACACGAAATATCCAAGAAGCAGCATGGTCTTCATCAGTAGCAAAACCTCAAAAATATGAGTTCCTACCAATGTACCCACAATACATAAGGGACTTGATCAGAGCGAAGAGGAGAGCTCGCAAAATATGGCAGACTGACAGAATCCCATCAGATAAACGAACTTACAACAGACTTAATAATGAACTCAAGCGACACATTGGAAAATTCAAACGAACAACCTATGACAACTACATCAGAAATCTCTCAACCGACGATGGAAGCTTGTGGAGACATACCAAAAACCTTATTAAACATCGTGAAGTGTCAGCACCCCTTCGAAGACAAGATGATTCCTGGGCCGTGACGGACGGAGAAAAATCAGAACTCTTTGCCGAATATCTTTCTTCTGTTTTTGTACCACACACAGACTTCACTAACACTATGCACGATAACAACGTACTAAACACTTTAAATATGCCCTTACAACTAACTTCACCTCCTATTTCATTCCCACCTTCACAGATTGCTGAACAAATCAAAAAGTTGCCTAAAAGAAAAGCTCCTGGACATGACTTGATTAACGCTGACGTGCTCCAACAAATGCCTAGAAAAGCTCTAGTGCTTTTGACAACTATTTATAATGCAATACTGAGGACAACTAAATTTCCCCTACAGTGGAAATACTCACATATAATAATGATTCACAAGCCTAAAAAGGACAAAAACTCACCTTCCTCATACCGACCAATCAGCTTACTACCTATCTGTTCCAAAATTTTTGAAAGCTTACTGAACAAAAGACTTGTTGATATACTAACAAACACCCAAATAATACCTGACCATCAATTTGGATTTAGGGCACATCACTCAACTATACACCAACTACATAGAGTAACGGACTACATATCTACAGCACTAGAGCAGAAAGTATATGCAACTGGCGTATTTCTGGATGTTGCTCAAGCGTTTGACAGAGTTTGGCACCAGGGTCTTCTCTTTAAACTCAAGACAATACTCCCACCTACATATTATCTAATTCTACAATCCTTTCTTTCCGATAGATTTTTCTCGGTCCGACACGGGTCAGAACTATCTTCCATCAGGTCTATCTCAACAGGAGTACCTCAAGGTTCAGTACTCGCTCCACTACTCTATATCACATACACCCATGACATACCTTGTAGTCCCACCATTTACAGCGACATATGCAGACGACACAGCAATTTTAGCAAGACACAAAAATCCAACATACGCCTCACAGACCCTACAACAGTATTTAACAAGATTACATGACTGGTTCAAAATTTGGAAAATCCGACTAAATCAAGACAAATCACAGCACATCACATTTACGCTTCGACATGAAACATGCCCTCCAGTTTTCCTTGACGATACACAGATTCCACAGACAGACACCGTTCACTACTTTGGTCTGACATTTGACAGAAAAATGACGTGGGGCCCACATATAATCAAAAAAACGAAAAACTTTAAATCAAAGATTAAGAATTCTGAGTTCACTTCTTTCAAAAAATTCAAAACTAAAACAGAAATTGAACACATACAATTACTTACTAAAACCTATTTGGACTTACGCATCACAGATATTTGGAACTGCTAAAAAGACTCACTTAAACAAACTTCAAATCTTTCAAGCGAAAACATTCAGAACAATTACAAAAGCACCTTGGTACGTTAGCAACATAACCTTACATACTGACCTCCATATGCAGACTGTTAAAGAACACATACGAACTCATTACAAACGATTCCATTACAACTTACAAGGACATCCTAATATACTTATAAATGACTTGGCCACTACGGATATGCCCGGTAACGTCTGTAGGAGACTGAAGAGGAGCTGGATGAGGGACCTCCTCGCCTAATGTAGATATCACGCCGAGTGAGGTGCCGCTGGGCACTGATCCTCCTCATGCCTTTCATGACAATTCTATTAATCAATCGATCTCACATTCACTGGTTGTCATTAGCATTATGACAGGTGTGAATAAAACATTAAAGATAAAAAAAAAAAAAAAAAAAAAAAAAAAAAAAAAAAAAAAAAAAAAAAAAAAACATTGATAATATGTTAGTAACGGTAAGATAACAGTCAAATGAAGGTAACAGATCTTAAATACGACATTTTATTCTTACATGTATTCGGAAGATTGATTGCTGAGGAGGTGGATGAATAAATTTTGTTTGAATCAGATTAAGGAAGAAGATTTACGTATAGATTTAGGTAAGGAATTCTAAAAAGTGGCTGCACGCATGGTAAAGGATTGTTTAAGCAAAACGGTTCTACGAGAGGGAACAAACAGCTTTGTGCACTGGGATCTCGTGCTAAACGAACGGAAAGAGGAAGAAAGAGTAAACTGATCAAAAAAGAATGTTTGATTTCAAAATATGAAGGTCCGGAAAAAGGAATACACCTTGGAAATATTGCTGCCGGAAAACTGGATCATCTACTGTGAACAACAGCAATTTCTTAGTTTGGATCAATTTTTGCTTAAAGTAAAAATTTCATAAATATAATCTCTTAAATATCTGTATAACAATTGGGTTTATCAAAAACAATCTTGTGCGGGCATCACACAACTTTCACTTACCGCTCTACTTTGAATAGAAGAAATTATTTTCTGGCCATGTTGCGCTATTACACAATTTTTGAAGTGCATTTTTAACGAAGCGAAAGCTTAAAGCTTAAAAATCATTAAGATTATTAAAATAAAAAAAACCTTATTTATTTTATCGATTATAGACAATAAAAACCTTTCAAGTCCATCTGTTCTTGTAAACCACATAACTTCAGTCTCTGAGCTATACATGGCTAGACAGAATTGAAAGTCCATCTTTGTTAGACGAATAGTAAGTAAATAAAATATATTAATCAATAATAAATATTAAGGCGTTATAGTTATAGCAATCATAAAACAATAGATGAAAACAATCAGGACTTAAATTAATTGAAAGATTAATTTTCATGGTCTGAGCAGATAAACTTAAAATTCTTATTTTATTTATTTCTCTCTTTCTATAAATTTACTAACTATGAATTGGAGGAAAAGGCAGAATTTAAAACTGAGGATGGTAGGAGCACGGCGATTCGATGTTAGGAAAGAGTTTCATAAATTAGATACACGAACTGGGGAGGATCTTTTGGAGGTTCCTGCACGGCAGAAAATTAGTTAGGGGTCAAAGGAATAAGATCTCGTTTTTCAGAAGCTCACTGATGACTTTGTGGGTTCAACGACATTTGGAAGAGGTTGTGAGTAAAATATACTTTCGAGAAAGAAGAAAAAAAGGAAGGGAATTACTTTTTTAATTCGGTGTAGTAATAAAGAGGATCTCTAGAACCAGACATTTGGGAGAAAATTCTTCTTCATACAGACATAAACACGATATAAACAATTCTACAAGAGGTGAAATAAGAAATGAAACCAAGCGTAGTCGATTGAATAATTTAATTCATTTCGACGCCAGGGTCATTAGCGTATTAAATAACATATATTCTGTGGTCGATTTTTCTTATCTTAAATAATCATACAGTTCTTTCATTTATATTTCACCACCCTGGAGGATCTCTTCCATTCTTGTTCACATCTTTTGGTTTTACATTAGATCAGTGTAGGCAGTATTCTAAAAGTACTTCAATGCACAAGTTGCTTGGCAATGGGTACAAGTAACTTGTGGAGCTTCGAATCCTCGCAGAACGTATCCGTGGGAAAACCCGCAGTTTCCGATACATGGGCGGAGGAAAGATTTCTTGCCATGATGTTCGGTTTGATGTTTTCCATCAAGTACATTTTTTTCTTGATTTCCTCTAAATTTTCTTAAACCCATATACCATTTATTACTTTATTTCGCATTAAAAGATGATCCAATCTTTGGATGGTCTCAGTTATGGTCCATTACCACAATGCGACAGTACTCGTATCTGAACGATATTTTTATTTTCATTTTTAGACTCCTTTTTACCAAATTATCAACATCCATCTAAAACCTTACGAATGGTTTCATCTTCTTGTAACCTTCATCTTTTTTATTTACGAAAATTCTCAGAAATGGGGCGTTTCCTCATCAAATTATTGAGATACCAAGAACGTATGAATACCCATTTGCTTTCCACTTAAATGGTAACATAATTTGGTCATACAATCAACAAAAAAGGTGGCACGCAAAAATATTGTGTCGTTTGTTCTATACACCCTCGTTATTTTGACTTGGAGGTGGAGGTCACACCGAACGGCCCAATAATTTTGTAGGTCATGTTTTTCTTGATTTTGAGATCAAATTATCTTACATTCCAGCGGGAATCAAATTGGTGTCGAGTTCTTAGTATCCCATTAAATAGATGAAGTTAACCGATCTCCAGATTTAAAAGGCACAATTTTCGAGGGTTTTAGTAAATAATAAAAGTTAAGGGTTAAGATGAATATGAGACATTATACTATACATAAGGATAAAATTAAAACATTCACGAAGTTTTAGAAGGATGTTAATAGTTTGATAAAAGGGGTCTTTGCCGCGGATTATTTTCCGTTAGCGGTTTTTTTTTCCCATGAGCTCTGAGAAGCTATACTTTAATTTCAAGTGTACAATATTACAGGAGTGGAAACTAGAGAGGGACAAAGAAAGCACGTGCCCCGTTCGGTAGTATTTAAAGGGTGGAGATTCCAGAGAAAAAAATGTTTTTCCATAAATAATAAAAAATATTGCTTTCTAGTTTTTGCTTGTTGGATCTTAATTCATTCAATGGCACAAGTTAACACTGTCTGATAATATTTATTTTGAAATATGTTACCTTAACTCCTAATATAAAATGTTGATTTTTATTAGGGTGGCTAAGAGGATATAAAGAAGCCAAACTTTTCTTCAATTTAAATGACAGAAAGGAATAAATTATATTAGGTATAAATTTACTTAGATGCAGGTAGGATTTTTTTCTTGATCCTTTATGGTATAAGTTTCTTGACTGAATTTGCCCTATAATTACCAAAACATCATATTATCGCAGATGATTTTTGTATTCATCATTAGTAGAGGATACAAAAAAACATTTTGAATACAGTAAGACCTTGGCGATCGTTGGCGCGATGTACTTTCCGATGGAAAAACGAAATTTCAGGACTGTTGAGTGATAACTTATCCAATAAAAATACAAAATGTTTGAATTCATTAAGAAATAACTTTTTTAAGAAATTATTTGACTCTTTTCAACAAATTACACAACAAAAATATGTTGAGAATTCAGCAAAGACGCCTGAAATATATTTAATGATTTATAACATGTTGCATTATAATATATGCATTATAATTCTGCCCAGATTATTATAATTCTGCAGTCTGGCCAGAGACAGCAACCAGTCAACATATCTCTGTGTTATTAAGTATTCTATTTTGTTAAAATTGCTTTGATTTCTGCCGTTTTTTTTTCTTTTTAATATTTTTTATTAAAAGAAATTATAGACATTTCATATTTCCTCTCTACTCATCGAAAAGTAAAAGTATCGAAGTTTTTATACTATTGCGAGCTACGGGACAGTGGTAAACAACTGAGCTCTAGAGGATTAAGCGCAGCTGTTGCTATTACGCATCATAACAACCCGGCTCGTTATTGTAAGTACGATCTATTTACTAAATAACAATATGGCACAATGCCCGCTATGCAGCAGCACCATCAGCCGAGAAGAGAAAAATATTTTATGTTGTGTTAAATGCAAACTTTTATTTCACAGCAGGTGCGGTAAACTCACTGATAAAGAGTTTGAAGCTCAAAAATCCTCAAAAAAAGGATGGATATGCGCTAGTTGCGATCAGCCTAAAAAGATTCCACCAGGTGGTGAAAACCCAGATCAAAGTCACAATACTGAGCCTACACCATCAGAAATTCTGGCAGCAGTAAAGCGGCTAGATATTTTTTTCAACCAGGAATTAAAAAATATTAAAGTAGCGCTAGACAAGTACGGAGATCTGAGCTTCGAAGTAAACACTAGGCTATCTAAAATTGAAAACCACTTAGAGGGACAATCTAAAAAGCTTGAAGAAATAATTTCAGAAAATAAAGCCCTCAAATCTAAAGTCGGTGAACTGGAGGTCAGGCTGAATAAAGCCGAACAGGGCTTGCTTAGTAGATCGCTCGAGATACGGGGCATCCCGGTTCGAGCAGGTGAGACTCCCGCAGCCCTGGTTACAAGTATTGGGGCCGGTCTGGGAATTAAAATCAATGTCGAAGATATAGATACTGTGCTGCGCCGAAGAGCAAGAAAAGATGACCCTCGACCACCGCCTATAATCGCGAAATTCGTCAGGCAGTCAGTGAGAGACGACCTGGTGCAGAAGCGAAAAGTAAAAAGGGACTTCTCGACGCGGGAAATCGGTTGGCAGGAAAATGACTGCCACCGTATTTATCTCAGCGAGGAAATGACCCCGACGAACAGGTACCTCTACTGGCTCGCTCGGCAGAAGAAATCAGCAGGGAAAATAAAATATATATGGTTCTCCGGCGGCAGACTGCGGTGTCGAAAGGATGACGGTCATCAGGTTGTCTTTATCGACCAGAGTCAAGACCTAGACATCTTCGGCTGACTCTTCGATCCCTGTTTACTCCTCAACATCGATAAACAATTTGGCTTAGTTCACAGGACTTACACTGAAAATCTGAAATGTATGTTATGTTACTACCGGAAATTTTTGATTAATTTATTTCTATTGATTATTGCATTCAAAATTTTTTTTCTTTTTAATGGTTTTTTTTCTTATATTTTTATTTTTACATTATTTCATCTAATGTATCATATCCGATCCAGCGTCTGCTCACCAAATTCTGACTTTATTTTCCTCAAGCCTAATCATGTCTAGCATCCTTAATACCTGTCACGTCAACTCCCAATCCCTCCCTGCCCACTATGATGAATTCCTTGAATACTTTACCCATAATTGTTACCATATCATTGCAATTTCCGAAACCTGGCTCAAGCCTTACATCCCTTCCTCATCTGTTTCCCTTCCTAACTACACACTAATCCGCCACGACCGGACGAGCCGGACTGGCGGAGGTGTAGCGTTGTATGTTCACGAATGCATGAAGACCCGAATACTCCACTGCTCTCCACCATCCGATCACCCACATGTAGAGTTCCTAATCGCTGAAATTTCCTTTGATACATCTCCTATCCTTTATGTCGTAGTGTATAGACCTCCTCTTGTTCCCTTTGATCCATCATTTGAATCATCCCTCTTCAACTTTGTTCCTCTTTATACCAAAATAATCATCTCCGGAGACCTAAACACTAATTTCCTTTCCGATTCCAGCGATAAATCATACCTCGAAAACCTTTTTTTCTCTCTTCATCTTTTCATTGTTCCTTTTTCGCCCACTCATCACACCCCCAGGTCCGATACCTGGTTGGACCATTACATTATCGACTCCGCTCAGAACCTCCTTTCCTCCTCACAAGTACCGGTCTCCTTTTTATCCTCTCATGACCTAATTCAAATTTCATATAATATCCATACTCCTCCGATCCTACCTAGAACCATAACTTTCCGTAATATTGATGTCCTCACTCGTGAAAAAATCTTACCCTACCTGGAAACCCTTGATTGGAATGGAATATATTCCTGTTCATGTATTGACGCTATGGTTGATATTTTAACTTCCAACCTCCGTAATATCCTTGATTCCCATGCTCCCATCAAAACCTCTACCTTTCGTCGCCCCCCTGCTCCCTGGATGTGTCAGCAAATTAAAGATCTTCAGAAGAGACGCGATGCAGCCCGCAGACGCTTTAGACGCACTAGACTCGCTGACGACTACCAAGCGTTTAGGGTGCTCCGTAACCTGACACAAACCAATATCCGAAGAGCCAAATCCTCCTATTTCCACGAAGCCCTTTCAGCAGCTCCTGATTCCAAAACCAAATGGCAACTCCTTCGTAAACTCTCCCTCTGTGACTCTTCCAGATCACCTTCCTCAGCAGCCTTTCCAGTCAAACCTGATGATTTAAATTCATATTTTATATCAGCTTCCTCCTACATTCCTCCATCAACCTTTTCCTTCTTTACTCCTGGAATATCATTTAACGACGACAACTTTTATTTTTCAGATATTTCTCCTACAGACCTCATATCCGCCGTCATGAAATCTCATTCCAATTCCATTGGTCCAGATGGTATTCCCGTCAAATTAATCAAATTATGCCTACCTGAAATCCTTCCCGCTCTACTTTTCATCTACAATTTCTCCCTTCAGAACGCAATATTCCCTTCCTCATGGAAAAAAGCCATTGTCCGTCCTTTACTTAAAAATCCTAACCCTTCTTCCCCTGAAGATTACCGTCCAATTTCAATTCTGTCTAACCTTGCAAAACCTCTAGAACGAATAGTCCAATCCCAAATTTCCAACTTCCTAGAACAATCCAATCAACTTGACCCTTACCAGTCTGGTTTTCGACCAGGCTACTCCACACAATCCGCCCTAATCAAAATCGTTAGTGATGTTCAGTCAGCCATAGATGATAAAAAACTAACGGTCCTTATCCTCCTGGACTTTTCCAAAGCCTTTGATACCATTAACCATTCCATCCTTTTCTCCAAATTGAAATCGTTATCCTTTTCCAACAGCTCTATCCTTTGGTTTCAATCATTCCTCTCTCAACGTACCCAAGCAGTCTCTATCCCGAACCAACCTTTATCATCCTATCTAACTCTGTCCTCAGGAGTGGCACAGGGCTCCAGCATATCTCCTCTCCTTTTTAGTTCATATATTAACGACCTTCATAAATCAATCCTTCACTGTTCACATCACCTTTATGCCGATGATTCCCAAATTTACCTCTCCTTCGCTCCCTCTGAATGGCATGATGCGTTTGCCAAAATACAAGAAGACCTAAATCGGATTTGTGCCTGGGCAAATGAAAATGGATTAAGGTTAAACGTTGCTAAAACCCAAGCCATTGTCCTCGGTTCCAAACCCCTTCTCAGATCAAATACCAACATTCCTCTCCTGTACCTGAATGACCAACCCATCACCTTCAACACTTCAGTTAAAAACTTAGGTGTTATCATAGATCAAACCCTCTCCTGGAATCACCATATTTCCCTCATATCCCGACGTTCAATTTCCATCCTGAAACTCTTCCATCGCTTCCGCCATCTCCTACCCATATCCACACGTAGACTCCTAGTATCCGCCCTCATCTTCCCCCACATTGACTACGGCTGTGTAGTGTACGGTGGCCTCTCATCGGAACTTGGAGTCAGACTGAAAAGAATAATGAATGGCTTAGTACGATTTGTCAATGGGACCCCGAGACGTTCTCATGTTTCCCACTACTACGCCGAGTCAGGGTGGCTCTTCCCCTCCTTCAGAAGACAGTACTTCCTAGGTACATTCCTTTACCAAATAATCTATAATCATCGTCCTTCCTACGCATTCAATCTCCTTCAATTCAAGTCATCTATCCACTCCCTCTCCACAAGATCTCGTCCTTCCGACCTTTATACCCCTTTCCACAAATCGGCCTCATTTCAACACTCCTTTATTGTCCGATCCACCACATTTTGGAATTCCATCCCACTTAAAATCCGCCATGCACCATCCTTATCCACATTTAAAACCCTCCTTTTCCAATTCCTCCTTACAATTCAATCAGACGCTGGGTAGCCTATATTGTATTATTATACTATTGTTGCATTGTATGTATGTATATGTGTATGTATGTATATGTATATATATATTAATATATGTATATTGTATATATACTATTGTACTATTATTGTATTCTCACTATTATTGTATTATTGGGTGTATATATTGTGTATGTACGATTACACTATTATTGTATTTCGATTATACTATTATGTTCTACGAACATACTACTATTACTATAACATCTTTATTATTATCTGTCGCTCATTTATAATTTCATAGCGTATTGTGTATAGCAACTATTTTGCAGTATTAGGACATTATTTCTCATATTATGGCTTCCGATATCTGTACAGTTATGTAAACACTTCTTTTATCCCTTATTTTTTAGTTGTTTTTTTTGTTTGTTTGTTTGTTTTTGTTTATTGTAATATACATTTTGGCCAGATGTAATGTTTAATTTTATGTACAATATTGTTATTCTCAAGGGACGTAGTCCCAGAATAAAGTTGATTCTTCTATCTTCTATCTATCTATAATTAAGAAATTTTTAATTTCATTTTATTTCATAATCAGCCACCAGGAAAAATAGAAATAAAAAAATTTTTATTAAGTATGTAAACCATTGAAGAAAACTAGCAGGCAGGAAATATAGAGGAATTCTATGCCAAGGAAAGAAGTAACATAAAGCCAGAAACACTGGAATGAGTGGATAACATTTTATTTTTTCCATTTTCATTTGACATATGAAAATGAAAATGAAAATGAAAAAAATGTTTTATTATTCTGGGACTGTTGTCCCTTAAGAACAAAATATGAATACAGATTATATGTCTGTGTGGCTACAATTGAATTGTATATTTACAATGAAAGTTGACTTACGATAAAAATACAGAAAAGAGAAAAAAAAGAACAAGTAAATTGTACATATGTATGAGAAACTAAAATAACCTTAATAAATTGAGGTACTCTCTGGTGGTGCTCAGATATTTCTCTGAGATATATTTCACAATCATTCGGATTGAGAAAGGAGTAGGTGCTTAAAGAGGAGTGGTTTAAACGAGGAAACTGATTGAGCGTGTCGAATATCAGGTGGGATGGAATTCCAGAGGGAGGCGGCTTGTATTGCAAAGGATTTGTCAAACGCAGCAGTTCGGTGAGGAGGAGGATAGAGGTCGGAAGTACGAGATCTGGTGGGACGGGATTGGATGGAATATTTGAATTGTAAGCTGTGAAAAATGTAGGAGGGTCGATGGGTTCTAATAATTTGGTACAGAAAGGTGGCTAGGAAGTACTGACGGCGATAGGATGGGTAGAGCCACCTCAACTCAGTGTAATACTGGGTAATATGCGTATCCCTTGAGATTCCGAAAACAAATCGTAGTGCGCAATTCATTAGGCGTTTAAGTTTGGCCTCGGAATCTCCCGGGAGTCCACCGTACACCATACAGCCGTAGTCGAAGTGGGGGAAAACAAGGGAGGAAACTAGGAGTTGACGGGACTTATATGGAAGGAGATATCGTAGACGATTGAACTGTTTTAGGGTGGAGATAGTGCGACGGGAAATTTGGGAGATGTGAGGTTTCCAGGATAGGGACTGATCGAAAGTAACACCTAGGTTTTTAACGGTGGTGTAGAATAAGATAGGTGAGTTGTTCAGGAAGAGATTGGGAGATACTGGGGAGGATTTGAGGAGTGAAGGGGATCCGATCAAGATGGCTTTTGTCTTCTCGGCGTTCAGAGTGAGCCTATTGAGGTTTGCCCAAGCACTTATTCTGTCAATATCTTCCTGAAGTTTTTGAGTGGCATCTGAGATATCTGTCGGATTAAAGGAGAGGTAAATTTGAATGTCGTCGGCATACAGGTGGTAATGACAGTGCAGGATAGAGGATGGGAGGTCATTTATATAGATGGAGAAAAGGGTGGGGGATAAGGAAGAGCCTTGTGGGACGCCTCTGGTCAGAGGTAGAGATTCTGATGGTGGGTTATTAGGAATTACAACGTACTGGGAGCGACCGGTTAGGAAGGATTGGAACCAATTAAGGGAACTAGAAGAAAAAGAGATATTTTTAAGTTTGGTTAGGAGGATGTTGTGGTCTACTGAATCAAAAGCTTTGGAGAAGTCTAGGAGAATAAGGATGGTTAGTTTCTGCTGATCTATGGCTGTGTGAAGGTCTTGGGAAATTTTGATTAGGGCAGACTGAGTAGAATAACCAGGCCTGAATCCAGACTGGTAGGGATTTAGGAGATTATTGTCCTCTAAAAAATGGGATAGCTGGGATTGGACTAACCGCTCTAATGGTTTTGAGAGGTTTGAAAGGAGGGAAATCGGTCGGAAATCATTAGGAACTGATGGGTTTGAAGTCTTCTTCAATGGGCGTACTAGGGCGGTTTTCCAGGATGTAGGGAAGGTAGCATTTTGAAGAGAATAATTGTATATATGATAAAGGATCGGAAGAATGGATGGCAATGCGGCTTTAATCAGTCTGACTGGGATGTTGTCGGGACCGTAATCATTGGTATGGGACTTCTGAATGGATTTAAGGAGCTCATCTGGTGTAATATGGGAAAGAAAGAAGTGATCAGGATTAAAGGAAGAGAACATAGGAGCCAGACTGGACGTGGGAGATGTGGATGCAAGAGGACAGGAGACAAAGTGAGCGTTGAGGTTATCAGCAGAAACGGAATTGGACTGAGACTGGGGTGTATTACCAATGGTCAGTTTTCTAAGAATAGCCCACGTAGCCTTGGTATTGGGAGAGTTGGATAGGGAATGATGGTAGTAACGGGATTTAGCACGGCGTACTGCTGATTGAGTGCTATTTCGAAGCTGTTTGTAGGAGAGAAAATCATCAGGAAGTCGAGTTCGTTTAAACCGTCGCCTTGCAGCATCTCTTTCTCTCATACACTCCCTCAAAGCAGGGGTAAGCCAAGGAGCTGGAGGATATCGGATGGTTTTTATGATAAGAGGAGCATGTTGGTCGAGGATAGAGTGAAGTTGAGTGGTTAGGATTTCGACCATGGTGTCTATGGATTTTGAGGAGTAGATGGGATCCCACTGGATATCGTCAAGACCTTCTGACAATGTTTCGTGAGTGAGATAATCTAGGTTTCGGAAGGATATTGTTCGGGGAGAAAAGGATGGAACAGGGACATTGTAAGAGATCTGGACAAGATCGTGGGAAGATAGAAACGGAACCGGGTGCTGAGATGCGGCAAGGAGTTTGTCTGAGGAATCCAGGATAATTAGATCGAGCCAGGACTCTGAATACTGAGTATGATGGGTTGGATTGTAGGGTACTATGTAAAGGCTGAGAGAATTAAAGAGGTTTGTTAGGTAGGAATAATCAGAGGATGGTGCCAGTAAATTGGTGTTAAAGTCACCGGAGAGGATGATGTTTGAGTAGGAAGGGATTAAGTTGTACAATAAAGTCTCAAGTGATTCATCGAAAGGAATTCTAGGAGGGCGATATATGACAGCAAACAGAATGGCAGATGAGGTGGTGAGGATTTCGGCGAAAAGGTATTCAACGTGCGGAGAATCGGTTATGGAAGAGCAGTGAAGAATTTTGGATTTGAGACTGTCATGGACAAAGAGACCTACTCCACCACCCGTGCGATCTACTCTGTCATGACGAAGGAGAGTATAGTTAGGTAGAAGGATCTGGGAGGACGGGATTGTGGGTTTCAACCAGGTTTCGGATACGGCAATTAAATGGTAGAAGTTATGGAGAAAAAAGTCGTAAAATTCATCAAAATGGGCTAAGAGTGACTGAGCGTTGACGTGGCAGGTTAGAAGGATATTAGTCATGGAAGAAGGAGGGGTGGCTTGGTAAACGGACAGAAGGAGTTAAGGATAGGAATATTTCTACAGCAGCTAGAGCCAATTGTGTGCAAGATCTCCTAGATATTAATAAGGATGGTAAACAAAAAATATAAAATTTAGTTAACGAAAAGCATATTCCTATTGTGCAAAAGAAAAAAAATACACAAATTAGAGTTTCTGGACAGATCAGACCTAAAATATTCTCATAAACAAAAATGAAATTATTATCATAGTCTATTATTAAAACAAACGCAACATAAACATAAAACTGGGGATATAAAAAAGTAAAAACAAAATTGTTCAAAGTGTTGTAACATGTATATGCATGTCAAGCAAACGTTTCTAAATCTGATGGTGAGTTGATGACGACGACCTGCTGTCCATCGTCTCGTCGACATTTCACCTTGCCTGCGCTAAACCAACTGTACCTGATTTTTCCTGCAGACCTCTCATATGAAACATTTTAGTTTTAAAGACAAAGGTAATGAAAAGCCTAATCTTTTTTTTAATCCTCATCATTTGGACCTTTAAAAAAGTTGTGTTCCTAATCCACAGTAATGAATGTAAGCCAGATTTTGTTCATTAAACTAATTCAAAAGGAAACTTGATAATCCCATAATCCTATAAAAGCATAGGGGAACTAAAATCTCTTGGAAAATACTTACTTTTTAGAATAAAAGAACAAACCCAATACAAGTAAAATCAATGTATAGCTAGTCTTATGCCTCTACCATAAACATACATGTCAAATGTAATTATTTTATTATCTTTCAGTAATTATTTTAGATATAAACTCAAAATTACTTAGTTATTCTTCCATACGTTATAACTTTACCAGAATAAAGTGTATAGCTTGAAATCTGAATTTTGTTTTCCAAATTTATGAATCCTCACCTATCAATTACATTTATTAATAATCAACAGATTGGCATAACAATCAGATTTTAAAAAATAAATTAGCTAAGAGATCTGATAAGCATGAGGAAAAGCAGTACATAACATAAATTCGGAAATTTTCAAATTATTAATGATCAAAAATTTACACTTCACATCAGAAAATGGGAATAATGTTCTGAAGTGTTATAATGTGTATAAAATATATTTATAAATTTTAATAAAATTAGAATTACTGCAATATTTTCATTGAGATCTTCCTAAGTTATCAACAATCCAATATTATTATTTCAGACATGAAGATAGTAATAAGATATAAAATGCAAGGCCATAACTAAATCTTGTTTTTTAGATAGCTAGATATTTGTATTGCTTTTCAGATCTTCAAATTACAGTAATGAGTAGGTTTTTCCATATACATTATATATTATTTACAATACTTATACTTCAAGTAAAAAAAAAAAGCAAAAATAATGTATAAATAAATATATACTAAAACATAGTAAAAAAAACTAGTGCAGTACGCGCATCACACAACTTTCACTTACCACCCTCTTCTTATCAAATATGAGTATTTTCAGATAAAGGGGAAGTGAAAGTAAACATTTAAGAATGTTCACTTTCATTGAGAGTAAATATTTAAGAATGTTCACTTTCATTGAGAGTAAACATTTAAGAATGTTCACTTTCATTGAAAGTAAACAACCAACAAAAACATGTAGGAAAACCAACCATGCACATAATATTGTCGGAGTCCGTATTTTATTATGCTCATGTTATGTATGGAAGCGTGTTCTAATCTTCAGGCCAACTGGTATCCCTTTGGTTCCTTCATTGCAACTATTCTCTGTTTCAATCTCATATTTCTCCTTTAGCTATTTATCAAATTCTTTCATATTTTATATTAAACTATTATTTATTTTTTATTTTTTTAGCGTGTTTCATGTGATAATATTCCTATGTACACATTTACTTGATGTATTCATACTAATACAGTTGTAAATATCATAATAAAAGTTAAAAAAAAAAAAACTATTTTTTATTTTAGAGATCATTGTGAAATGGTTAATTGTTACAAATAAAAAAAATTAAAGGTACTTAGGAGGAAACTAACATTGAAACTTAGCCATTTAAGCCCTGTTATAATAATATATCATCATATTAAAAACTGCATAATTTTACTCTATAATATAATGAATCTATGATATAATGAATTTAATCAAAATTGTTGTAGACGTTCTTGAGAAAATAGTAAAAATGTGTTTCATCGAAGATATAAAGTGCCACTTCCCATTATCCGATTTTGACGAAAACTGTTGCTGTAACATCTCAGAAAATTTTCACGATCAAAATACTGTTTTTTGGTATATATTTCATACATTGTTAAGTGAAGTAAAAATCACACAAATTCTTTTTTTCTCAATTATTTTTAAATAATAAGTCTCCTAGCATGAAGATATTTCTAAGCTATAGTTCAACTTCTCTTTATTTTACATGCTTAGTTCAAAGATCGCCTTCTCAGGAAAGATCTCTGGCTGTTCCTCAAACAAGTCCTCAAGTATTCCACAATATCATCCCTAGTTGCGCATGGTGAACATATCTTTTGTGCTTGAAAATACATATTGACCCTGTAATCAACCTGTTATTGAAAAGTATTCATATATTTTAATAAAATTAGAATTAGTTCATTTTTCTTTTTGAGATTAGCATAAGTTATCAACAATTCAAAATACAACATATAAAATGCAAGGACCAAATCCTTTTTTTTTTTTTATACTTGGGTGTCTCATTGCTGTATATTAATAACAAAAACTACTCCTCAATCACTCAACGGTATTTGAATACTTTCATTTGATCTGAACAGTCAGAAATAATGGTTATTAAATCCAATAAATGTGATTTATAATTAATCCATTTTTTATTTTAATAAATAATCAGAGGTATTCAAATATATTCATTTCATGTGCATATATTATAATATTTTAAAAATGATGTTATATTATTTTAATATATAAATTATTTATACAATTGTCAAATACTATATTTTAATGCATATTTTATGTTTATTATTATTATAACCCTGATTAATAATGTAACAAACAATAACAAATATTTTACTGAATAAATATATATATATACATATTTAATTTTGAACAAAATCGTAATTACTCAGGAATTTTTAATATTACCATATTAATATAAATTAGTAACAAACTAACCAAGAGACTGAACATAAATGTTAGATTATAATTCGGAAAAATTCCAAACCAAATAGCTTTGTCTCCTAAATGCAGCAAAGAAAAAAAACTGTCGTTTCACCAATTCAGGCATCATCAGAACAAAAAAATAACAGCTAATCTAACATCACTCCGAGAAATCCAATCACATATTAATGGAGTGATATTCGATTAGCTGTTCTTTTTCTGTCCTGATGATGCCTGAATTAGCAAAACGTCAAGGGGATATCTTCTTTGAATGCATTTTTGAGACATAAAGCTGTGGTTTAGAATTTTTCCAATTATGGCCTAACTTTTATGTTCTGTCTCTTGGTTAGTTTGTTACTAATTTATAATAACATTGATTATATAATGTGTATATTGACCTTATTGTTGGTGATTATGACATATTCATGATAATAAACAGACCATTTTTCGCATAGTGAAATATCTCCTGGGGGGATTTTAATTTTACACGGTAGGACAAAAAATAATGAGTAAAGTAAGCAAGGAACTGTATTATTGTTGGATGGCCATTACTGCTTGTCCTTGTTGCAATAGTTACGATTATACAATTTAATTTTTCTGATGATTTGAAATTCTGATTGTAACATTCAGGTTGCCAAACACTTTATTTATTTTGATGAATTGGTATTATTTTTCCATTTTCAAATACATATTACTTGATTGCATATCTTTCATCTCTTTTTCACCTGACATTAAACTTTAATTTATAAGTTCTTAAACTCAGCATTTAGCTCATAGCATTATTTTCCTCAGTTTAGTGAAAGATCCAATGCCATTGATGTGCTTAACACTGTGGATAGAAACTTGTCTTATATTTATTATATTATAATGTATTTGTGCAAAAATAATCATACAAAATAAAATAAAACTACAATATTAACAATGATGTAGAGATGGTTGACCCTGATATAATATGCGGAGTTGGTCGGGGGGTTGCGGTCAAATAAATACTAAATTTTTAAAAAACCTACAGGCATAACGATTAAAATACTATTTTGAAAATTTAGTATTTATTTGACCGCACCCCTTGACCAACTCCTCACATAATATTAATCTTCAGTAACAAAGAAAAAGATGACAGGATAAAATAATTTTTTAAGCAACAACAAATACAATCTTGGAAGATAAAATATTAGTAGACAAAAAAGTAAAATAACAATGATGAAATAAGTTTTGTTCAATAAAAGATCAACTGCCACTAAAGTAGTTACTATTTTTATTTCTCAACTTTTATGTTGTAATTTTAAAAGCCTCACTGAGAGATAGACCAGAAACTAAATCAGACAAGGACAATAAATAATGTTGAATATAACTAACTAAATAATAGATAAATTGGGACTCAAGGAAATCTTGTACATCAACAATTATATACCTTTTTACATAATATATTAAAGTCAAATGAATGATAACTTGAATTTCTTTATTAATTTATTAAAAAAATCTATGCCTGCTTAAATAACAATAAAATGGATTATTCAATAACGTTGTATACACTTAGATATTGACATAAAATAATGAAACAATAAGTTACATGGATATAAAACAAACCTTATTGTAACAATCTCTAGAAATAATTATTCATACTAATTTTATTTACACCGTACAAACAATTGCAATATAAACCTTTGTAGTCTTTAATAATAGAAGTATTTGCAATGATTAAGATCAGAACCTATATGTAACATCGATGTTACTAAAAAACAATTTACCTTAAAATAAAAATATATACATCTAAGAGTACCAACATTAGGCCATATTCCAACATTCTGACCAATTCCAAATTATTTTAAACAAACTTTAAGGCTGCATTCTTATAGCACCATCTAAACGAATGACCTCACCATTCATAACAGGATTCTCTATAATCGATTGCACGAGTAAGGCATACTCCTCAGGTTTACCCAGCCGTTGGGGATAAGGAATCGATTTGGCTAAAAAATTTCTAACTTTTTCTGGCAAAGAAGAGAGTAAAGGAGTATCGAATAACCCTGGCGCTATGGTGACAACCCTAATTCCCTGTGATGCTAAATCTCTAGCAAGAGGTAACGTCATTCCTACAATAGCAGCTTTACTTGCAGCATAAGCCACTTGGCCAATTTGCCCATCATAAGCAGCTACACTTGCAGTATTGACAATGACACCTCTACCACCATCTTCATCAGGACTGTTCTCACCAATGAGACCTGCTGAAAGACGAATAACATTAAATGTTCCAACTGTGTTTACCATAAGAATTTTAGTAAAATCTTCTAGTTTATGAGGAACATTCTTGTTAAAATTATAAGTTTTATAAGCTATTCCAACTCCAGCACAGTTAACAACACAATTCAATTTCCCAAACTTTTCTTTAGCAACATTCAGAGCATTAGACACATCACTTTCAGAAGTCACATTAACTGGTGCAAATACAGCACCAGAACCTAACTCATCTGCCAGTTTCTTACCCTGAGAAGTGGGTAAATCACACACAACCACTTTTCCACCATTCTTACAAATCCTTTCTACTGTAGCTTTCCCTAAACCAGAAGCACCACCGGTAACAATAGCAACAATATTTTTGAACATCTTAACGACACAGGCACCTAAACGAAATGAAGCTTCACACTAAGACAAATCAGCTTATTAAGGCTATGTTACATAATTAACATGTCATTATCTCTGTTATCATAATCAAGCGTTTTCGCCTGACAAACTCATTCATAACCTTTAATCAACATAACCTTACTAATTATTAAGGCCTCCCTAAAAGCATTGAGCTCATCGATGGTATCAGATGCGCGCAGAACCCAGGGAAAACACGCCGTTGATGAGCATAGTGCTGAGATTAGAAACTGGCCCTTACTGAAGGATATTGAATTTGTAATCACAATTAATTACAAAATAAAAGGTATGACTGATCATTTTAAAATAGTAATAGACTAGTTTAGATTAATTTGTTGTAATTATTTTTCATAAATAAACATAAATACAACTCCACATATATAGAATTCTTTAAATTCTTCCTTTGTGAAAAAAAAATAATATGTCGCTGATTATTATTATTTTTTATATTTTTATTTATTAGATAAAGAGCTTTAAACAAGTTATATAAAATAAAATTACAACTTATCAAGTGAACAAATGTACATTTGCGTCATTTCCGTAACGCCGTTGTAGAGCCATTTTGCAAGGGATCGGTGTTGTTGTGACCGGCAGTTGTGATTTGTTTATAGTTGTCCGGACTATTATTGAAGTATGTAACTACCTACTTGTAATTCACATTATTTAAGTTTTACATTATATTATATTTTACCTGTTTATCTTGATGTGTTTCTTTCTTAGTATGTTTTTTATAAAAATGTCATTCTAAGACGCTTGGCGTTGATTTTGCCTCCATGCTAGATATTTGCAATTGCTGTTACCAGTTTTCTCTGTTAATAAAATATGTTAATTACTTGATATTTAGTGATTATTAGTTTATATTGTTGTTCTACTATTGTATTTTACCTTATTTTCTTACGTTAAGGTTATGTCAAATGTCAAATTCAGTTTAAGTTGATTTGTGTATTAAAAGATTCTAGTTTACTATTTATTTGTTATTTTAATATTTAAGGATTATGGAAAGAAGAGGAGGCAGAGGTGGTCCTTCTAGGGGTGGTTCCAGAGGCAGAGGTAGCAGTTTTGGCGACAGAGGGTCAGTACCATTTTGTTGATTCTTAATTAACTTAATGTTTACTTATAGTGAATGACTATATTCATGTTTTGATTTGGTTAATTTGTTGAATTTTCTTGACCATGTTTTTATATTCTTAATCATTAGTTTTATTTGTAGAACCCTTACAAAATTAGTTACAGTAGGGTAGATTGTTTCTGTTGCTAACACAATAATGTGATTATCACATTTATCATTTGTTAATGCCTATGGTTTGTTATTTTTATAATAAGTGAAGTAGTTATTGTATTATTATTAAGATAACAGAGGCCTATAACTCTTTAATCTTCATTTATTTCATATTATTTGTTCTTTTCTAGGGGTGGTGGATCCAGAGGTCGTGGTGGCTTCAGTAGAGGTAGCCGGGGAGGTAGCATGGGTCGAAGTGAAAGCAGATTTTCAAGAGATGAAAGATCAGACAGACCACCGTTTGAAGGGTAAGCATCCAGCATTGTAAATGATTGTGTTATAGTGTTTAACTTTCATACGTCAGAGTAGCGACTGACTTGAGAAAGCCAGGGAATTTTTTTTGTATCTTAATTAAATTTTTGTCAAATTAGAAAATACTTACAGTGGATATCGTCAATAGTCCTTATAGGGGTAAACTTTGCTGTTATAAATGACCACGGTCTATATATTCATCCACCTTTGACTGACTTTAACTGTACTGGTCGTTATTTTAACATCAAACCGGATTAATGAATGAAATTTAGACTAAATGGACTTAAAACATTGCTCTTTTGAAATGAAAAACATACCAATACTATTTGTAATAAATAAATCTGGCTGGTAAGCACTCATTTTTTTTACCCTTTGTGCTCCTTAATAGAGTATGTATTAAGCAGAACTTGCAGCGTTTTTTTTTTCCTCTCCTTGAAATCCCTATAGGTTATATGGGGTGAGGTTGGGAGATTAATGCCAGAGTTAAAGATTAATTAGTCTTTTGCACAAGTTGATTTCAGAGTAAGTGATTACAGTATTGAAATATAGAACTGTGAATAAAGATATAAATTTTGCTACCAGAAAAATCGATATTAAAGAATTTTGAACTTTGTGTTCGTCACCCTGTCAAACAAAAGGCCCATATATATACCTAGAGAGATTTGAAAGTACATCTGAACATTTAACCTATAAATGATTATGGATTTCAGAACTATAAGTTATTAAACTGTTATTTTCCATTGTAAAGTTTCATAAAATAAAATTACGAGTTTTTCATTGCCTGCCATGGATAGGTCAAAAGTTGTCACTAATTGTTAGTGGAAAATTATTCACTAATTTAATTTTCTAAAAGATTACATAATGATTTTTTGGAATAAACAGCCAATAGATGCTTGATTATTTAAATATTATATCATATCCAGAGTTATTAAAGTACAATAAATTTATTTAAGATTATAAACATATCCATCAAATAGTTTTATATTTCACTTCTTTCACACAAGTATAATGAAATAGTATTTTTAACAATGGCATTGTTTTGATTCGGTGGATTTTAAATCCTTTTGTTTTCAAACTTAAAAAAAAAAATTTTAAGTTTACATTTTAAAAAAAAAATTTTAAGTTTGCATTTAGTAAGAAAATTTCATTTAATTTCCTACGTATTAAAAATAATTACTTTAAATAATGTTAGTTTTCTTAAATTATTATTATTTTTCATTCCTCTCCGTTATTTTCTATAGCTTTATTTATTTGATACTATTTTTTCTAAAATTCTCTGCTTTCTGATATATTATACGTTACGTATACCTTTTGGCTATTAGTTCTGGAGATTCATTTTCAATCTGGATAAGCAATTTTCTTTTGTTCTGCAGTTTCCAATTATCCGATTCTTTTAAACTTCATATTTAGCCATTTTTTATAGTTATTTTCAATAAAAGAGTTCATTTTTTGTAATAAACCATTTTAAAGGAAGGCTTATAGTGACATCAATGGCGATAAGACCTCAATGATATTAAAGACCATCTAATTATACAATGATACTCCTAGTTTAATCAAAATTGTTTAAGCCGTTTTTGAGAAAATTTGCTGTAACATTTCAGTCATATACCTATCTGAAATATGTAATATCAGTTTCATAGGACTTTTATTTTTTGAGCTGGACTGTTCACATACCAGAGACCATTTTGCGGGACTTGGTTGTTTGGACTCAGAGAACCTCAAAACAAATATTTCCATTGAAAACTCAGATTTGAAAATATTCAAGATCGCAGTACTTTTCCTAACTATATATTACATATATAGGTGAGTAAAAAATACCGATGGGGAGTTCAACAAAGTTTTAAATCATGATCTAATTATAGGAAGAACATGCTGTGAACTCATCAATTTTTCGTTATTCTCAGAATCCCATTTATAATGTGATCATGAGACCTTTGTCTGCTCAGCATAGCTGTGTGATATAACTGAGTGTTAACAACTGTTGATAGGTATAACCTCCCTCCTACATTCATCTATTCATTCAAAAGAGACAAGCATATCCTAGTGAGAATTAGTTTGACTCGTAACTTTCATTCAATTAATCACTTAATAAACCAACATATCTATCGGTTCAGTTAAGGTTGAGGTCATATCCAAGGGGATTGGATGACTATTTTTGGGATTCCTTCTACTGTGTGATTTTATAAACTTCATTTTTAGAACATTTAATGAGGGCTCATTAGATTTGATAAAGAATTGACAAATATTTGGCATGTCAGAAAACAAAAAAAAAAACACCTTTGAGATAATATATAAAGATTTTTAGTGCTAAATTGACATCCAGTGTTCAGTGACTATATATTCAGTTAAGGATATCATATCTGGGGTGAATACACTGCATTTTTAAGACACTTTAATAAAAATTGCTGATTTTCATTGAATGGAGGGATTGATATGTTAGCTAACTTATTACTCCCTCTCTCCCTTTTTTCTCACTTTCAATAATGCAATGAATCAACTTGAAAACCTATGCGGCTAAGGCAATACCTCCAGTGTTCCTTTTTTATTTTTACCATCGATAAATTAATTTGTTATCTGTGGCTAAGTAAGTACCCCAGTGTTCCTTATGTATTTTTACCATCGATAAATTAATTTGTTTTCTAATTGCTATTTCAGACGAGGTGGTGGTAGAGGAGGTCCTCGAGGAAGAGGTGGATTCAGCCGAGATTTTAGAGGAGGTGAGTCACTGTTAATATTAAACTTTATTAATGTTTGTATGATCGAAATCAGGTTAATTTATCAGAAGAGGTCCAGAGGCTTGAGGCTTGTACAACTTCAAAAGTGTCAAGTCCCCTCCCCCCACTTCTGTGGAAACAGACGGTAATAACATAAGTTTGCAACAAGAAAAAATGGAGAAATAATTTTATTTAAAGAGAAGGGTGATAGTTGGATGAACAGAGGAAAACAAAATATTCATAAGGATGAATAATATTGCTTTTAGGAACTTATTACATAAATAGACTTGAGGTGAATCTAGTATTTTTTTTAACATGGATAGATTAGTTTTATTTGTCTTGGCATTCTTTAAATTTATATTAGTTTGGATGTTATCTATGGTGTTCAACTTTGAAACCGCAACCTCAGTAGTTTAATTTTTTAACCGAGTTGTGCTGCAAGTTTCAATGAGTATGGATCTCTTTTAACTTCATTGTGCATTAAAAATCACAAGGGGCACAACTCAATTTTATATATATTTTGTTTTGTTTTATACACTATTGTAAAAAGCAACTCATACATCTTAAGTTAAAGCAATTAAGTCATACTGATGTCTAACGGAAAAAACAGTCGTCAAGCTTATTCTATTTCTAATATAAGCTCCAAAATAATATCTCAATTAACATTTTTAACATATTGATTGTATCATGCCTGGTAAAAATTAGATATATTGATGGTTGTCATTCCCACTATCTTATTATTCTTGTTATTGTTTTACAGGTGGAAGATCTGCCGATAGAGATTTTCGAGGTGGGCGCATGGATAGAGGTAGTATCCGTGGTAATAGAGGAGGAAAGAGGCCTGCATCAGGCCCTCCTCAGATGGGAAAGCGCCCTCGATATGAAGGAGGATCTTCTTATCCTGACGCCAATGGGTATTCAGCGTAAGGATTGTTATTTATTTTTTTTTTTTTTCAGTTGAATATTATATTTGTTTTCAGTATTTCCAACAGTTTTTTTTTTTTTTTTTTTGTTTCTTTGTTTTTTTATTCCATTCCTGTCCTTACTGCTTTATTTATGTTTTATTTATTTATTTATTTTCAGTCCTTATCAATCCTATGAAAGAGATCCTCCAGCACAGTCTTCTTACCAAACACAAGTGCCTTATAGGTAAGTTTGTTTAATACCCTATTGTCTCTTCCTTTTATTTATTTATTTTTTCACCTTTTGCCCTAAGTAGGCTTTACAGTTTTGTTATTTATTATTGGGCTCAGTTTAACGCTGGGGTGGTGGTGATCAGCTGTGTTGGTAAGTTGTGGCTAGTAGATCTTATAGTTAATATTTTACTGAGTTCTTGCCAATAACTAGACTTGTATAACTTGATTAAATGATTTGACATTTAAGGTAAATATACAAGTAGAAGACAGTTTTCAATTCATTAACAGATTATAAGCTGTGTACACCAAACTAGTCGCATCGTCTTAGACCATTAAAGAGCATTTGTTTGTTAGAAATAATTTATAATGCTTTACCCTTCACCAGAATTTTTTTTTGGGGGGAGGGGTTGAAAATAAAAACCAATAAGAGTTACCTCCTCACTGATGGATGAAACATCCCTAACTTCCGAAAAATCTCTCCTCCTACCCCCTCATTTGAAACTCAGTTTTTTAAATGTATTTTTGAATGCATTGATTAAACTGAAATAATAAATAGAGGCAAAAATATTTCTCATATAAAATTCTACATAAAATGTGTTCTATTAATAATTTGGCTTGTACTTGGCACTTTCAAAGTTAAAAACAGTTTTAAGTATTTAGTTAAACATTACTGTAATAAGGCGTTTGAAAGCAAATATCTACAAATTATTTTTCTATTAATAGAACTCAATTTATATAGAATATTATGGGGAGTATTTTCATTATTTCTGTTCAATCGATGAATTTGAAGTTAAAAAATTAATACAAAATGCCAATTGTGGGGTGCGAGGAGTGATTTTTCCACGAATTTGGGGATGTTCACAGTTAAGAACTCTTTTGATTCTTATTCCTGACCATAAGAATAAAACCTCCTGTGGAAGGCAAAACTTTATAAATTATTTCCTACAAATAGCCTATTTTGTTTTGATCTAGGGTCAGGCCAGCATTTTTTAATTATTCAAACTTTTTTCAATTTTGAAAGTCATTTATTTGATAATGGTAATTCTCGAAAATAGTCAAACTATTAATAAATCACTTTTTATGTAGGATTTTGTGAAAAATATTTTCATTGTTTCCGACAGATTGATAGATTAGAAATTAAATGGGAAAAAAAAATCTGAAGCGATGGGGCTAAAAAGAGTGCAAGATTTGTTGTTAAAACACTTATAAGGGTGATGCCTGGACCTCAAGTGATATTGTGTGACAATAGCTGATTAGTACTTGATTTTTTTAATAAATTCAAGGCAGAGCTTTGTTTGAAGATTTTCTTATTACTTTTCTGTAGGAGATATGTATGATTTTTTTATTCATTTATACGTGGTTTGCTATTTCTTAGTTTAAAACTGGTGAATTAATTTTGGGTTTTTTATTTTTATAAAAAAACCTATTGATCCCATAAACCTAAGTTTCTATTACTGGTGCAAAATATGCTATCAAAATTCCTTACGTTTTTCATGAATATTTAACTAATTGACTATACATTAAAAAAAAAATGTCATAAAGAATTTAACTTGCTTTCAATTAAACACATTTGCAAATAGTCTTCGTCAGAACAAAAGCTATGGTCCACATTAATGTTGAAAATCTCTCTTAAAGTGTCTATTACCTTATTTGTTTAAATGAACTTGGAATTAAATTGATAAAATCATTATTCATATCAAAATACTATCAGAACCTAATCAAGGTTAAGAAATAAAACTCTATATATGTACATAATTCATAAATAGATATGGTTAATATCTGTACAGTTTCTTAAGTATATGTTGATGGCTCTATGTTGCAGGGGAGGGGCTGGAAGTGGTGGATATGGTGGAGGTGATGCTGGTGCCTATGGAAGTAGTGGTGGCTATGGTAGTGGCGGCGGTTACATGTCATCTTCTGGATATGATAGTGCTGGTGGTGATTACGGTGGATACAGTGCTCCACCGCCTCCAGCTTCAGACCACTACGGAGATTCTTACAAATCGAAACATTATGAAGGTACTTTATTACTTTAAGCTAGTATTATTTCCTGCTCATTTCCAGCACTACTGTATTGATTGTTTCTTTTATCCTGTTAGTGGATTCATTTTTAGAATTATCAAGCTATTATTTGCTAGACTGAGAGCCATCCTTGTGGAATTCAAATGACTTTAATTATTATAAATCTCTCTTATCTCAATGCTAATAGTTAAGATCAAATTTTTCTGTAATCCTTTTAGCAATATCTGTTTTCCATTAATTCCATTTTTTAAAAATAACTTAAGCTAATGATTCATTTATCTTAGTTATTTTATGATGAGTTTTTTTTTCTGTTTTGTCTCTTGTTTTATCATTCGGTTCATAATTTTCTATTGTACATTGATACTCCTATCTTAATTTTTCCAGAAACTAAATAGTTCCATTATAAAGATGATTGTGTAATAAATTTGTATTCATGTAATAACATACGTACTCGCCCATTGATTGGAATACATGTCATTGATTTGAAATTTTTTTAAGTTATTTGAAGGCTTATCAAAGAAGTAATGGTTAATTAATAAGTTAAATCTGTTTTGTTTTTTTAATTTGGTTAACGATTCTCTTTGATTTTTTTGCAATAAGATGAAATGGTCTTGTTTAGTTAATAGGAATAGGGTGTTACCAGTGCTAAAGATATTTTGACAAAGGTTTTGCAGATTTAGTCAAACTTAAGTATCTCTCCATATCATCTTCAGACCAATCTATTGCAGTTAACAAATAATATAAAATTAAAAGAGAGCCTCTACGATATAATTAGTGGTGTTTTTATTTTGGGAATAAATAGAAATTACTAACTCGAACTTGATCATGAACAAGCTGTGAATAAACACCATTATATAAAATATATATTATTATTATTTATATTCAGTTGAAACTTATGCAATCGATGACAAAAAGGAAAAAAAATCATAGAGTGTATTAGTATCAGAATTTA
The DNA here is from genome assembly GCA_928085145.1 of Nezara viridula. Lineage (NCBI taxonomy): Eukaryota > Metazoa > Arthropoda > Insecta > Hemiptera > Pentatomidae > Nezara > Nezara viridula. Next base: position 25,357,435 of record OV725081.1, on the reverse strand, counting down.
CACTATAGTTGAAAATAAATTATACAAACTATGAGATTACCAACCCCAATCTATATCTTCATACAGAATGAAGTTGGGGAGAAGGGTTATATTAATAAAGTGTTAACACAAATATACCACATTCTGAATTCATAAGAAACTCAAAACAGTTTTCAGTATTAATTATATGATGAAAAAACCTTGTGTGATAAATGAAATTGTTGTAACCGTCAAAAACTTCTCATACCATAAATTTTAATAAAGTAGGGATGGGATAAGGAAAGAAACACAATAAGACATTGTATTTGATCGCCTCATGTCTGTAGGATTATCTCATCATTATCAATGTGTAAGTAAGAAAAAAAAAAAAAAGAGAACAAAAAATTGTGTTTGTGAAAAATGAACAGGAGAAATAAAGGTTGGCTAGAATATCTTATTATCATTTCTGTTTCGTTTCGTGACTTAAATAGGTTTTTAATTTGAGATATATTCTTGAAAGTGAAATACTTGTTGAAACTTATCATTATATGCATTTCTATAATTTTCATTTTAGCTAACTGAACTCTTTTAAAATTTACTTGAGTCCTTATATATTTTTTTACCTAGTTAAGTTATTATATATCCAACTAAGATAAAAACTGTAAAAGGAAAATTGCCTGAAAATTTAATTTATACTGTATTTTTATAAAATAATAACGTTCAATAATAAAAACATTTCATTCACTAGTGTAGTGACAGGTGTAAACAGCCTTGTGGTATATTATCTTTATGGAATTTTCATCCAATTTTTTTTTTCCTATTTTACTACCTTCTTTCTTTTTTTTTTTAATCTCTTTATCATCATTGTGTTTCTGTAGAATAGAACGTCATATTAAAAATAATGATTTCTATTTACAAATCAAGATTGTTTATATCGCCTCTTGATTTTTTATTATTTTATTTTATTTTTTTTTTTTTTCTTACCCCCTATCTCTCTATTTCTGGCATTTAGGGTTGTTATAGAGGTACAACCAAAAAACCTATTCTAACCTGTGTGGGTAGTTAGGAGGGTTCATGTTAATCTGTAACATTCTCGACCTTTTTTTCGTAAGTCCATCTAAATATAATCTAAACAATAAACGGTACTTGTGAGGGACCTGGTCTCTATGGACTGCTATCTGCCAATGTTTATAACCTAAACACTGATAATTGTGATAAGGCATTGATAATCTCTGTCTTCATATGAAATTAGACTCTTGTATAATAAGAAATATAAATATATTTGGTGTTGCCGCTTTTTTGCCTGTTTCTTATTAATATATATACATATATATATTAATAAGAAATATAAATATAATAATAATATAGTAATTTAAAACTAAGAAATATAAATAACAACAATTTTACAACATACATAATTCATTTGATTTATTTATTTTGGAAGGCAAAATAGCTTAATGCTATTTAAAATAGCGAGTAATGGGTCCTCTTCTGTGTGAGCCCGCCACCACAAAAATTCACATAAATATGAATCGAGGTGTTGCCTCTCAGTTCTTCGATGTTTCTTATTTCTCCACTTAGCTGAGCCCCATAAATGTTCTATATGTTGAGTATGGACCCCAGTCGATGGAACAACAAAGTTATAACGGCGATTCATCTGGAAATGATTATAGTTTGCTTCATTTAGTTGTTGGATGTTGTATCCTTTCCAACAATCTGAATAAATGGTGCTTCCCTCTTCTATATTATTTGTATTACACTTTTAATAAAGTTCTTTTTCCCTTTATTTTTACGATGAAATACTCGTCTGTTTCTCGACAAACTCCGCCAAACATCCATTGTTCAGGGAGAACTCTCCCTACATGATTTGCCTTTTTGAAAAAAAACTCGCTTTCTTCTACCACTTTCCCAGGCCCTCCAATTTTCTTAGTTCACCTGTATAACATGTTACGAGCACAAACCTCTCTTAAAAATTTGTTCAATAGTTTCAGTTGCTCTTTGCCCACTTTATTGTTGTTAAATTATGAGATCGCCCATAAATTAATTTTTAAAGCCGTTGAAAAGGTAATCTTCGACCCCTCTAACTGCGTGCCTTTCCTTATTGATATGTTTTTCTTACAACCCTTATGAAAGCATCTTGATTTCGTCTTCCCGTCAAACTTCATTTCATGACCATCACCATATTTCACCTTCGCAATTAGCCTGGCGTCTTGAAAATATTTGATAGCCTCTTCTTCTGAAGACAGCAATTCCCACAATGTAATAACATCCATTTCAATAACTCACAATGAAGAAAGTTCAATCAATAAACGCACATGCAACAGCACACAATAGATAAAAAGGCAGGTTATGTGACGTAACATAACATAAGTTAAGAAGGTGACGTAAGATAAGATAAGAAGGGAGGTTTACCAGAGACCACTTCGCTCACAAGTACCCAATAAACATAACCACCCTGCTTCAGTTCTCTAGGTTCTCTTCTATTACCATAGTCTATTTTTATTTATTTTTAGGCCTTGATTTATAATCAACATTTAGTTATTTGTCAACTTCATTGCCTTCAATCAATATCTGGTCGATATGAACTATCCTTGTTTAAAGCCACGTAATACCTTCTTGACTCCACTGTTATAGAATTTCATGCGGCTCCTCTCCTAAAAACAATGGAAGTGAAAGCATAATTAATAAAATTGTAGTTGTAGTTAATTGATAATCATGTTCTTCCTTGTTCCATGATTTAAAAATTACCTTAAATTGGAACCCCACAAAAATATTGATCTACCCCAAAAATTCAGTATTAATTCCGATTAAAATGTGCTCTTCCGAAAATGTCTTCTGGACACCCCTGCATACTCATATACAATAGCGTACTTAAGCTGTGTCATGGGCCATGCTATAATCAAAATTTCTTGTCATGTCATAGACAAGCTTACTTAAAGATGTGATTCTTTCAATATGAACCATTTACATTTTTAAAAGGTGTCGAAAGAAATAAAGGAGTGGGGATAGCTTAGGGGTAAGGCACTGACTTTCAAGCTTTCAATCTTGGGGTTGGAAGACCCTCCTGAGGCAGCAAACTCAGCCTCTATAAAGAATACTTGCAGGGCAGGGTGGCCAAGCGATCTAACGCATGTGCACAGCACAGAGTGGTGTTGTCAGACACCTGATAACAAAAGTTATAAACTATAAAATTATTGTGAGTTGGCAACCCAGTGCCAAGGTTTCTATTAACTTGGCGTTGATCCCCCGCCCTCACCCCGTGGTTCCGAAAAATTCCTTATAGCCTAATAGGCGACGAAGGAGAGACAATAAAAAAAAAAAATAAAATACTCTTAATTAAATTATTAGTTAAGGGGAAAAAAAAACCTGGTTATTGAGGGTGATTTTGTCCCAATCACTGCCCTGCACAACTCATGACCTTGTAATAGTATTTCTTACAATCTATGGAACCCAAGACCCTTCATGGGTTGTAGTTTTAAAGGAGATAAGCTTCAGGGTTGTGATTTTACTTATAACATGCAAACTTAATGCTTCCATTTATAATTTACTGTTTAATTTTTTGTTTTTATAAAAGCTGATTATTTCCATTTTATTATTGTTTAATCTGAATAATTATTTCTATTATCCTGGTATTACGTGTTAGTCAACATTTAATTCAAATATTGAAATAACATAGTTATTATTGTTAGCTCATAATTAATATTTAAGTCAAAAAGAATGTTTATGATTTTGTTTTGGATCATTAATCCTCCTACATCACCAAAAGTCATGTTAGCCTTATGATGATAACAAACTCCAATAAGTGGAAGAAGAAAAAAAATGTTCATTATAAATATGTTTTGAAATTAACTGCACTTCCACTCTTACTAATGTAAATATTTAATTAAATTTTGATCCAAAGGTTTCCTTATACATCATATTTTTATTACTTTTATCTAGTTCTGACTTGGCTTTGAACAGATCTAATTAATTAATTTGGGACAATTTTTATTTGCTTAATAATTGATTGTATTTGTACCATGTGTTATTGAACTAATTCTCAAGTTTTCAGGAGATCGGTAAAGTTCCCTTGGGTAATTATTTTGTGGAATACTGTAATCAGTCATTTTCAATATTATGAAAATGGTAAAACTTAATACTACTGGCGACCCACAAAAAGAAATTCAAAACTGACGAATCAGCATTCATTCTACATGGTTGTCGACTGCTATGAATATGTTGATAATAAAATGTGTATTTTGTCAGATAAACACTGTTGGTCAAGTATAGCTACAATATTTATGTTCTTGGCTAAAAATTCATAATGTTTGTAACATAAAAATTTGTAAGTAGTGTTTTTATTCTAAATGGTTTTGATAAAATTCATTCATATTCTCCATAATCCACAATTATGAAACATCAAATTGAACTACAGTTATGCTCAAACATTTGTCAATGGCATTAAAGATGAAAGACAGATTTGGGGTTAGGGAGAAACTGAAATAATGGAATCATGCGGTATCAGATGATTCACAGCCATAACATCTTAACAAAATGGAATCAGCATGTTTATGTTGGCATATCATCAAAATATTTTGTAAAAACATTTCAGAACTCTTTATCAATTAGTGTGTAGTGAAGTCAAGTTTTGGTGCATTGTGGGTTGCTACTGAGTATTCGAAAGTCTTACTAACTCAAAGTGAATTGAACTCTCCTTTAATAAATAGCATAACTAAAGTTAAAGATTTCCTTTTAAGGGGATTAAGCTAGAAATCAAACTTATTTATTCCAGATTAAATTTGTGTGAATATATCTATTTATTGAGATTGGTGCACGTTAAGTGTATTTCAGGTGTATTAAAAATAAAAGAAAAATAATAAAATTGAACATTAAATGAATGAAGGATTGGTGTAACATGAAGAGAGATTAATAATTTTGAAATTTCACCCTCTTGCAGGTTCATCGTCTGGTTATGGGCAAAGCAGAGAATATTCTAGCCAACCACGTTCAAGATATTAGGCTTTTTGACGCTATTTCTATGTGTCACTATGTGACAGTTTAACTTTCATCTTTTAAGTATTTCTGTGTAGGTGTTAGGCATACAGTATGTATCATTTTTACTGTTATAAAAAAGAGTAGTGTATTTAGTGTTAGGAGATGATATCATTACGCGTCCATAGATGAAACTCTTTCTTTAAGGAGTGCCCAAAAATTATTTATTATACTTTTTTTTCTAAGTGTTTTATATTTGTTTTATTTACTTGTATTATTCAGTGTTATAATTTTAATGATATAAATGTTAGTTCTTCCAAATTTAATTTGGATTTAATTTTTTAACAAATTGATATTGTAGTGATAATTTCCTTGTTGCTGTTGTTGAAGCAACTTCTATTGTATGTTAAAAAGTCAGAGTTGTGATAATTGCAACATGACATGTGTTTCTTAAAACTAGTCTTAAATCAGGCTTAACATTATTGGATATTTATCTTATATGTAATACAAACGCAGGAATAAATTAATTTAAAAATAAATAAACTATTGTTTACTATAATTACATGGATAGAAATGTAATTAATTCAACGATAAAATTTACACAAAGATGAAGACATAAATGTAAATGGTCCACAAATTTAAAAGGTGGAATTTTAATATTGTAGCTAACCATAACAAATAAGAAGGAAAAGTTCTGGACACGACTAATTAGTTAATTCTGTATGATACTATAAATTTGATGTTTGTAACAAAATATAAGGATTTTAAAATGTATTAATGACTTATTGTGGCTGTGTTCCCAGATATCTCTGTATTATGACTAGCTAGGCTAGGACATTTAGCAATATACAAAAAAAAAAGCTTGTTATGAATTCTGGAGGGAATTATTGCATTCAAATGTAAGCAATATTTATTTTTCAAAAACATCTGAAAAATTTAATGAAGGGTTTGATTAAAACAGAGATGAAAGATATTTTCCATACAATTGAAATATATGCATATTATATCTACGTATAGATTACCAATTACTGAAACGATTTCACATTTGTTCAATACGTTGATTGTTCTATTCTAATTAAAATTAAACATCATTTGACTGGATGTAAATTAAAAAATATATATGTTTATTATTAGCTGCTGGTTGCATACTAAAGATAATAAAAAAAAAAAAGCGTGATTGTAAGGTTTTAGGATTTACCTTACTTGAATAAAAATTATTTTGATTATATAATATTAGTACTTTTCCGGTTTTTAGTTTTTGACAAATCATCAGTCTATACTACAACTGATACTTAATTAATTATAAAAATGTAAAAGATTATTATGTCATGTGTCAGCTAATATGTTGGGTAGCATGTTATTTTTAACCTACCAACTTTGCAAATTCTACGGTAAATATGTGAATTATGAAAGTAAAATGTGAAAACTTCGTAATGTATATTTTTACTATACAATTAATCTTGATCATGTTCGAAAAAAGGCTTGTTTTTAGAAGAATTCCTAAATAAATCTCCTTTTATTACTACCAGTACAACAATCTTTTAAAAAGGCTCAAGGCCTTTTTGTCTTATTAAAGATAAATCATCATTCTTTTGGTTACTGTGATTGTTGATAATAAAGGCATTCGTTTTTGATAATCAATACAGTGTTTGATTATTCACTGTTAAGTAATGTTTTACTGATTGCACTACCTTCTCATTTAATTTTTCCAGAATAGTTACTCTATTCCACCAAGTGAACAATATAATTAGTATATTTAACAATCTTTAATTATGAATTTACTTAAGTCATTTGTGCGTTGAAATTGGACAAGTTCCTGGAACTCAGTGCTGAGTTAATGCATTAACTATAATGATTTTTAATTTAAGAAATTCTTGGTAAGGTAATACCAAATTAGTGATTCACATTTTCTTCAAAACCAAGTAAAAGATCAGTTATTTTATAAATTAAATTAGTTTTGGGTTTTTTTTTTTTTATTAATTTAAAGATTTACTATGTATTGCAGCTTATTTAAATAATAAATTATTCTGAAAAATGAATTAGGTGTTCGTGTCTTTATTTAATTTTTTTTATCCCAATTTATAACAGCAGTGTTCCATTTATAATGTAGTTAATTAATATTTTACTTCTGTGCAAATGTTGAAACGGTGTGTTTACAAAAACAAAGGTGATCCTTAAGTAATCACGAAAAGTATAATATATACACATTGTGATCTCTATTATCTGAACTAATTACAACAAAAGATTAATTAATTGAATATTTATGTTTAAGCATTTAATTTGAATATATAAAGCTTTTATTTTTTTACTTTCACTTAACTATATATGTAATACATATAATGGGAAAGTATTGCGATCGTGAAAATTTTTTAATTAGAGTTTTCAACGGAAATACATGTTTTGAGGTCCTCTGAATCCAATAACCAAATTTTGCAAAATAGTCAGTATGTGGAAACAGCCTAGATCAAAAATGAAAAGTACGAAACTGATTAATATACTTATTTAAGATATGCCTGGGATGTGACAGCAACTTTTTGTAACAATTGGTTAACCGAAAGTGCCACTTTATATCATACATTTTCAGATTTTCTCGAGAATGGCTTAAGATTTTGATTAAATTCATTATATCGGTGTAAAAGTAAGCACTTTTTACTGTAACGGAACTTGAGTGTCTAATTTTCAAAATTTCTTCCTCTGAAGTATCTTTAATTTTATTTATTTGAAATAATTAACCTTGATGTAGAGATGGTTGACCGTGATATAATATGAGAAGGAATATTATCTTTTGTAGCCCTGATAAAGACCTGCAAAGTGGGTCGTAACGCTGGTAAAAAAATTAAATAATACTATTTCTATAATTTAGTATTTATTTGACCGCACCCTCTCGATCAACTCCTCGAAATAATTAACCATTTCACATTATAAATAGGGAACTGAATAAATACGAGCGCAACTGAGCTTGGCCGAAAAGTAAAAAGGTTACCTTAAGTAGCATATGCTGATTAAAATACGGGCTTTGATGAAATTATAATTACATATACATGTGCGGTTTTCATAAATGCTAGCTTTGTTATTATTTGATATTTAATTGTTTATATTACAGCAATATAAAAATTAAAATATGTACATACAGATATAGAAATAGAAAAATAATTTTATTTTGGGGCAAAGTCCCTTAAAAATAACACAATGATAGGTAGAAGCGTTGTTTTGTTAATAAAGTACATAATATCATATATTTTTCTACATATAATTAAACGATTTATTGACAATATGTTGTCTGTCGCACAACTAACACAATGGTACAGTAAAAAAAAAAAAAAAAAATACTTCTGGGTCAGTACTATTTTATCAATTTGTAGGGATATAAGAAAATTTGAGTATACTAATAATATGCTGATGGAAATTGTTCGCCCATGTGGGATATGTGGTTATTCTAGGAAAGGGTTTGATCAATGAAAAAGACTAAATTTTTAACAGAAAAGTAGAAGGTAATGGGTTGGTCATTTAGGTTTAATGTGGGAAAATTAGAATTCAATTGGAGAAGAGGCATGGAACCAATGACAATAGCCTGAGTTTTTGGAGCATTTAGCCTTAATTCGTTTATCATATATACCATTGAAACAACTACAACAACAAATAAAAACCTATAAAGAAATATAGTAGTCTATGTTTATCAGTGGTAATTTTGTCGTACTAAACATTTTTTATGGCACTCAATTATTTATTATAATCAAATAAATAATTAACATACATGTAAAAAGAAATGGTTAGTGAAAAAAAAAAAGCATAAATAAAACACAGTAGACACCTGTGAGAAACATATGGTGATTAATTGTTCTGAATAATATTTTGTACCATCTGTGATTTGTCTTTCATTTCCCTTTGCCTGAATATATATATATCTGCTGGAAAAAAAGAGTGGTAAGTGAAAATTGTGTGATGCACGTACCGCAACAATTTTTTTTTTAAGAATTCAGTTTTTTTTTTTTTTGTCTTATGAAGGTCCTTTCCTCACTGCTTCTTCTCTTAAATGTTAAAAGAGGAAGATTTGTTGCCACCACAAGAAACGTTAGCTCTCTTTCCCATTGAATATAGAAATTGAAACCTTCATGTCTTTTTTTTTCTATCCTGTTTTTTTAAAAGAATAATCTTCATTTAAGAATTCTGTAAAATTAGGGTGTATCGGAATTATGGTAAATGGGAAGGGTGTATGTAAGCTAAGGAAATTCCCCATTTGCCTTGGCCTTGCGAGCATCTTTTGTTAAGTCCTCAGATAATTTGGATTACTGAGATTGCACATTATATAACATCAGTTTAATGCAAAACATCACAAAATTCATTTGTAATGGAACTAAACATAATTTTAAGTATGCTTTGTGAATTTCAAACTAATTTATTGATAGAAAATTATAGTTAGTGTATAAAAATATCTCAAATCCTTTTATACGTCAAATGTATTGACATAGTGACACAGAGGGAAAATTCTTCAAAGTACATAGTGATTAAAGTTTTATAAAATGTTACTAAATGACTTAATAATAAACTAGTGGTATGCATTAAGAATTTATATCATAGAGCAATGAAAATAGGATCAGTTATTAAAAATTGATAACCCTTCACATTACCTGTTACTTTATTAGGTATAAACATTTGTAATCATAATTAGCTACGTATCAGACCTGTCAGTCAGCCAACGAGAAATATATAAATGAAATGTCTGTGGATATATATGTGTTTTATGAAATCTTTTTAATGTTCCAAGATAAGGTTACCGGTCTAATCCGTATTCAAAACATTAAAGTCCTCACTTTCCTATAAGGGGATAGAACACTACTTTTTTTTGTGTGCGTCAAGAAGATTTTAAGTTTAGTTAGTTTTAGAGAAAGTTGCTAATTCATATTGTCAAAAGAAAGGCATAGATTAATTCATATTTAGTTGTAAAGATTTAACTTTTAATTATGATGGACTTATACATGAGATGAGACAAAACCGTGGTTCTTTAATTATGATGGACTTATACATGAGATGAGACAAAACCGTGGTTCTGGTGATATTGGACTCATTTGAGTTGATAGCTTGTCAGGCTCTTATTAAACGATAGGGTGCTCAGTAATGAATTATATTTTTTAAACTATCTCATGGCCTTTCTATTAGGCAGTAAGTAATTAGGTGGGTAAAAAAACAAAGTAGAGAAGTTTGAGCGATGCCCTAAGTAAAGAAGCCTTAGTGGTGGTAAATGTGATGAAAATTATTCTGTCACAGGGGCTCAGAAAAGTGTTAGTAGCATCCTCAAGGCAGCCCCATCCTTCCAGCTCAATTGACATTAAAAGGTTAAGTACTACAATCTCGATATAAAGGAGGTGATTGGGGTAAGGCTCTATACTATGCGCTGTCGCCTCTGACCATGGACACCTAAATAATTTTTGTACCTACTCCATGGCTTCTAATATTCTTAGTTACTTTGTTTAAACCTCATAATTGGGGTGATGGGTTTAATGATTTATTAATTAATTAATGGTACATAGATAATTGACTAACTATAATTTGATAAATTGATCAGAGGAGGTCTATATACTTACTATATATTATTGTAGTGTTTATTTCATTTGCTTATGTTTCAACCTGCATTGTGCATCTTCAGGACTCAAAGAATAAGATTTAAAAAAAAATTAATTGGTACAAGGTACATATAAATTGAATATCAGTACTGTTAAATTAGTACAAGATATCAGTTCGAGATTGGTTGGAGGGGTGGAAAATGACAAACAGTAAGTAAAATGAGCAATGATTGAGTAAAATTAACGATAACATAGAAGGAAGAGCAAAAAGCAAAAATGTGGAATACAGAAAATATAAATGACAATAGATCATCAGTTTTTTTTAAAGTGGTAATAGGAGCAATGTTTGTCTTAAAACAATAGTTATTCATATGTATCATAATCATAACACTATTGATTATTGATGTAAAAAAAGCTTGGTTTTTTTTTTTTTTTTTTTTGGATTTTTACTTGCCTAAGAATAAAAATAAAAATAATTTTGTAAAAGTTCTGGGATGGTAATTTTAATTTGTCACATTTTAGCAGTTTGTGTCTGTTGTAAGTGAGATATTATTTTTTTTAACTTGACTATTTGCACTGCCCAAAACTCAACAGGTTAAGATACTGTTTAAAAAAGAATTCTTCAAATGAAAATACTGAATTGCAAGAGGGGAGAAATGCTATGGTATAATAAAAACTTGAGATATATTTTTTCGTTAATTCAATAGTGTATAAGCTAATAAAAAAAGTGCCTAGCCAATAAATTTGCATTAAACATTTGAAATCTAGATTTATTTGTAAATCAGTCGTCTAAAATTTAGTTCACTAAATTAATCTAGAAACTCCCATGTTTTATTTAAAAATATTGCTTTTTATCTATCTTCAGGAAATTTTTGTTGACTTTGAATATAAAATAAAAATTAATGCCTCTTATTTGAAAAAACTAAGTTGATGATTGCGCTAATTAATCAATTTTTAAATTGATATGAAAAATTAAGAAAAGTTCTTTGTAACAACTTCTCTCTTTCTTATAAAATAAGAACACTTTGAGCTCATTTTAATACCATGCTCAATTCACCTGCTTCGCTTCATATAAAAAATTATGATGTAAGAAAAAAATTGAAATATGAACAATTTTTGAAACCCATAGTACTCTGAAACTACAGCATTCTTGGGTGATAACATCTAGTTGCCTAGTCAATAGGAATATCCAGGACAAGAACCAGAAGAAAAATTGTGGGGCACTATTTTTGTATACTCAACCATAGATACCCCATCTGGTCCGTTTCAGAAATAAAGAATTCAACAGTCTTTAATATCAGGTAGGTGTTATCCTTAATGAAATAGACAAAGTGTAACTACCAAATTTTCAAAATAGCTTCTATAATATATTAAATTTTGTTGGATTAGAACAACCATTTTTAGAAGTAATTAAATATAGATAAATATGAAACTATAGAAGGATTTCATTATTAACTGAAAGATTAATGATTTCACAGGTTAAAAACAAATTTCTGATAGTAAAAAAGTACTATTGATGTATATTATATTAATATATACTGTTATAAAGCTAATGATTTTAAAAATCTTAATATCTTTAATATAAATTGAAAGGAAGTAATGAAAAAAGCATTGGTTTAGTAGATTAGGTGGGTGAAGGGGAAAAAAAATTAATTGCTTTTAATGGATATTTTGTGTTTATAATTTTAATTTTCACTTCCTATGAGTGTGTGTAAATATATGTTTCTATTAAAAGTAGGATGGCTATGGAAAATTGTTTGATGCATGCACCATAGCAAATTTATCTAGGCTCCAATACTAATGTAGCCTCAATAAGGAAAAGAATTACCTTATCGAAATATACCATAGGCTGCAATCCTTCAAATAAGACCTGATGTCTGATCATGCTTGGGGCATAGGTTCTAAAATGATGCTCGGTTCTGAACAATGTGGGTTCAATTCTCATCTAGGTTGATTAATATTTATTTCTCAGTGGTTCTAGGTAATTGTTCTTGACACTCCCACTCTAGTAAGTAGGCAATCACAACGTAGACATCAGGGGTTGGCGAATGACCAGAAAGCCCATTTGCTAATCTAGTTTAGCCACCAGTACAGCTATATTAATCATCAGGCGCTTAAAGAGAGCACTTCAATGCAGTGTTCCAAAGCATCATTTGATTTCTTCTCTTCTCTATCTTCCTCTTTGTGCCATATCTAGTGTGGAGGGGCCTGAAGCCTCACGGTCTCTGAAAAGTTGTTTCATTTATTTATTTTGTCCAATCCTCTGAATATATTCTTCATATAAAATTCTTGACCTCTCTTGCCAGTAGGTCGAGCTTCCATAACCTTTCTGGGTTTCCAGTCTTTGCTCATTCGACAAACATGACTGAACCACTTAAACTGTCTTAAGAGTGGGTTTTAGTGCATTAGAATTTTCATCTCCTCCCTAATCTTTTCATTTCTTACGCAGTCTCTTCTGGTTTTTCTTGCGGCCCTACATAAGTACTTTATTTCAGCTATTTATCTGCTTGTCCAGCATGATTCAGCTCTTGCTCCTCCCATAGGTAAGAGTAGGAAGGTATTCTGATTTGTAGATATAAAGCTTGATTTTGTGTCCCACATCTCTATGGTCAACAATATAATACTATTGAAAATAATATAACAGATTTGGCTGAATTTAGCAATTCTTTTTGCTATTTCCCCATCTACTTTACCATGTCTATTTATGTTCGTCCCTAAGTAGAAAAGTTCTCGACTTCCTTTTCTTCATCTCGAGAAAGGACCAACACCTTATTCTTAGAAGCATTGATGAGCATCCTTTTTCGCTTAAGTTCCTCTTGGTTTGACTGCTAATACCAAATCCTGAATCCTTTTAGTACTGTTGGTTTATTAGAAATTTAAAAGAATTTGGATTTTGTTTCAGCGTCAAATTAAAACAATTATAATTTTTATTGTTAGATAATAATTAATTAGACCACTGCTATTGTAAGTTTTAATACTGTTCTGAACTACTATAAGTTAGAATTTATGTACTATAAATTTGTAGCATGATCATGAATTTAATTTTTTAGTAGAACTAAATATTTTCCTAGTTAATGATTTGATTAAATATTTTATTTAGTTTAAATTTATAAAGAGTTTTTATTACTTATTATATGTTATAATAAAACACATTTACTGTTAAACTATATTTAGGATAACGATTAATTGAGTTACTCAGTTTCAGTAGCTGCATGTCAATCTTTGACAGCAAATCTAATTAGTTAGAACTATTTCTCACCAACACATACGACTGTTTTTCTAATTCTATAGATTTTTCATGATTTAATAGAGTATGAAATCATTTTATTTATTTATTTTTTCTTGTAATGGATATAACCATCTCTCTTTAAAAAAGTGCCAGAAAACTAAAAACTTTTCTATTGTTAAGTATTACACTCCCCTCTTTAATTGGATGTAATTCATAAAATGAAATCTATATACTTTTTAATTACAACAATAAAAAAACTAACTACTTAAAAAAACACTAAAAATTTCCAGTCCTGGGATCACCCGCATTATAAGTGATGTAATCCGGAAAGTAGGCATTTATGATACGATTGTTGATGTTAATATAATATTTTATGCCAATAACAAAAAATAGATGTTGGCTGAATTCAACAGCTCTGAATTTTTACCCAGCTGTCAATAGCGCTCAATGTGTTCATGGGAAATATAAGAAGGGGCATAAATAAAAAATGTCTTAGATAATTGATTAAATATTGTATTCGGAGAAAGTGCAGGGTCAGGGAAATGTTCCTATTTCACTAACTTCTAAACATATCCCTTTTTAACAAGAGAGATCGAGCCACCAGATAATGTTTCTCCCAAAACTGTCGTTAAATTTCACACATTGCAAATAGATCATAGCAGAAATTAATATTTAAATATCTTTTCGGTCCTTATCAATATATCGTAATTTTTGCCAACCAACTCCGCTATTTTTCTTTCCCTCCTTCTTTGAGCTGTCTTTGTTTTGTTTTATTATTTTTTTTGTGATCAGTACAGTTAGAATTAATTTGACTCTTATTTAAATGATAGAAAGAAATTTTAAAATTTTGTTGTACTTTCAGATGATTGAAGATAACCATTGTTCAAAATCATCAAAAAGTTTTAATTAATCTGTTGAAGAGGCCTTTTAAAAATTTATATGAAGTGGTAAGTTTTATGTAATAACTTCTTTTATGATTTTTTTTTTTTTTGTTATTCACTCAATAGGAATGTGATTCTTTTTCTAGCATTTGACTTTCATTAATACTTTCTACTTTTTTTGTTAACCCCCATAACTTTGAATGAATTATTACATTTGACAACTTATTTTTTGTGCTGAACGCCTTTCATTGTAACTGTGTTACATTTTATGGCCTTATCGGAATTGTAAGTGTTTATGTTTATGTTCAGAACATTAACACTTACAATTCCAATAACGCCTTAAAATGTAAAGGCTTACTACTTACAACCATTCTGTCATGGTCATTAGGAACTCATACTTTTACACATAAAGCTGAAATTTTTGATATTTCAAACTGTTTAGCCTTTTGTTAACTTTCGCTCAAAAGGTGCACACACACATTTGTTTTTTTTTTTTGTTTTTTTTTGCATATCAAATATAATATATTGAGTAATATCATATTTTCTCTCCTATGTAGTATCTTTGATTAAATGAAATGATTTTTAGTGCATTATTTTTTTTTGTTATTTTCGATAATCTATTTTGTTACTACAAAAAATATAAAATATGATCAAGGATTGTAATTATTTATATCAGTCATTCAGGATATCTTATTACTTTTTTAACCAGTAGCATATATAGCCCAATACCCTTGTACTGTACATCATTAATTGCATTGAATGTGGGTTGAAGTTCTTTTTATATTGTTGTATGCGATATGACCGAGACGCAAAATTCAAGTTTTCGACCTCGGTCTGATATGAGTCAGCGAATTAAATATTTATTCATTTTAATATTTTGAAGGATTGGTGATGGGAAGAGGAGGAATTTAGTGGAAGAGGGTAGTCCATGGGCCAGAACCGCTTTCCGTGCACCGTCTCTCCACATTCCTATAAATTGTAAATCGTTGTGTTCCTTGTAATAATTATAACCTTTATTTGTACATACAATGCAAAAAAAAATGGGTAAAAATAGATATATACAAAATCTTTACATTTTGATTTATACCTAACATTCTTATATGTACAAAATCAACATTTTAGTTGAGGTTTTTAGTTTGATTTTCTTTCATTTCTTTTTTTTTTTCTAGCTCTTTAAACTTACAACCAACCACAGGTAATGAACCTGTACCATCCGTTTCCACTCTTTCCTCTCCAATGTTACTCTCTTTCAGGCTGCTCCCCCGTAGGTCTTCTTCATATCCTTGTCCCAGTTTGTCGGCGGGCGTCCTCTCTTCCTTTTTTAATATATATTTTCTTGTAACTATATAATTAAAAAAGAAAGCAATGTCCCCACAAAAAAAAGTGGCCGCACTGTCCTGACATGGTTGAGTGACGACTTTGACTTGCATTCGTTTTTCAGTCACTAAGATTCAGGAGCTGGCCTTATTTTGTCATAATTGGTCTTTTATTAAAGCTGGATAGTCAGAGTATAATAAAGCATCAAACAAATTTAAAAAATAATTGTCCTTGGCAATAAAAAATATCAGTAAAGGCAATATTTTCAAGTTATTTAAACTAAAGTTAAAAATAAAGCGTCATTTGTAATTAAACAGCCTACAACGTCCTAAAATAAAAACATCTAGAGTACATAGATCTTTCTAAATCACTGATTAATTTTTAATGTATTGAAACAATTCTTTAGAAAATGCACTTAATCGTATAGGCCTCTACTAAAAATATCAAACTCAATCAATGACCTAAGTCATTCCAGCTCGCTTATTTTATCTATTATTTATAGCCATTCCTATATCTATATATCCTACTCCTTCAAAATAATAACTTGAATAAATGTTTACTTCACTAATTCTTACAAAGCAGATTATTGAAGACATAAACATGAATTAGCTATTAGCTTTTTCAAGTTAAAAAAATGTCATTTGCCATTTTGGTATGCATTTGATGTAAATTTTGGTTAAATATATATATATTTTTTTTTAATTTTAATTTCAGTCTTCTAGTTGTGAAAAGAGATCTTTCCCCTTCCCACCAAACCTCTCCTTCAAAATGTTAAAATGAATAAAAATTTACTTTACTGAATCATATAAGACAGGTTATTGAATATTTAATAGTTGAGCGTTGCATTATAAAGGAAGGAGATGGTCCGGGGTGGCGATCATAAATAGGCTAAATAGTAGCAAAACCATTTTAATTAAAGCCAACGTTTCGACCCGACTTTGCTGGTCTTCTTCAGGGAGGTGTGTTCTAGAGCACAGTCCTAAGTGAAACTCCTTCTAGAACACAGTTCTAAGTGAAACTCCTAGCTGAACACACCTCCCTGAAGAAGACCAGCAAAGTCGGGTCGAAACGTTGGCTTTAATTAAAATGGTTTTGCCACTATTTAGCCTATTTATGACCACCACCACCCGGACCATCTCCTTCCTTTAAAATTTTCAAGTTCGAAAATTGTCTAAAATTTGAAAATCTGTATCTCGTAAACCATTTCATTTACTTACTGAGCCTGTTCTGTTGATAAATTGTAGCAGATTTAATTAAGTTTAAAAATGTATAGAACGTTTTTTGTCGAAAACATACTGCTTCATAGTCAAAATGGAATAAAAACGAAAAATATAGCGGATTTTTAGAAGTGATCCAGGGGGGACGCCGATGTCAAAAACTTGGATTTCGCATCTCAGTCACATCCTATACAAGAAAAAAAAAAAGAAACCTATCCCCATTCAATGCTACTTAGACTCCCCTTTTCATGATAAGGTTACTGGGCTAATTTTATCCATTAGAATTTTTATGCTCATGTAAAACTGTTAGTAGGTGAATATGTATCCATGAAAGTTACCGTGTTAATTTAAAATGAGGCAATGATTTGAGTTCATTACTGAAGTACAGCAATGATTGACCATGACAGATAAAATATTATACTAGAGAACTGGTCTAAAAAATTAATATTAGATTATACCATCAAATGCTTAGATAGGTTGAATTTAAGTAGTATGTAAAATGTTTGAATGAGCCCTGAGATATAATCGAAATTCCAAATTTCAAATTTTATTATGAACAGAAACAGGCATATGTATTATACTTTCAATGATGTTTAATATAATATTAAAGTTTTCCAATTTTAATTACAGAAACAGGTTGACAGAACTGAGAGGCAGGGCCAGTTAAACTTGAGAGCTGTTATTCGATGAGGCTGCAAGTGCTTCCGCTATACAATTAACTGATTACCTAGTCAATTAAATCTACTTTACAATCAGGTGATAAAAAGATTAAATCTTTCGGTAGCTATTATATTTGCATTTGTTATTTATATTCTCTTTTTGTCTGTCTAGTTTTAAAGTTATATTTTTTATGTTTTTTTTTCTGGTGAGACTAAACAATTTAAACAAATCATTTTAATCTCATGACTGCATTTGTGATGTGTATCTTCCTTTTTTTTCAGACATCTGATTAGCAGAGATGCGGAAATAGGCTAAAACAAAGTAATTTGAGACTGTTTTCTCAACAGAACATCATTAACTTTATATATATTAAATTTAAGTTGTAATATAATAATTTTATTACATAATCATTCCTGTTATATTTTCCAAAAATAAAAGATTATTTATTATCATTGATGTTTAGATCCAATTACGTTTTAGATTTACAACAACTCATTATTGGACAATAAGTTATATTTTACTGTTTTAGCCTGATAAGTTTCTTTAAATACAAAATTTATCGGAAATTCAATAGTAATTACTTATCTACATCATTTACCTGTAATTTCCTTCTCACCCTTCTAAATTCATACAATATATTTATAATACATATTGTCATTATATTGTAATAAGTCATCAAGTGGCATTTCATAACCTTGAGTCATTAAACAAATTTTGATGAATTTTTCCTTTGTAAAATCAGAAAATTGTGGTTTTTTTTATCAATAAACAACGATGAAATTCACAATAACGATCTTGAAAGCTCAACTCTATCAAAAATGTCACTGTAATGTAATAAACCAAAACAACTCATTAAATTATTTAAGAGAGGACTAAAGTCATAATAGTTAATTTTTTTTTTAAATTAATACATAAATCAGATCAGGTAGTTCATTTTTTTAGCTGTTAACTTTTAGATTGACATTAAAAATTTCAATTGGTTGACCATTGGCATTTCATTTTATTCATTTCAAACCCCAAAAATTTTTTTGTTTTTCATTCTGTATTAAATATCAAAGAAACTTCCTAATGTATTTATAGTAAGACAATATTCCTACTTTTATTTTAAAAAATAGGTTTCAAAACTGCATCATATGTCAAGTCATCTGGTCAAATAATCTTGCTCCTTTACACCAACCAAATAAATCTCAAATGCAATACTGGGATGGTTAAGTATTAGGTTTCGAATAGATGAGTCTTAACTCAAGAGATATTTTTCTGTAGAGCAAGCTATTTATAATGTAAACTGTTATTTCAGTATAATCGTTATGAAGTATATAGCTTCATCTTGTTGCTTAACTTTATTGATAATATATATTTTTTTTTATGCAAACAATTGTTTTCGTAATGCCCTTTATACTTCCTATATATTCCAAAGAAGAATGTTAGATATTATGCTTATTATATTTATCATATATCATTAATTAAAATGATGAATCATAAAGAATGATTTATTCATGATTAGTAATAAATCAATTATTATATCTCTTAATATGCAAAGATTGACACTCAGTTTTTACAAAGAATAGAAAGGTGCTCAAAGGAGACCTAGTGCATTATGTCCAAAAAATTAACAATTAATATTTATTTTTAATTGATTAAAAAGATTAATGTTTTAGAGGAACAGACAATTGATCTTTCAATTAATCTCATTATAATACATTAGATTACTTTATGGAGGTTAACGATTTCTGCAGCATTAATATATATCAATATTTTTCTCTTTCGTTTCATTACAACATTCATCACAGTCCCGCTAAGTCTTTAGTACTAATTTTGAATTTTCCTCCAATGTTTGAATATAAGATAATTTTGATGACATTACCATAAGCAATTTGTAGAAAAACCTAAGTCATTCAAATGCAGTTATTGATAACTTGTTAATGGTCTGTTAATTAAATCAATATTTTATAGACTTTGATAATTGATTTTTTGGCAACTTTGTATTATGACATTGAATCATGAAAACAACTTGTTCAATAATTTTTAAATTGGTTTTCTCATTTATACAAAAAAAGCTCATTACTTCCTCAAAATAAATTTTATTTTTCAATTTGTGGAAAAACCCCAATTTTGTTAATGAATATTCAGTAATTCATAATTAAATTGTTTTATATTCATACAGTCAGTAAAGTTCTGTTAGTAAATATTGAACAGTATTTTTACTCATGGATGCCTCAGCTAAGCATTTTAGCTCTGAATGCTTCCCTGAACATCAAATGTATTGTGTCTCCAAGAACTAATGAAGTATATAGTGTAAACATGATGGATTTCATCCCTTTTCAGTCTTCCTGTCAATTTGGTTAAACCTTTCACATTTCAAAATATCATTATATTTATAGTGCACAAGTCACTTTGATAAAAGCTAAAGGTTCCTTAAACATATTTCAATTTAGCTGTATTATGCTTAGAGGAGAACATTTCATTTTCAAAACAAGCAAAAATATTTATTGATGAATTCAAATTATATATTGCTCAATCAATTGTGCTGTCTACCCTGAGCCCCACTTCAATACAGGTTTGGAGAATACATGGTGGACCACACTTCCTTGGGTTTCCCACAAGGCACAAGAGGGATCTAGTTTTATTTTTAAACAGAAGAAAAAATTGTTTCTTTTAAAAATATCGGTTTTTCAAATTAAATTTTGTTTAGGAATGAACTAGGAATTGTTTTGAAATTCAACAATTCAGTAGGTGCCGGCAAGCTTCTTTTAACCAGTGCTGAGCTCATTGATGGCATCCTGTCGCCCAGTTAAGAGGGGGCTCCGATACTATTGACGAGCTCAGCGCTGAGTTTGGGAACTTGCAGTGAGTATTTCCTAACCGTTTTTTAGTTTTTCTTGTGCTTTATTACCTTCCATGAAGCTTATAACTAGAAATTTTTCATCAGCCGTGGATCGACCCTGGGGACAGGAAACCCTCCGGGGGCACACCCAGCCTCTAAAAAGTGGGTACTCTTAATTAAATAATTAATTATGGAGAAAAACCTAGCGGTAGAGCTAGATCCCGACCCATTCACCTCCCTGCACAACAGTTGGCCTATTAACAGTACTTTCTCATACTTACTGAACCCAAGATCCTTCATGGGTTGTTAGCGATACAAATTGGAGACAAGGCTTTTATAAATAGAGTAGTTATGAATGACAGTAACATTCACCACAAATTTCAGTAAAAAAAACTAATGAACGGTAAGAAACATTATTTGCAAACAACTTAAAAAGTATACATTTTTTTTTCTTTATTAGACCAATGATTATTTGATAATTGATTAAATTCCCCTTAAAACAAATCATGGAAATCGGATCATTATTAATAAACATACAACCTAAACCTAGTCCTGTCATAAATATTGTTACAAGAAATATATACAGATTTCAAAAGAAAAATTAAGTTTTTCAAAACCTTTATCAAAAAGTAAAATACATATCAATAGAGAGTAAAACAAAAAAGAAATTACTCAAAATGTCCCCCTTTTGCCTTGACACAGGCATTTAATCTCCATGGCCAGTCATCAATAGCAGCACCCAGCACTTCTTGAGGAAAGCACTCAACTGCTAAGACCACAGATTGTTTGAGGCTTTCCAAGTTACCATGTGCTCTCTGGCGTGCCATCCTCGCCAGTTTAGACCAAAGCCGATAATCTAGTGGGTTTCCTGAGAATCAATCTGAGGCAGAGATGAACTGTGGAATGTTCTTTTTTTAGAAACTTCTGAGTTGACCTGGTCTTGTTAGCTGGAGCGGAATCCTCTTGGAAAACCCAATGACTTCTAGCAAACGGAGTATCATTTAGAGTATCGATAACAGGTTCCAAAATATCGTCCTGATAATTTTTAGGGCTTGTTTTAACTCCTTTTTCACAAAAATGGAGCTTTGTGGTGCCATCAAAGCAAATTCTCCATCAAACTATCACTGAGCAAGGATGATGACCTCATTCCACTCTTCCAATGACTTCCTAGGCTTCTTTAGAGCTGTGTGCGTACACAAGATCATTTTGGTGATTAAATTTTTCTTCAATTGCAAAACTTTTTCGATGAAAACCATTGTTGCAACGGCCAATGAGCACTGTGCATCCATCCACTCTATTTTTTTTTTTTAAAGAAGTGTTTAGCCATTGGCCTGTCTTTCTTCGAAATGCTCCCATCCTAAGGTCATTTATTATTATACGAGACATTGATCTTACTGAGATTCCCATTTCCCGAGACAAGATTTGTTGCTTTCGAATGGGATTTCTTCTGATTCCAGCAGACACTACTCTCACTGTCTTTGCCATTCTCACTGTCTGTCACATACAGATAGGGTCTCATTATATCTATTCATAGTGCGGTTCACTAGCAGACCCAGGTTTTAATTTTGACGGGGCTTCAGCCCGAAAGCTTTTTTTTCATACAAATCACGATAATTACTTTGGAAAAAAAGTTGGAAAGAAACTAACTACCTATATGAAATGGTGTTTAAGTGATTCCTAAAGTCCTTTTAAGTGTAATTACACGAACAATAATATTTTAAGAGATAATTTTTTAATATTTTTTTCCATAAAACATGATTTTACCGTTTTGGAGGGCTTCAGCCTCAAAGCCTCCCCCTCCTTCCATAAATCCGCCCGTGCAGTACACGAACATACGGCTGATACCCAAAGGTTTCGAAGTGTTGAAAATCTCCGACTTACATTTTCCAACTTTGTGTAAGGCGATCACAGCTATTCGGTTTTCTTTATCAGCCCACTGTATGTTAACTGAGCGAAAGAAAAATACAAACTAATTGGGATTATTATCCTGACGTAAAGAAAATAACCTGGTAGAGATAAGGATTATCTAAATAATAGCCAAGGATGTAAACTAGGTTCAACTTTTGTAATAGTATTTATGGCAGAACTAGGTAGTAATTTACACGTTTGGTAATATTATTATGAATGAAATAATGTGATTTGACTGAAAAAATAAAACAACATTTCTTCTATGTCATAATATATATTATTAACTTATTTTTATATTATATTGTCGGTTGTTCGCTGACCAATATTCTAGGCGAATTATTCGCATGGGCCAACTAGTTCACCTTAATTTGTGCAAATTGATTAAAAAATCACCATATTCTCTTCACGTCTTTACTAATATTATTAATTTTCTTCGTATTGTGATATTACCTTATAGTTATGACTACATATTATTATTTTCATGAAATGTTGTCCGAATCTTCGGCACACGAGGAAATAAAGCTTTTTATCAGTGTGCTTTCATCTTTAAATGCATTCCTATCAACTTCTATTATCAAATGATAACCATTTCCAATTTATCCCTTTCACTGTATGATTGGCACCACTGATGATTTCGTTTTAGCTCAATATAGTTGTCAATGTTGGTGTTATAAGAGATTGATTTATTGATTTTCGTGTTCTAAACTATCTCTACCTAATACTCTGGAGATCTGCCCCTCAAAGAAGTTTGTCATGAACCAAGTTAAGTTGTTGGCAATATTAATCTACTAATTATTCAAATTGTCAAATCATATCATTTATCTTTATGCTGACTGGTTAAGTAATTAATAATTTCAAATAATAAATCGTAAAATAAGTATCTAGTTTTAATTATTTTTACTGTAATTTGTTCATCTGGTCAGTAAAGGTTCTTGCTGCCTTGTCTATTGAAATTTTAACAATGGTTCATTCCACATAATATAAATCTACTAGCACTTTTGATATGGTTTTTAGATTTAATATTTTGGCTTTTAATAAAATAGGAAAGAAAAAGTGATAATTACTATCAGTTAATGAACATCTCTATGGAAAATGCTTCATAAAAAGTTATTGAAAATAAAATTGGCAAATTTATCATTGAATATTGCATTGGTACTGCAGATAACTTGTCATTAACTTTATTTAACACAGTTCTGTATGCTGCTGTGAAAGATGCAGCAAAAAATGGGACTAACATGGCAAACATTTTCCTATGATGACCTGGTAATTGCTGGCAGAAATCAAAAGGTTTTATGAGAAGCATTTGAAACAGTATATGAAAATGCCTTAAACTTAATTGTCTTCAGCAGCAAGTAGAATATCCTGCAACATTAAAATCAAGAATTTTAATTTCAAAATTGAATAAATATAATTTTACTAGCCGAGAAATAAACAAAAGAATATTATCTGGTAACGGAGCTTACCATGCAAACCTGAAACTTCTCAACAAAAAATTTAAATTATATAAATCTCATGCAAGACCATTTTTTTACCTATGGGGCAGAATCTTGTTATCCGTCCCTAGATGATTCTTGTAAACTGAGTGTTTTAAAGAAAGATTATAAGAAAGATTTACATCATTACACAAGTTAATAGTGAATGAAAAATTAAGAGCTATGCTCACATTAAGAGCATATTAGAAAATAAGAACACGTATAACAGGAATATTGCAACATAATCAGTAAAAAAAAAAAATTAATTGATCTAATTTAAATGTTGTATAATTCATTTTTAGTTGGGATATATAAAAATGTAACTAATCAATTTCAACAGGATCTGTTGCTATGCATCATTTTTAATATTTGCAAACTTAAAATAATTTCATTTGTGTCAAGTTTGAAAAAAGGCCAAATGTTGCCTTGTTCAATGAAAAGAAACATGAATGTCAATGTCAAAATATTGGATTAGAGGCCAGAACAAATTACGATGTGAAAAATTAATGAGCTTATAAATATTATCTTGTATCTTCATGAGCATTTATTTATTTCAATTCCACATTATGTTTAGGCAAAACTATATCAGTGTGAAAACTTTACATAACTTATTAAAATTATTAATTATTAAATACTTATTAATGGTTATTAGTTCTAATTAATTTATTTATTACTTATTATAAAAGTATTAAAATCGTATTAATCTTTACTATTTGGATTCCTGTTGAATTAAACAAATAATTCGAGTCTCATTACTTACTTCTTAAAGTTAATTAATTTACCTTAAGGTAGATGTTTCTTTTGCCAATATAATAAGTATGTATTGTTGTGCATGTCCCTAGGTGTTGGGTTTACCTCCATCATTAAATCATTTAAGTACTTGAATGAAGAAAAAGTACATATATTATATATACATACACATATCAGTCAACTGTTTTGTGAATATGACTGTTTGACAGACTCTATGACAGAAACGTTGTTAATATTTTTAGGTTGAGCCTAATTTAGTTGTAGTATTTGAAGATAAATGGATTAATCAAAAAGCTGTACTACATTCTAAAAACTAGAACACATCATCACTATAACTCATCAACATACTCATAATGATACATGATATCTCTATTTTGTATATTAATTTATTTTTTTCAACAAGATCTTAAGTTTTAACAAAAACAAAAAAAAAAGAATGAGTTGCTAAACTATTTATATTAAACTATTTAATCTTACATGAAAATGTGTATATTTCCTGTGAATATGTATTAATTATTTCGCTTATGAAAACATAATATAAATTTATGAGAAAATTATCATCTATGAATAATTGTATCGTGCAGCCTTTATGTCTTTATTTTATTATGCCTGTTTTTATACTTAATATATTTAGATTATCTCATCATATATCATAATTAACTGCAACATTCTATTGTAAAACCCATGTGGTAAAGTAGTTAACTAGGATTACATATGTCCTCTTAGATTAATGCGGAATATCCTCTTCCATTTTTTAGTAATTGACTGTAACCTCTCATATTTATTGATAGTATATTATCAATATAGTAATAGCATGCTCCTAATATTTGGCTGGCCACAAATATCACCTAATTTTCATCGTAGATCATTTCATTGTTAAAAGCTGTGTTAAGACTTAAGACATAATTCTTATAAATTATGTACTGTTTTCGAATTTTCACTGAACTTCTATTAATGTTTTAATTTATTTTAAGCTAACTTGGGGGAAACATGTTCGCCCATGACTTGGAATTTTCAAAATTCTAGTATAGGAAACTGTTGTGTGCCATTGATTAAACTTTAAGAGAAATTTTCAACTTCAGTGTGACACACAGAATTAGAACTAATAGTGAATCATGGCTGGTGGGTTAAATTGTCTGAAAATAGTCTTTCATCAAATTCTATTTGTTAGATAGTCATTTTTCATTTTTCTTTATAAAAATTAAGAAATTCTGGTAGCTGTTTAATTTTAATAGTAATAGACACATAGTTTTTATAAAACTAGAATTAGACATGAGTCTAATTATAGACAATCCAATTTTTTGGTAAAACTATAACTAATAACATAAAATTATATATATTTTAATATTAGGCAAATACATAAATAGGATATTATACAATGTTTATGATTATTTGTTAGAAAGTAGTGTTTATATGGACTAAATGCATAGTTGGTAAAAAAATATAAAAAAATAAAATAAAATTTAAACATTTTTCTATACTTTTTTTAAAGGGGTTATTAATATGTTTTTGGGTATTTTCATTAAATTCACCAATTAACTTCAAAACTTCAATATAAATCAGGAATTTAGATTCTTAGATCCTCTAACTCTGTAATACTCTAACTATATAATGTAATCTAAACTATGTAAATACTAATGAGCTAATGTTTATTACTTCAAAAGTGTTGGTATCTTCATATGGGGCATAGAATTCTATACATAACAGTCTATTTTTCTAAATCCTTCATTGCTGCCTGCATAAGGTCACAGTACAATGTTATCGTTGTAAAGCTGATATTATCATGTTTTTTTTTTCACTGCCACTCAGATGCCTTTTCAAATATATTAATTTTAAAAAATCTTAACAAAAATTAAATTTACATGCATCTGACTTCAAAAAACATTTTGGATTTGGCTGGTTTTGGAAGACAATTAGAATGTTATCTATGAAATCATGTAATATTCAACTACATGTATTAATTTTATTAATTATTCCGTAATCTATCATATTTAGAAAAGGATAGATATCAAAACACATAAAAATATCAAACCATAAAAATGTTTCTTAAATATAAAAAACATTTTTTAAAGATTAAAATCTCAATACAATATTTATTGGTTAAAATAAAAAAGTAAGTTATATAACAACATTATGTGACATGAGCTATTTTAAACCTCACAAATCAAGTTAAATTATTTATTTTTTTTAAGTTTTCCTACCGTCAGTAATTATCGTTAATAAATTTGTATTTATTGGAAATTAATTGTAAGTTTTTTGTCACTATATATATGTTTGTCATTATAAATCTAAAAAATAATGATGGTGAACTAGAAAATGAGCCAATATGTTGTTAAAGTAAAATAAATTGAATACATTTTTAGAATTTCATTTACAAGGAAAATATTTTGCTAATTTTATTTTATTTTTTATTAATTATTAGTAATGTAAGTAGCTTTAGCAATTACGATCTTCCACTTGTTATTTATTTTATAATCTGTTAATGTTCCAGGGTTGTATCCTCGTTTTCAAAACATACCATGAAACATAAACATATTATAAAATAAAAAATAAATGATCAATGAAAATTGTTTTCCCTTCTAATTATATTATTAAAAATATTTATAAATAGAAAGTTTCTCTTCCAATTAACTCAATTAGTTGTATTTTTTATATGCATATATATAAATATAATAGCATATCCAGGATTTAAGTATAGGGGCAAGAATGTCTGTAGCTTTCATATTGGAGGGGCGGGGGGAGGCAAGATGGAAATTTTTTAAATTTAAATTTTATTATTATTACAATTTATAAATATTTTTTATATGGAATACAACTGAATAAATGAAAAAAAATCCATTTTGGGGAAGGGAGGAGGGGATTTCAGCCAGAAAGGCTCCTTCCCTTGGATCCGTCAGTACTTTTTCAAATATTTCGGTGACCTACAATTTTTCCAAAAATGGAGTGGAAAATGGAGGTAATTTCATGAAGTTTTCGATATAGATTATTACTTTAGTACCGACTAAAGTAATAAATCACATGATACATGTTATGTAAATATGTTACAGAAAGTTTAAAAATTAAATATTTTAAAGAAAAGTAAATAAATTAAAAAAAATATTAGAGATTCTGAAAAATGGCTCATGAAGCCGAAACGTTGGCAAATAAATAAATGCAATAAAAACGCATTTTATTGGTGACCTGTGGCTTAAAATCTATTAAATAAAATTACACCGAATATAAAAAAATATGACAAGAAAATGACCCTAACCCTTTCATTAATCATATATAGTTACATTAATTGCACCATTTTCTGATTTCACAAAGCGAAAATTCATCAAGTTATTTTTTTTTGAAATTATGAAATGTCACTTAATGACTGTTTGTAATAAACCGACGTTACATTGTATATATTATTTCTGAAATGCATTTTTTTTTTTTTTTTTCAAAACGCCATAATTTCGTCAATTCTTCATCAAATCCAATGATCCAGCCCTCATTTTAAAGATCTTCATCTTCAGGTGGGAAAAATAGTCATATTCCCCGAAAGAGGAAAAAGTTATTAAGGAAAAGAAATTTTATTTGCGAATAACTCAAAAATTAAAAAAAATTTGATTTATTTATTGTACCCATGATAATTAGAAATATCACTAAATTACCTATAAAACAAAACAAAAATACAGTCTATTAGTTTTGGTATACTTAATAATTTCTTCCTCTTTAAAAATACTGCATTTACAATTCTACTACCCTTTTTTCCTGGGTGATATATTCTTTATTATTTCTTAAAGGATTTTTTTTTTTGTATTTTTTAATAATTTCAAAAATCCCATGATCGATGCTTTATTCTGAATGTTACATTTCCAGTGAGCGTATAAAAATATGCCCTAGCAAAGTAATTTGTACAAATATTCTGGTACGCTATGTTAAATGGAATATTGGTATAGACCACTAGCGGATCCAGGATTAAATTTTGTTGGGGCTTCAGCCCGAAACCTTTTTTTTTTTCATAAAAATAACGATAATTACTTTGGAAAAAAAGAAAAAAACTAACTACCTATATGAAATGGTATTTAAGTTATTCCTTAAGTACTTTTAAATGTAATTACACGAACAATAATACTTTAAGAGGTATTTTTAAAAGATTTTTTCCCATAAAACATGGTTATATTTTTCGATTTTGGGGGGCTTCAGCCCGAAAGCCCCCCCCCCCCGTAGATCCGCCCGTGGTATAGACCAAGATAATACATAGGATCTACTTATTTCCATATTGTTTTGCTATACCTTCATTAAACAAAATTTTCTGCGAATTACTTTGGTTAAAATGAAATTGAGGGAAGGGGGGGGGACATGATTGAACAGCTGCTGAGATGATCAAGAAATTTTTACCGCTAATTTCCGTAGAAACATTTTCATAAGCATTTTCGTCATTTATTTAACATTATAAACGGAATAAATATCACGAGTTTTTTTAATTGAAAGATTGAAAATTGAGTATTATATCTTATCCATCGGTTCGATTATCTGTAGTGCACGAGAGGGCGAGTGCGACGGCGCGGCCGGGGAGTACCAGAGTGGTAGCCGCGACGCGAGAAGCCCCCAGCTGGAGGTGTGAAAGAGCTCTAAAGAAGCCTGGCCTAGCGAAAGATGGGACCTGGCAGGGGTTTGTCCTTGTGAAGAGAGTGGAAATCCTCGGAGGAGGAGAGACGGAGGAATCCAGGCGGGGTAGGTGTGCGGTGTTTGGAAGGAAGATCAATAGCAGAGAGGTGGAGTGACGTCACGCAGCAGGGAGGACTGAATGAGTGAAGTCGGATGGGGCGGTCCGGCCGGCTGGTCGCCGTGACGAGAGACTGGCATGTTGCTGACCGAGCCGGCCGCCCTCGACACTATGGCAGAGGGACCGGACCTCTCCCACCTCACCCCAGAGGAGAGGCACATCATCGAGTCCGTCATGATTAGGCACCAGCAGGAGGAGATGAGGGAGCACGAGATCATGAGGTAACTTAGCTCAGCTTCTTCTCTCTGAAACAGAACACAACAATTACATATATCAATATACGAACACAGCCAACAATTCTTTTTTCTACAAAAAAATTATCTTCTTTAATAGTGGCTCGATGTTACAGGAGTGAAATCCAAATTCAATAAAAAGATGTACGTCCTCCTGTATATATATTTTATTTTCTCCTTGCTACCCATTTCAGACCATACTAATATGATCCTCTGTTCTCCTGTTTGTCAGATGACTCACAGACAAGTCCTCTTCTGATAAGCTAGAGAAGTGGATCATCATAAATTAGCCCGATAAAAGATCGAAACCGGTAGCAAGGATATAACAAAAAAAATATAAATACAATAGAACATTTTTTTTATTGAATTATATAATTTGAGTGACTTGACTTTCCTTAAAACTCCTTTTAAAATAATCTCTTAATATTACCGCATGTTAACAACCAGCCCTAACCAGAGAGATAACGTTTCAACTTCATCTCTGCTTCAATTACTTTCCTGTAAAATTAACTATTTATTAAATTTAGCATCAATTGAAAACCATTTTCTCAAATCTTGAAGGAAATGGCCATATCTGTGAATTTTGTGACTAAGCCATTGTCCCCTTTCCGTAACGACCTTCCTTGACTTTAGGGGCCATTTTTGACAACCTCTAATATATATTTTATTCTGTTACATGTTATACTTAAAGATTAAATTTGTCTTAGTCATTGGTTAAAAAAAAAATTACGATTTAAAATGATATTTTTATCCATTCCTTAAATTATCCTGCCAAAATATGACTTCTCATTAAGTAATGAAAATAGCAGAACTAAACCATTAGCAAGTTCACATCAAAAAAATTGTCGGTTCATAGTAAAATGTCGCTAAGTGTGTTTTTGTGAATTTTGACCTTACTTATCGATACAAAAACGCCATTTTTTGCACCAAAATGACACGAACTCTTCTTTTATATACCAAATATAAGTACATTTTTCTCATTTCACAGAGGGAATCCTAGTACATAGTGATTTTATTGTATGGAATGTAACTTAACGACATTTTCCAATAAACCGACGATATATATTAGCATTAGAGTTTTAGATAAAAGAGTATGCTTCTAATATAGAAATATATTGGAAAATTGTTTTTTTAATAATGAAAAGCTAATTTTCTTTTAGAGTGTTATTATCTTTGTTCCTGTGATAAGATGGAATCTTTAGAGGGAGGGGTGAAAATAGTCTGGAGTTAAAAGTCAAATTTTTCATCGCGATTTGAATACTTCAAATAATTTAACATCAATAAAGTTGCATTCAATTACTCTGTTTAAAAATCTTTACACTTGAATACAGCATTATTTTGTATAATGATTTTCGTGTATACTAAAATTTGTAGTCGATATCTCATTGATAAAATCTGAAACTCGAATCATCCGCCTGTGCCAGATTTATTAGTGATTGCGTCGAGTTTATGAGATTTCATTGTTTTATTTAATGGTTTGTTTAGTTCAGGTGTAAATCCAATGAGGTCAGTGAGCTAGGTTACTTTTTCAAATAAAATAAAGTTTTCTAGAATATCGATTCTCTTTTCAAAACTATGATTTCATTGCGATTTATTCAGTTCGTTCTTTATTAATCTCTTCTAAGAATCGAGTTAAGTGAAATATTTAATATTCTCTCAAAAGTCTTCAGGTTTATGAATGTTTTTTTTTTTTTTTTGCAATAATGGATGCATTCTCCATACTGACTGTATGCTCCAGACTGTATTTCTGGATCATTTATATTTTTTTAGTTAATTTAACCAAACTAATGTGATTTTGTTCTCAAAGCACTAATGTATTTTTTAGTCTTATTTAATTAATCAATCTTGTACAAAAAAATATATATTTTCATGATCTTGAAGCTCATATCAGTATTTAACGAATCGAGAATCAGAGCTGCGGAACCAAGTCCTGAATTATAACCTTCCCTTCAGTTACTCCAGTTTGCTAGCAAGCACTTAAATCCGTTTTATATAGAATAAATAAAATGCTTCTTAAATTACGATTAAGAACTTTTTTTTCTGCATTACATACAGCATTGCGGCACATAGCACATTCTGATTGTATGTCATATGGATATAAATTCGGTCATTATTTTCAAACAGCATTAAAAGTTTTGAAACATTAATTATTATAAGCATTCTCATTATCACTATTTGTGGTACATTTCATTTCACTTTAAATACATTATTCTAAAGATGCGCCAGTTTTCAATAAACTTCCTTCATTAGCATGAGCTACGTAAAAAGATTCAAAGTGTTCTTCTAGAAAATTAAATATTTTTTTACTTAATACAAGATATATCGTACACAAAAGAATTGTAGATCCTTGAAAATATATGATACGATATATATGTACTAGAACTGAATTATCTTCCTTTGCAATTCATTTGTTGAATTTTTATTTTTCGGCTAACCCCTATGATTAATAAATCCTTTTAAGGTATATCAGTATGATATATCTGAATCATAAGAACATTAATAAAAATTGAATTAATGTATTAATCATTTAAAATAAAATTCAAGTAAATATTATTCTAATTCTTTTCCTAAAGTTTAAAAAAATATCTAATATATTCATGTATAAACTTTTATTATAATGTTATTGTTGCCATTAAATAAATTAAAATTTTAATCTATTATCAATATTTTTACAGTCTTGTGGAAGCACTTGTTTTTTTGTTTTTTTTCTTCTTTTTTTTAGTTGCAGAAACACAAAGCTATTGAAATAAAAACAAAACAAATTTATTGTTTTATAGCACAAGTTCCTACTTAGATACTACATGCCTTCTTAAAACTTTTAGCATTGATACACATTATAGGATATACATGGAATTAATCAATAATTCCAATAAAAAAAATTAGTTTATAAAAAATGCTGAAATTAAAAAAAAAATAAACTTTGATGACCTCCAGCGAATCTCTAAAGCGCATCAATACATTACCTTAGTCCAACATTCATTTCGGAAACCACGCTAAGAAAAAATTATTCTTTCTGAATTTATATTGACTTATTTAGAAATTCAAAATTGAATAAAAAACACATAGTTTTAGTTAGTTATTTCAGTTCTCCTTAATCTTAATCAGTTTTAATTGATAATTTGGCTCCATTAAATTCTTCAGTGATTTTATTTATAACCATTCCGCTGATTAACATATACTCCAAAAACAATGTTGAAGCCGAAAATTGCTATCCAGTCTTTAAAAAATAAGAAGATTAAATAAATATCAATTTATTTTTTTTTTTACAACCCTTTGACAATGCTATACATTATTCGTTTTTATGTAGTCTATTGAAAGGGACAAATTTATTGTTTCTAAAAATATATTTTATTTGATATGAATCACTTTAATGGTGATTTTGCAGGACTCTTATACATTTAATGGCCGTTCACGTGATATTGACATGCAATACGTGATGTTGAAAGTTGTTGTTATTTTTTTAAGAATTTTCATTTAGATAACGAAAAAATGTGCATAACGTTAATTATTCTAAATTTCTAAAAGGATGTTTGCACTATGTATTGTACGATTGGCAAGTTGTTAGTTCTTTGTCTTCATCTCTGGGATATATTATTTAAGATTTTGGAAGTTTTTAAATAGGTTTATGATTTCTGTAAGTAGAAAAAGGCCTTTCAGTCTCGATAAATAATTGCTTTATTTCAAATTTATCCAAATTAGCGCCTCTTTAGGTATCTGATTTTACATGTTATTTAAATTTTCATTCGCTTTTAACAGTGCACCCACTTGCACACTTATAGAAGAACACTGTCTATAAATAAATTAATTGAACACTAATATATTGCTAGTGTATTAATAATTATTATTATTATTTAATGATAGATTAAAAAAAAGGTTATTGTTTTTTTTTCTTTTGTAGAAATGATGTGTTTCGAACAAAAATATTGAACTATATTATTGGCTAAAAACATTTCTCGGTATTTCTATACCATCCATGCAGAATATGGTACTGAATCTTGTTCCTACGATTGTACATTTTGATCTAGTTTTATTGACACTTTTTTAGCAGTGAAAGACCGAAATTTTCGTCCAATTTAAGAAAGATAAGTTGTTCATTGTTAAATATAAGGCCATAAAGTTATCATATGCTGGATTGTGAAATCAAATACCAATGCAGTTCCATAATATGATGGATTGATAAATTTGATTTGAACTAATTCTCATCACTGTTACACTTTGTTATCTAGTACGTGCTAAAGAAATAAACCACGTTGGGGAACTAATTATGTTAATTTGTAGAAATAAAGTAAAAGTGAAATAACGAAAATTAAAATTAGATTACTTTGCAAATTCTTTTTTTTTTTTTTTTTTTCAAAAACCTTTCCAAATATTAATAAAAGTTGTGTGAAAATAAGTTTCATACGGTATTTTTTTAAAATAATCAATCGAACGATTTTTTGATTTTTTCATATTCCTGAATAAAATTAAAAATAAATTTATTTCATTGTGCCATTATTGGAAACAAAAAATTAAATTTTTATATTACAAATTTATTAACTATCTCCTCTTCCGAATCTTACACGATGTTTCCTCTTCAAACTGAATCCCAATGAAAACTTTTGGTAAAGAAAAGGATCTTAAAGTTTAATTCATTCCAAAAAAGACTTATTTAAGTTTCAATGGTTTTTTATTTCTTTAAAAATAATGAATGACTATCGAAAAAATATACTACAAAGAAAGAATTTATATGTTAAATAATAAAATCGAATAGAATACAACTTTATTCTAGGACTATTGCTATAATATTGCTTTTATAATGAAATTTTATTAGAAAATATATTTTTTCGCGTTTCTTGAGAAATTGTAAATGATGATTAGCATTTACTTTGGAAATAAGCGACTTACAAAAAAAAAAAAATAAGATGTCCCTCTGTTGCCCTCAGCAATATATCGATTATATCAAACCTCGAACTTCATAATGTTTAGATTATTAGTCAGAATCTTTAGTAATGACCGATTATTTCTCGGAAAGAACTGGGGGAGAGGGAGAGGGAATATCGATCCATACTCTTATCTGCTCAAAAGTGGTTTTCATTGTGTGGGCTGTTATGAAAGATAGCACATGGAAAGTTTTGTGTAAAAAACTTGGTAATGTTGGGATTGAATATAATCAGTTTATTGCAAAAACTCACTAACAAGGAGAAATCATAGTCAATGGGTCACCAATTTCACACACACACACACATGGACACATGTCCCAGCCTTCGTTGCAATAGGTCCTAGAAGCCGAGAAAAAAAAATTATATAATTTCTAACAAAATGTATGTTATTTATTTGTGTCATGATTTTTGGATTATGATATATCAATTGATTTTTTGTGCAGAATAAGAAAAAAATTCTGGTGCGCGCAAACGCACAACTTTCACTTTCCGCTTTACTTTGAATAGAAATTATTTTATGTCATTGTTGGGCTATTATTAAATTTTTGAAGTGCATTTTAAACTAAAGCTTAAAGCTTACAGATAACAAATCATTAAGACCATTAAATTACAAAAAGTCTATTTATTATATCGACGGTAGGCATTAAAACTCTCGTTACTTCATCTGCTTTTATAAACCACAAAACTTCAGTAGCCTTTCAGTTGACATAATGACTAACTCCAATTTCAACATTTTTGAGTAATGCCATTTTAGTGATATTTCTAGTTGGAAAATTATATCTATACAGACAGTGAGTAAGTTGATTCCAGAGTAGGTGATTGCAGTGTTGAAATATAGAACTGTAAATAAAGATATAAATTTTGCAACTAGAAACATTACTAAAATTAATAATAAACAATGTTGAAATTGGAGTTAGTTATTCTGTCAATCGAAAGGCTCATATATGTCTAGAGAGATTTGAAAGTATTGTATATCTAAATATTTAACCTATAAATGATTATGTATTGTACGACTATTAGTTATTAAACTGTTATTTTCCATTGTAAAGTTATTAAAATGAAATTAGGAGATTTTCAATGCCTGCCATGGATAGATAAAATGTTGTCACACTAATGGTAAGTGGATAATGTTGGGATTTCATAAAATAAAAATTCATCTAATTTAATTTTCTAAAATGTCACTTGGTGATTTTTTGGAATAAACGGCCAATAGATACCTAATTATTTAAATATATCATATCTAGAGTTATTAAACTACAGTAAATGTATTTATTGTTATAAACATATCCATAAAATATTTTTATATTTCACTACTTCTTTCAAACCAGTACAATTAAATATTATTTTAAACAATGGAATTGGCTTGATTCGGTGGATTTTAAATACTTTTTTCTCAAACTTAGAAAAAAGTTTAATTTCCTTGGAAACATGTGATTTATGTTAGTTTTCTGAAATTCTCTGCTTTCCAACGTAATATTATACGTATACCTTCTGACTATTATTTCCGGAGATTCATTTTCGACCTGGATAAACATTGTTCTTTTTTTTTATCTTTTATTCAATTATCAAATTCTTTCAAAAGTTATATTTAGCCATTTTTTTATTGGTAATGTCAGTAAAAGAGAGGTAAATATTCAAAATAAACCATATTAAAGGTACTTTAGAGGAAGACTTATATGAAACATTGGGAATTTAAGCCCTGTATAATGACACCAATGGGGATAAGACCTCAATGCTATTAAGGACGACTTAATTATACAATGATACCGAGTTTAATCAAAATCGTTGGAGTTTTTGAGATAATTGTAAACATGTGTTTCACTGTAGATATAAAGTGGCACTTCCGGTTAGCCGATTTTAAGGAAAAAGTTGCTGTCACATCTAAGGCATATGCCTATCTTAAATACATAATATCAGTTTTGTACGACTTTTCATTCTTGAGCTAGACTGTTCACACACACCATTTCGCGGGACTTGGTTATTTTGACTCAGAAGACCTAAAAGATTTATTTCCGTTGAAAACTCTGATTCGAAAATTTTCACGATCGCAATACTTTCCACGATATTATATATTCCACATATAGTTAAGTTAAAGTAAAAATATTTACTATGGTATTAAATGAGTTATAATGTATCATACCAAAAGTTTGCACCAAAGGTAAAATTCCAAAAACCAAAAGATGCTTCCAGTAATGCAAACCAAGTACATTTTTGTTATGATAAAGTAAGGGTTGGAAAAAAACCTAACCCGTTATGTTTTCGCCAACTTAACTTTCATCTGGTCTGAAGGTAACATATATCACAAATACGCTAGAACAATGTAAATCATTTATTTATTTTTTATATATTTTATTTTATTTTATATATTTTTATTTATTTATTAACTTCCTTAAAGAACATTACTGACAACATCATGCTTTTCACTGACTAGTCATCATATGTATTATGTATGCTGTTGTCGTGTATATGATAACCGCGTTTTGACGTGTCCTTACCGGTTTATCTTGCTATTTTTTATGGTAATAATATATTTATTAACGGGTTTTAGCAATTATAATAACATACACATATGCATAAATAAGCAAGTAAAGAAAATGAAAAATGTATTTTCTTCAGCAAACATTTATTTTGATGATTTGTGTAGTTTAACTAATCCATTTCCAAATTTTCTTATCCTACTAGCCTATAGTTTCAAAGGAACATTTTTTACATTTTATTTTAATTTGTTATGGCCTCCAAATCAGATGGACGTTGGCATTTATAATTTGTTTGTAGTTTGGTATTAAAATATGGTTTCTACAACAATTCAAACAAAATGAGGAGTTTCTTGTAATTTTTTTCTAGCTCTTTTGGGATTTTCGATAGCTCTATATTCTGGAGAAATATATCTTCTTTTATCTTGTGTTTTTGGTCCATTTATTACTCTATAGTTTTATTTTTGATAATTTTTCTATATACACGTTTTGACGAAACATCTTAACTCGTAATGGAAAGTGTGGCTTAAATTATTGATTTTTAAACAACCTTAAATATTATTTAGACAATGACCAATTAACAAAATTTATGCTCGCTTATAATTTTTACTCGTACTCTTCCTTATAAATCTAAAAGACCTTTGGGTGTACCTTTAACAAATGTTTTTATGTAGGAAAAAAAAAAGTAACAACTTTACCTCCAGCTGGGGTAAGTTGTCAGTAGCTCTATCGTGAACGTCTATGATGAAAAAAGTAAAGATTTTAATATATACTCATTTATTTAAAGACTAATCAAAAATATCTTAAGAGCATTCAATCAGCAAGTTTGATAGTTTTGTCAAAATCATGAAACAAAAGATATAATTTTCTTTTGGTGTTTTGTTGTACTTTCAGGTTATACATTACTCCCTTTGCAATTAACAATAGTTTAGATCTTAATTAGTATTATAAAAATTACTGGACGTAATTGAATTGTTGTACTGTAAGACTTATATTTATCTCTTTTTATTTTGGAGCTTTCTCATTCGGAACAACCTACCCCGGTAACGTTTAGCCTCGGTCTCTATTGCTGCATCTACCGATCAACAATTATTATTATAGCATTGCTTAAAAACTGCATTCCGTTGTTTTCTGCATATGTTCATTGTAATGATCGGGGTTTGTAGAGGTGTGGTTGGGTTTATGACGGATGGAATTCTAGCTACTTCCATCACTCCAAAAAGCCACTCAGACGTTCACATGAGTAGAGAGAAAGTCAGCGTCTGTTTTTATGTGATACTTTCCTACCTATACTAGGTAAGGAAAGTATTGTGATCTGGTCAAATTTCTGATATTCGATTTTTGACGGATCTATACGTTTCAGAGCCACTGAGTCCGAAAAACACATTTTTAGCCAGTGATCTGCCTGTGCCAAGGTTTTCTCGGAAACTAGTATACTGATTTTGTTTTTATTTTGTAGGGTTTTGACTACTGATGTCTGTGACACAAATTGGTTGCTCCCTGCGCAATAGTGGCTGTGCAATAATTGAAAACACATTTTTCTATAGACTGTAGCGCAAAAACGGCTATAACGATTTTGATGAAAATTTTCTATAATGTTCTAATAATTGTCCAGTCAATTTTTGTGTATGTACTAAGTTTCCAAGGAAATTCAGTAAAAAAGTTATAATGTAAAGAAAAATGTTTTGGGAACTTTTGAAATGTAATTAAATTACCAAAAAAAAAATCAATCATTGGCATCGAACCAGTATTAGCGATGATACAGCGTATTCTATTTTCTACATATGTTTTAATTTTTTACTTTCCTATCTATACTAGTTAAGGAAAGTATTGCGGGTCAAATTTCCGATATGCGGTTTTTGACGGGTCTATACGTTTCACTAAATGAAAACTTTACAAATTTACTTTCATTTTGACAACCAAAGTTAATGCACACAAATATTTTGTTTTACAATGATTATAGTTGGTTTAGTTAATTTTAATTTACTTTAATTAAAAGCAATTTTTATTTGAAATGTTGTGGTAAATGAAAGTTTCGGAATGCTCGCACCGCACTAGATTGTTTTAATCACGAATGCGTTGACAATTAAAATTAAATAATAAAAAAAAGTAAATTTTTGAACAGAATTTCCATTTCAACTAGGTATTTTTCAGGCGCCTAAAAGGGCCCATAGATTAAATCAGAATTATTTTTACAGCAGAATTACCGACCATAATCAGTCCGTATATCAACCAGTGATATAATATATGTTTATTATTATTATTATATATTATTATAATCCTAAAAGTACATCTTAGTACCGTTTTCTGCGTGTCATTTAATTGTCTCCTAAAAGCTGAAATTATTTACATATGGAAGGCCTTCCAAGTCATAAAAGGCGTAGGTATTATTGCTGTCTACGTAGAAGACACCTTGCCATAATGATGTATGTTTCTTAACAGCTTTATGAAAAGAAAAGAACTCTTTTTTAAGAATATAAACAAAATAAGTTAAGAAATAAAAAAAAAAACCGTCTTATAGCACTAAAACTAAACTAATTGTTCACGTTATCAAAATATAACCAAACATTAGCTTATCAGAAATGAAAATGTAAGAACAGTAAACTGTTGAAGGATTCAGTACTAATCAACTGGAGTTTATGATTGAGCGTGGTTATTGACTAGCACGAGGATATTTTTAAAATTTAGATTTATAATTATTAATTAATCTTTCTGTCAGAAATAGATTCGCTGAAACCATAAATTCATTTATTTTTTTTAAGACGAACTCATTCTACTGTAGCCTTACAATTAGTAAGATAGCATAAATGTTTCTATATTTTAAATTTTCTAATGTTGAACTATTGTTAAGTACATGTTAATATCAACAAAAAGCTTTGAAGTATTATGACGTATATTTTTATAATTATATAGTCTGTAACCTAAGCTTGTTTACTTGTCAGTTATGATGTTAAATTATAAATGGGCTTAAACTAGGATTTAAGTTGGACCGAAGAGAAATATTTGAACTCAGAAGGAAAAAATGTATCTTTTTTATTTTCAACTAATTGCTCCAGTAAAACATCCTTAAAACAACAGACAGCAGGAAAACATTGTTTCCTCCCAAATTTAAGGTTTTGTGTTTCAAAATAAAAAAGAGAATCCAAAAATATATTTTTAAAAATCTGTCCGCGGTTTTGCCCCATGATTTGACAACAGTTTCGCAAGACGCCCTAGATGATCCTCCTAACTCGATATTACCATTTTCCCTTTTTTATAATTTTATTGATATTAGGTTATCCATTTAAACTGATTTTATTCACTGAAGTTATCTACACTTTGGTCTAACAATAGTTAGATAACTTCTAATTTAGAAATAAATACAATTTCTAACTTAGAAATTATCAAACATTTTAAAATAGAAGTCGTTACAAAACTTACAAAAATCATGACGGTTTTCCTATGTGTGACTTCTCATACATGTACATGTTCATTGCAATATTACAGGTCTATTTTTATATAAAATGTACATGTAATTTTATTTTTTTGATATAATTAAAAAAAACAAGATTTAATTTTTTAGTATATAAAAAATAATATATTTTGGAATATTTTAAGATTACTTTTTATAAACTCAAGTAACATACGTCTGGATTTGTACATATTTTTCTCTAAAATCGACTTAGCTGAATTGCCGTATCATTTATTTTACACATTTTTACAATTTTCTCGGAAACTGCTCTAAGCATTTAAATTAAACTCGTTATTTCGATCTTTAACGTATGTTAACTCTTGTCCTCATTCAAACACTCTTACGGGACTTCATTGACGAATTGTCAATTTTTTTATTGTTTTATCTTCAAATTAAGTACCTTTAAATTTGTTTATCAGAAGTAAATAACAGTCTTTCATAATCAGTAGTAATGCGAAATGAATTCATATTAACTATGAATGAATTTGATAACTAACAGGTTACTTTTGGTAAGTTTCTGTCTAAGCAGTTTTCTTAGGCGGATAGGGGGTTGCAGAAACGGCGTTTATTTGTATTTACTGTATTTTTAGTAATTTAGTAACCACCCCTGCTGTTATATACTAGATTGATTTATATTTATGATCGTATATCATTTCTAAGGTTATCATGTTCCCAATATATACTAGTGTACCTATAGATCTAAATAGTAGAATGCAGAGAAAAATATTAAAAATATCTACATCTAATCAAAATATTATCCTACCCAGTATTTGTGATCTTAACCATTATAAATACGTATCGCCAAGTGTGCAATAAATATCCTTCTACTATGGAAAATGGTATTTAGGAAATAAAATGTAAAATTATACTAATAAATCATAAAGAATTAATTGTTATTTATGCCATTCTGCTAGAAAACTCAATTTTTACATGCTACCTTTTGCTCCAACAGTAGCGTTATGGAAATCTTTCACGGATAATGTATATCTCTACAAATAATTATATTCTTTCATTTAATTATCAACTCAAGTAAAATAGGTAAACCCTAAATGAACGACTTATCTGGGTGTTGTATCTCTCCGTTCTCTTCAGCCTGTTCCCCTTGATTCTCATTTGTTTTCATCCACCAATATATTTTCTTGATGCCTTCGTGCTTTTCTTGGTTCTTTTGATTTGAAGTAGCAAGTGAATAACCCTTCCTCTCTCCGGTGAACAATTTCTGTTACCATTTTGGAAGGTGTTGGCCTTCTTTTGAATGTTGATATAGACCAGATGCATTGGGTCTCTTGGTAATCCTCCATCCCTCGTAACTTTTTTTCCAACTTCTTTTCGTTGAAGTGTGTTATATAGATAAAATTAAAGGGTGTCGAGAAAATGACTTTAGCGAAGTTTCATTGAAATCGGTGCATTCGTTTAGGAGCTACAGTCTATAGCAACGCAGGTTTTTCTGCATTCTTATTTTTTTTTCTCCTCTATTAACTTATCAAATTCTTTCAAAAGTTCTATGTAGCATTTTTTTGTAACTCTAAATAATACGAAATGATTAACTTTTTAAAATAAACCATATTAAAGGTACTTTAGAGGAAGACATATATGAACATTGGGCATTTAAGCCCTGTAAAGTGACATCAACGGGAATAAGACCTAAATGATATTAAAGTCCACACGCCGAGTTTAATCAAAATCGTTAGAGCTGTTTTTGAGAAAATTGTAAAATTGTTTTTCAGCGTTTATATAAAGTGACACTTCCGGTTAGCCGATTTTAACGAACAAGTTGTCACATCCGGCCCATATACAAACCTTAAATACTTAATATCAGTTTCGTACACACACAGATCATTTTTCGATACTTGGTTATTTGGACTCAGGGGACCTCAAAACATGTATTGTTGAAAACTGAGATTCGAAAATTTTCATGATCGAAATAATTACCAAAATGACCAACATGGCGGATTGAAGACTTTGACTTGAGTTAGTTTATCGGTCACTAAGATTCAGAATTTGGTTTAATTCCGTCATAATTGTCATTTAATTAAAGCGAAATAGTCAGAAAATAATAAAAATTGAAAAAATATTAAAAAGTAATTGGTTTAGGCAATAACAATACTGTTAAAGTCAATTTATTCAGTTCGTTGAAACCAATGTTGAATAACAAGCGTCGGTTGTAAATCAACGACCAATAATAACGAAAAATGGCTTTAAGTGAAACATCTGGACAATATATTTCTCTTTCTAAATTAGTGAATAATTTTTAAAATATTTGAAATGTTTCCTTAGAAAATGCACTTAATTGGCGGAAAAAGCGGTTCTTCCGTAAGCGCCTACTGTTTTCTTCTTCGGTACTCATAAGTGGCATAGCTATGTGGCTATAATAAAGTTTTTGGTATAACTTTTGTTCGTTTGTCTAATATTCGTGTAACTACATTTTAAATCCAGTTATTAAATAAAGTAGAAAAAAAATCATGTTAACTGAAATTAACAAATATTGTAAAAATATTCGCCGGTAGATACCAGTATATTGTTTAAAATCCATGGCTTGTAGTTTGTATTGTAAACATTACAGTGCTTAGATAATTTATTAACTATTTCATAACAACCTGTTATAATAAAATATAAATATACAAAGTTACATCTGTGTAATAATAAAAAATATGTAATTTTTTTTTTATTTTTTAAAAATTATCTATTTAACTCGTTATATGTTTAAAATTTGGTAAATATAGGCATTTAGATATTATTCAGTCAAAATCTGGATTGATAGTTACTCCAATACACTAGTAAAAAAACATTAAATAAATACAATGTTCCCACTTGTTAAATCCTTAATAACTTCCGGGGTAGTAGGTTTGGGGCAAGACCTGAAAACTGTTTTTAGAAGTTCAAACCTTTGTTAACAATAAGGTCTATTTGGTTCTTTGAAATATCTCACTTATGAACAAATAAATAAAAATAAAAAAAATATATAAAAAATAATTTGGTACAGTCTTACAGTTCATTGGTTTTAATTGTTATAACTATGTAAAAATCTAACCATAAAGTAAGTATAAACGCAAGATATATTACTAGCTTCACTAAGTTCCACGCTGGAACTTCTTTGAAAAAAAAAGTCAATGATATTCTCTTATTTAAAGGTATGAGTGATTTTTCTATGTAAACATTTCATGTAAATTGTTAGCTGAGAAATTCAACCAATCACCGTTTCATCTTTATCAACGTTGTTTATTTACTTTTTTTCTTAACAGTTACTACTTTAATAACATTTATAAGAATAAGAGAAGATCTATTACAGTCATTATTAGACGTACTCGAGTGGAACATTATAAGTTTATCCGAAATTTTTCATAAAATGTTATTTTGATTTTGATGAGCTCTAAATCTTTTTTAATGCAATATCATAGAAAAAAAGGTCTTTAATTTTGTAACAAATAGAAATCTTTC
Organism: Nezara viridula; assembly: GCA_928085145.1. Taxonomy (NCBI): domain Eukaryota; kingdom Metazoa; phylum Arthropoda; class Insecta; order Hemiptera; family Pentatomidae; genus Nezara; species Nezara viridula. Next base: position 25,313,416 of record OV725081.1, on the reverse strand, counting down.
ATGGTTTAATCCATCGAAAAACTGTTAGTTAAAATTTTTTTAATTTACCAACAATTCTGTCTAAGTGGTCTAGTGTGTATCGAATTCAAAAACACTTTATCAGTAAAATTTTATTTTCTTAGACTAAAAAGTAATGTGTTTAAAATTTTCGTAACTCTTCAGTAACATGTTTTATCTTTTACAGTTTGAAATAGATTCTCAAATCTTATAACTGTTTGCGTTTTAAAGTTATTATGGAAGGTTAAACCTTCCATTATCTTTCCACATTCGCCTTAGTCCTCAATCTAAATTTTGTGCAAATTTAATAGGTTAAAAAAATAATAAAGTAAATATGGGAATAATAAAGGTTAAACCACAAATCTCAACCAACAGAGATTGTTTAACTTTTTGTTTCATTCGATTCGGAATAGGAAAATGCATATATAATGACCCCTATATCAATTTTAAAGTCGTATGTCTAAGGTGGGCGAAGTTTTTTTCCGAAAATAAGGTGTTTTCCACCACTGTGTGTCCTAACTACTATGTATATATCTAAAAACCGATGTTTCAGCTGGCTAAGGATTCGATAGAAATAACCTAATTTTGCCCAGCAAACCAGCTTTAAGTATAAAAAGGATGGTTTTCATTTATTTTATTATTATCTCACATCAGGACATTATTAATGCGATAATTAAGTTTAAAATTACTGGACATGAAGGTGGAACGATATTATTTTGTCACTAATGTAGTCAAAGTTCCAAATTATAACTTTTGTTTTTTTTCCCAATGTCCCAACCGTAGCTTTATTTCGTCCCAGTGTGCGGTGTCGTTATACTCGAGAATGTTAAATGTTTGAGCTTTAACACTCTCGGCCATCACGACCTCTAACCGTTCTCACCTGAATGAGAGGTCACTAGGTCATCGTGGCGCGTCCTGGGATCAAAAACTTTATCCACGATTCCTCCACTCTCCATTAGAGAGAAGCATCACTTAAAACTTATAGATAATACTTGAAATAAAGTTTAAAATCAAAATTAGTTAACCAAAACTAATTTCAAAACGTTTGAAAATAAAAAAAATAATATAAGCTGCATCATAATGATTCACAAAAAAAAAAAAATTAATCCGTTTACATGATATATTAAGTTTTTATGAGCTTCTGATATTAATGCTTTTAGCGAAATCAATGTTAAAAAATAATAATTACAGCTCCTTTCTGGATTATCTGTATCTATACTTCATCATTTATTTCATGTCTCTCTGTTTTAACAAATAAGATATTTTTGTTATTATAGTGATAACAATTATGGGATTAAGTTTAAGGATAATATAATGACAAGAAAAAAATTAAGAAAAGTCAAAGTATTTAACTTTAATTTCGAATTTAAAGCACCACAGTGGTTTTTTTTTTTTTTTTTACAAATTTAATTTTGTACATTTTAATTTAATTTTTTTCTATTTGTTAATAAAAGCTTAGTTCAGTTACACAGGTATTGATAAAATATTGTAATAGAATTTTATCCCATTTCCGATTATCCGATCAACCTAAAACTTGGTACAAATACTGGAACCGTTCTTGAGAACATTGTAAAATCGATTTTATAAAGTGGTAATTCTGATGAGTCATTTCAAACGAAAAATATACTACAACATACTAGGCTTATTATTACACGTATTTACATTAAATACGTAGTTTCAATTTTGTACGACTTTTCGTTTTGACCTTCTTCACTCATACACATAGTCGATTTTGTATGACTTGGTTATTTATACTCAAGGGACTCCAATACACCGATATTATTTCTTATATCAATTTGCAAAATTTTATATATATATATATATATATATATATATATATATATATATACGCTTGAGAAAATTGAATTAGCTTTGGCCAGTAAAACGTACAAAAACGTGTAATCTCTCCAATTCAAGTAATGTAGGTAAAAAAAAATCCTTTAAAAAATTCTACAAGTTTGTCATTGGTATCGCTAAAACTCCGGAATACCAGTTTTCAAGGAAATATTTAGCCTAATTTTTCTTTTCCAAAAAACATGAAAATCTTTCCATGTGAAAAATAGCTCCATGTGAACTCGAATATTCAACTTACTTTTTTTTTAAGGTACCAATAATATGTTAAAATACATCATATGAAACATATCGAGCTGTACTAATTCGCCCAGTATGCATTAATGGTTGTTATTACATTTTTCTTTAATCTTAAATTTTTAATCAGATATTTATGGTCATGTGTTTTTATCCTCACTTTTTACAGAAAAAATATCAGTACATTAAAACCAAAATTTTCCGACATTTCATAGATAAGTCATTATTACTAAAATAAGAATATTAAAATCATGAAATATTTGTTGAAAAATAATGCACTAAAAAAATTTAAATATTCTATAAACATTTGAAATTGTAAAAAAAAGTCATAAATAAGTTGTTTGAAGTACTTCGTTCTTAAAATTTGATTATATGCGTTTATAAAATCCACGTGAGGAACCTGGACGTTTTTCGAACGACTTAATCCGAATTTTTGTATATATATATTTGAAGAAATGATATTACTAAATATATTATAAAAATATTATTATTAAGAATATATAAATTATATGGTTGGAAGAGATACAACGCCGGTGGAAGACAGCCCCAGAGTAGTGGAGATAGGCTAGCATCTTTTCTCCCCCACCTCTGCCACCTCACCCCGAATCAATATAACAGTTCAAAGCACAACTGAATAATGTTCATATTAACCTCTACTTTTTATCGTTCTGTTATTTTTAAAATCTATTAATAATCATGATTGTTGGGCATTTATCATTTAAAATATCAAAACAAAATATCTTGTCTATTATAATATAAGTATGTGACCTAATTTCACATGTAGCTCGGCAAACGCCTTAGGCCTCTTGTATAAAACGAGTCGTGGTGTATTGTTGATACAGCGACACAGTGCCCTTTTGTCTACACACTAACAGAAAAAATCTGGTGCGCGCAACGCACAACTTTCACTTACCGCTCAACTTTGAATAGAAATTATTTTCTGGCCATGTTGGGCTATTATAAAATTTTTCAATTGCATTTTTAACTGAGCTAAAGCTAACAAATCATAAATACTATTAAAATAACAAAAGTCCTGTTTATTATATCACCGATTGGATTATGGATTGTACGACTTATTAAACTGTTATTTTTCATTGCAAAGTTTATTAAAACGGAATTAAGAGGGAAAATTTATCAAATTATTCACTAATTTAATTTTCTATTGGTTATTTGGACTCAGGAGGCCTCAAAACGTGTATTACCGTTGAAAACTCAGATTCAAAAACTTTCACGATCGCAATAATTACACTTGTTATATATTGCATTTATAGGTAAGTGAAAGTAAAAAAAGTGATGTTTTCAGTTCAACTAATGTCATGATGGTTTTAACAAACGGCAACTTACATTTGTAAAAAAAAAAAAAAATTGTAAAAAATAAATCTAATAAGAAAAGGTTACAATCTGTGGGTCACCAATTTTAATCTAATTTGTTTTTGATGATACATCGGAAAATATTGGTTACATATCCCGCCGATCTTTCCAATAGACCGTAGGAGAGCTCAGAAAAAAAATTTTATATATTTTTTTTTGTAAAATATATGTTATTTATTTTTGTCTTTGCTTTTCCCGTGTATTTAGGGTATTATATTTCAATCAATTTCTTATCGATTTTAATATTACTTGCGGTTCTTTTTTGGTTGCTTCTCCTCCAAGTCTTCGGGCACCCTGCTTGACAGCTAGAGTTCAATACTTTATGTTCCAGTTTTTGCAAAACTATAAGAACGTCCTTATGTTTATTTCTGGCTAACCAAGTGATATTCAGTCTTAAATGAACATGAATGCTTCAGTCTGGAACAAGTTGAGACTCAAGGATTTATATCAAGATCTGCTTCTTTTCGCTGCTCAGAGATGGCAGCAGTATTTAAGATTTATTTAAATTGGTACATTCAGAGAACTAACACGTTGGGAACTTCTCCCCTGCTTTTATAAGACATTGTTTATTCTGGGACTGGTTACGTGCGATTTCTGAGAGTTCACCCTCAGTTATAATCGCTAACGATTTGGCCGAGGTTAGCGCTTAGTACGTAAATAATAATAAAAATCTAGTGCGCACAACACCTAACTTTCACTTACCTCTCTAATTTGGATAGAAATTATTTTCTGGCAATGTTGAGCTATTATAAAAGGTTGAGCGAAATAGCATTTTTAACGAAGCTACAGCTTAGAACTTACAGCTAACAAATCATTAAGACCGTTATAATAACAAAAAAACCCTGATAATTATAACAAAACAAAAACAAAAACCCTATTAATTATATCAACAGTAGACAATAAAAACCTCGCTACTCCATCTGTTTTGTTAAACACATAACTCCAGGCTCTCAGCTATATATCTACATATATGCCTAGGGAGATTTGAAAGTGTATCTATATATTAAACCTATAAGTGATTATGAATTGTACGCCTGTTAGTTATTATACGTTATTTTTCATTGTAAAGTTTACTAAAATGATATTACGAAATTTACATTGTCTGCCATAGATAGGTCAAGAGTTGTCACACAAACTCTAAGTAGATAATGTTGGGATTTCACAAAAGGAAAAATCATCAAATTATTCACTAATTTAACTATCTAAAAGGTAACATGACGATTTTTCTGTAAATACTGAACAGTAAATTACATTATTACAATAAATGCATTTTAGTACAATGAAATTGTTTTTTAAACAATGTCATTGCTTTGATTAGGCGGATTTTAAATACTTTTTTTTTAACTTTTAAAAGTTTACGTTTAGTTAATAAATTTCATTTAATTCCCTTGAAAACACGTGATCCGTTAGTATCGTTAGTCAGTGTTCTTTCGGTAAATTGTAAAATAATCTTAATACCCAACCAAAATTCATTGTTTTTCTTCAGTTGTCGTTATGATATAAATATATAACTAAATAGACTTATCTCGTGTAATAATAACAAATGAGCGTAACCATCAGTTTAACATTTATAGAATGAATTATGATGATGGATAAGATACGCTCAAATGAACAAGATTCTCTTTAAAAAATCAACCGAAATTCTTATGAAAAATTCAATTCTTTGTTGTTAGATCAACAAAACAATAATAACCAGTAAGTAATAACGATCGGAAATATCTGTTCTCTTTTTCGTAGAACAACTGCTTAACCAATGGAGACTTACTTCTTTTTGTTGTTATGGGAACCATAATAAGATATTTAGCAATATTAAACTCTGTCCGTAATCTTGAGACAAAATAGAAGATGTACGAAAATTTTATTTGTAGCTGATTTAACTGATAGCATTTATTTAATAGTTACAATCTACATAATCTTACTATATCTCACTACACCCGGTTTCGGATTAACATAACTACGGAATACTTATTTTGATCTTAGCTTTAGATTTTATCACAGCTCTAGATAATTACAATGTTACGGTCTTAGAATCGCAGGATCTAACAGTTTTGTCTTTCTTTTTTTTTCCTCGTTACTTTAGAGAAACTTACACTTACCATTGTTTTACTATAGACTTGCAGATCCACATTTAAAAACATTTTGCATGTCCCTTTTTAAGGTATAGCGCTGCTATACCATTGTAATAATAAATAGTAAATTAATTATGTTATAGTTAATAACTTATAACTAAAATCAATATTCTATTTTATAAACAATATTGAAAAAAAAAACTCATGTAAATTTTTAAAACCCCCATCCAGTGTTTCTTGTTTAACGCTCTATCAAATAAATTATCCATTCTTTCTATATATTTTTTAGGATAGAATAGATATATAACTTTATTCTTGGGATGAAGGGAAGTCCTTCTTACTTGTCAGTCTTCTGTCGGTACAATTTAAAATAATATTAACACTCGAAGGAAATTCATTGGTTTTCTTCAGTTGTTGTTATGATTGATATAACTTAAAGTTAAACAAGCTCTTGAGATGGTAAAAACTTAACGTGACCATCATTTTCCCATTTATGGGATGTAATGAATCATCAATATGGATAAAAATTTACTCAAATGAACAAGATTCTCTTCAAAAGTCAAGGGCAAGTTCGTATGAAATGTTCTGAAGGATTCAAAGCCTTGTTAGATTAAAGAAAAAAGAGAGAAAAAACCTCTGATAAACAAAATGTCTCAACCAAAAAAAAAAAAAAAAATACATTTTCAAATTAATCTCTGATTTAAAATATGTTTATAATAAACGTTCACGTTTAAGAATTTGCCGACTTATAACCAAATTAATTTAATTTATCTTTATGTCATGAAGAGCTTCTACTATAGTACTCAACTCTATTAGAAATAATTTTTATTTAAAAAAAAAAACTAAGTATGTGCATCAGAACACACGATAGAAGTGAAAACATCAACAAGGTGAGATTAGTAATATGAAATATAAATTATAAATAATAGCACATTATAAACAGGATGAAATTCTGAACATTTCTCTCGCTTACAGTATGCAGGTCCGATTTTTAGTTTCAGAGATATTTTAATCCATATCTTCCAGAAAACTCGTTATTATTTGGTTTTCGACAATATTTTTTTCCCTTTCCCCTCTCTAACACGGCATCGCGTTAAGATACAATTTTGAATTATAGCCCATTACAGAGAAGATGAAATGCTGCATAATTCACTTGCTTACAGTATGCAAATCCTAGTTTTAGTTTCTGAGATATTTTGATGTGCAAAGACACTTCAATTAGTCGACTCTAGCCGACTTTTCCCAAGCGTTACACATCGTAGATCTGACGGCTCAATCTAATTCATATTCCACAAAAAAGTGCAAAACGCGCCTCACGAATTTTTTAATTCTAAAATTAAAATTAAATTGTTTTCTGTGGTCTACTTCTTTTAGGTCGGTATTTATTTTTATAATCTCTTGTTCTATTGTTCCTATCCACCACTAAGAACTTGGTTATTCGGAATTATTTCGTATGTTCTCCAAGGAGGAATTCTGATGTTAAGGATACACATCCGAAGACAATTAGCTGTACAGATGAAGAGCGGGAGTTGGTTTTAGAGGACTATAAATAAGGTTAAATATCGACGAAGAGTGAGGTGACCTAGATTGGATCGACCGATACTTGCCCTCACATTATATCGGCCGCTGTAGTCCCAACTTGCTTCTCTTGCACTTTTTTTTCAAGCCTAAGGGTTTCTAAACTTATAATCTCTTCTCAATAATCTTTTCAATATTTTACTTCTAAAATTACAGGTAACTAGTTGGCCCGTGCGTATAATTCGCAGAAAATTTTGTTTAGTGAAGAAGTAACAAAACAATATGAAAATGAGTAGTTCCTATTTATTAAATAAGGAAGGAATTAATATTTTTCCTTGGTCGATTACAATATTCCATTAAACATAATAGGCAAATATATTTGTACAAACTGTTTTGCTATGACCTATTTTTAAACGCTGACTGGAAAGATAATAAAAGTAATGAAGACAAAACAACGCCCCGATCATAGGATTTTCCAAATTATTAAAAAAATAAAATGCAAGAACAACCAAATATCATTAAGAAATAATAAAGTTGATATATCAGCCAGAAAAAAAAAAGTGTAGTAGACTATTCTACTCCTAAATGAGATATATTTAAAAAGGAAGACATTATTAAGTATACCAAAACTAATGGTATTATTTTTTTATTTTGTAGGTAATTTAGTAATTTTTATAATTATAATGGGTACAATCGAGAAAAAAAATGCATATTTTTTGAGTGAATCGCAAATAAAGTTTTTTTCCGAATATTTCGGGGGGAATAGAACTATTTTTCGCATGTAAATGAGAAGAATATCTTCAAAATGAGTGGTCAATCATTGGATTTGGTGAAGAATTGACGAAGTAATGGCATACAGATAAAAAAAAAACCTTTTAGATATAATATTTAGGATTATTTTTCATAATAATTTGTTGTCATTCCCCTTCCATTTAAAAGAGGATTTACGTTATGTTTTCTTGGAATGCGTTCCTCAAACGATGTACTCACGGTTTCATAATGTCATGGGTTAGCCGCATTTTTCCCTAAGAAATAAATCTTTTTTTATCAACTCAGTAATTTTATGTATATCTTATTATAGTCCGTGGTACAGACCACTTTTTATCAAAATATTAATATCCGCCTATATCTTCCTGAATGGATTCATTTCAATGCATCCTACAAATTTTTTATCTACGAAAATTCTCAGAATTGGGGCGTTTTCTCATTAATTTAATTAAGTACTAAAAACTAATACGAAAATTCCCGGAAATGGGTTGTTTTTAATTTGTAGATCTATAAACTTTGTCTATATTATGAGGAATTAAAAACTCATGAACAAACATTTGCTTTTTCCTCTTGAATCATAAGATAATTTGATCACAAAATCAAGAATAAACGCGACCTAGACAAATATTGAGCCGTTCGGCCTAATATATATTTTTTATTTATATTTGTTTTCACATGTTTGTGGTAGAGGTCACGCCAAACAGCCCAATATTTTTCAAGGCTACCTTTATTCTCGATTTTGTGTTCACAATATCTTAGGATTCAAGTTGAAAGCAAATAGGTGTTCATTACTTTTTAGTAGCTAATTATGTAAAAAAAAGTTGTAATTTGGAGGTTACGATGAATCTATTCGTGAAGTTTAAGACGGATGTTAGTAATTTGACAAAAAGAGGTCTGTAGTATTATGTTTTTTATCGAATGAATCTGTTTCCAACTTATTCTTTCAGCGGTCATGACAGATTTATCATTTCATGAGGCCTAGATTTTCAAGATTGATATTCCCTGTGCTTAATTCACAACACCGAGTCATAAGAAAGTAAATTATTTCAAGAATATTAATATTAAAAAAGAGTCAACTTTTTTATAATGCGTGTCCTATACAAAGGGGGCTACCAATGGGCATGTCAAGGGTCTCCCATATTGAGACATGCCGCAATTGCATCATTCTCTTTTCTTTACGCTGCCACTTTCATAATTATATTCATATAGCATAGGCAATTGTTTTTAAAATGTTTTTTCAAATTTCGATAATATAACTAAATAATAGTTAATAACAGCTATTATTTATCCAATAAACATTATATGTGTGTGTGTATATATATATATATGGGTGTGTATATATATATATATATATATATATATATATATGTATGTATGTATATATATGTATATATATATATATAATATATTTTTATTTCAATTATTCTCCCTTATTACTCAACAGTTATTTTTTTTTAAATTTTCCATCCACTTTCTATTAACTTTTGTTCAATTTTCCGTAATATTTCTGAGTAATATATCTCTCGTCCCTATTTACGCTTCCGGTACTTTAGTTCAATATTCGTCAGATTACCGTTAGAGATGACGGTTCTCTTCTCTCCCCCTCTCCCTTGCTACGACTTTTATTCTCCCTGCAACACTTTTGTAGAGAGGTACTACTTCTTTTATTTATTTCTTATTTCAGCTTTCTCAGTTTCTTCCCTCCTTCCTTTCATTCCTTTTCTCTGTTTTTAACTCTTTATTATATTATACATTGTCTGTACATCATCATAGACTTTACAATATCTCAATTTTATATCTAACTACTCGATTCTCAATGTCTTAATTTTACTATTTATTTTCATTTCTTATATAACTTCATATTTCTTTTTTATGTTTTACATTTTATTCTAAAATTCCCATTTTAACACTTATGTCCCCCTTTTTGATTATGCTTACTTCATCATTCCACACTTTGTAACGGTGATTATTATTTATCTCTTAGTTCTTACTATTGTCATTATTCTAACAATATCATTCTACTTTATTTTTTTTTTATTTTTTTTTTTTACCATCACTACTTATGTTTCTCATACCTTGTTATCTGGTTATTTTCTTAGCCCTGATGAAGGCCTGAACTTCAGGTCGAAACGTCGGCATATGTAAACATAAATATTATCATTTATTTTTGCCTTCCTTTTTTGACTGACCACCCCCAACTATTCTTCTCTTCAATAAACATTATACACTGGAATTGTTTTCTATAATTTATATCAAACATGGCGAGTCTAAAATACTCTTTCATCACTTCCATTTGTCAAAATTATTAATATTAAAAATAAAATTCTTGACAGAACGCGTGCCTATTACGACCACCAACGTGCCTCGTTGCGGGGTGCGTGCCTGCGTAGAGCACTCCAGTCTACAGAGAGTTTAGAGTCGGGCCTCAACTTTCTATTGATTGTAGAATTCTGATTCCAGAAGCCCCTAAAATACATCTTAATCATTCGATTTGTGGGATCTATCCTCCAACGGTTGATTTCATTTATTGAGAATTTATAATTTATATTAAATATTTAGTGTTTTTTATTATTTTACTACTTTTGTACAGATGTTATTGACCTACTAATGGGGAAAAACCGCATTAATGCTTACGAAAAAAATTGACTAGGTACTTTTTTTTATTTTTTTATTTCGACCTCATTTGATAATGCAAAAACGCGGTAAGTAGATAAAAACGACGACCTCCAGATTGAAAACGCCCCAATCACATAATTATAATCCTCGCAATACATTTCCTTACTAAAAACAAAAATCGCTTTAAAAATATAATTATATCAACAATTACTCAATAATGTATCTATAGTAGTATTAACTTTTTATATTTTATTCTTATAATGAATTATTAACATGTTTTAATTTCCATTAGTATCATTATTTGCCAACTATTTGCCGAATATCATTCATATGTAATGCATTAGATATGTTTAGTATTCATGAGTATATGTTTGAGATAAAGTATATCTTATCGGAATGAGAAAACATTATTGTAAACAAAAAAATACGCATTTCAGCCATTAGCATTATTTATCATTAATTTATTTAATCCAATAAGCTTTTACTTTATCACCGATGGAAGAATGGTTGGAATTTCTAACATCACTATAAGCTATATTTACTGTAAGATTTATTACAGTTAAACAAAATGATATAATATTGAAACCAACGTCTACGTCTGTTTTTAATTATTTCATATTTTATTAAATTATTACTAATACTTAATCTATTATGAAATTCTTCTCTAAAAATCAATTTCATGAGTGTGCTTCGGTTAAAAATAATCCATTATTTATTTTTATTATTACTAAAATGAATGTGGGATGATAATGGTTTAATAATTATAATCTAAAAATAATATCAATATCACTAAATCCCTTATTGATTGATATCGAATACTATTCTGACGTCGTTAACTTTCTAGTATCATCGAAATAAAGAAACATTTAATTATAATTCAAACGATCAAAAATGCTGTTAAACAAATCAATTCAGCTTCGAAATTGTATCATCGACTATGTATGGAAAAAAGCAATTTCATGGTTGGTATCATTTTTTTCTTATAGTAAAAATTCTATAAATATAATCCTTTAAATATCTCCGTTAGCATTGATTTCATAAAATAAAGGATCATCTTTATAGAAATTTCAAAGTACTTTAATATTTTTGTCCTCTACCCGCCATTTCTGGCACACGGTGTTTCACTTTAATATTGTGCTAAACAATGTTTTTGATTAATATCATAGTTTATGAGATGACAGTTTTCTGTCCTTTTTCTCTCCCCCCATCAAAATCCGACCTCAGAATTTGGGAATTTTTCTTGTTATTTTGCGCAGTAATACACAATTTCTGACAAGATTCATATTTTTTTGGATTTTTGGGCTTCGGATGTCCTTTTTCCTAGTTTTACTGTATTAATCTAACTGAAAACTTCGTTATGAAATATTTTCTACCTGAGAACTGCAATAATATCGCATGGTTGATCAAATGTGTTGCGTTGCTAAATCACACTGATCAAAAGAGTTAGTTGTGACCATTTCACCATACCAATTATGTTAAAAAACCAATGTACAGAAACGGATGACCAAAAGCAAAGATTAATATATGTGGATTCTCAATAAGTCTAAAATATTCTCTGTCATTGTCTCCATCTGCTCCCTTCCAACACCGAGCTTCTGCAAGAAATTACTTGTAGTAAGAGAGATGGTTCCTCTACTTCCGCACCACAGCCCTTTAATTGAGAAGATTATCCGTTCGAATTCGTCCCTATATTTTACTTCTAAATATGTATGTAATCAATTATTACTTATAAATTTCCTCTTTCCCAACCTGCACCTTTAAGTTTTGATCTTGATCGTTCGTTTGACACCTGATTGTGGAATCCTGGTTCCTCATTTTCTGTTTCATTGAATGCTGAAATGTCAATGGATCTTGAAGAGCCTTTTGTATCTAGACAATAAACATCGAAGAAACATCTAACATTGTTAATTTATAGGAATTCTGATAGCTGTTTTCTTATTTCTTTGTTAGATGTTTGTACCGGCATGTTATAATGAACTTGTAATTTAGATATTTGCTCAATAAATGAGCTGGAATTTTTGGCTTTCTTCATAATAAGAAATATTAATTTAAGTTTTATTTCTCGCAGCATCCGAACAAGTACTGATTTATTTAAATCTACTGCAAGACTGGCTTGATAAATGGCGCACTAAAATTAACATAAGTAAATCAAATCAGGTTACATTTACACTTAGACGATCGGATTGCCCTCCACTGACACTTTACAACATCTCTTTGCCAAATCATACGGATACAAAATATTTAGGACCTACAATGGACAGACGACTGAACTGGAAATCGCACGTGACTACACTGAAAAAGAAGTTGAACCATCGACTGTCACTACTAAGACGAATGCCACACCATTAAAACAAATTACCACTTTCTAACAAAATTATCATATACAACATGCTACTCAGACCAATATGGACGTATGCTACTCAGGTGTGGGGTTCATGCAAAAAAACTCACAGACTATTCAAATCTTCCAATCTAAATTTCTCCGGTATATCACTCATTGTCCCTTCTACGTAACTAATAAACCGCTTCATAAAGACCTAAAAATATCACAAGTGACTGACGTAATTAAGAAGTTTTACAAACATTTTCACGACTCACTTATTGGACATCCTAATCCACTTGTACAAACATTACTAACAAACACACTACCACAGAATCCAACAAGAAGACTCAAACGTCTCTGGAGCAGGGATCTGCTACATTAAGAAGTCGCGTTAAGAGTACCTTCGCTGGGAGGTTTTTCCAAACAATCATTCATGTTAATCCTACAGAGGAAGTTGACGAATGATGATCAATTTTACAATATATGTCAAAGGCATTTGTAAAGTTTTTCATTAAAGAAATTATTATATTAATTGTTATAAATTATTAAGTTTTATTTCAAAATTTTAATTGGATTATTGATTCGATTATAGCCGTATACAATTATTGTATTCCGATATCCAGAATTTTTCTCCTCTCGCAAACTTTTGGCAACAATTACGGTATTCTCATCTTTCCTGGCCGTCACCTTTTCTTTCTATACTCTAGCTTGGATAGGAAAACTTTTTTCGACCACCTTTCATACCCATTCTCGTTAAGCGACTAATGAAATAATAATAAGAATTTGCCAATCAGTTCTACAAGGAAGAGTACTATGTTGTACCGAAACCTGAACAATAAAACAAGATCAATTCCCAAAATTACTAGCTTTAAAGGTATATTTTCTATACAGAAATAATGACATTTTAGAGTCTTAAAATGTATCTAGATTGAAAAATATAGACCTGGAGAAGATTTATTTATATTTCGTCGGGAATTTCATTCGATATTTTTATTGGGTTAGAAACGTTAGGACTCAAACATGCGGGTCATACTTAGAGCTAATACTTAAATAAGTCATAATACTTAGAGCTAAACAATCTTTACTATGGTAAATTTTTATTATTTTTCCATGGGACCGACTTTAGGATTCTAATAATTTCTCTTGCTCGATTTGCTTTAAAGTATTTTTACCGAAGATTGGGTTATTCATTTATCCTATTGTCTAAACGCTAAACCTTAGTGCTCCGGCAAGATCATTTTGAAAAATGTCCTCGATGAGCTGAAGGCTATATATTTCATTTTCTTCAAGTTTATCACTAGACCCAATTTAAGAAGGACGGGATCGCCGAGCATGTTGGGGCGTGGGTTCCAGAGTGCCCGATTATGAACGTTGTGGGTTCGATAGGTCGGTTTCTTTTCGTTTCTCGGAGACCCCGGGAAATGGATCGTGACATTCCCACTCTGGTAAGTACGCGGTGGCAACCTTAAGGTAGCCGTCAGGTGTAGACAAAAATGACCACAGAGGCCCACTTGCGGGGCTAGTTCATCCCACCAGTACGGGTACCTAACCCTATTTAATAGAGTACTGCTCTAAATGTTTACTTTAGGTCACATTCGTCTGATGGTACCTACCAGTAACTGATCATATTTTAATTGGATTACTGATTCGATTATAGCCGTCTACAATTATTGTACTCCGATGTCCAAAATTGTTCTCCTACTAAAATAACGCCAATGGCATGACAGTTAGGTTAGCACCCAGAGGCACGTCTTCCTGGTCTTTATTTGCTTCCGTAAATCAGAAATCTCTTACCCAACTACTCTTCAGTCTCCTCTGGTGGCCAAAATGAAAATGTCTTGTTTAACGAATTAATTATATATCACCTATATTAATTTTAAGAGGACATAGATATGCTCGGACATAAATATAAAATACTGTAATAAGAGAAGCAAAACAAATCAAGTTACAACTAAAAGAAGATTATACAAAATACGAGGCAGTGAACTGAAACCAATTTCGCAGTATCAATTTTGAACAACAAAAGTCGTTTGAATTTCTTTTGACCCTGTCTTTCGCATTTTCTTTCAGTTTATTTATGTCTATAGTTTTCCTCCGAACATGTCGAAAAAGCAATAAATCATATTAAGATAAATATATTTATGTATAGGTAGGATTTTTGTCTTACCATTTTTTCGTATAGCTTTCTTGACTGAATATGCTAAATAATTGTCCTAATCGCAAGTTACCACAGCTGAGTTTTATATTTATCATTAGCACAGAGTTTAAAGAACATTATGATTACAGAAAGACCTTGGCGGTCATTGGCGCGAGGCAATTATCCTTTATAAATACAAAATTCTAGTATCGCTTTAGTTGTAACTTATCCTATGAAAATACAAAATTTTAGAATTTATTAAGAAATAATTTATTTGACTCATGTCAACAAATTACATTACAAAAAAAAAATTATTTTCAGAAATCAACAAAAACATCAAAAATACATTTAATGATAGAAACATGTTTTTTATTTATACTTCATTGAACAATTCAACTTTCCCATGCTTCTAATGTGAGTCGTATTTAACTCATGTATTTGTACAGTTTAGGCACGAAAAAAAATACTGGTTTTCATGATATTCAATGAAGTATAAATAAAAAACATGTTTCTATCATTAAATGTATTTTTGATGTTTTTGTTGATTTCTTAAAATATTTTTTTTTTTGTAATGGAATTTGTTGACATGAGTCAAATAAGGTAATTGTACATATAGGTACAGGGATTTTCAGGTAGTCGATGTACAGTATATCCAAGGAATACAGTCAAGTCCTAAATAAAATCTGCTTGAGATCATCGATGATATTAAATATTTAAATTCCTTTAATTGGTTATTGAATGAATCCTTTACTTCATTGAATATATTTTCAGATTAAGAAAGATTTGTTATAAAATTCAATTTTTGTACCTTTATGTTTAATTTGATTTTCTAATTAGAAAACCTACATTGCTACAACCCTTGAAGGGTTTGGATTCAGTACTTGTAAGGAAGTACTGTTTCAAGGCTAATGCTTGAGCAGAGATGTGATTGAGACGGGATTATTATCAAACGCCAGATTTTTCCCTTAATCAATTAATGAATTTAGGGTAACCACTTTATATAGATTGGATGTTCCCTAGGAATGTCTCCTGATCCTAGGGTCGATCTACAACTGATGAAACAGAATAAATAATTATCTGCTTCAGCCGCACTTGTCTTTGAGAATAGAAGCTCAGTACCATGCTCACTAATCTATTACGCTCTCCTCATTGGATAACTAAGTATGGATACTTACGTTAAATTTCGAAAATAAATGGTTCTTGTTTTAAAACCGCTTATTTTATGAAACTTATGAATCATCTTCGATGTTAATTTGCTTAGGTAGCAGTTATTTCTGAGTCCTGAACTTTTCGAACATTTTAGAAAAAGAAATCGTTATGTCTGTCAATAGAGTTTTCATAACATAAAAATTTTTAAGGTGCGGTACATTTCCTAGTCGTATACTAATTCCACGAAATGTTACCCGGCACTTACCGGGGTTGGATCCGACGACTCCCAATTTCCCATTCTTTCAGTTCGATTTTACAAAGAACTGGATAGCACACTAAAGACACTGGAGGGTAAAGAAAACTGCCGGCTTTCCCTACCACCGATAGGCTAGACAGTAGGCAGTAATATTATCATTATTGTTAATTTGTTTATATCAACGGGCATATTTGTATTTATTTTGCTTTTTCGGGATTTGTAATTTGTAATTTGTTTTTTCAATGGTTACTAGTTGCTCTAATATACATCGTATATTGCTCGAAAATACGTAGACATATGACATGACTATCTGCTTGTATCAGTAAACACAAGAATTGTTGAATATCATTTTACAAAATAAATAAAATTAAAATAGGTCCTTTCTTTTCATTCTTATTCGATTATTTTTCTATTTTATAAAAAAGAACATTCTTGTGATCAAAATGAGCTTAATATTAGCCCGTATACCCGTTTTACTTCTTGTATTTATCGAGGAGTACTAATTAGAGTATCTTCCATTGTTATAAAAAAAAATGTTTGCTTTGTATCTCAAATTAAAAATGTATAAAAAAAAAAAATCAGGCTATAATAATTACAATGAGAATAGCCTTCAAATAACTTTTATTAAATTAATATCTACATTGCTTTATAAAACTGTATTAATTTTGTTCAACATAGAACTTCACAGTCTTGGTGTCCGGCACAAATTGGATAAGTTTATTTTATACACAAATGTTTAAGCAGAAATATTATATTAAATAGTAAGTTTCATAAAATAAACAGTTGATGTGTATACAGGCTATACAAAATACACTTTTTAATCATTAAAAAATATGTTACAAAAATACTGCTTATTCAAAAATTGATTATTTAAAGTGATAATGAACTATTGTCTATATCACAGATATCTATTGTGTAACACGATCCTTATGGTATTAAGTAACTAGCTTAATGTTTTTAATCCTAATATTTACGTGAAAAAAAATATTAAACATAAAAATATTGGACATAAAAACAGTTAGTAAGTTACCTAATACCATTGGGCTTTTGGAGACGCTGCTGTGCCATTTCCTGACTGCAGCATGCTTCCAACAAAAATATTAGGCGGAATGATCAGCAGGAAACGACTATACTCTACGGCATAGAAACGAAAAGGCTAAAATGGTATGTCCATTTACAGAGAATGGCGGTGAACCGATGTCAACCGATAGAAAGGTGAAAAAGAGAACGACCAAGGAAGAAATTGTTGCAGAATGTAGAGGAAGGCATGACTGTCAGAGACCTTTCGAGAGGGAGACTAGTTAGACCGAAAGAAGTGGAAAAAACTTTTGTATACTATAAAAAATTAAGTTTTAAAAAAAATCGTTAATAAAAAAAACTTATTACCATAAGGATCATTTCCCACCCTAGGATAATAAATTTTTGAAAAAGATGTAGTTTTTAACATATTTTTTAAATGGATAAAACGAGTATTTTTATTTTACTAACATAGATGTCAGGTCACAAGAAAAATAATAAATTAAAACGTTTTACTAATTTCTCGGTTGTTATTTTTGTTAAAAATACAGATATTCTGGAGTAACTGAATATTGAATCACATACTTTTCGTACACAAAGGTGTACACGGTCCCCACCATCCTATAGCTTTATATCAGGCATAATGATTATTTACATTTGTATTTATCTTTACCTCTCTTCAACTCCCATTCAAATATTTTTTAAAATGACCATTTTAGAGACTTCGTAAGATTGGCAAAATTTGAAACGATCCCAGCCGATGTTGAGTTGAATATCGGAACTCGGAGACCGTAACCGGAGCTAACGTGTTAAACTAAGAAGTTTGTTTAAAAGTAGGTCATCTTTAGTGTAGTTGATAAAAAAAATTTTAAAAAACGCAAATAATTCACGATTTAACAAAAAACACAACTTAACATAATTTGGCCGCACAAAGGTCGTCTTTAAATGTTTTTGACAAAGACAAACTTTAATTGTATTTGAAGGAAATTTCGTCTAGTTTACAATGAAGCAATTTTTAATCAACTGAAATACATACATATACATGAAATATAGTTTGTATTATTGCTTCCTATGAAAGATAAAACGTGACGTCTGTGTATTGTTAATGATTAATAAAAACATAATGGCATTACTAGTGACGAATTAATCAAAGAGATTCTTCTGTTGAAACTAGGTTTTCCTCTATTCTCCTTATATGTTTACATAAATATAATAATGATTTATTATTCCTTATAAAATTCTTCAATATTAGAGGAAATATATGGAGTTAAAACAATATAAAGGACGAAAATAAGATGAACTCGGTGATGAAAGAACAAACTCTAATGCCTAGTGGTAGAGGAGGGAAGGGTCTGAGAAATCGAAAAGTTTCCATGGCACACAGCCTATGCAGTTGTTGCAACTTATGTAGTTGTTTTTAAAATGTATGAACAATATTTCTATTAAAAAAATGTATGAACATAAAATATTATGTAATAAAACAGTATAATAATAATAATTATAGTACCACGGGAAGGAGAGGAAATATGATACTATGCCATAAACATCCGTCATTTGTCTGATCATTTGTCTGATGAAGGCCTAAATTTCAGGCCGGAACTTAGCCATCCGATAAAATAACACTTCTTATTTATATGTAATAACAGATTATTTCCTTTTAGTTTTAAATCGGACATAAAAATCTACAAATAATATATATATATATATATTATTTATTATAAAATAAAAAAAATAATACAAGGTGATGTTAGAGTGTATGATACTTCACTGAATTTTTTTTTCTCTAATTTTATGTATTATTTCTTTTACGCTTTGTCACTAAATTTAAGGAAAGCTCCGATTTAGAACATTTGCTATAAATTTATTATTGATTCTTATAAATTGAAGTTGTTGCAAAAATTGTTTTGCACATTTTTCTTCCCGACTACCAAATATGGTGGAAAAAAGATTATTAAATTTCATTTTGTATTTATCAACGTATATGTATACACGTTATGCTCTTATTTATAACGTCTTACAATTTAGTTTTTTTTTATTATTACAGATGATTTATCGTCATCTTTAATATAATCTTTGATTAATAATTATTATCATTGAATTTCAACATCATAAAAATATTATAAATAATACTTAAATGTAGAATATATTTTTTTTTAAATTTAATCATTCAGAAGTTGATATATATAAATGCCTCACATATTAATTTTCTGGTACTATCTCAGCACATCAGCTGTTTTATTTAAATGTTTCAAATAAATTTTAAATTTTAACAATTTATTTTTTTCAATCAACCTCAAATTCACTGGTTTTCATTACCATTATGAAAGGTGGGGATAAAAAAAAATTAACAAAGAAATGAATAAATAATTTGTAATATCAGTTTTCTTAAAAAACTAAACTTAAACTTATTCAGTAAAATTTATTTGCATTTTTTTATAAACATGATTGGGATTTTGAGAAATCAAATACGTAACTCTGGGTTTGCTTTCAAGTAAAGAAAATGTCTTAGTTTTACTTAGATTTTTACTCACTTTAATATAAGTCAACTAAACATTTTAATAGGTACTGTTGTTTCCTATAATAGGAGTATATCATCATCCAATATTTTAAATATCATATGATTTGTTCCTTAATTTTTGTTTCTTTGTGTGTTTAATATATCCTTCACCGACTGACACCTCTGTGATCTGGCTCTTAATCAGCCCTTCGTAGCTACAGAGGAGTTTCACTGTGTTTGAAATGAAATTAACCAGCAAAAAAAAAAATAAATAGATAAATAAATAAAAAATATTGAATAAATACTTACAAAATGAAAGTGAAATTGAGGATGAGAGGTGGGTTTCAGAAGTGGAACCTATTGGTTGGCCGGTTCTCAGGAGGTAACTAACTGCACAGGGGCAGCGGTGGCCCCCAAAGGCTTCGCTTCCATATTTAGAACTGAAGCCAGTCTTTCTGTCGATACGATGAGGAGGAGAAGGGTCTACTTTGCAGACGATGCCTTTAGGTATGTCCATGTAATATTAATTCATAATTAGGAAACTATCCACTAAAATGTAGTTTCGTCTGCTTCATGTCCCGGCTGTAATGTGTTCTGCGATGAGTTGTTTATTTTTGTCCAGAACTTAGCAAGAGGAAATAGATGATCGCATGTTGTGTTTGATAGTATTGTGCACGTCAGGTGGTAACAGATACGTCTGTCAATGCCAGCTGAAAGGTTCTTGAAACATTGGGAACTTTTTCGAAAATTTTCACCGAAGGACTTATTGGATTGGTAGATTTTTAATAATTATACATTAGAATTTAATTTATTTTTAAAAAATATATATATAATATTAAATTCATATGACTTTCAATCGGTCATTAATCCTTGCAAATATATCCAATTGCTAACATTCACTCAATTTCAATTCACTGTTTGGGCAGTTCAAGAACGATTAAACTCAGGTTAATTCGAGCTCAAATATGAGTTTGTTAAAAATAAACAAACGCAGTTAAGTGGCCATGTTCCTTAGATGCTAACCTTGGCTTAGGATTAGAATTAGCTGAAGTTGGTAGTTAGTTTTAGCTATGTTGTATCAATTAGTAAAATAGTTATAGGGAATAGATAATTAGTTGTTGGATTTTAGACAACTATAAAGATTTACTAGACATGTAGAATAGAAGAAAATAATAGAAGTTGACCTTGAAATATTTTGATAATTTAGTTGAATTATGTTTAAATTGAATAGCAATAAAGAAAATCGTTAAAACCAAAATGTCGATTATTTAATTTTTTTCTTAATTTAAAAATGTCTTGATCGTGGTGATTCATGTTTGCTTTCATTGTAAGTTACGTTTTACATAGGAAGTTAAATTAGGACTTAGTTTTCATAACTTAAGAATTCTGGTAAAAGTGCATATATTGTGTATATATTGTGTCTGATCACTTGCACTCAACATATGGTCTCATTTTTATTCAAAAGAAAAAATATTGGGCATCTTCCATTGTCTTCACCTTAAAAGCATATTTTTTTTCTGTTTGTCTCTGCACTACACTTATCACTAACATCTCTATTCTGACAGCTTTAACAGTGTTATTTGCTACATCGTAAACCAAATTGTTCTTGGTTTTGATACTGGATCACTTCTACCATATGCCTCATTAGTCTTTTAGTTAACTATCTCTCATAAGCAAACCATTCGATGAAACCATTCGAAACTGATGCTTGAAAAAACACTGAATGATTTTCCTTTAGGTACTGATGTCAGCCCATCTCAATTATATGAATCAAGCCTTAGAAAACGAATAATATTCTCTCCCCCCTTCAATAATATCCCGAACTGTGTTTATAGAGTTATTATACTATTTTATATTAATGCGAATGAGAAATATCATGAATTTTAGACCAGTTTTTCCAGTAATTACTTTGAGCTTTCGCTGAAAAAATATAATTAATCCTCTGTAAAAGGGAGGCGTGCCTTTAAAATATTTGCAGACCGGTACTAATATAGTTTATGGGTGTTAAATAAGCCATCAAAATTTAGTAAATAAACATTATTGTACTCTCTCTTGGCTTAATTATAGAATTTTTACCTCATTATATATTCAGTTACATTTCTCGATGTCTGCTCGCTTCACTCGCTCAAGTGACCAACAAAAATTCAAGAAACTCAGAAGAGATCGATGAAAAAACAAAGCTAACAGAATACTAACATAAACCAAACAAGCTCGTCCTAAACCAACTAACCTTGGTTGAAATGGGTTCCTCTCCTGTGTACTGTTGTTTTTATTTTCACATCGTTTACTAATTTGTTTTTACTTTATATTGTTAAGTTATTATTTTTGTGTAGTGGAAAAGCTAACATCAATGACCTTCGAATCGTAAGTAATGTCTATTAAATGAATAAATCTGTTGCTTTTGTGTTGTGACGTTATCTATTTAATCGATAGCATAGAACTATTAACTGTCTAAATTAATACATGGTTTTTAGTCTGGACCATTTATTTGGGGTTTTCAAACTTATTGACTTAATAAAGATTAATGCCTGGGCAACAAATCACTCTGAATTGTTGGCTCCATTTGACGTGAGCGGTATAATACATGAGTAGCTTATTCACGTTGTCCAAGTATAATTAAATATTCTTTATACATGGCATTGTATCTATATTTGTCAAAACCGCATTTTTTGTTATTATAGCCTTTTATTTTTAAAAATTAATATATTTTATTTTATTGTAAAAGTTTCTTGCATGGCATTAAGTTTTAGTATCAGAGAACCCATCGATTAAGAATATTATTCGAGATTCCTCAAGATCTGTGTCTCTGAAGTTCTCATAAGTTTATTTATGGATATACTCGTTGTTTTTTTGTTTTTTTATCCTGGAATACTTACCCAATTTTTTAAAATCAAATTTACTACTGTATAAAAATAAATATACATATAGTAAATGTGATACAGAGAAATAAAGTTTCTAAATTAGCAGGTCATCTTCTTTTCAGACGTCTCGAAGGATTATCAGAGATAGAAGAGAGAGCAAGGTTGGAAACGAGAGAATTGTGATGGTTCTGAAGTTTATTATGGAAGGATAGGTATCTGGATTGGGGCTAATAGGAAACATACGGAACATTAAGGTCGTTATGGATTATTTTATTTTTAACAAAGTAAGGACCACTGAGGATTGTAGATAGTAAGGATTTGATACGAGTGGAATTCGATGGTTTAGTAGAGCACCAAAAATCAACTCCGTATGCTCAAATAAACCTTATCGTATTCATGTATTTGAGTCTTTTGTCATTAATTCGTGGCTTAGAGTGTTTGTCTAATAAGTGCTAATTGTTGCCGGAAACTATTTCTTTTAAAATATGTTACTAGTTCCTGGATTGAATGTTTCTTTTAGCTTGAAATTTTGTTTGGATTCGAACATCTTTCACTAAAAGTTCCTTAATATTATATAAAGCACCACTCATTTGACGCAAACATATTTTTGATTAGTTCACTATTTAAATTGAAGTCCCATAAGCATTTCCTTCTATTACGGTTTATGTTGGATGGCATTCTTGTAAACCTTTTTATGTGAATGCAGTGGAAGGTGATTTGGTGTCAATCACCTATCTATAGCTCAGATTGTTAGTAGGTTTGCTTCAAAAACAGTTACTGTTATAGGTTTTGGTTGAATTCTGAAGGCATTTTCTAAACTCTCAACTTCCTCAAGATTTTATCTTTTTTGGTTACGTGCTTGTCGCCACACTGTTGATGGATTCGGAAATCACGATTAAAAAACAAAGTAATTTTACTTCTGATTTTATTGTTACTATCGTTCAATTTTCTTAAGTAGACTTTGCCATCGTTAAAATCATTTAAAGATAACTATTGAGCGGATAAACAGCTAAGTTCCGTTTAAAAAATAAATTATTTGTGAATTTTTGTTATCACCCTTTAACTGTACTACAGTTACCTCACTTTTAGAAAAACTTTTTAGTTTAATAAGCTTTAAGTCCATATTATTTAATTGGTGGTTTATTGGGAAATTTATTGAGATTCGTCTTATGTTGTGTAAAGAAATGATGTGATTTTGTTTCCGGTCACCTTTCATAATTTATAATTGGTTTCCTGTAAGCTAGATAATATTTACTTTAAATGAATATAGAGTTTGTCATTGTTAAAAACATTTAAAGAGGATTTTTAAGTGACTAAACTGAGCTAGATTCTGTTTTTAGAAAATCACAAATTATTCACAATTTTTTGTTATCATCTTCCAACTATACTTCAAATATCCCACTTTTAGGAAAACTTCCTCATTCAATAAGGTTTAAGTCATATTAATTTAGTTGAAATGTTTTTTGTTTTGTTTTTTTGAAAAATTCGAGATTCACCTCAAGTTATGTAAAAATAATTATATGATTTTATGACCTGTCACCTAAAAGTAATCGTGTTTTTAGCAAAAATAAACTAGACTACAATAAATTGTTGCAAAGCGTTTATTTTACTTCTACTTATTATACTCTTTTATTACATGCTTCTACTTGCCCGTTAATTTAACGTGTTTCATCAAAATCGTTAGAGATGTTTATGAAAAAAATATAATGTGGGATCCGGTGAGCCGATTTTAAGAAATGGTTGCTATAACAACCCAAATATATACGTATTTTAAATACATAACTAAAACTGTTCGCTCAAAAACCATTTAGCGAGAATTGGTTTTTTTGGGACATAAGAGTATATTATATATTAAGAGTATAGAATTGGGACTCAGGAGTATATTATATATCCTTATTTATTTTACAGTGAAAATTCTTATTATAGATGTACAGTTTTTCTCCTGCATAAATTATTTATGTATAAAATTCTCTTTAATTAACTAATTAATGTTCATTTTAATCAAACAAAATTATTGTTACACACCATTCTTCATTTTTGAGTTTCTTTAAAAATCCTTCGATAACGTTTTGATAATGAATTGCTTTTGATTTAACAAGCAACTTGATACCTCGGTTGACAAAATTTTAACTGAAATATTTGAGAAAATTAAGATTATTTGTGTTTATGACTCTCCTTTTTCTACTGCACACGAGGGACTAACTATTTCTGTGATCGATTGAAAAACAGCCAAACAACTAGAGTAAATATACCAGTAATAGACAGTTTTCAGCTCATTAACATGTAATAAGATCTATACCTATAAAAGAGAGTACAAATAATAGTGTGTTTAAAAAGAATTAGTGTTTTATCGAATTCAAGATTTCGTCTTCTTCTTCTTTGTCTTCCTCACAATGCCATTTCTAGTGTCGAGGAGCCTCTATCCATCATGTCCTCGTTCATGCAGCAGACATGTCCAAACCAGCTGTTTTCTGATAGTTTCATTTCTAATGCGATCCCTCCTAGCCCACTGATCTACGTAGAAACTGATCTACGTTGCTTCACTATGTATTTCCATAACCCCTACGGGTTTCTGATGGGGATTTTAGTTTTGCAAATTATCAGATTTTTCAGTTATCGATTGCATCATAGCATTACAAACCAAATTTCCATATTTATATTCAAGTAGATTTTTAACTTTTTTACCGCTACTAGGTGATCGGCTCAAATTTTCCATATGCTTTTTTTAACGCACCCTAATTTTATATTAATATTGGACATCTTTTGAGATTGAAGCTTACTGAAAAAATGTTTACCGAGGTTACTTTTATTAATTTTAGTAATTTTTGACAATGTATACAAGTAAAACAATATTATATATAGCGTAATATCATATTGTTATGGTATATTTAATTATTATATTAAAAAGTTTTGATAATGAAGATACGGCCCAGAAACATTAACGATTATATAAATTGATGTATTGGAAGATCTTGACTATGTCAAATTCTAAGAAAAAAATTGTTCCTAAAAAATTAAGAAGAAAAAATAAGTGAATATTAACTTTATTATTTCGAGAAATACTTCAAAATCCTTTTTTACTTAATACTTTTATCTCCTTTTTACATCTGATAACGTTTCGGGCCATTTCGCCCATTTTAAGTCCTATAATCATATATTTTTTTTAACTAATTTGGCCAACTCTCTTATATGTTATATGTAATTTCTTCTGATTTGCTTATATTTGCTGATAACACTTCCACAATTTTCCTGTATTTGATATTATGGTCACATTTCTTTTTCATATCTTAAATAGCTTCACATAAAATTATTAATATTAGATTTTCAAAGGGTATATATTTTGTCGATATAAATTTATCATTTCAAAAACTCCATTTTAGCACTAGCAATTTTATGTGCAAATCGATATTGATTAACTTTTTAAAATGTTAACTTAAAAATGTTATTTATATTACATATACACCAGTGGGTAGTTTCTCACCAAATGATTTCATGTTATTATATTCTATTGTACACATTTACTGAATGTATTTTTACTTGTAATACAGTTGTAAATATCATTAATAAATAAATAAATAAATAAATAATATTACATATACAGACAACACTTAATTTCAGGAGTCAAAAATTATTTTAATTATTTTTTTTAAAGGTTGCTTTATTCAATTCTCACCTACGAGTGCGATATTTCTGGTGATATATGAAAATGTTTTAAAAAATGATATTATAAGCTTTTCACAACCTCTCACTATAAGGATTCCTAGAAGCCTTCTCAAGCCACCTTTAAACTCCATTTCACCTTTTATCTTATTGCATTAATCTATCAATTGGCCGAAACATCTCACTCCATAACTTGTAATTTTTATCATTTCCCATTTATTCCACATAAATATATTATTGTTACTAATTTTGAACGTTTTTGTAGTTACTCACATATTTGTTATCTATTGTTATAACGTTTGATCGACAAACTTTTATAATAAAAAAATTAAAACATCGGACGAGTACTGACTCACTAACTCGTATAATATCTTCCGCAAACCTTCGATGAGTATAAAGATTTTAATCTATAAACAAATTACACGTCCAATTATATTTTATGGTAGCCCATTGTTTATTACTAAGTCGAATGAAAAACTCCTACAACCAGTTAAAAATGAAATATTCCAGAAAATACCTAAATGTCACCATGAAAATACCTCCATTGCAATGATTTAAAGCATCAAGTCTTCACTAGGAGTCTAGATAGCATAAGTAAAGAATTTTATTTCTGAGAGGAATGCCAAATTTTATAAATCAGTAAAAAATCTAACGAATTCCTTATTCTGCCACATTAAACTTTCTCGTCTCAACGATGGCAAGAGTTGTATAAAAATTTAATTTAGCTTTAGTTTTAATTTAATTTGATCAACAAAAAAAAAGGTGAGCCAACGCCAAATCAGGGATTATAAATATTAAAATAACAGAAATTATTATGATAACACAAACCTCCATAAGATACACAAAAAACAGAACTTTGAGACCTTAAAATATGTCAGAAAATTATATAAAGATCTAAGAATTTTTAAACAATTTAGCTACTTAATTTTTTAAATATATTAACATCATTCTCGTGAGCTAGTATTAGTTGAAATCTGAATTTCTTAACACACTTACTATACAAGACAAATGGTAAACTTTGTAACATTGAGTTATTGTGTTCAGATGATGAAGAAATATTGAATCTACGTAATGTTCTAGAGAGGTATGATTAGAGAGGTTCTTTGATTAGGCTTATTTTGATAATCACTCAATAACATCTCTGTTTCGTTTGATGTCAAAACGATTTCTACGTGTCCTGCCGTTGTTATCATAATTGAGGCTTTGGTCTGAGCTACAAAAACAATTTTGACCATGTCTAGTTCGTGAAATTGAACATTTTGTTCCTGTTATAGAATTATAATCAATATCAACCAGTTTTCCTCGGATTAGTTAATATACCGTTTCAATAAACCGGAAAAATCTATTTCTAAAACAGGCAATAATTAAACTTAAATGCTTCATAAGAGGCATTCGATTCCTATGTAATCTCTAGGTATACGATATCCACAAATGATCTAAATGGGTCTCGATGAGGAAGGATTTATAATCCCGCAAAATAATAGTAACACAATGTGCAAAAATTTTCTCTCTACATTACACCAAAAATAAATCGATTGATGCATAATAACTTTGAAATCCATTCAAGGGAGAGGCAGAAAAAAACAAAAATATAATTTTTTTTTGGCTTCCAGATCTAGTGACAAGTTTTTAACATTTCTACCTATTATAACAAAAAAAAAAGACTGTGAAGAAGTAAAAATAAAATTGATAAAGTAACAGTTTCACTACTTTCTTTCACACGAAGTTAAAGATTTAATTATTTTAAATATTGGTAGAAGTAACGGGTGTTTTCTTTTTAGGAACGAATATAATTGTTTTCAATTAAATTTTATTTGTTACAATATTAATCAGAATCAATTTATAATGAACTGAACTGCCCTCATTCGTGGATCTTGACCGATTTGTGAGTGTCCTTGAACTCTTAGGTGTGGAACGTGAGTCGATGAAAAGGTCATTTTCAAATTGGCCTAAAATGAACCGGTTATAGAACTGTAGGTAGAATACTGCTGTACCATTGGAATACGATTCGTATCAATTTAACAGTCTATTCGGATTCCTCCGATATTCCCTCATTACTTTTCCGCGGATTTAAGAACGTTCAAAAATCTGTCTAGAATAATTGATTATGACCTTCTGAGGACCTCTTTCTTTTTGAAGTGAAAACTTCATTCGGGTTTTTTTTTTTTTTTTTTTTTTTTTTTTTTGTGGGTAATGAATTAAATTGAGCCTTTAGATCTACGATGTGTAACGCTCTGAGTGTTTTTGCATATGAATTAAAATATTTCAAAAACTAAAAATCGGAAGTGCATATTGTTAGCGAGGAATATGTCATTATTTCACACTCTTAATGAGTTATTATTCAAAATTATATCTATTGATATCGAGTTTTATGGGAGATTAATAAGGGTTAAAATATCTTATTAATCTCCCATAAAACTCCCATATATATGAGATTAAAAAATTAAAAATCGGACCTCCATACTGTAAGGCATGGAATCGTTTAGCATTTGATTATCTTTATAATGAGCTATTATTTATAATTTATATTTTGTTAATGCTTTCATTTCTATTGTGTAGTCTAAACCACACACCTTAGTTTTTTTATTTAGTGTTTTTAAATTTCTTTATTAAGAAATAATACATTTTGCCTCACTTAAGGGCATTAAGTAATAGAGTTATGTGAGACTCGTTCATACTATACATACAATATTAAAACGAAAGAAAAATTATCCAAAAAACGAAAGAAATAACAGTAATAAAAACAAAAGAAATGAAACAACATTAAATGAAAATATAAAATTCATAAAAACACATTCATACTTATTTACAAGGAGCTGTTTCGTTTCCATTTTTATGTTTCGAAGTACCTTTTCACAGATTAGATGTTTCTTTTTAGTTCATAATATATATATATATATATTATATATATATATATATATATATATATACATATATATGAAGTAAATGAAGATAACTCAAAATATATGACCGTAAGCCTAAATATCAACCTCAATAACAGGATCTACGTACGGTCCCTGAACACTGTCTTACCAACATCCTGTATCCAATGTCCTGAATAATCTGAGAACGTAAGAGAAATGGTCCCCGAAAGCACACAGATTCAAATACCCCGTCTCCACAACTTCAATAAATGACCAATTATCAGAAAGCAACCGCATATAATAAGGGCAAACAGAGGTTTTTTATCTCATTCTAAGGCATTGAAACCTCAGAAAATCTTTAGAAATCTAAAATTGAGAATACGATGCTATGACAAACCCTGTTCTGATATCCGTTTGACTACGAGACTCGGACACTAACCAGCAACCTAGGGATAAGTGTTTTAAAAGATTTAAGAGGAATCGTCGTAACGCGGGAAATTCAAACCTATTTGGCACAAACAGATGTAGTGACCCCAATCCTCGGTTCATCGACTTTTTTTTCGGTTTAATTATTTATCCGCATTATTTATAGTTGGTTGTCATAAGTCGTTATCTAAAGTTTTGTTGTTGACGTACCAGGGAGCTCCTGATATAAGTCGTAAAATTTTAGATTGAAATGACTGTAGTTTTTGTAAGTGCGTCTTTTTTGCCGAACCGTAAATCTGAGAGGCATATGTCCAGATGGGTTTGAGTAGGTAAGTGTATGTATTTAGTTTTTGTCGAACTTTCAATTTTGATGTAGAAAAGAGTGAGTACAATATTTTCAGTCGCTTGTTTAAGGTTTGTCGTGTGTGCCCCAGGTCATCCTTCTGTCGAATATTAGTCCTAGCTAACATACTGTGTTTGTCTGAGGAATTTGGTTCTCTCCTATATAAACTGGTGGGCATGTTTCTCGTCGAAGTGTAAATGTTATATGCTGTGACTTGTCATGATTTAATTTTATTTTCCAAAGTGAGTACCAATTTTGTAAAGTCAGTAAATGATTTTGTAAATTTATTGAGGCTAGTCTGGGGTTATGGTGTTTTGTTAAAATTGTTGTATCATCAACGTAGCTGGCGGTAAATGTTTCGGAGTTGATAGGTATGTCATGCGTATATATAATGTAGAGTAAAGGAGCCAGTATTGATCCTTGAGGTACTCCTGCTAACACTGGTCGAATTGAGGAAATCTCTAGGCATCGAATTTAAAGTTCAGATTTTACTAACTTTCACGTTTGTTTTTATTTGTATTTACATACAAATACCTATTGTTCAGTTTATATTGAAAACAATCAAATCTCACAAACGGACACGTTACTTTACTTTAGATACATCTTCGACAGAAGGATGACTTGGGCCCGCATGTATAAATGAAACGTAAGACACTTAACAAACGACTCATACTACTTTACTCTCATTTTATAAATCTTCCAAACTGAAACTGATGTGAACATACTCATCACAAATATACGGTATGGCTAAAAAGATCCACCTGAAAAAACTTCAAACCTTGTAATCAAAATTATTGCGACTCATGACATAAGCACCTTGGTACGTGACTAACAAAACTCTACATACTCACCTCCAACTTCCAACAGTTCACCAACATATAACGACACTTCACTAGCGAATTTGTACAAATTGGAACGGATATAACAACAGATTAATAAGTGACATGGCCAAAGTTGACATACCTCTTAATATAAGGAGAAGACTTAAGTGGCGTTGGATGATAGATCTCCTTCCTTAATCAACCTAAGTAATTGAAACAAGTCAGGGAAGAGTCGCTGGCAACCGTTCATAAAACAAGATTAACCATTTCACATAACTTGAATTATCATCTAATAATTAAGTATGAGTGCTAAGAAATAATAATTAATTCGTGTATTAGTTATTCGTATCTTTTTCGCCTCTATATTTCATCGGCAGGTGCCTGATAATTCCGGATAAAATATATTGGTGAGTGGTTTAGTGCTGTGGAGAATATTAACTGTAGGCCCAATCTTATTTTTGGAAAACTGTAACTGGGAAGGTATTTTCGATCATTTATCAATCTTTTGAAGTCGGTCCCCTGGTGTAAACAATAAAAGTTATTTAATTAAAAAAACAAAAAAATCCGTTCTGATTAACTT
This sequence comes from Nezara viridula, assembly GCA_928085145.1. Taxonomy (NCBI): domain Eukaryota; kingdom Metazoa; phylum Arthropoda; class Insecta; order Hemiptera; family Pentatomidae; genus Nezara; species Nezara viridula. The sequence goes on along the minus strand of OV725081.1, from coordinate 25,282,055 downwards.
AAACATTATACTTCTTCCCGATCAAAAGCTAAAACCAAGATAACTCATGAGTTGCAGTTATACATTTTTTTTAATCCTGCATTTCAATACTCTCCTATCAATGCAAATTAAAATAAAAGATCTTGATTAGCTATTTTTTATCTGCTACAGTTTATTTGTACTGAAATTACAGAATTATTTGATATTTTTGTCGAAATTTATTTAGCTACATTATTTCTTAACTGAAAACTCTTTTAAAACATCACCTCATAAGAACTTGAAGATTTTCAACATATATTTTTTTTAGTTTCAAAAATAGCCATTTGCAAAACCTGCCTGTGATCTGTTATAATTTTATTTTGAATTCAATATAGATCTTAGGTCTTCAATAGATCTTAGTATGGTAATACAACTTACAATAGCTCAATTATCGTTACTATTGAAAGTAATAGTCCCTTCCTTTTCTTCTTCAGGAGGAAACAGGACGAAGTGGAAGTGCTGGAGGAGACAATACGCCAGAGGAACGAGCAGCACAAAAAGGCTGGAGTGGAGCTGGAAGCCACTTGCCACATTTGCCTCAAGACCAAATTCGCAGATGGCATCGGCCATGTCTGCAACTACTGCAGCATCAGGTGCTGTGCGCGCTGCGGTGGCAAAGTCACCCTCAGGTCCAATAAGGTAAGCTTAATTATTTTAATTTTTTTTTTAATTATTAATTACCAACAGTTGCTGTCGAAATAGAAGGATTTCGCCTGGCAAATGATCAGAGGATTTTTATCTAAGAAAAAAATTTCTTACGTGGGAATTTATAAGTTTTTATTACCTCATGAAATTAATTATTTGAATGAGAAAACTTCCTGTTTCTGAGAATTTTCATAGATAAAAAATAGTAAGTTACGATAAGATAAAGCATTTTACGAAGCTTTAGGCAGATGTTAATAATATGATAAAAAAAGAAATGTCTGTACTACGGACTATTATGTTCTGGCATATCAGAAATGTAATGATTGAATATAGTACAGAAACTTGTCTTATTTCTGAAGCGCTCTGACAATAATAAATTCATACTCAATCCAAAAAAAACATGGTTACGAAAATATCAGTCCTGCTCAATTTTGGAAAAAAATTTTCACGACTAATTTCTAAGTAAGTCGATGATCTTAAGAAAAAAAAATCCATCATCACTACATCCTACAGAGGATCTTGGGTTTAAAATTTTGAAAGGACGTAATGTTTCAAGGTCAACGTTTGTGTGAACGGAGATGATTGGTAACAGCTGAAATAGGTTTTCATAACTTGAGTATAGGAGAAAAGTTCCTTACTCACTGAGCTACCTTGCTCTGGATTAAATAATAGGTTGTTATAAAGGCCTTGTGCATAAGTATAACTGTATTTTATATTACATATTTTAAATATTATTGAATAATATTTTCTAGTAAACAAAGTGAAGTCCATTTGTCCATCCATTAATTGATTTCAACATTTGTCTGCTAATAATTAGATTTGATACCGATTCAACTCCTTATGTGTTGAGGCAAAGAACTCATCACGTTCTCGTAATTATCAAAGATACATTTAAAAAATTATCTAAATAAACCATAATCTCATGGTAAAATATCTGGGCTATTTGCAGAATGAGGCCAAACGTTTACTGCTTTCAGTTCCGATAATTTTTCCTTTGTCAAACGAGAACGATGTGCTGGGGCATTGTTGCAAAATGGCTTGGTTTCTGTTGTCCTAAACAGGGGGGGAGGAGGCACCTTACACTCAAAACTGCATACGCACTGTCTAGCTGTTCACAGCGAAGGTTTGAGTCCAATTCGAAGGCTCATATTCCCATTTTTTAAACGCCTGAACCAAAGTGCAGTTGTGTTTCGATGGATAACTGACTCCTATGGAACAAGTTCTAAGCCGCGGCGGCTGACTTTTTGTTTAGGCTTATTTTCCATGCACGTGGGTTTTAGAAATGTAAATGAACCCATAAAGCCAACTCAAGTCACAAGGAATTGAAAAAATTGTGAAAGTAAACATTGACATAATTATTAGGAACAAAAATTTGATTATAGGATTTATTATGAGAGTTGGAATTAAGGGCTGGGTTCATGCACGAGAAGTTTTGTAACAACCTAGTGTATCATCAAAACAATTTTTTTGAGTGAATACATAAGAAATTTATGAATAATTTCACAGATTCATTGTAAATATTAAAATTTTTAATCGATACACTCTGAATTTATGTTAGTAAAGTAATAATCCTTACTATCTAGTAATGCAAAAAAAAAAAATGATAGTCCAACTTCTCTTAGCGAAGCCCTACGTATTTCAATAAAGATATATGTCCCCCAACGTTTATAAGATCTGTTATATAAGTTTTAAAAATCTTACGTAATGCACGATCCAGCTAGAACCTCGTTACTTAATCTATTTCTATTCTTTCTTTAGTACTCCATTCAGATAGGGAGATGATAGGGCTTTTAATTTTTTTAAATTATGATGCTTTAATTTAACCAACATTTAGGAATTTGTCATAAAATTAAGGCCATTATCTGGAAAAGTGTATACTTTCACCCCCTTTTAAAAAGGGCTTAGCTTTAATTTGTATTTGTTCTTTTAGTACAAATAGCAATCATTTCTATAACTCTTTTTATATAATGAAGGAATGAAAGATATTTAAGACCAGGTCTCTTAAGAATAACAATATTGTTCATATAAATTAACAATAAATCTGGCCAAAAGAACTATTACAATATAGAATAACTAAAATACAAGTACGGGGTGGCGGTCATAAATAGACCAAATAGTGGCAAAACTATTTTATTAAAAGCCAACGTTTCGACCCAACTTTGCAGGTCTTCTTCAGGGAGGTGTGTTCAGCAAGGAGTTTGACTTAGAACTCAGGCTTTTAACAAAATAGTTTTGCCACTATTTGTGACCGCCACCTCGTACTATCTCCTTCCTTAATAATACAACGATCAATTATTAAGTATTCAATAAAATACAAGTAATAAAATAAGTATATATATAACTCTTGGGATATTTTAACGGAAACAGATGGATAATAGGATTACAATACCACAATATTGGAGCTAAAACAATAACATGATAATTACTAAATAAAATCAGAAAGGAACGCTAAATTTTATAGGCAAAGCATTGTAGTGATATAATGTAAAAATTAAAAACAAAACAAAAATTTTAAACCTAATACTACGATTATTATACTAACTCCTTGTAAGGCATTCTAAATTAAAACTAATGCAGAAATTGAATACGTATACTTACCTACTTAAGTTCATTTGGACCTGCGCTTCACAGAAATACGGGACAGCCAAAAAGACTGACATACATAAACTACAGACCTTTCAGTCTAAAACTTTCATGACTATCACCAAGACTCCCTGGCACGTCAGCAACATTACTTTACATAAAGACCTACAGATGCCAACAGTTAACCACCACATACAAACACACTACAAGATATTTTATAATAACTTATACGGACATACCCACTCATTGATCGAGGCATGGCCACAACTAACATGCCCGATAGCAATCGAAGAGGGCTTAAAAGAAGCTGGATGAGAGATCTACTCTATAAATATTAAATTCAAGACAGGAAGGACGCCGCTGGGCACTCCTCTCCCTCACGCCTATTCCAAGACCTATTAAACTTCTACATCTAGATATCACAATCGCTGATTGTCGGAACTTCTGATGGTGTGAGTTGAAAAATTAAGTTAAAAAAAAACTACCGTAAATAAATGATTTACATTTGTTCCTTAAGAAGTTAAATTGAATACTCATAAAGATTAGGTGAAGAAAAAAATAAAATAAAATATTCATGTATATGAATTAAAAAAAAAAAATTAACTATAAGACACTCAAGTAGTTTCTAAATTTTTCAATAAGAAGGCCAAGAAACATTTTTTTCTTTCAAAAGTACGAATCTTCATAAAATATTTTTAAAAAATAATGCTTTAACAGCAAGAAGGAAGAATATACCTTTGTATATATATTCTTTGTATATTTAATATAGAATTGTTGCCTTAGTTTTTCAAATTTATACATTTTTAGTACAGCCAGCAATACCTCCAAGTATTGCGGGAACTGTTGCACGCTGCCCCTTAAAGAAATGAATTCGTAGGAGCCCACAAAACAAAAAGTTTTTATAACATCAAACCAAATTTGATATTTATTTTTACCTTTACTTGGGTTTGTAGATAATCATATACCAATCAATCGATTAATTTTAATTTTTTTATGTGGAATAATAAGAAATATTTATTGTGATATTAAATGAGTTATAATGTATCATAAATTACAAAAACCGAAAGGCATTTCCGGTAAAATCGGCCAAGTAAGTGTTGTTGTTTTTTTTTGAAAAACCAAATTAGATTCATTTTTAGTGTCCTTTAGAACTCTTAAATACGATTATTTATAAAAATAAATATATATAAACTTTAGTACTTGATTTTCTACACAAGCATTCATAATTACTCAAGATTTCCTTGTGAATCGGTAGAGTTGTTCGGAATTTATAACAATTATGGTTGTGTTGCCAACGACATTTCGAAGGGTCCAGGTTGGAAAAAAAGTCAAGCAAATAATTCTAAGTTTTCAATTTCTATGAAAATTCGTATTTAAGTGTGTTTGCAGCTGCGAAAAACGAAAATGTACTTTGTTTCTCACTTGACAACCACGTTGATTGGTCCAAATTGTTCTGATGCTGTATCTATCTGCCAAATATAGTATTTTTTTTCCGAAACCGGCCTTTTATCTAGACTAAATGTTGATGTTTGTTGGAAGAGGAGTCATTCAGCTTTCCAACAGTTGTCTTGGAGAAAATACTGAGGACATAAATGATTTAGTTCACAGCCTAAAAAATCATATACTTTAAAATTTTGTATTTTTTATTTATATAAAAATTCGTATTTAAATGAGTTTTTAAGGAAACTTGTTTTATCGATGCTAGTAAGCATAAGTAATAATATTAGATACCGTAACATAAGACTACCCAGAGATTTTCTAAATTAAAACTAGGTTTCTTATGATGAAAAGATTCAGGTTTTTTACCGAATCAGAATATGTCAGGTAATTTTTCAAAGCTGTGTAATTTAGGGAAATTACAGAGAATTTTATTTTTGAAAAACTCTGAAATTCAGAAAATTTCAGAAATGAGCTTGAGGCCCTAAGCACAAGTTTACTGTTATGATTTTTAATCATTGTTGATCAAAACGTGTTTACATAATAGTATGTTTTTAAATACTCAAATATCGGTGGCCAGTTTTATAAATATTTTAATTATCAATTTAACTAACAATTGAAAATTGTTGGAAAATATCTAATCTAGATTTGCTAAAACATTTTAGATGAACATCTAATAGATTTAATGATAAACCAATTAAAAAACAATAGATAAATAAGAGATAAATCTTAAATATAGTTCAAAATTAAAGCTAAAAAAGTTCCATTTACAATGTCTGTGAGCTTGATCGTTGGAACAAAGATGACAAGTTATATGTATTACGGTGTGATTATCAATTCTTCTTGATAAATAACAATCACTATTGTTATTACAGCTCACATTTTTCCTCTTTGGTGTTACCTATTATAAAAATAGAATAACATCTATAAAAAACCTTATGAGCTACAAAAAACGCTCTTTTTACACCTCTTGACTCGCCATGAGTCTTTTAGCAGCTTTTTCGGGCTGTTACAGCAGTATTAGTTTGGTTCACTTCTTCAACATATCCAGGGTGAACGTGGTTCTGACTGGACAAAATTCACTCCTTCTTCATCAGGCACTTTCCTGAAGGATGGTTGGCAATCTTTTGCAGCAGCCTACACCCAGTATTTTATGTGGTAGAAGATTATCAGCCCTATATCCGACCCCCAAAATGGAAGACTAGTGTAAGACACAGGGGTCGCTCACCTCTCTGTAAATCTCTGGGTCTCTGGGTGGGGACGTTACCGTTAAAGTAATCGAACCCGCGCCGTAGGGGTCTAAGAAATCTAGTAGGGCCTGCACTTAATTTATTTTCAATTAATATTAATTTATTATTCACTTTTTTTTTATTATTAAATCCTATGAACAGGATTTGAACACGACATAAAATTTTTGCAGGTGCCTTAACTCACTTGATCACCGCGGCCCAAAATACAAAAACGTAATTTGATATATTTTTGTAGTATGTTTTTTTTTTTTTATCATAAGCCTAACATTTTAATATTTTATCTTTGTTCGTTACAACAATTAATAATATATGTAAATTGACTCATAAATTAATGAATGATCTTTTTCATTTATTGTCTCATAATATTCTAGAAGTAGAACAAATAATTACCTATATATTATAATTTATTATGTGTGTATCGTGTATGAAGCATCATATTATATAACTATTTCGATGAACCCGTATAGTCATAAAATCCGATAAAAAGATTTTGGTATGCATCCTAATCACACTATTTGTCTTTATACACTTTGCCATGTTTCTTTCGATTTATATATAAAACTAAATAACTTCTACACATAATTTATTGTAAATAACATTATATCGAATTATATAATAGTGATTTTAATTATTTGTTATCGCAACGTCCTTTTAAGTAGTTAAAGCACAATGGGCTTAATTTCTGATATATGCCACCATATTGGGGAAAATAAAATTTTATATTTTTGTAAAATCCCTACAACTTTTTGTGCTTGAGTTTTTTTTTTTAGCTTATTTTTATATTTCGTTTTGGTGCTGTTGATAGAATACCATTATGGCATATTATTGGCTGACCATTGTGAGAGACTAGACATAAAAGTTCGACAATACTAAGAAGAAGAGGATGGAAGGTGTAACAAGTGATGTGTGCTATGGGGTTATGAATAAGAGGGACGAGGTGACGTCAGCGGGTGACGTGCTCGCTATTGATCCCCAGCCAGGGAGGGTGGGGCTACTTAGCCATTCCCATTGTACCTCCCTCCTTGTCTCATTGAGTTCTCCATTCCTTGTATCTGCTGTAGTAAAGTGTCCGTCCTTTCGATCCAAAGCATTATTAATAAATGTTATAGAACAAATATCTATAGGGAAAACCTTAAAAAAAAAAAAAATATTTTGCTGACTTGAATGAAAGATTCCAAAAAAACAAAGGCTCAAGTACGTATAATAGCACCATATAACTAACATAACATTTCGCCTAAAATTAATGTTACGTTAATTCAGGTGTCATCAAAACAGAAAACCATAAGATAACATCGACTTTTTTGAAGTGAAAACTTATATGGCGCGCTTCGCACTTTTTTTTTTTTTGGAACTTGAATTATATTAAATGAGAATTAGATTGAGTTGTCAGATTTCCGGCATGTAACGCTCCGGTAAAGTCGGCTGTAATCGACTAATTGAAGTATTTTTGCATTTGGATTAATATGCATATCTCAAAAATTAAAAAGCGGACCTGCATATTGTTAGGAAGGGAAATGTTCATCATGACATCCTCTTTGTAATGGGCTATTATTCAAAATTGTATCTTAACGCGATGACGTGTTAAAGATGTGAAAATGAAAATATAGTGTTGAAAATCAAATGATAACGAGTTTTGTTGAAGATACGGATTAAAATATCTCAGAAACTAAAAACAGGATCTGCATACTGTAAGCAAGGGAATGGTTCATCATTTTATATTCTCTCTGTAATGGGCTATTATTCAAAATTGTACCTTAACGCGACGACACACTGTGAGATCAGCTAAATTTTTTTTTGTTTTTTTTTTTTACTCCAAAAATTTGATAAACTGTTTAACTTATACCTTGGGCAGTTTTGTGAGAATAATTTTAGTTTTCAGAATGCACATTTTATAATTTAGTAAATAGTTTTAGTAAATTTCACATGATTTGTAGGTTTTATAAAATTGCATGGTTCTTTATACACTTAAGAAATTTCAAATTTAGACAAAATCCACAGAAACCTTACAATGCTTTTAGAATGTTATTTCGCAGTAAAAAGGTTATTAAGAGGACAACAAATTATAAGAATTCGGGACAAAGAGGCTATGAAAAGAAATACAATATATTTTATTTATTAATTCAAGACCCGACATGCTATAAAACGTTCCGTTTTTTATCTAAAAAAAAGATATATATCTTGCTTAAATTAAACATTTTCTACAGTTTTCTGATCACTGGGAGGCGCACTGTGGGCTGTCTATAAAATTTAGCTGGAAAAAGCCAATGAAAATTTATTTATTTATTTATTGTTCGTTGAAAAAAAAAAAAAAAAAAGATGACTTTGTTATGAGACTGAACTTTAGATTTTAACTTAAGGAATAGGAAGTTAGTCGTGTAATATTGGGTAATAATATTGAGCAATGAAGTAACTGAAGCGAATGTCAGAGAAAATCTTTTTGACTCTGAAGTGAATATTTACATTATTGTGCTTAAGTTCAGTGACCATTAACGCATTAGTGTAAAGTGTAAATGATCTCTGAGCATTCCGGAAAATGTATTATTCGGAAATGTATCAAAAATAGTAATACTAACTACAGAATGTTATGATTACACAGAGGGATAATTTATCACAGTATTTGCTTATAAAATTGTATGAGACGTTACTTCATCAATTTTTCCAAACAAATCCACAGTATGTCGTATCGTATCGCAAAAATGTATTTATGCTTCGAAAAATAATGAACGTTCATTCATTAAATTTAATTTTAAGGAAGCATTAGTAGTTTTTTCATATATTGTTTCTTCGTCGGACTCATATTGTATGTACATCGTTTTAGTAACCAAAATCGACCCCCACAATGCCTGAAAGAATATGTTTTTTGCTGATCAAGTTGCCCATCAGATTTTGCCAGGAGGAACATAAAAAATTTGCAAGGGGCGTAGCTGGCATCCACCACCCGTGGGACACTACCCATCCTGCTAATGAGACCGCCCCATGAATACCTTCTATGAAAAATGAAAATTTTAATTTCTTCCCTCTTATTTTTGTTTTTATTTTTCATGCCCCAGCCTCGACGGTTCCTCAATTTCAGACATCCCAACACTGTCTACAATACTACATATTATAACCTAAAGAATTGGACGAAAATTATCTGATTGACCTCTAAGTTATTTAGTCATAAAAATTTTATCATGTATGATTAGGTTAGTTCTTTTGTTTATATACATTTATTTTTATTATTATTAGTTTCTGTATTATTTATTTTTATTATTGTAAATAGAGTGTGAGTGTGCTCTCTGAACACTATTATAAATGTCCTTGATGTGACAGAATGTAATATTTCTAAATAAACAAATAATAATAATAAAAAAAATTATCATGACTAACTAACGAATAAAAATTAAATCAGTTATACTAGACATTACGAAATAACTCTTCTTGTGTTCCATGGAGGACGTGGTAGATTTATAAACAGTAATCATTTTTATAATTGGATTTAAAACCCTTTCTTTAAAATTGTAATTCGCTTCAAAACCTTTTAATTTATCGTATCTTTTCTCATTTTTAATAAAATATACATATTTTTTTAAATATGGAGTCATTTAAGTGTATTTTGATAGGTGGCACCAAACATTTAGTTGAGATGTACTTTTTATAGGTGATCAAAATACTAAAATTGATAATCCAAGGCTTACGAATAAGTTTCATATTTATGATGACCTCTAATCATTAATGTGCGTTTAGACATTTCATACACTATGGAAAAAATTCAATATTTATTATATTTTTATTTATTATTAAAAAGTAGACGGAGTAGATTGTACCGTACGGGAAGGACAGGCATCAATAAATGTGCAAACATGTAAGGAATATGGAGACCAGGAATATGGTTATCTTTGACATTTTTTCAATGAAATTATAATATTGAAATAAATTTTAGTAGATAACAAATTTTTTGATGACTTGATAATGAGCTAATCAGCTCGAAACGACATTGAAAGTAGAATAAGAATTTTAAGTATAAGGGCTTATATATTCCTTGAAGACACCATATATAAAATATTTAAATGCTTGTTTCCCTATGTTACTGTTTTTTTCTTATTTATGATGTTTTCTATCCGCTTTCGATGACAAGAGAAATAAAAAAAAAAGTCGATGTTAATTAATTTAAATAATTGTGTTTCTCAAATTTTGTGGAATGTCTAAACATACCTTTAGAGGTTTCATGTTTCGGTTTTAATCCCTTAATGCTAATGTTATATGTAAATGAACAATTAGACTAATAGCTAAGTAATTATACTTGTTATTTATTCCACGAATATATGTCTGCTCACTGACCTACTATTCAATTGGAACTTCGTTGTAATTATATATGATAATAACGCTTTTATATCATAAGATCAAATGGTTTTCTGTCAAAATTTTATGAGCTGTTTTACTTAAAAATATATTGAGAGGAACAAATACCGGAAGTGGTCACCCATTAATCTAAAACGCAGCTTGAAATTGTAAGACAATGAAAACTCGTCAGACAGATTTCTTTTGTCTTACATGAGGATGATACAGTCACCATTTTCAACCAATGTTTTTTCGGTGTTACTACATGGAAAAATATTGGACACATGTCCCGGCGTTCGTTCCAATGGGCCTTAGAAGCCGAGAAAAAAAAATGTTTAAATAATTTCAAACAAAATTTTGCTTTTCTCGGATTTTTAGGTCATTATATACCAATCGCTTTTTTGTGCGATATTTTATTTAGAAATATAATCATAGAATGTAATATAACTATAGAAATATAATATAATATAACCATACATATATATATAACTAACTTGGGAAGCTGAATGTCTACTCTTCCAAGCCATCGATAACTGTTAAATTTTATTCCTTTTTTTTTTTTTTATTTAGAAATTTAATAATCTGTCACGTGGACAATAATTATAGTGATTTATGGACACAGTCACACCATGATTCATTTTTAAACTAGAAATTAACAAAAACTCAAAATTTTTATTTTATATTTTTGGTTCTAATTTGTTTACGGAAGTCGGTTTTCTACCATTTCGGATAGCATAATACAGTCCTAAACCCTTAATAATTTTTATGTAGATCGGTGGAGACGTTCATAATTTATTATAAGTTATCACATTTTTCATGGTTGTCGACAAAATTTCGAAGGGTCAAAACCTAGGCAAACATTTATATTTGGCATTCCGAAAAATATATCTGAAAAAAGTATTACATGATTTCGATTTACATTCTTGTCTACTTCATTCTGTACTTCTCCTTTTGTTTTCTTCCGTTATTTCCAGTATTCCTTCGAAATCACGTTTTTTTTTTATTTATTCTACTTTCCTGTGATATTTCGATTTGGGTTTCCTTTTTGTTTTGTGTCCTTCCATTCTTAAATCTTTATTTTTTAAAATCTATCGTTTCCTTGTTTTTCACTTTGGTGCTTTCCAAACAGCCTATTTCTCACAAACTTAGTGGCTTCATTATCTGTTTTGTTGATCTTTTCTTCATTTTTTTTTTTTCTCGATTCCCCTACCTGCCTTTTTCTGGTTGACGGGAGGTTCTTTTAGAGGTACCACCTATTCAAACCACAGTGGGTTTCGCCACGAAATAAATTTCAACACGCCCAGGGTTAAATTTCAGGTCGTATTTAAGACTCGAGAATGTTAAAGTTTATCCTTTAATACGCTCAGCCCTCACGACTTCTTGTTAATCTTTTATCATTAACTCTATAGACATTTCCTAATAATAGAAACCCGTTCCTAATTGTTTTTTGTTATATTTTCTATGTTCTGATATTCATCCTTGTTACCCGAGAATTTTTCTCTTGAATTCTTCTGTTCAATACAAGTTTATCCAAATTATTCCACCTATAATATCCTCCACTCTCCCAGATTATACTATGCTACTGAGCTGAGGTGTGCCTCATTTTAAGATTTTTTGGTTGAGTGTTTCATAATTAATTAAAAATTACCATTGAAATTCGAAATCAAGAACTACGAAAATAAACTTTCTAAAGAAATCTCTTATCTAAGCGATCCAACCTTATCTACCTTTGATAGATATTAAAGATTTTCGAACCATTTTTCTAAAAAAAAAATTAAAACCTCACGAAAGAAACCTTACAGACTAAATCACCTTTTATCATCCACAGAACTATCTATTTGGCTAAAAGTTTTAATCGACAAAACTATAATACGTCCTAATTCATGTTTTGACACTTTTTTCAATGATCAACAAATCCACAGAAAAAAGGCTGCAAACATTTCAAAATTTAATATAAAGAAATAGCTAAATGGAGGACAATGCAAAGAAAAAAAGCGTAAGAATTCCATCAGGAATCTAAAATACCCAAAGTTAAGAATTTCATTACTGAATGACATACCAAATTTTTCAAAACAGTTAAATACATAATAAATTCCTGATTTTATCTAGTCGAACCTCCTGGCTGAACCTCCTCAACGCTGGCAAAATTTTCAAAATCAGATTATAGCTTTCAGTTTTAATTAAATTTAAGTTTTGAAAATAAAAAAGGGGCTATGAAAATGAAAAAAAAAATCATTTCTTGTTATAAACATTCTTCGTGATACCATATCATCAATTTATTACAAAAAGTTACTAAGTACATTTTTTATGCAACTTCACTTTTAAGAACGTTTTTATGAATTTCAACCCTATTTACCGAAAAAACGACAACGAAAGAAGTGTGCCAAAATGAAAGGAATGATTTTATATATTAAATGTCACTTAATGACGTTTTGTAATTAGACCACAATATTCTCCTTCCATTTGTTTGTCTTCTATGGAATTTGTAAAAAAATACTTCTACCAAGTATTTGAATTTCCTTGCTTTCACTATCTGACAAACATCTGTCAATCGAAAATTTTTAAGTTGGTAATAATTTTGGATTTATTTACAGAAGAAATGATAATAACGAGGGTTTGTATAGTTAGGGAAAATCAGGAGAATCGAGAAAATCCAGAGAATTTGATTAAGCTTGGACCGACACAATAAACTTTTGACATAATAATGGGTGCAGGACATTAATTTTTTTTTTATTTGAAACTAAAACTTGACGTTTTTCGTCGTTTCTGTCCTATTTGTGCTTTACTCAAGTTTGATGTGACTTATAATTTTATTTACTTAAGATAGGGACAGCCATTGAAAATCATGTATATATATATGCATGTCAATTTGGATGAGTTTGATTCAATGCTAAGCTTTTTATTAGTTGAGAAATATGTATTCCAAGTTTTATTTAAATTAGCTGGGGCATTCAATAGTTTTTAATCTTCCCACGTGAAATAGTTCTGATTTACCTTTAAGGAGTTATCGGTAGAACTATAAGAACCAATTTTGCTCGTCTCTGCAATTCTTAGGTTAAGATCTTACTCTTTGTAATATGTGAGAGCTCACCATTCTATATGATCACCAGTGTTTCGACTGCCTCCCGCAGTGCCACATCCTACGCCCTGAAGACAACCTGCAAAGTGGGTCGAAACGTCGGCAAAAATTAAATTAATTAATATATTTTAATTTTTTATTTATTTGACCGCACCCTCGACTAACTCCTTCTCATATATGATCTTTTGTTTAATGTTTCAACATTTAAGTGTGATGTCCAAGTATGAAGTATTGCTGCCACTGCAGCATCGGACTTTTCTAAAATAAGCTAAACTTGATGGATGGATCAACGCTATCGGCCATTATGATGGATTCTTTCTTTCAATCGGAATACTCTGGGCGATGCAAAAGAATATGCTAAGAAGCCGCAACCAAGTGACTATCGACAGCAACAATATTTTTTCCATTTTATTCTTGGTAGAAATTTTACTAAGAAAGGGACCCTACAGTCAGTGGTTCACCGGTTTCAACTTTTTTTTTTTGTCGATTGACCTTAGAGCTCAGATATAAAGTAATTTATATAATTTCCCTAAATAAAAAAGTTAATATTCTTTTTCCGAGAACAGTTATTCAGCTTTCCAACGGTTGCACTCAAGTTGAATTTGGAGGAAAACCTGAGAAGTTATGAATGCTTTAGTTGCCTTATAAAAGGACTGAGTTTTGGGGAAAAAAATCCTCTAAGAAAATCAAGCATTAAATTTTGCAATTTTTCATTTCTATGAAAATTCGTATTTAAGAGTTTCGAAACACAAAAAAAAAATAGAATTTACATTTTCATGGAATTTCATAATTTTTTTTTTATTAACGAAATTTACAACTGTAATTAATAATAAATACAACAAGTAAATATGCACAACTAATATGACATGTACAACATGAGGAGAAACTACCCATTGGTAGCACTCCAATTATATTTCTATATTAGAAGGTCCCGAGGCCATCTTCTTTTTAGACGCCTCGGAGGGTTATCAGGAATAGAAGAGGAAGCAAGGTTAGAAACGAGAGGGTTCGGATGGTTCAGAAGTTTATTATGAAAGGACAGGTATCTGTATTGAGCTAAATCGCAAACATATCGTACATTAAGGTCATTATGGATGATTTTATTTGTGACAAAGTAGGGAGCATTAAGGATTTTACGAAGGATTTTGGATTGTAGGGATTGAATACGAGAGGAATTTGATGGTTTAGTAGAGCCCCAAAGCTCGATCCAAATAGGCCTTATTATAGTAATGTATATGAGTCTTTTGTAAATAGTTGGCAGTTTAGAGCGTTTGTCTAGTAAGTGCTGGAGTAGTCGGAAACGTCGGGCGGTTTCTAGTCGTTTCAGTCTGGTATGGGTGTTCCAAGTGAGTCGTTTGTCAAGGTGGAGTCCTAGGTATTGGATTTGGTCAACAGGGATAAGTTCATAAATTTAAAAAAAAAATACTTTGTTGGTAGATAATAGGAAGCAGCCTTTTTAAGATTTTTATTGTTGCCGACGTTTTACCCAAACATATGGGTCATCATCAGGCCTCCGTATTCTCTCGGTCAAGTACTCTTTGACTACTTAAACACCTTCTGTACAGGAGACTGATCTCTGATTATATAACAACTATGATATGTAGAACAGTCGATTAACTTCCTTCAATAAAGAAGTTACTTTGCATATTTTACTGGAAACGCGTTTTGGTTTTTGAAATTGTGATACATTGCAACACTATTTTTTCTTATTCTCCACAAAAAATCGATTGATATATAACAACATAAAAATCCTGACAAAGCCAAGTCAAAAATAATTAACATAAATTTTGTTTGAAATTATATAAAATATTTAATTTTCCGGTTCCTAGGGCGCATTGGAATGAACGCTGGGTCAAACACCTTATATGTTCGATGTAGTAATAGCGAAAAATATTTGGTTAAATTCGGCGACCCACTTACTATATTGTCCACTGCTAAGTTTTATAGTTGTAAGTATTTAAAATTAAATAAAACAACTGTTATTAATTTATAACATTTTCAAATCGTTTACAATTACGCTTGCAAAACTTAATAACTTGAACTAATAAAATAGCTATTCCTTCTAAAAAAAAAAAAAAAATAAATAAAGTTTGCTCTTTAACTCAGTCTTTTTACTCAGTCTTCTGCTAAACAATGTTCGAAAAATAGAAGGTAAATTCAGATTCTTAAAAATCTTTTCATACTAGTTTAAGTTATTATTAATGACTAACCTAAGTTTCAATATTACAGTGATGTATGGTGTCGCAATAAATTATTTACGAATTATAAATGTAAGAAATTTAAAAATATGAATGAAAAAACAAGAGTTACTACCATAGTTTACATTATCCTAAAAACTTGAATATTCGAAATTTTTATTCACATAAAAAAATATATATATCGGTACTATTAAATGTAGGGAAATACTGAAAATTGCGCATTTCTCATTTATATATTACTCATATTATAGCTTAATAATTGTAACAATGATTATTTGATTTAATTATTTTCACAAAATTCTGATGATATATTTAGCTTCTCAAAAAGGAAGATATTTATAAACAAGGATAATTTGTTTTTTTATTCAAATCCTAACTCTGTGAAAACCATTGATTTGAAACAAATATAAAATGATGCCATCCACCAAAAAAAGAGGCAAAAGATTCAGGGGTGTAAGAATTGTGATCGTTTGTTTTTACGTTTCGAGCCATCTTTAGTTTCATTCTAAAAAAAGAAAGAACTCGAAGATATTTTAGAACTATATAACGTTTATTAATATTCTTTATTGAATTGTTTAGTTTTACTCTCACGTCTTTTCTTAAAATTATAATCGTTATCGCGAAATTTCCAAACTTATGAATAAACCTGAAGATGGCATGAAATCTGGACAAAACGTGGTGATAAGTACCCGAATGATGATGCAACAAAGCCTAATATTGACGGCTTTCTTTTAAAACCTCGTAAGTCCAATTCATTAAAATACTAAAGTCTTGTACCTTATTCTTTTATTCAATATTTATAATTTGTCCTGCCTTGTTTTTAGTAACCTCAGACTTTTTTTCAATATATAACGAGAAAAATGGTATCAAAAGATTAACTGAACTGGACTTTTTTTTTGGGGGGGGAGGCTAGTAAGCTTTTGGAAATAAGCCATTGATATGTCCGTTTATCTTGAAATCAGAAAGTAATAATTTTAATTTAAATGGTGATCGAAAAATCTGCGTTGCTATAGACTGTAGCGCCTAAAGGAATGTACCGATTTCAATGAAACTTGGCTAAAGTCTTCTTCTTGATGGCCTTTATATTTATTTATATAACATACTTCGACGAAAAGAAGCTGGAAAATAAGTTACGAGGGATGGTAAAATTAGATTCCGAATAACTCAAAAAGTAAATACTTTTTTGTCGATTTTGTATATGGTTTTTAAAAGTTTACGAAATTACCTAAAAAAAATAATATAAAATAATCCTTAAAATGGGACAATTAGGAGCATAGATATGGTCTTTAGATGTTTTTTATGTTCTACTACAAATCCTTTGTTTTGAATTTTGATTTTTTAATGCTTTACTGAAGTAATGACATTTTTTTTTTTAGCAAATTACTAATTATGAAATATATTTGTTTAGGCCAATAATTGGAATTATTATTACTTTTAATTTGTCACTAGAAAGGTGATGTTACTTTAGATGTACAACTGTTGGGAAATAATAAACCATTGTGAAATAATTCCAATCCCCACATATATTATTACAGTAAAGCTCGAAATCGGTTTTGTACCAAATATAAGCTCTCCTGTCATGCTCAAATACCATGAATGGGGTACCGTTGGATTCACAATTTCACGGGGAAATAGCGAATCGTATTCTCCACTTTCGTTTTTCTTTCTAAAATAAATAAAGTCGATAGAAACATTTTGCTAGACTTCAATACTGGAACGGTGGTAGGTCTGTAGATCGATACGGGACAAATTGGATCTTGAAGATTTTGATGCGTACAGCAAGACCCGGATAGTTCCTCCGGAACTATCAGATCCTGCGTTTTTAAGCCCAAAAACGTACTATTTTCGAGATAACGCAAGGCATAGGGTTCGCATCCACACAACCTTACATTAATTGTAGTACTGTCATTGAATACATGTCTCATTTCGTCGACTTGAGGTCTCTATGATCGAGAGAGGAGGAGTTTATATTATTCATCGATGGTGTTTTTGATCGGCAAGCCATATCATCGTTAATTTTTCACCAAATCTCAAGATTGAGCCACCAATTTCGAAGGCTTCCTTCTCCTTCAGGCTGGCAAAATAGTCCAATCACCCAGAAAATTCAGGCAAACAAGTTATGAAAGAAAATAAACTTTATTTGCGAATAACTGAAAAATTACACACTTTTCCCTTGGTTATGCCCATGATTATATAAAAGATTACTAAATTCCCTACAAAAGGAAAAAAAAATCATCGAAATCGGACAATTTTTAGCAAAGATACAGCTTACTGAAATTTGGAAACATGTTGGTTCCAAACAAAAATGAAGATTTAAATTAATTTTTGTTTGCTTTGTGGATTATATTTATCGATAAAGTAACATTTGATGTCTTAACCCTTTGATACATTTTTTTTTCTTATTAATTTGGCATTTGATAACTATATTTTTGATAACTTTCCGCACGGGCCTACTAGTTATACTATAGTTTACCGTATCTATCTTTTTGAGGAATATGCTTATTTTATATATGAGTAAACGAATATTTCGCTTATACATCCATTGCATCAAGGAGTGGGATAGCGATCTAGTATGGGAGTTCTCACTTGGTTTTGGCAGTCTATTTAATAGTTTTTGTTATTCCTTTTTATCGAATTGTTTAATATTCAAATTTTATTAATGACAAAGAGGGCAGCACGGTGATGTATGCTGGCCGGGGAGACGGGCGCCTGGAGACAGATACCATTATGAAAGATATAATGCCTGGAGCCGGCCGAACCACTGGCACCCCTCCAACCGGGACTGCGGCAACAGTCATCTAATATTTACATTCTTATCCCACGTCCTCCAACATCTTATTTTTACATCTAACAAAACACCCAATACTTTTTGTTTAAATGGTTTTTGTACACTCTCCAAGTGGAGTGGTTAGTATCTTCGAATGATCCCCTTGGCACCAAATACTTCTTCGGCATTATGTCACTATGCACCAGAAGCTAAGTTAGCTCTTTATAGGTCGCTGCTCGATTTATCAACCACATCGCTATGTAACCGCTCTCTATCGGTCTTTAAAAGAAACTGAAATTTAGTTTTCCCTATTGAGGGCTACTAACTGGAGGTAGATGTCATTCAAGTTTACAAAAGGTTCTAGGTAGGTTTTATATCGAACGTGGTCGATATTTCAACCAGTGTTCATTGAGTTAAAATTCCAGGACTTATAACTTTGACATACTACCTGGACCGGAAAATCCTCCGTATAGCCTAAAAGGCGAGCAAGAATAGACAAAAAAACTAAAGTGTGTGCTTTAGACACGACACGCTAGAAGAAAAAACATCAACAAGGCGAGATTAATAATGTGAAATATAAATTGTAAATAATAGCTCATTATAAACAGGATGAAATGCTCTCGCATACAGTATGCAAAATCGTTATCATTAGATTTTTCCACACTATTTCTTCCTTTTCGCCGATCGAAGACGTCGTGTTAAGATGGAATTTTGAATAATAGTCCATTATAAAGAGGATGAAATTCTGAACAATTCCCTCACTTACAGTATGCAGGCCTGATTTTTAGTTTCTGAGATATTTTAATCCATATCTTCCGTAAAACTCGTTATCATTTGATTTTCCACACTATTCTTCCTTTTCGCCGATCGAAGACGTCGTGTTAAGATGGAATTTTGAATAATAGTCCATTATAAAGAGGATGAAATTCTGAACAATTCCCTCACTTACAGTATGCAGGCCTGATTTTTAGTTTCTGAGATATTTTAATCCATATCTTCCGTAAAACTCGTTATCATTTGATTTTCCACACTATTCTTCCTTTTCGCCGATCGAAGACGTCGTGTTAAGATGGAATTTTGAATAATAGTCCATTATAAAGAGGATGAAATTCTGAACAATTCCCTCACTTACAGTATGCAGGCCTGATTTTTAGTTTCTGAGATATTTTAATCCATATCTTCCGTAAAACTCGTTATCATTTGATTTTCCACACTATTTTCTCCTTTTCGCCTCTCTAACACGGAGTCTTGTTAAGATGCAATTTTGAACAATAGTCCATTGTAAAGAGGATGAAATGATGAACAATTCCCTAGCTTGCATGATGCAGGTCCGATTTTTAGTTTCTGAGATATTTTAATCAATATCTCCCATAAAACTCGTTATCATTTAATTTTTTTCGTTTCAACACTATTTTTTTCTTTTCGCCGCTCTAACACGATGTCGTGTTAAGATGCAATTTTGAATAATAGTCCGTTACAAAGAGGATGAAATTCTGATCAATTCTCTCGCTTATTGTATGCAGGTCCGATTTTTAGTTTCTGAGATATTTTAATCCATATCTTCCATAAAACTCGTTATCATTTGATTTTCCACACTATTTTCTCCTTTTATCCTCTCTAACACGGCATCGCGTTATGATGCAATTTTGAACAATAGCCCATTACAAAGATGATGAAATGCTGAACAATTCCGTGGCTTACTAGTCCGTAGTACAGAAGCCTTTTTATCGAATTGTTAACATCCGCCTGAAACTTCGTAAATAATTTCGTCTCATCGTAATTACAACTATTTTATTTACGAAAACTCTTGGAATTGGGTTTTTTTCAGTCTGGAGGGGCCAAACTTTATATATTTAATTAGGTACTAAAAACTCGTTAATACGTAAGATAATTTGATAAAAAAAAGTCGAGAAAAAAGGTGACTTTCAAAAATATTGAGCCGTTTGGCGTGACCTACATCCCCAAATTTTCAAAATGAAGAGGTTATATAGGACAAACGACCCAATGTTTTTGTAGGCCAACTTTTTTATCGATTTTGTGATCAATTTATCTTAGGATCCAAGTGGAACGCAAATGGTTATTTACGATATTTTAGTACTTAATTAAATAAACAAAGTTTGCCCCCTCCAGATTGAAAACGCCTGAATTCCAAGAGTTTTCGTAAATAAAATAGTTCTAGCTTACGATGAGATGAAACTATTTACGAGGTTTCAGGCTGATGGTAATAATTCTATAAAAAGGGCTCTTTTCCACGGACTAAACAGTATGCAGGTCCGATTTTTAGTTTCTGAGATATTAGTCTCTCCCAACATATAGAAAAGAGGATGGCCCACGGCCGTGAACTCCATATGATATTTGTAGATTTACACAAGACCTATGATTCAGTACCTCTAGCGAAAGTGTGGAAAGCTTTGGAAGCCACATCTATTAAGGGATACCTCATCAGAGCAATTCAAGAGCTCTATAAAATTATAAAGGGGGCTATAAAAATAGGAGATAGAGTGTCTAGAAGGTTCTTCATTAACAAAGGATTGAAACAGGGCTGCTGCCTTTCACCCCTGATTTTCAACATTTATATAGAACAAGCCCTTACAAACTGGAAAACATCGTGCTGTGGAATGGGTGTTGAAATCGGGAATGATGTCATCTACAATTTTCAGTATGCCGATGATCAAGTTATAATCGCATCGGATCCGGATGATGTTAGCTATATGATGAGGAAGTTGCTAGACACGTATTCCAGATGGGGTCTGAAAATCAGTGAAAGTAAAACAGAGTATATGGTTTTCAACGCTCCAAATTTGCCCCTTGAAATTGATGACTGGACGCTAAATGTCAGCCAGCAGTTCAAGTACCTCGGATACTGGTTATCTTCAAAGGGTGGTAGTGAGGTTGATATCGAACATAAAATAAATAATGGGAAAAGAATAATAAGTTCGATAAATTCAACCCTATGGAGTAAAGAAATAAGATTAGAAACTAAAAAGAAGATATACCATTCCTTTGTAGAAAGCGTAGCCACTTACGGATCAGAAGTCTGGACACTGACAAAAAAGTTGGAAAATAAGTTGCTTTCCATGGAAATGGATTTCTGGAGAAGAAGCTGTGGCATATCCAGAATCGAGCGGATCCCAAACGCAGCTATTAGAGACAAGGTCGGATGTCAAAAGAACATCCTTCACCTGATCGGGACCAGACGGCTAAAGTGGTATGGCCACTTAATGCGGATGGATGAGAACCGCTGGCCAAAGAAAATTTATAACTATATGCCACCTGAAAGAAGGAAGCGTGGAAGGTCAAAGAAGAAATGGACAGAGGACGTGGAGGAAAGCATGGCAGCCAGAGGGCTTCGTGAAGGAGATTGGATGGACAGGGAGCAGTGGCTTTTGGGTGTTGGGGATATGACTCCTTAAGTTGTATAAAACCCAAATAAATAATAAATAAAGATATTTTTATCCATATGTAAAAGAGTTCAATTAGTCCACTCTAGTCGACTTTACCCGAGCTTTAACACCTCGGAATATGACGCATCAATCTAATCTCCACAAAAAAGTGCAAAGAAGTTTTCACTTCAAAAATAATGTGTCCCTTCAGTTTTGTGCCTCTTATATGTCACAAACGTTTTTCCAGTTAATTGTATGCTCCGGTGTATAGGTTTATTTTTTTCATCTTAAATTGTTAATATATTCGAGTATTGTATGAGCCTTTTAGTTGACAGAAAGACTAATTCCAATTTGAAAATTTTAGCGATATTATCTAATTGAAAAAAATATTAGTTGGTTTCATTTGCAAACGTTAATTATTTTTTTAATATTTTTTTCTTTGTTAACATTTTTTCGTTTACCTTGTTTGGTTTTATGACTACATTTTATTTAACCATGATAAGAGTTTTTTATTTCAGTCATAGTTTACCCATAATGAAGAAGTGTATAAGGTGAAATTATTTAAAATTGTATATTGTAAACATTATATTCTAATGTAATAAAATTGAAAAAGAAATTATGCCCAATAAATGCATGCTTCTTCTGTTGATATTAACCAATTCAACATAGCCATAATACATTACCAAAAATATAAAGAAAACTTTTAAATAGCCATAGGACATGTCCTGTTGAAAAAATAATTATTGACACAGCTGATATTAGAATAAATTAACTGCATCTGCTGGATTCGAACCTAAACGTAGGGGTTAAACCATCGACCAATCCACTCTCTGAATATTGAGAATGATATAGCTAAATTAATTATTGACTCTCTAAGACACATTTTGTGTTCATTTACTGGTATAAACTAAAACATTTTTGTTTCCTTTTAATTCGTAATTTCCTGAAATGATACCATATACATTTTCTTCGATCAACCGATTATTCCGCAGATTTTAAGAAAATTTCACTTTTTCATTAAAATTTGGAATGAATTATTTATTCATGTCCTTAGTCAAAGATGCTTTAATGATGGTTTTCACTTACAGGTGATCTGGGTATGTATACTTTGCCGAAAGAAGCAAGAATTGCTGAGCAAGACTGGACAATGGATCAACAAGGGGATGACGGGTACCGACTCGGCAGTGATGCGGAGGATAGAGGCGGACATGTCTCTGATGGACAAGCGGCCGAAGTTAGAGCGGGCACACTCAGCCGCGGAGAAGGAGAACCAGCCACTAACTAGGTCGGGAAGTTCCTTGAGGCGGCAATATTCTCAGCAAGACGCTCAAGCCAAAGAGGAAGAACTCAGGTAACTGTAATTAATATATTTCCTGATATCTATATAACAGGTAATGTAACTTACCTTGCGCCTTTTGTCCCAAAACTTAAAAATTACAAAACCATTATCCTGTCTGTGGTTCTTTATGGATGCGAAACGTGGCCGCTTACATTAAGGGGTGAGTAACGTCTTAAGGTTTTCGAAAATAAAGTATTTTGTAGAATATTCGGACCAAAGAAGGATGAGTTTATATGGTTACAAAATGTCAAATTGCGTGAACTGTACACAGTTAATATAATCAAGGTGTTTACATTGCGGCCTGTAAAATTGTTGCGTCCAATTTATAGTCCCTAAAATGTTATGGAAGACCCCGAAGAAAGTACTTCGATACCATCAAATTAGAAGACTTTATCTTGTATCTTCTATGTGAATGTTTATGAGGCATCTCATCAACCGAAATCTTAGATACATGATGCATTCATTTTATGTATTGTTTTCACCTTATTTTTAATATAAATATTGTCAATGTTATAGGTGTTGTATTTTTTATAACATGATATGATTTTCCCTTAATTATTTTTATTATTTTATTTTCCATTAAATTTTCCAATGCATTGTAACGCATCGTAAATGTTTTGGCGTTTATTCTATCTTCTTGTATTCTTGATACTTGCTTAACTTGTCAGCAGAAGATCTCTAGGCCAGATCGTTGAGGCTCATCAGGTAACAGGGAGGAAGATAGAAATAGAACAAGTGGGTTTGGATGATTGAGAGTAGAGGAATGAAATGTTGTGTACTTGTTATGTATGTCGGATTTTACTTTTGGTATGTTCATGTCTGTGTGTATGGTGTGATTTGAAATAAACCAAGGAGCATTGACGATTTTACGAAGTATTTTGGATTTTATGGTTTGAACTTTGTTAATGTGTGTATGTATGTTTTGCGGAACCCTAAAGTTCTGTCCAAATAGGTCTTAGTATGGTAGTGTAGATTAGTCGCTTGTTTAGTAAGTTGAGTGGAGATCTGTAGTCCGAAAGATGTGACAGTTGTTTGTATCGTCTGGTTTTTTTTTTTAATTTAGTGTTAATGTTGCAGGTGAGTTTTTTGTCCAAGTATAGTCCGAGGTACCGTACATGTGTTTTTGAGGGAACTGGCTTATTGTCTATTGTCACAACGGGACACGAGATCTTCCTCAGCGAGAAGCTAACATGAGTTGTCTTACTGGCATTGATTTTAATTCTCCATTTATGAAACCATTTTTCAAGATCGTGGAGGTGATTTCGAAGGGCTCAGTTATAAATTGAAAATTCATTAAATGAACGAAAGGAGTCATTATGGCTTCTTGTGTTGCCAGTCGTTTTCATGCTGCAGTTTTTCTAGGTAGAGATTTTTCGGGTTCTCCTCATCTGCATTCAGGAATGGGTTCAGGATTTAATTGAGGAGTATATTTTTTATACTTATTAAAAAAAGAGAAACACTACATGAAATGGCGTTTGAGTAAGCCTAAGAAGCCAAAAAAAAAAGGTGATTCAATCACTTTCGTAGATCCGCCCGTGCTCTCATGTTAAATTACCTGCTTTGAGATTTCTAGTAATCTTTACTATGATAATTCTTGTTCTCACCCTGCGATTACGCTATATATTTTAGTTTACTTTTCTTATTGACAGGTTTTATAGAGGCGAGATAGAAGGGCTGATGCGTTCGCAAGGCTATCCTCCACAGCAACCCGAATATCGGAACGACTCTTTCAGTTCGGAGCAGTCTTCGTCGATGGAAGTGAGCGGCGGTAAGAAGCACCGGCGAGCGGCAGCGACGTCCAAGAAGAGCGGCCCCCCGCCGCAGCGCTCCTTCTCCAGCTCCGACGACGAACTCCGCTCCACCCCGGAGTGCACGAGCTGCGAGGAACACGAAACAGAGAAAGGTGAGCAATCCAACAAGCAAGCCTACAATAACTGCCTCTTATAACCTAAACCCCAACACTTAAATTAACCTTATTCATCTGACAACTATGCTCTGTTGGTATACGGGGTCTGACCTTATCTTCTCGATCCCCAGGTGATCCGGGAAGCTACCAGCTCGATAAGCAAGCCATCTTAGATGAAAAAATAAAAAAGTTTCTGGCGGTGAGCCTCTTAAAATATATGATATTACAAGTTTCTTTTTTTCAGTGTTGCTCTCCGGTGTTGGAGCTTGGTTGTGTGCATGATCCTCTGGAATCCAGATTTCTTAATCTGTGTCGTCCTCTACCGCCTGTACATAGATTTTATTTCATTTATTTCAATAGCCTTCCACTGTTATTAACTTCTTTTTTTATTTCTTATTTATTTTATTTTTGTAGTTTCTATTTTTTGTTTAATTGAACAGTGTGGAATATAATTTACAGTTACTTTTATTCTGTGTGTAGCTTAGAAAACTACCAGTAAGAACATTTGTTTTAATTACATTTTATTTGCTGCACCTGTCTTCTAAATTTTCATTCATATATGATTAGCGACGTTTATTATCTGCTTCATGGGTGAAATTAGTACAATAGCATTGAGATAGATATTAGTTCAGGCATAGTTTTGTTTTGAAATTATCTTAGATCTTTCATAGCATTTATTATAATAATTGATATGCATTTGATTCGATATTTTAAAAAAAAATCTGCTACTGGTATAACTGTTTGCATTAAAAACCTGTTACTGTTATACAATTATATTGATGACTAAAATATATTATTAAAATATTAATAATGTTTGAATGTAACAATTATTTAAAAGTATTGCTAAAGATAAAATATACCAAACTAATCAGTATGGATTTGAAATATATAAGTATATGATAGAAGAGCTTTAGGTCGATTTTAACGATTTCGTCTTAGTGTGCATCTCCGCAGGGCTCCGATTAGTTTCACACTCATCGGTGGCCAAAACACTGTGAACCCATAAAAAGAAAAAACGTGGCGTGTGCAGAGACTAATGGCTGAAAATGCGTTTTTCGGACTTGATGCGGTGACAACCACTTATTAAGAGATTAATCCGATTATTTTTCCTTTACTATTGGTTAGAAAGTAATAATCGATTCACCTGTTTAGGACTTCTGCTGAGCAAACTTAACTTCAACAGAAAATGACCCATTGGGAATTTGTTTTTTATCTCTTGAGAAACTGTATAACTATCCATATTAACTGATGTCGTGATATCAATATATTTGTTTAAACAACTTGTCCAACAAGTTTTGAGGGTATAGTTCTTGGTATTATTAATGAGCAGTTCGAGGAGCCGTGGTTGTAGAACTTCGTGTGTATAATCATCTGAACTTAAGTTTGAACAAAATTCGAGATTATCCTCAAATCACTAAAAATATCATGTTACAAGAGAAACCTAGTTACAAATTATAAATAAAATAAAAGTCCAGCTTCCTCGCAACCGTAGGTACTTAGGTATAGGTTAGGTATTTTTCGTACTGGATCCAACATTTCCACTCGTCTTACGTTTTGTACATCAAGAAACAAATATGGTTCCGTTTCTGTCTATAAAGAAATCCATGCGACGGGCATATCATTTAATATTATCAATCCAATTTTTATCAAATTTTCAGAAATTGTACGGGTTACCTTGATGGTCCCTTATAAATTTCAACAATTCCATCCACCATTGCCCCTTGCAGATGCGCAATCTTATTATGATACGCCTATATATAAAAAATGGCTGGTCCAAATTGCCTCAAAGTTGGGAGAAAGTTATGTATCCGTTATATTTATACTGATACAGTTATATGTATCAGTTAGATATCGATATTAATAACGGACTATAGCTATCGATACCATCAAAATATCGGACTTGAAGTTTCGATAGTTTATAAATGTCAATATTATAAACATTTTTGAAATATGAATATCAATATAAATATGTATTCTCTAGCACATAGATGCATAAAAAAATATGTTGTTATCCACTTTAAGTTAATTATTGGAAATATCAATTCTTCTACCCTCCTTAGTAAAATTAGTTTTCTGGTTTCTGTCATCTTCGTCATCCTAAGCTTTTCCCAGAAACTTCCATTCAACCAATTACGCCTTCCATTCACCCATAGATCGGATTTAGCTGAATGCTAATTTATTTAAATCCTATATAGATTTCTTTGACAATGCGTGGCCTTGGTTTGAGAAGGTTCTAACTAACAAATTTGGCCATATTGAGTTTACTAAGTGAGGAGGGTCCTTTGCGCGCAATTCAACTTAGGAATGGCCATCGATATTCGATATTATCGAAATATCGATATTTTCCTCTACTACACCTATAATCTATATAAACAAGGCAAGATGAGTATATATTTTTTTCTAACGACCAGATTGATATATAATTGCTAGCGCTTTCCGAAAACGATAGTTTTAATTTTTATATTTAAATTAAAATATCTATTATAGATAATGTCGAAGTAGACACTATCCATGGTAAAATATCGAATATCGGAAGGAAAATATATATATTTTGACAATATCGACTATATATGGCCATCCCTAGCATCAATGACGAAATTATCCTGTAGAAAGTTTATATTTTATCCTTTAGTTTGATTTACGGATGCGCAAAAATATATTCTTGTTTGGCCCAAAATTGGAGGAACTTTAGTAAATAATATACAAATATCCTGGTATAAATTCCCATTTAACAATTAAAACTAATGTGATTGTTAAGGATATAATAAACTTTGGAAGAACTATTGAGATACGTTGGCTTTAAAATTTGCTAAATTATCAAAACAAAAAAAATCTTAAAATTAGTTTCGTTTAAGAACTTTTTTGTGATTTATCAATGTTATTTATTGAGAAAAATATGAAATAAATTACTTTTGTTTAGCAGTTTTTTTTTTCAAAATGGCGGTAAACGAAAAAGAGATAACGCAAGATCGAAGTTAAACTTTTTATGAACTGATCATGCATTTCTGAAAAACAAAATTACTCCGCTTTTTGCTATCTAATCATGCTCTCTGGATCAAGTTAAATTCAAATTTTCGACTTGAAATCGTCGGCTATCAAGTAACTGATGGTCATTGAAACCATGAGGATTTTTAGAATAGAATAGAATAGAAAATAATTTTATTCTGGGACCTAGTCCCTTCAGAATAATAAAAAAGTACAGAAATTAAAATTTTACATCTGGCCAGATAAAAATAAACATAAAAAGTTAAGATAAATCAGTAAAAAAAACAAAAAAATATTTTAGTACATTAAATAATTCGTTCTATATCTAAAAGTGGGCCTTACCAATAAGTTTGTTCACCCGCTTAATATAACTCAAACAAGAGGTTTGTTTATATCTTGAGCTATCTCGTGGAGTTCGTATAACGCTTTAAAAACATCAGTAACATTAATCACGATGCGAGAAGATAGATATGTTGTATAATAAGAAAGAAGATAAACAATTCAAGAAAATGGTACATTTACTTTGCATCAAATGAGTTAGCTCTGATTGTATGATATATTATATGTAAAAGATAGCTATTCATATATCTGAATTCTCGATCTCAATACATCCCGGATCTTTTGAAATAATTGTAAAATCACAATTATTTTTATTTTATTCCGTCAATGTTGAACCAAAGACTCAGTTGGAAGGAAGTTTACTTGTTCTCCATTTTATATCCAGGAGATATTAAGTTTTTAATCTATAATTCCCAATTAAAATCAGGAAAAATTATATGTATAAGGATAAAGGATAAGTGTAAGAAAGAACGGAGGTCGTAAAAAAAATTTAAGTATGCATAATCGTCCCTTTAACTCTACCTGAATGTTCCGTCAAAAAAGGAATACTTTTATGAAATTCAATGAAAAAGAAATCCTTTCAGAGAATTTATTGCAGCGACCTTACATTGTCTCATAAATATTGGCGGTAATACACGTTAAAATATCGATTTATCATCGAGTAAGTAAAGGAGGCATCGGGTTTCAATTTACAATAACGCTATCGTTTAATAGAGGTCTCAGCAATCAAATTTGCTGAAAGAAGTCCTTTTTCATGAAGTTTCATAAAAACATTCACTTTGTATGGAAAGTTTAAGTAAAGGTTAAAGGAACGACTGTACATACCACCCTTAAGCGGACCCTACATGATCAGTCATGAATGACTATCACAAGACTGACAATGATCGCTTCAATCATGATGAACTCTCCCCGTATCAATCAGACTGATGCCATTTTAGCTCTGTTGACGTTGAGATAATAAACAGTGCGGATTTAGTCATTGTCTATTAATAATAATATGTTTCATTAAAAAAGCTTATTTGGTCCATTATCTCTTATAGCGTTGGACATCAAGAGAAAAATGGAAAAATATAAGTCAACTGCTTACAAAAAATAATTGAAAAATATTGCGAACACAATGAACGTGTCGAGAAAAAAGGAAAAAGAACTGAAATATATAAACAACAGTTAAAGATTAAATTTTTCTATTTGTATATTGTGTAGTTTCTCATTTTTTTTTTATTTATCGTCCACTTGACTATTTAATAAAAAATAGTTGAAGATCGTTTATAAAAATATAAACTAGGGATATGAAGAACTATTTATTTTAAATGAAAGTCAGTAATGTACAATGCATATGAGACCAAGGTAAACTAACCTTCCTAGTTGCAGTTGGGCAAATTCTACTCTTGAGTACTGAGTCCCAAGTATTTTACCAATGAATTTAATCACTACTTCAGTTGATGTCAAACGATTAACTGAAGTAGTGATTAAATTTCCAATAGTGATTCAATTTGAGTAAAATACTTTGTACCCGGTACTCAGAGTAGCATTTGCTTATTTCTTACTACTAGGTTAGAAGTAGGGTTAAAGTTAATCTCCCCACCACTTATCTTGATTAAAGATTTCCGAAAATCCGTCAGTCGCGTCAATCAATCTTAACATTACAATCAGAATTTCAAAAGTGCCTGGGAATGTTATTACGACTGACCCTGTAGGATACGCTTTATTGTCCTAATTTGCGAAAAGCAACATTTAATAGACACTTCCAATTGAAAGTTGGTTAAAGATTCGGATACATTTCCTTTTGCCACATTTCCTTAATATTTCTTCTCCCTACTTGCTATGGCCGGTTTCTTAAATAAAATGCTTTAGGTTGCTTGATTCTAAAAAAGGAGAATTTCTATAACTCTTTAAAGATGTTAAATGTATTCTTCTTTATATATTTATTTTCTTGTTAATAAACGCATTAATGAAGACAGGAGCAGGTGTAGCATTTAAATTTCAAATGAGATGAAATGAAAAGCTGAAGAAATTAACAGAAAAATAAAATAAAAAAAAGAGCATGGAAAAATAACTTGAGTATTGTCTACTTTTATTTCTTTCTTTTGAATTCCAAGCCTCTTTCTGTCTGTATTTCCCTTTACGCTTGGTGTGTTGTATCTGGTGGTTGTTGTTGACCCGGCAGCGGTGACAGAAGCAGTCGAGAGGAGAAGGAAGAAGACAGTCCGGTTCGGCGCTCCAGCTCCAGGCAAGGACTCTGGAATAGACACCTCCTCCACCTTCACTTCCAGCGAAGATTCCAACTCCACGCCAAAGGTAACTCTCCCCCTCAGAACTGCAGGTAGCCAAGCTTAGTTTAGCCTGCTTAGAGTCAGTATCCGTCTTCTGAATTTGGTACGAAGGCGCTTTAAGGATTCATATTTTAAATGAAAATATATAATTAATCCAATTTTTAATGACCCCTGTAACGATCGTTCATATAACCAAAATTATATTAGTTACATAACACGTTAACGTATACTCCGGAATAGCGCTTATTTATAATTATTTTCAATGAAAAGCTTTACCATATGTAGGACACCTTCATCAGCTAAATAATTAACATAAAATTAACAACAATTATAAAAAACCAAAAATGTACAAACAATGATAAAAAATAATACAAAAGCTTATCCATTAAATTCCCTGTTTGATATATCATTAAATAAGAGAAAGTAATAAAAACAGGTATTCACCTAACTTACGATGTACCATAGAAAAATAAATAAAAGGTGATTCCAATTATTGGACTAAACTTATTTTTTAATCATTAATAATATGCTAAACAAATAGCATTATATGAGTAACATATTCAAAATTTAAAAACCAAACAAAGAATATAACATTTAGAGTAGAACATATTAAAAAAAAACGGAAACCATATCTTTGCTCCTAATTGTCCGATTTTAACGATTATTTTTCTTGGTTTTTAGGAAATTTTGTAAACTTTTAAAAAACCATACATTATCCACAAAAAAGTGTAAACTTTTTGAGTTATTCGGAATTTAATTTTACCCTCCCTCGTAACTTTTTTTCCAGCATCTTTTCGTTGAAGTATGTTATATAGATAAATTTAAAGGGCGTCAAGAAAATAACTTTAGCGAAGTTTCATTGAAATCGATACATTCGTTTAGGAGCTACAGTCTACAGCACCGCAGGTTTTTCGGCCACCATTTTGAAAGTAAAAGGTGGATGATAATGTCGATGAAGGAGGATCATCCTCGGGTGACCTCTGATTTTATATCCAAATTTGAAAAAAATCGGTCCCGTAGTTTCGGAGAAAATGCGCGGACGGCAGACGGACAAAAAAAAATTTGGAGGCGGGGTGGCCGAATAGGCTAAAGCGTGTGTAACAGCACGCTAGTTGCCTGGCAACCGGATAACAGAGATTTGAGATGATATAAAAAGTACGAGTTCGCGTCCCGGTGCCGGAGGGGATTTTAAATTTCCCCGCCCTCGCCCCCCGGCCCGGGAAAATCCCGTATAGCCTTAAAGGCGAGGTAGGGAAGAACAAAGAAAAAAGACGGACAAAAAAAAAAATTTATTCGATTTTCGAATTCTACACATTCTGAAACGTGAAACCTCAAATTTTGAGAGGGGGTTAAGTCTTTGAATTTTTTGGTCGATCACCAATATAATAATAAACCAATATAACTATTTTCCAGATGGGCTTTCTCCACGCTCTGCGTCTTTTCGTTAGCCGCTGTTAATTTAATGAGGGCAGAATTCTCAAATTGTGCATATTGCTTATTCAGGCATAAATTTTTTTCCTGATCTCAAATGTTTTTTATTAAATCCATTTTTTTTTTCTTTTAGAAAGCGCATATAAAAGTTTTACGATATTACTTTTGTGTGGATGTGAACAATTTTCAAAATGGTCCTTTGATCAGACGTATGATCTGATCTGGGAAGGTGATCTTTAATACGGTTTTTTTGTTAACTTCCCGTCAGCCCGATATCAACATCACAACTTGAAGACTCAATCGAGTAAACCCCACTCTTACATAAATGGTCAACTGGGTCCTTAATGGTAGGAAACTAGACTTTTTTGAACTTTTATTCAGTCTAAGTCCACAAATTTACATTCTTTTTTTTTAAATATATTATTAATTTTATATTTATCAGGACTTAGGTTAAATAATTCCAAAATCGCTAAATTATTGAATTGGAAAGTCTTTTAGGTTAAGCATCCAAAGTTTTCTAAATTCTTTTCAGTTTATCTAAATATTTTTTCAATAATTTCATTAGGCTGCTAGTCCATTTTTTTTTAAATTATTGATTTTATTTTATTAATTTCCTTGAGAAACAGAGGTATTTTCTGCATTCTATTTGCGATCCAATAAAAAATTCCGTTAAATTTTAGTCCGTATAAAAGTTATATTTAAAAGACATTTTTGTAAGATAACTGAATACATATTAAAACTATAATAACAAAACGTAAAACATGGATTCAATAATCTTTTTAATAATGTAATGTATTCACATTTAGTACAGAAATAATCGACCAAAAATTAACAAATAAACGATGAATTTTGTACACTCATGAATGGACCTTTGGTCAAATCTTTGTCTTGGTAGTAGATATCTAGGATCTGCAGAGTTAACACCCAAAATTTTTCTCCTCATTTGGTTCAAAGTGCAATATCGGTATTAATATTAACCGTTTATTTCGACATTCATTAACAAGGTTTACCTTTGATTTAGTGTAATAAACAATAAAGAAATGCTTAATTTCCAAACGGCAACTTAATGTTAATTTAAAAAGTTGTCTTGGTTTTTTTAAATGAATATGTTAATGTAGAAACATTTTATTACATTTATACTGTTTGAAAAAAATAAGTATAATTGTTGTCAAATAGTAAGGTTTGCATATACTGTTTTTAGGTTATAGTTTACTTCTAAATAAAAGTATTAGTTAAATATTAATTATTTAAGTTAAATGTACCGGTAATAGGCTCTCGAAGAGAGTTTTTCAACATTGATGTGAATCACAATTTATGTTCTGACGGTGGATCTTAGGTAAATGGGTTTAATTGGCAGAAAACTTACTCTTTTACCAAATTATTTTTTCTATAAGTAAATTAGTATATTATTCATGAAAAACTTAAGAAATTCTAACAGCGTGTTTTGTACCAGTAATAGAAACTCAGGTTTTGGGGTCAATATATTTTTTTATATAATTAAAAAATAAATAAATAAATGTTTCACAGTTTTTGAACGCACCTCTCTGAATAAGACCTGCAAAGTCGGGTCGAAACATTGGTTTTTAATAAAATAGTTTTGCCACTATTTAGCCTATTTATGATCGCCACCCGGGACCATCTCATTCCTTTGTAATGCAACGATCAACTATTAAATATTCAATACTACTGTAGTAGCTAAATATACGGGTGATATTTAATTAAAAATGTTTATTTAAACATCTGAAGAGAAAAAAAGTATAACGTGAGATATAAATCCGATTTTTGCATTTTTCTTTAGATATTACGATAATATAGAATCGTGTCTTGCGATATGATATCGGATTAATATCGAATGGAAAGTATCAATATACAGGATGTTTCAGGGTTAAGTGACTAAACTGCATAAATGAACTAAGGGCCTCAAAACAAGAAAAAATTTCTTCTGAAGGTATTTCCGGAAACGCTTTGTTTAGGAGATATTCACACATAAAGATTTTCAAGACCAGTGGCTTGCCCCACACGCTCTCCAGATCTGACACCACTGAATTTTTTTGTTTGGGATGACATTAAACAAAAAGTCTATACAAGTCCGGTCAATAACCTTAATTTCTTACGAAGAAAGATAATTTAATTTTGTGAAACAATAACATATATCCAGTGCCGTTCTGCCACTACTGGTGTTAAAGAAAGAAGCCGAGCCTGTCTTAATACTCAAGGAAATCAGTTTTAACAACATTTAAAGATGAATTTAATGTTTACGTTTAATTAATAAAGTAGTTGGAACAAATAAATGAGTTTTATTTACTTAATATAACGTAAATAATTCATAACAATGAAAATCTTTACGTGTGAATATCTCCTAAACAAAGCGTTTGTGTACATACCTTCATAGGATTTTTTTTTCTTTTTTTGAGGTCCTTAATTCATATTTTAAGTTTGGCCACTTAATCCTGAAATACCCTATATGTCGATATAGATAATATCGCAACATCCCTAACCATATACAAGCATTATATCACAATTTAGACATTATTACTACAAATAATACCGCCATTATGACCAAATATGGACATCTCTTTTTGATAGTAGGAAAAGTCGACGAAATCCAACTATTCTACATCAGTGAATATTCAATATCATTTCATCTTGCCGACCTTTTCCATTTTCATTTTCAGAACTTGCATTATCTTAAAACTTTTTAAATGTTTTTTTCGTCCACAATAAACTGACACAAATTTATATTATATGAAGTATAAGTATTTTCATTATTAAATATAAAATAAAAGCAACGTTTATAAATTAAATATTAAAAACATTTTAAATTCACTAAAATATTCCATAGGTGCCTATGTAAACTCTCAATATCATATAAACCATTTTTTATTTATTCATCATACTACCTCTTATAGTAGGGACTTTTGACTTACCTGAAATATCTCTGCTTATATCATTGCAGATAAACGAGTAACTCCACTTACATTTTCATGAGCTCATTCAAGATACGCATGATAACGATAACATTATTTTATTTTAAAATATTAGTTACCTGTTTTATTTAATTTGAAAGTTACGCTCATTGATGTCAGATATAATTGTTTTCGTGATATGAAATTAACTGTGTATTAAATATTCGTCAGTTATTTGTTCCGTTATTTTAAGTTTAAAAAAAAAATGTTCTACTTACTTTCTAACAAGGCTGTAGTTATATTGTCCACTTTAGATAATGATACAGAAATTGTCGAGGGATTACAAAAAAAAAATATAATATCTACGTTTGATTTATGATAATAATACGCTTTATTTATCATAAGAATGTTTATTTAGAATAATACATAATTATACAACTGTATGCTTCAGAACCTCGGAGCTTTTTAAAAAAAATATTTTTTTTCGGATAATGCAGCACTTCGGATTTTTGGGATTTTTATTCAGAGGAAATAAGTTCAAAATGTAAGGTATAGAGATGCAGATTAGATTAGAAAATTCACTTTATAAAAAATTTTGTATTGCCAACAGAAATAAGCAATATACTAATTTAATTTTATATATAATATTTAAAAAGTAACAGATATTAAAAAAAAATAATAATCATTTACTCGAGGAAGAAGTTGATCACAAGAGCATTGGGTCCAATCCGTTGGCCCATGTAGTAAAGACTGTTCTATGTAGTTCCTATGTACATATTAATGTTAACATTAACATAGGTTTAATTTTAAGATCCCTTTTCCTTGCACTTGTAGTGTTTTCATATATATTTTTTTTTTTATGAATGGTTGTATATATACATATATAATTATATCTAGATTAAAATCGAAAGTAAATCAAATGAATAATTTATTAACTATATTTGATCTTGGTGCTCGTATCTGGAGAAGCACAACCCCTGTTTTAGAATTGATTGTTTTAGTTCGGAAATCAAATAACGGGATTTAATCAATAAAATATGTTGAATGCAAGGATGATTTTAGTTAACCTATATTCCTTAGCACTAATGAAACTAATCTAATTCTGTACAAAATTAAATATTATTTTTATCTTAGTTTCGCATGGAAGAGTTAATATCGCACTTAAGATTCTTAAATGTATCTCACTCAACCGCACCTTAAATATTTTAAATTAAAAAAAAAATGTTTATTATTAGAGATTAATTTTTTATATTATCAGAATGATCCGTGTTTTTGTAATTATAACGGTTTCTAATAAACATATATATTTAAACGAAGCTAGTTGCTTACGCATTAAATCAAAACGAAGGTATTGAAATACAACTCTTGATATAATAATTTTCTTTAATAAGAAATTTAATGTTGCTAAGAAAATTTTAAGAAGAAAACTAAGCATATTGCTTGGAGGAAGAGGGTGGGAGTTAAACAAAACTTGGAGATCAAAGAGGAAGAAGCAAACATGTACAATATAATATCAATGGCGTGCCATTTGTGGCACTGAGTGCATTTATTTTTGAGAACCCCTAAAATATATATATATAAAATATGTAACATTTTAATAAAATATATATGCTTTGGTTGATTAATAAATTGTTATTCTTTGGTTAAAGGGTAGTAACACTATTAATAAATAAATCTTGAGAAAAAAAAATAGAAACGTTCTCGTTCAATTAAAGAAACTTTTTGTAGTAAATTTATCATTTAATTTATTTTTAAAATCCCTAGCTGTGGGTGCGTAGTTCGTCTGTCCACACTTTCCACCCAGGTATGCTATTGCATAATATCGATCTTAATAATTCTATATAAATTACAAATAGAGCTATTTGCAGACAGCAAACAATAAAATAGTTCCTTAAGATAAAGTGGACTAGGTTTAAAAATTTTACTTCTTTCACACTATTCTTCTATATGCTTCCAAAGACACTCTATAGATTTTATACTTCTTGATCTGGATTTTATTTTGGTCTTGTAGGTATTAACTTATTCTGTCGAATGAATTTATTATCCAGCTCAGCAGACGGTTGTATCAAACACAGTCTCACCTCTTAACCATAATTATCCTGAACAAAATCAAATCTGTGTCGATTATTCTAGAGAAATGTATTTCTAATACTCTGCTAAAGGATTACAGTTAAATTTATTGTTTCGAATTTCGTTACATTACAGTCTGCTCTATTTTCGCTCCATTTTTTTCCACTATTTCTTTTTCCAATATAATTAGTAAATACTAAGTTCCTGCGATGAGTAAAAAAAAAAATATTTAAATCAGCTATGAAACAAAAAGCAAATTTAAATATCATCAGCATCGAAATCCACATCCATACTTAAATGCCACCTGGGTTGACCGAGTGCGCTTTTGGTTCATAAATATTTATTATATGGTGCTTTTCAGTTTTGTTTCCGGCTAAGGCATTTTTTTATCAGTCAACATCTTTTGAATTTTCAAGTCCATGCATTCGGACGAGCTGTAATGCATACGCTATCTCCAAAACAGCTGTTGATTCACTTGGTTAAAATAATCAATTTCTCAAAAAATGATCCTAATATGAACACGAGTCAAATATGTTTGTGTGCAGTTTGCTACGTTCATCCGTTTTGACAAAAAATTTCGTTCTTCCTATTTGAAAGCAAACCATTTCTATTTCGACTGCGTTGTGTTTCTATGACAGAAACCGTCACCATTTGGAACATATCATCTCCCCAAATACTACATCGAACTCAGTACTTTTACTCCAAAAATTATTTATCCAACTCAAGATTCCTTAAAATGCATTGCAGCAGATAAAGAAAGAGGCTACGAAAAAAACTTCCTTCCACTCCAAAAAAAATATACCTTTATTTTAATCAAGCTTTTACTCAATGAAAAGTTTTTATTTGCAACTGTATTTTCATTATTTTATTACTACCTAAAAATTATAACAATTAATATAATAATATATGATAGAATTGGTCTAATTCATTTTCGAAAGGCGTTAAAATAATTGCATTATTTTTTTTAGCAGAAAGAACTCGTGAATTTAATTAATTTAATCTCATTTCCGAATTTTGTAGGAAGTTTAAGATAGAATAAATATAGAAAACAAAATATTCTATTAAGATTTTTATTATAAGTTGACGTTTCAGATGTTTTTTTCTCCATCTTCAGAACATACCTATAACAAATTAGATTATCAATTATACTGTTATGACATCACCTTATAATGTTATAGCAGGTATAGTCGAGGCTATTAAAAATATTAAAGAGATTCAATCCTATGATTTCCATTTTTAATACTGATTCAGTTCCCTCTCGATTACACCGGTACCAAATTGACCAAGTAAATTGTGTAAAATTAATTTGTAATTTAAAAAAAAATCCAAATTTAATAAAATAAGTAAAAGATATTTGCTCAACTTGTTTAGAGGATTAAGCAAATATAATTTCTGTATTTATATTTTCACTTTTACTTTTAAAAGTATCTTTTAAAAAGACTTCTAAAACACAAGTGCAAGAGTATATTATAAGAGCATATCTTGATAGAGAAAGGTCGTAGCTGATAAAAGATTAGTTTGTACAGTGAAACCTTTGGATAACGGACAGTCATGGTGATTTATTTTTTGTCTTTTAATGAGAGGTGTATTTAAAGTAGAGGTTTTTTACACGTGTACTCCAGCCCCATCACACTTAAAACTGTCCTGTAAAGAGAGGTGTCCCTTAAAGAAAGAGGTCCTTAACGAGAGGTTTCACTGTAATAGGCTAGCTAGTTACATTGTAGCACGTCGCTGTCTGTTGGGTTAGAATGACAGCAAGCTAATAATGTAAGTACCCTGCAGTTTTCACCAATCGCAATTCCTAGCTTATCGTTGCATGCTTTTGCTTCCTGTATTGCTGCATGTTTGTAAGTGCAATATTTGTTGCATTATAAGGTTGTTTGTTTTTGTTTTGTTTCTTAATGGTATTTTGTACTAATATTTACATTTAAATTATATTCGAGAACGATTCAGATGATTTTATTAATTATTTACTTGCCATATTACATGTAATATCAACTTGTGTGACATGATATGTCTTATATGAATGAATGAATGAATGAAATCATTTAATAAAAATATTTTACATTAAAAAATTAATTCATGGTATGAATCTGTTATTTTATTATTTTAATGTAATTCAGATTACATTCCTCCATTATTTGAATTATTTACCAAGAAAATTACATTGATATAATTTTAGTATAATTAGCAGAAATACAAATTCAGAATGAAGAAGATGGCCACTGTGAGATCATTTACAGAATGGTTCATGTTCATGTCGTAAAAGCGATAACTTGAATAATGGAGAAAAATTAAATTAATTATGACCGTATATAAATTCTCTATTTCTCCACTCAATTGTGCCTATTTGGGACTCATTGTTTTCCAATAATTCATATTTTAAAAAATTACGAAAACATGACTGATATAAAAATTACATTTACATCATCCATTACACGCAGCCCACAAGCCGTTTTCCTTTAATTCAGATAAACTTTATGATTCCTCATTCGTGATTTAATCTTCCCTGGTCAGGTTGCCTTCAGCCCCATACAAGCATAACTACAACTGCCTTCAGTCAAGAATGATCATCGACTTTCCAATCAACACTCTTTCAGCTTAATCTACTGGATATCGTAGCATGTCTCATGCTTTTATCATCAAGATTTCTCCACCATGAAAGGATAGTTATTATAGTTTAGTAAGTCAATAGCTTCTTCCAGCAATCACAAGGATGCCTAATTTTCCATAAACCTCTTTAACACATATAATGTATAAATCCTATTCGACCAGGGAATCAAAAACTGCAAATAGTAGTTGTTGACTCAGTATTCAGTATCTTCTTGGATTGGTAACATTATGTTTACACTATCGAACACACTACCTTATCTCAGAAAGCCATTAGAAATTTGAAAATCGTGAGGACAAGATAAAATTTAATGTAAATCACCAGCAAACCAATGGTGATTAGCTATCAGGCATTACCAAAGACAAATCCAAGATATTTGTACATCAATTTGAAAGACTCCATTTCATCATGGAGTCAACTCAACTCAGTTTTATATTTTGTTTTCTTTACAAGAATTTAAATACTGTGCAGTACCAAATGGAAAATACTATTATTTCCGGGAAGGAAAAAAAAAGTGTTTCTCTGTACTAATTGGTGAGTAGGTTTTCTGAAATCCCAGTTATTCTTATTCGCGATCTGGAATAGAATTGGGACAAAAATCCTGAATTCCTTAAATAATATAAGGAATTTAGGCTTTACATTCTATTGTTTTTTTGTTTGTTTTTTTCACAAAACATAAAGAATTTTATTTCTCTTACAAATATTTATGTTGAGAAGGGCGGAAAATTTGTTGTTAATTTAAGCTAAAATATTGTTTCTTATTTTTATCATCATCACACTCCAACCCTCTCTACCGCTGAGCGAGTGTGAGGTTCCTTTAGAGCTGCTTTCAAATGGTTCTGTCCACGATTAACTCATTCCCTTATTTCCTTCCAGTCGATGTCTCATCTCATGACCTCTCAGAATCTAAGTGTATCTTAGTCTTCCTCGCTTAACATGGCCATACTATCTCAGTCTGCCCCTATTTAATATTCTCCTGTGGTTTACTTCTATTTCACTCCTTATAAACGTGTTTCTATTTTTTTTCTGTCATAGTGCATCTTTCTATTTTCCTTAGGTATCTCTTTCCCAAAGCTTAGTCCTTAATAATTTTTAGATATCAAAACTCATAATTTGGTTGAGTTCATTAGTGTTGGGAAGAAATTTGATTTGTAAACAGATTTGATTTGCTCTTGGTTATTTCTCTCATATTGAGAATTCTTCCTTTAATGGTTCTGAAAAGACGTTCCTAACGTCTTCCAATGCTCTCCGCATCAATACAGCCGTTTTCATCGAGATGATACTTGATATTTGAAGCAGACCACTTATTATTAGCCATAATCACTCGCATGATTCTTCAAGGCTTTTTCTCAATCTTCATGGCCCTTGTTTTTCCTAGGTTTATAATCTTGTTCATTTTACTTAGCCCTTCTAGGATTCTGATATTATATTGCAGGTCGACGTCGTAATTTGTAACAACCACTGAATCGCCGGCAAATGCAAGCTTAGACAACTGTAAGCTACAATTGGGACTATATTTCTGTATCCTAGATGAATTGTCCTAAATGTTTCTTTTACACCGTCACTTTCGTATCTAGGACCATCATCAATATCTGCAATCTTATATTCGTGCTCTTGTTCGTTTTCGTTCCAGCTGTTCTTATAGAATCTCACAATGTTTCTAGTAGTGCAGTATAAACGACCAATCTCCTTAATTAGACCTCTCTCGAATTTCTTTTCTTCTTAAGTCTTTAGGTCCATCTTTCTAGGTTAAGGAATACTTTTTTGAACTCGATATAGTTCTTTTTGCCTCTCCTCCATCTTGCCTCATTGTAAATATGAGATCCTGTTTGTTTTAATACTGGCAAAATCCATATGGGTCTTATACTAATAGCCATTCTACGGATTTCCTTATTCGCTTTTCCGATATCGTTGAATATAATGTAACGATAATTCGGCGGTCGTTTAATGCACGAGAAACTCGAACTTTTTTTATCTTTCTAGTTGCATTGAGGTTGTCAATGGTGGTCGATTTGCTAAATGAGAGTTTCTCTGCCAGTTTTTGTGGGATTATATTTGAGATCGCAGAATATCGAGAAGTCCTTCCACGATCATCTTTGCCTTCACACTGCCTTTGGAGGCGTCCTCCGGTGGCCGAGCACGTTGAGGTGTGGGTCCCGGAGTGCCCGGTTCTGAACTTTGCGGATCAGTTAATTTTCATTTCTCGGCGGTCTCGGGAAATGAATCTTGAAATCTCAATCTGGTAGGTGCGCGGTGGTAGCCGTCAGGAGTTGGCAAAAAGGCCTATGTGGTCCACTTGCCGGACTAGTTTTTCCCACTAAGTATTAGTACACTGCCATCGCCTCAACCTTTATTAATATTTTTTTCAGTTTGGGCTACACTCCGATCGAGTTTAAACTCTTAAAAGGAAATTATGCGAGAATCATTCTTGACATTGCAATAAAGATTGAATTATTTCCAACCAATGAAATGCCATGGAAAATAAAAAAAAAAATTTTGGAAGAGGATTAATAATTGTTAACACCCATACTAAAGAATAATCTCTCAAACGTAAACTGTTTGTTAGATAGAGGGTTAATTAAAGAAAACATGAGTTCATGCATTGTTTTCCGAACCACGTAATATTAGAACTATTACAGCCAATATTTTCTTATTCTTCAATACGAAATTCAAAAGAAGTAACATTATTTCTTCACCTTAAACTCTTAAGAACTTAATCATTTCATTCATTTTGGTGTTGTAAGATGATATTGATTTTGAAATATGTTAACTAAAATAAATACTGTTACCTTTTATTGAGGTAATAGATGAGGTGCAAAAAAATAAGTTCGCCTCCTCCTTCTAAAAAAATCATAGTATTGGACCTGTTTTTGTGAATTTCTATATGGTTGCATACAGTGATTTAAGGATCAAAATCTATCAGATTTCTTTTACTTTTTAAAATGTATCTTCTATCGTTCCACTCTTAATATTTTCCCCCAATCTGACCTTAAATCTGCGATTTTCTGAAAACTTTAAGATAAAAATTGAATTAGCAGCCTAGAAGCTTCCAAGAGAGCTTAAATAATCATTCACCCGACAAGCCAACTTAGTCTTTGTTACTTGTCAGGATGGTTCTGTTTGGAAAGACAGTGGCACAGCTCATCGATAAATTTCACAACTGTTGAACTTATGACCTGATTTCTCGACCCCTCTTCAATCCCTTACGCCCCATTTTTCAGGAACATTTAACACATTGGTAAAACTGCATAGGTTCTTCTGCACACATATACGTTAGCTGTCCTGATAATAAAAAAAAAACGCATTGTTTGATATCTTACGGTTGGTTCCCTGTTAATTACATAAAGATCGATTTGGTTTATTATTTAATCAGTCCATAACTTAATTAGTGCTTGTAGATTTTCTGTTATCTGTGAATAAAACAAATTACATGAAGAAATATAGCTTAGGGACATTTTTTATACTTTAAGTAGGTTATTGTCGTTGACTTACGCTTACTTGGGCGATTTAGGAACCCTCCTGAAGAAACTTTTCACCGGAAGCGGGATAGATAATTATGTTTATTCTAATTTTAATAATATTCAAGTTATAGCTTTGGGGTTATGCTTCTTACATACATACAGAGTACATAAGGATGATAAACCTTAACAAGCAACATGAAGATGAAGATTATCTTCTATGGTATACCATAGGAACAATGCAGCACGTAGCCACTAGTAAGGCATTTTTGTTACTGAATAACCAGTTCTAGTCAATGGCGGATCCATGGGGGAAAGCGCTTTTGGGCTGAAACTCCACCCCCCAAAATAGAAAAAATATTGTTTTCATTGTTACTATGACTGATCTAACCTAACACAATATACTCTCATTGGAGCGGGGTGGCTGAACGGGCTAACGTCTGTGCACAGCACCGCCGTTGCTGGACAACCTGATAATTGATAACTGGATAAAATTAGTCACGAGTTCCTGTACCGGTGCCGGGAAAGTCTTTTAAAATCCTCACCCCCTGACCGGAAATACCCCGTATAACCTTAAAGAACTAAAAAAAAAAAAAAAAATATATATATATATATATATATATATATATATATATATACTCTCTTTTTAAATCATATTGCTCATAAAGCTACTTAAGTTAACTATTTTTCAAGAAAAAAATCCCTTAAAGCATTATTGTTCTTACAAAAAAACTTGTTTTTTCATAATTCCTCAAGGATCACTTAAACATCATTTCATATAGGTTTTTGTTCCTAAGTAAAAAACGTTTAAAAAAACTCCCACATCAGAACATTCCTGGATCTGCCTCTGATTGAATCATATGCTCTTAACATTTAAATTCTGTTGAATCACCTAGGATTAAGGTATAAAGATTAAAAATTAATCTTATTACTTCATAATAACCTTAGGAAAAGTGTACCAATTTTCAATTTAAGATATGTTATTTCTTAATTTTATTTCAATCAATCTAATTAAATCATGCAATATACTCTTTGAAATTGTTAGTGAATGAAACTCTTGCCATTTCTTCTAGTTTGGGAATCATGATAGCTTTGTGTTTCTAGTGTTTCAATAGCAGTTTGGGTGATGAATCTATACTGCAAATTCAGGATATTTGTCCTAGGGTGCCCATTTAAATTGTTTTTCTCCATTTAGAAATTCTAACTTGGAGGAATAAGTCTTATAATTATTTACAATATGATGTAAATTAAAACAATTTCTTTTGTTTATTTTATCATCTTTCATTGAATGAATGAATATTCTAGTCTGGTAAGGATAGTTATTTCTTATTCTTTTTTTTTTTTGGACAAGTTTTAAAGGCTTAATTATCCATCTTTGGAATTAGCACTTTTAATAGGCTAAAAGTTACTTCACTGAAAGGAACGACCATAAACTTGCAGCCTTCTTATTGTTTTTAATTCTTTCACTATTATCACTGAACAAGTGGATTTACATTCTTAGCGTTTTATTTTTCTTTATCAAATAGTTTAATATCGGTTTTTGAGAATTATTTAGTGAACTTTTGTTTACCAATAGGGATTTCAAAACACCTACGAACTATTCACCAAAAGATTTGGGCGTATACAGCCCTGACCAACAGGAAGTAGCAGTCATCAACATGATTTTCTTGGTCCTAGCCCTGGAAATACATTGGACAACGAGAAAAACAAGGTAGGTAAAGATAGCTTCAAGCCGTTTTTTATTTAATGATTCGTTTTTTCTTTGGTTTATAAAACTCTGACTTAAGTATCATATGCTACAATTCTCTATACAGCAACAAAGATCATCCTGAAATAGTTTATTAATCTGCTGACATGAGCTCTGTGATATGGTCAAAAATCTAATAAAATTCGGTACAACAAAACTAAACAAGAAAAAATAAACAATGAATTCTTATAACATCTACTCAGCA
The DNA here is from genome assembly GCA_928085145.1 of Nezara viridula. Classification (NCBI taxonomy): domain Eukaryota; kingdom Metazoa; phylum Arthropoda; class Insecta; order Hemiptera; family Pentatomidae; genus Nezara; species Nezara viridula. The sequence goes on along the minus strand of OV725081.1, from coordinate 25,237,105 downwards.
AATAGAAATGGTCACTTTTTACATTTAACCTCTGTTTAGTTGGCCAACTTGGTCAAATCTAAACCCTAGCGAAAGTCAATGTGAAGAATGATCAAGAAGAATGTAGAGACAGTTGTAACCAACTTTACCAAAATCATCTTGAGAATTAAGAGCTGTTCTGATGGAATATCTAAAATATCCATCAGAAATTCATCAAAAATCTTGTCAGTTTAATGTTATATCAAATGTAGTCCATAATAAATGCATAACGAGGATCACTCTTACTGAGAATGCATATATATTTTTTTTAAATAATGCTCCTGTTTTATTTCTAATGGTATGGAAATAATTGACTGTAGTTCTAAATAAAGGAGAAGTTGGTTGGGGATGAGATCAACTAATTTCCATTTTATCTGTTTACATTACTCTGTTTATGCTCTTTTCGCTTACTACTTTTCATTTTTTATTGTCTACAATAGATCTGTACTTGATATTTCGTATCTATTACTAATTTAACATTAACTTATGTTTTATTTTATTTTTGTACCTTATACCAATTAACAATATTTTTTTTATCTTGTTCTTTTAGCCATAATGAGGACCTTCAACGTTAGCTAACCAAAGAAACACTATTACAATATGTCGTTTGTGTCTATTGACTGCAGTCCCTCCTCCAAAACTTCTCCTTAAATGTTTTATTTTTAATTTCTAATTGTGTTGATTTTTAATCATATTTTTTTATTTTTTAATATCAGTTATAATATTAAACTTTAGAAATATTGAAATGAAATGAAAAATAGTGGATTGATGGTTGGCTGTAGTGAAAATTAAATAGAAGAGATTGGGGTATTCAGTCGGAAAAATAAAAAGTAAAAATAAATATTATTTATTTATTTTAAATTTTTATTCTTCTAACTGAACACCCCAATCGAAATGAAAAATAATTTTATTTTATGACTAATGTTCCCGAAGAATAATGAAAAAGTTTAAGTAATAGGTACATCAGGCTGGCGGCATGTAGAAATAATACAAAAGATACAAAAAATATATATGAATAAAAATAAAATAGCTCTTATCAATTAACTGTTAGTATACGTTGTAATTATATAACCTAAAAATTCTTAAAAGCTTGCATATGTTATAGCACTAATGGCGAAGTAATTGCTGAAGGAAGTGGTTTTATGAGAGGGGATGTATAGATATAGGTTATATAGATCTATAGGTGGAGATCTGATTTCAAGAGAGGGGATAGAGGAACATAGAGTAAGGAGTTCTAGGATTTAGAGAAGATCTTTCGTCCTGAGTCATGGAAAAGGAATACACCAAGAAGGAATTGCAGTCGAGAAATAGGATAGATCCACTTTAACTCAGTGATAAGCAGGAAACAAGGGAACACCTGGGAATCCCAAAGATGAATCTGTTGAAGCAATTCATGAGTCTCTTCATTCTCATCTCCAGATGACGTACAACCTTCCATACACCAAGCAACCGTAGTCGAAGTTGGAGAAAACAAGAGAGGATACAAGCAGCTGTCTGGTTTTTTTTTTTTTAGGAATAGAATCACAGAATCTTAGGAATTGTTTAAGAATAGTTTTGGTTTTTTGGGTAATCTGAGAAATATGGTTATTCCAGGAGAGATTCTGATCAAAGGTTACTCTGAGGTTTTTGACTGTCAGGAGAAATTGGATGGAACATCTATTGAGGTAAAGTAGAGAAGAGTAAGGAAGAGAACTAATGAGGTGCCTGGAACTGATAAGGATAGTCTCAGTTTTTCTTTTAACCTCCGATCCTTTATTTCTGTCCACCTGTGAATACAGCCAAAATTCTCTTGTATCTTTCGAGTAGCCCCTGCAGGTTGGAACGATTGGTAAATTTTGAAATCATCTGCATTGATTGATAGGTATTTGTTTTTCTACCTTCCATTGTAAAGCAAACCAAATATTGATTTTAATTATTTAAATAAATATTTTACAAAAGCATAAAGAAAAAAACATAAACAGAACTCTCAACATAAAAATAATCCTCAACTGTTTGCCCGATATTATTAATGTTACTTCTTAACTCTCAACTTAACTCCTAACTTCTTAATTATTAAAGTAATAATATAAATGAATGATGCTTGATTAAGTTAAATATATAAATGTATTTATATCTGTGACCTGGAGGTAAAAGAGACCATGTCCATTCTTTAATTAAATAATTTAGTAACTAAGAAACAAATTTAAATAACTCAAAGTTATGGACAATTTGCACCAACAAGTGGATATGTTGTTCTTCACCTCTGGGATACAGATATTTTCATGTAATCCTCTATTAATTGTTACAGAATATTTTATAGAATGTTCACATAAGTATTATTTTATGAATCATGAGCTTTTCTCCATTGGGGTAGACATATAAACTTGTGATATAAAAAAATCTGTCCTTATTTCAGCAAAACTGAATGATATATATTTTATTCTGATTTATTTAAACCTGCATATTTTATTAATTTAATTTGCTAGTGGTAAATAAGAAACAATATTTATTATATTATTAAAATATTTTACAAAATCAGAAATAAAATACATTTATTGTATTTCATAGATATATTCCTTCTTCTAATGAAATTCAATTATTTAATCTTTCTCAATGCGTAAGACCCATGCCATTCTTTTATCAAGCTACTAGGTTTTCCTCTAAAACTTTTTGTAATTGTATTAGATGTAAATTTCATTTTAAACCAATATCTATGTTTGTTTAATTTTGATTTTGTTTAGTAAAATTAATTTTTGTATTTACTGATAGGACTTTCAAGTGTCTAATATATCTTTCAAATGTATAATGTAAATTTGAAATTAATGAAAATATCCAATTCTATTATTACATTTTTTGTCTTCTTTAAATTACTAGGTCTACACAACCACTACATTCTGACTTTAAGAAAGTACTGATGAATTCATCATTATTTCTTAATCATTAATAAATGCTTCTTATTTATCTTTATTGCATTAAATAGTGAAGTCTATAAAACAAATTGATTTGAAAGTTTAAAATCAAAGTCTGAATCGTTCTCAATTTGAAAACTTATCAGTAAATTAATCATTCCTTAACTGATCTGATGCATGCTTTGTGGGGCACAGCACCCGATGTCTTGGCAGGTTAGCAAAGATGGTCGAACGATGATTGGGCACATGGTACTGAAAAAGAGTCTCCGAGAGGGCATCGGTTCAGCATCGAGTGCTTCAATCCTCGGCCTGAAAGTTGTGGGAGGAAAACTATTGGAGAGTGGTAGTAGAGGAGCTCTCATCGAAAAAGTTAAGAAGGGCAGTATAGCCGATATTGATGGACAACTTAGACCAGGTGAATTAATTAGAATATTTTAGATTTTATTTCAATGTTTTGTTATCTTTTAACCAGTTGTTAAAATATTTTATTATAATCTTGGTTATAAATAATTATTATAGACACTTTCTGAGGAAACCTTACTTAGACTGTTAGATGAAGTGATAATAATTATGCCAAAAACTTGTCTTTTTTGTTGCGGTTCAACTATTTTTCTCTAGAAATGTTCCTCTTGATTTTTTTTTCCTGATAGTTAATAATAATTTGGTATTTTTCTGGACATTAAGTTATTAATTAGACCAATGTATTGTCTTCACTTTTCACAGTGAACGGTAATCTTGTAAAATATTTTTCTCTTACTTAAGAATAAAGTAGGCACATTTCTTAACTATAATGGAGAAGCTGAATAAGTATATTTGATGCCACTGCAGCTAAACTTGAAAAGATCGTCTCTGCTTCAAAAGCTATATTTTTGGTCGACTCAAGCTGATTTATGCAACCCTGCATGCAACATCCAGACTGCCAGAGGACGGTTGAATGTAGAATAAAACTGAAAAGTCCAGGAAATTGGAAATGGATGATAAATGATTGATGTCATGTGGATATCCATTGTTTTAACAGACATAGAAACAAGGAAGTCGATAAACTAGCCAAGACAGGAACAATTCTAGCCCTCCACCTAGTTGACCCACTTATCTACATTTATATATCCAAGGCACTAATCAAGTCAGCTGTCAACAGATGAAATGAAGGGCATATTTCAAAGGCAGCTGCTGGTGAGAAATAAGAGACATTGGTCACTCCCATTAATCCCAGTGTCCCACTTGTAGCCAGTAGAACCCCCTTCCAACCATATGCTGTATTTTTATGAATGTCCACTATGTTTTCGCTGGATTACGGATGCTAATCAACTATGTGATTGTTCAGTCATAGACCAAACTCAACAGAATCAGAGCCCAGAATTTATGAAAATTTGTCTTTACTTTTCATTGCCTTACCAAGTGGCCTAATATCTAAGAATGGGCTTTAGCTGGTAGTTGTAGCAGTGGAATTATGAAATTATTACAAATAAACTGCAGTTTTATTTATTTCTAAAGACAATATTTCAAGAAACATAAAATTTCTTTTTTATTTTCTTGGACAATAATTTTTCATTAAAATGATGGAAACCACCTTGTAGAATCAAATAAAACATTTTGCAACCATGCAAAACCTGTTCATCACTTACTTTGATGTTAGTGAGGTTGATATTCTTAAACTAGTGCTAGTGGCTTAGTTGTGGGTGCAAATCCCATTCAATGATAATTTCTCACACCCAAAGGCTGTCTAAATTGTTAGTTATTATTGATCTATAAGTATTGGTATCAAAAAGATTATTGACTACTGGTTTGATAAAACATTAAGATTGGCCTAGATTGCTTCTATATTAATATCATTATTTAATCAATTAACAACAGTTAATGAGAGTTTTATCTATATTTTCAGGCGATGAAGTTCTTGAATGGAATGGGCGATCGTTAAAAGGAAAAAGTTTTCAAGAAGTTTATGATATTATTGCTGAAAGCAAGCATGAACCTCAAGTTGAGCTTGTAGTTTGCCGTTACCAAACTAATCGCCACCCACGCCTTCCATATCCTCCAGTACAGAGTCATAAGGGTAAGTAAATTAATTATTTGTGGAGCATGGATCTTATTATCTAATGGTTTAATAACTGATGAATCCTTCTTTTGTGTGTGTGTACAATAATTCTTTTTTTTTTAAATTTAAACCATCATCTTCATTATAGTAATACTTAAATATGCATTTCTGTATTCGTAGCCCAAATTTTATTTATAGCTAAATATTGTAATATTGGAATTAAGATAGAAATATTCCTTCTATAATTTAAGATAGTTATACAACAAAAGTCATCATAAATTAGCAGTTATTACTCTAAATCTGATAATTATAATAAACAAGCAATACTTTTTATATTAACTTCTGTATATTACTCATTCTTTAGTGCTTACTGTAAAACACAATATAATATCACTCCATCATTGGTTAATCTCTCTATAACCTCTCTCCATTATTTGTTTTTATAATAATATTTACAAACATATCGTCAATACAAATGCTAATTATCAAAAATAAAAATAAAATAAAATATGAAAATCACTACTCTGATATCATTATCAATTCAGCCCAAACAACGAGGATGTTTTAATTTCCACACTAATATATGATTTTATGAATGTTTAAGGATTTTGTATTCATTCTTTTTAAATATTTAAATACAATTACAATTGTTATAATGGCGGATTGAACATGTTTCATATTTTCATATTCGATATTTAGCATTTGTATCGATGATATGTTCTAAGCCTTTCTTCTCTCAAAGGTTGAGCTCTTTTGATGCTTTTTTTCTCCCAATCTGCCCAATTCTGTCATTAGGAGGGATTATTCTAAGGTTGAAATTCATTCATGGGTCCACCATAAAATAAATCTTAATCCCTCCTCCAAACCAGTGCTGCTAGAGGTTGTGATTGCCGAGTGTTGGAGTGTTGTCTGTTCTAGCATCCCTCGTGCCTAGCCACACCGGTTCGAATCCGGCCTGAGAGGTATTGACTTTTATTTTGTGGCGGACCCACAGAATGAAACTCGATGCTAGAATGAAACTAGAATAGGTTTGGTTGTTGAATAGGGAGTTATCCAACAAAGTCTTAGCACTCACAGCCTCAACTCTCGACTTCTTTCTCATTGTCGTGGCTCTGTTTTCTATATGTATAGCACTTTCTTTCAAAGATAAATTGTTGGAAAAAAATCAACCTTGACAGGGTACAAGATGAATCCATTTGGTTCTTATAATTTCTTATCACAATATCTCATAGATATTCTCTTTTGTTACTCTTTTGATAATTGTTCCTCCTCTCAGAATGGTTCCATATTTTTTTTTAAATCTTGAACTCACTCTCTTTCTCATGTTTTAGTTGTTTTGTTGGGTTGAGAATTGAAATTTTCCTTCTGGTGGTATTTGGTGTAGATAATGTTGTAAAAGAGCTCGGTCAGAAGATTACTTCTTTTTTCTTATCTATTTATTCACATTATATTTCAGATGTATATTTACATTTTACTTCACGCTAATATATAATTTTTTTATTAAAATGTACAAAGGTACAATAATTTAAGTTTTTAAAAATAAATTCTTCGAGCCTCGAATCTGAAGGTTCAAAGTCTAAAGACTCAAGAGCCGAGCCTTCACGACTCAAGCATATAGGACTCAATTCTAACCTCGATTCTTGTTTTTAAAACACTTGATTTAGTTCCTCCATTTCTACTATTAATTTGAATAGAGTTTCTTCTAATTTAGGTATTGTTGCTCTGTATGCTGCCGCTGCCACCATGTAATATTTGAAAATCAGCTAAACTTCTTATATTAACTTCTATAATAATAAAACATAATATAACTGCTTCACTGTATCATCGGTTAACCACCCTATTACCTCTGCACACCAAATGTTGTTTTTATAGCACACGAACATTGTTTTTGTTGAAGTCATCAAGTTCAAATAAAACTACCTTACTTTTTCTAATACATGAATATAGTTGAATTTATTAATCCACTCCATCCATTTTATTTTTCCTTTGCCTCTATTATGTCAAGAACGTCTACCTTAGTTGCTTTTATTTCTGTTGTTTGTTCCTGTCCTTTGTTCTGAACAGTTCATCACCATCTCTCCGGCTATTTTATTTTTGTTACTTTTTTTAGGAAGGCAGGAAGTAGGTTTATCAATTTTACATTAGTTTGTAACTATCCCTTGAGAATGACTCAATACTGCAGGCTAAAAAATTTACTTGAGTTACTTAGTAACGCCAATGTTAATGTTAATTCAAAATACTTTAATGTTAGTTTACTTCTTTGTCATCAAAATCACTATTGTAAAAAAGAATTACCAACATGAACATGACTCAATGCTTCACCGGCTTAATATTCCAATTTTTTTATTATTTTTTTACTGCTTTTCTCCTCGATTCTCCAGTTTCCTGATATTCCTTTCTTTATGATTCATATTTCTAAGATTTTAAACAAAATAGTCTTCTTTTTACTGGATGTTGAATTAAAATATGGATGGCTGTTTATTTATTACAAATGTCAACCTAAGCATCATTTTGATAGGAATATTGCCCATGATTGTACTTTTTGTCTTAAATATGTTTTTATATTAAAAATAACATCATTTAAAGCACATAAATTAATTATATTTATAATTGATTTTTTTTTTTTTAACATGTTCATTTTAAAACATTTGTACTATGAGGTTAAATGAAAGTCTCAAGCAAGATTTGATCTAATTTCATATATTTGATTTCTTTTTTAGTCATCTTTTATGCTTTTTTTAGATTAATATGTTCAAGTTTAAGTTAGCATTAAAACAAAAATTTTAATTTATATCTTATAAAGTTTATTATTTATTTATTCTAAATAATATACTTCATGCTTAGTAAATATTTGGTTATAGTTGCTTTTATTTTACTATGATTAGACTATTCAAAATCCAATTTTTGTAGTGTATTTTATATAGACTGCTTTTATTCTGTGTATGAACTTCTTAAGGTAATAGTAGTGTTAATATTTTTGGTTTTATTGTAATAACTTGTTTCTCATATGTATTTTCTTTTCTTTTTTTTTTTTTATTAATCTTTAATATTTTTAACTACTTCTTTAAGTATTTGGAATCTTTTAAGTATATCTTAACTACTTTGCTTCTTTTTTTTTTTTTTTTTTTTTTCCTCGATGAAATCATCTTACAGAAAATACAGTTAATGGACACCTTTTCAAAGTTTTGTTATAAAAACTTCAAATCATTTATATATTTTACAAAGTGAGTTATTAAAATAAATTTGTATTTAGATTCATATCAAGTTAATTTTTATTGTAAATATTAATGTTAATTCAAAATAATTGTTAGCTTACCTTTTTGTTATCTAAATCACAACTGTTATAAATAATTACCATTCTAATAAAACTTTTCAACAATTTAAAATTATGAAGTCTAAATTAAATTAAATAGGCAGGTGTTCTAATAACTTCTAATATTTTTTACTGTTACAGGTTTTATTTACTTTTAAGGTTTCTCTCTGCTTTTATCTTCAAATACTCCCTTAAACTAAATTGTTTTTTTGTTTTAGACAAGCTGGCTACCTTTCTAGGAGATTTTATTCCATTTCATGAATAAATATATCTTCATTTTCAGATCGAATTTCTTTTAGTTTCATCTGTTGTTTTATTGCATGACTGTATTAAATAAGACTTTGAACTTCATTCTCTCTTACCAACAGAGCATATATTTCCTTTTAGTTTTAATAACCTGTACTCCTTTGTAATAATTAATTTGTACTATATGTATTTCCATTAGTTTAAATATCATTAACTGTATTTGTTTTATATATATATATTACTCCTGTAGACCATTATATTTAAGTCCATAGTAATGAATTTAGTGTTTATGTTTGTGTGTTTCTGGTAATGTATGTTCGTAGTTGAGTGATGAAGTACAGTCGACTCTCGATATTTAGATACTCAGGATACCAGAAATATGAAAATATGAAACTACCATGAGTTCAAAAGAGAACAAGTTCAAATAATCAAGAGGATGGGAGAATAAAATAAAATAAATGAGTTTGATTATATGTGACCTATATTTTGAAATGTAAAAAATAATAACCAGATATAGTACACACACATATGAAAAACATAGAGATGAAGATTTTAATTTTGAATATAAATCTGTGATTTTAACAATGTGGATTTGCTAATTTTTATACTAAGATTGGTTTCATCAAGTTAATTCAAATGATTTTACACTTATGGGTGTAGCCTTTCAAAAATTGATTCATTTTGATTTTAAGTCATTAATTAATTTTAATTCATCAATCCGATTTTTTCTTATAATATAAAACTGTCCCTTGGAATGTTTTGTTTTCTAAACTGATTAATCTTCTTAAGCAAATACTCCTCAAGTAAAGGAAACTTACCCCCAACATATATTTTTAGATGGTAGTATAAGTCTTCACAGTTTGAATAATAAGTCTTTATCACTAATTAAAAATATGCTTGTTATTTGTAGACTTCATTTCAATTTCACAGATTCAAAAATAACAAATATATACCTTTAAATATAACACTGTATGAAAGGAAATTTAAAATTCAGTTATTCCATTTCCATTTAGTTTATTTTAAAAAATCAGAGCCATATATATATTCAAACCAATCTCGGAATTGGAGGTCTTAAAATTATTTAGAGTGCCCTGACTTCAGTTGAAAAGTTTTGGCAGGCAAGATGCTGTTGCTACAACTTCAAATTTCAAGAGACCTGGAAAAACTTCAAGTTATCAACAGTCAACTGAAGATTTTAAGAGACTGGCCACATTTTTTACAGTCCATAATCTATTTGTGTTTAGTATATTGTATACCTTTATCCGCACAACATAACATGCCAGTTCTAGATGCTTCTTAGTTTCTGGAAGCATAAGAACCATGTATATATTAAGTGATGTATTGACAAAATACTCTCTTAATTGTGAAAATAATTTTTTCTATAGAATTTGATATGATCCACCAAATCTGTTGCTATTTTTATGACTGTTTGACTCGGCTACAATTATTTTCTGTTCTGTAATTGTTTATAACACATGCAATTTTTATATTCAGACTTCTCTTCTTTGTACTTCTCATTATAAGAACAAAGGTCATTAGATCACCATTTAGCAAATATATTTGATAGTATTCCAAGAAAGCAGTGACTTATTTGTATCTTATCCAAAGAATCCTCTGACTTTTATATTTTTCTTTTGGGCATTAGCTCTTCTCACTTCTCCAATTAACCATTTCTATTTAAGTTTTCCTGAAGAGGTTTTACCATTGCTCCAATCATGTTCCATAATTTTCCAAGTTCAAACTGCATATTACTTACTGGCAGTTTATATATTATATGGACTATAATGAAATTGGTCGTGTGAGGAAAGAATATGTTGATCATTGCCTTATAGTCTATCTTTATTATAACTAATCTTTACCAGTCAACAAGAAAGGCTCATACATAAAGAATACAATATATCTCGGCAATATGATCTTCCCTTCAGCGGTGGTATGGCAAATATAGTTACGTTACATTATATTGCACTGTCACAGTCAAACAGAGCAAGATAATCCACTGCGATAGCGACGAAGCTATATTGTATCATCTGACATAACGCATTCTGTGCATAGAAGCCTTTAGAGTTAAAATCCGTGCTGCAATTGTTAAGAGCTAAGTCATTGTCAATTTACCAAAGTTAAATTAAATAAAAAGGTGTTTCTAGAACACAGAGGATGCTGGAACCAAACGATCTGTTGAAAACTGCACATGGAAAATTGTAGCCAATTATAATACTTTCCTCAACAAGTTAACAATCACTTGAAATAATTGATGGCATTATAATCATAGAGCAATAGTTTAGCTAGATTTGTTATAGAGACATAGACTTTCCTCATCGAAAAACCAGTAGTTGAATTAATTCTATTCGAGGTAACAAGTGAGGCTCAGGAATTGTAAAGAATTGTATCGGGATACTATCAAGTCTGCTCCATAATGCATTTAGGCTCATATACAACTCTTTGTCGCTGTTCCAGTTCATTTAATGATTATTGTTTCCCTTCCTGAACCTGACTATATTTTAGTCATACTGCGAAACTGTCTTTTATTGGCTTATTATAAAGAAATAGATTCAACCAGCGGGGTAGGTGTATAGTGCTCTGCTTTGAAGAGTGATTTATTGTAAGAAAAAAATTAATCTTATCAAGATAAATTTAAATTACATACTATATTTCTAAAGCAATACTTCCGTTTTTACTTTTCCAAGTATGTTTTACAAATTTTTTTATCAGTTAATTAAAAATTTTATTTCTAGATGTTTATGATGTCCGTAAAGACAAACCTAGTGTACTTGTTACTTCACCTGGTTCCCCAGATATCCATGGGCATAGTCAAAGAATAAGGCCTCGTCATTCTCCTAATTCGAATGTAGGAGGCAGAATACAGGTAAACATAACTTTTATTTTAATATTTATACTTGAATCAATATATAAAAAATTACCTATAGAATTTATTAATAATTTCTTAGATTTAATGAGGATATTTAAAATCTCAAATTACTTTTGTTTTAAGTTATATGAAATCAGAGGAAACAGTTCTTAATTTCTTCTTATTTATTTTTAATTTTCTTTAAGGTGAAACTGTGGTTTGATTCTGGTGCCTTGCAACTGGTAGTTACTTTAGTCTGTGCAGCAGGTCTTATACCTAGAAGTAATGGACAACCAAGAAATCCTTATGCCAAATTATTTTTGCTTCCTGATAGGAGGTTAGTATTTAGTTTATTATGTATTTTATAAAATCAGGTTAGATATGCTGCAAATATTATTTATGGAAAATGATATGTCTATTTAAAAAATATACATGGATTGGTACTATGGCATTGTTTGGTTTCTTTTCACTATATTAACTTACCAACTTAATACTCTTTATTTATTCTCTCTCTCAATATCAACTTTGCTTATGGTGTAAATTGAAGATCATGTCCTAGGATACTCTATTTCTCAATTTACACATTATCATAAATATTATCTACAATCTATTGTGATCAAGATCCTTACATCAAATTGATATATTTTATATTAATATCTAAAACAAAAAAAAATTATTTATTAAAAAACCAACTTAGTAAAATTCAAGCGAGCTGTTCCACTCTGTATCCAAACTAACAAGAGTTGGTTGAATGTAAATCAAAATAAATTTAAAATAAAAATAGTTTGATGCCCTTATTAGCTATATTGTCCACAGACGTTACTCAATTGCATCTAATAAAAGTGTACCCTGATCAGACCTAACACAATTATCTCTTCCACGTCTTGTCCAGCTCTCTGTGCATTTACCTTTCAGTGTCATGGCCGTTTTTAATCACCACAATAATATGAATTGTGTAAAGGTCACACATCTTTTATATGTCAATAAAAGCAATATTTTTTTCAATATTGTCAAATTTATTGGACATAGGGAGGAAAAACAAAGATTAAAATTTGAAAGTTTTATTGTAAAAGTGACAAACTAGTATTGTTTCTCCACCATGCCTAGCAATTTTCAACATTATTGTCCTGTTAATAATACCGTAATATCAGATAATAATCAAAGGAAGAATAAACTTCTTTTTTTTCCCCCAAATCTAATGTTATTTGCTGGGCAGAATTAGGTACTTGCAGTGTCTAGCTCTAAAGATCTCTGGAACATTAATGTATAAAAAATCATGGAATTATTTCATCAACTATCACAAACTATACAGCCGTTCATGTTGTCAATAAAGGCTTTAGTTTTAAAAAATGTGTCGGGATCTTGCCTCAAGCTTTCACATTCCCTGTAATTTAGAATTTAACAATCTAGAACATTTGACTGAGACTTAAGTGTGACTATGTTTTATTTATTTAATCTTTTTATCAGTAATTCGAGTAATTTTTAACTCATTTTTAGATTTTTTTATTTTTAATCATAGTCTTAACAAATTATGGACATATAATCAAGAGAAATAAGAAAATATTCATTTTGAAATTCTCAAAACTAAGAAAATTAATAAGGGAGGTGGCCCATGTCTGCTGGAATATCCTTCATAAACAGTGTTTAAGTAGTTTTATATTTAAAATTAACTTTCATTTTGAGAAAAAGGAAAATGTTAATAATATATACAAATCCAATCCATCTGTATTTATTGCATTTTCCCAATTTCCTTAACATTATTTTTTTAATTCTATAGAAAATGAATTTTTATCAACTTTTTAAAAGCATCTAATTGTGCGATTGAAGCAAATAATAAACATTGTAATACAGGTTTAAATTTTTTGTTCAGTGAAAAATCCAAAAGGAGAACCAAGACATTAGCTAACACAAATGACCCAAAATGGAATCAAAGCTTTGTCTATTCTTCTGTAAGGCGTGCGGACCTCAAGTTGAGGGTTGTAGAAATCACAGTTTGGGATTATGTTCGCTATGGCGCTAATGATTTTCTTGGTGAGGTAAATATCCCCATGTAGTGATTCTTTTAACATTTATTTAATATTCTCTTTCTTATACTAATTAATTTCTAATCTAATGATAATTGACTTATCATAAATAGAAAGTACGTTATTTATATAAAAAATATTTTTTTAATATTTATTAAATTCATCGGCATTTATATGAGCTTTTAAAATTTATATTTTATTTCAGGTTTTAATAGAGTTAGGTGTGGCGCTGCTAGAAAATGAACCTGAATGGTTTCATTTGAGTGCACACGATGAAATTATTGCTCCCCATGTAAGTTCTTACATTCTTTTTTCTTCGAAATAAAGTAAGAATGTGCTGAAAAAAATGGAATGAAATTGTTTGCTATGTTATTTAATATTCAGAAACCACAAATCTGAGAAATATTTTGAAAAATCTTTCAACTCTAGCCTTCAATATTGTCTAGTGAAAAATATATACTTGGGATATTTCTGAAAACTAAAATTTAATATTAACATAAAGTATCAAAAGAGCATATAATTTATTTGTTTTCTTTCCTGGTAGATTTATTGGGCAATGAGGAAAATTTAGTTTTATCTGAGTATAATTTTTATAAAATTCAAATTTTTTTTTAATAAGTAGATAAATTTACAGCTAGTTTTATACTCCTTAAATATTATGAAAAGTGTTAAATTAATATAAATGGGCTTTACAGCATATAAAAACAATTCAAAATTTGCTGGGATCTCTCTTATGTTACATTTTGCATAATGTGTTCCTAAGGATTTGAAAAATTAATTTTGTCCTTTAATAATTATCAAATTATAATTAATAATTGTTTATAATAAATAATTTATTTCATATATTGTAAGAAATTTTGAAGAAGTTAAGTCCTTATAAATAGCACATTAATAGATTACTAGATAACTTGTTTATTCAAGTAATAGTGAATATACATTTTTAAATCAGCTTCAGAATCAGAATCAGAACAGTATATTTTCAACTGTTTCCACTTTTTAATCACATTGTTGGTATATTTCTTATCTGTTTGCAGTATAATTAATAAATATAGATAATCCAGTCTTTAAATTACTTACTTTCCATTATTTTCTAGACTATGGATATTGAACGAGATCTAGATGTTGTAGTAACGCCTACAGAACATCTTTCTCCTTCAACGACATCACGATTATCAGACTCAGATCCTTCAGATCTTGATGATTCAAGAGAACGAAGGGTCGCAGACGGTGCTTCCATCTCATCAGTTGGCAGTTCAAACAGGTTCATTCTTATATTTGATTTAATTTTATAATTATAGTATTAATCATTTTAAACACCATTAATGTTATCATTTATTAAAAATTTGCATAAATTTGATGTCAAATTAAAATTAAGATTTTGTTTGTCGTTAGATTTAGTGAACAAACATTATAAAATATAATGTATTCAGTCAGGCATAGAGTTTTTGTCAATATTTATTCACAGTGATATATGGTGGTCCACAGAAATTAGTCTCCTATTAATTAACTTTTTAAATATTTAGTTAATACTTCCTGTATATTTCAGAAGGAATTCCTTATTTTTAATCTTTAATCTTTAACTGGCATAAATTAAAATTAGTATGTTCAGTCCATCTTACAGATCAGATCTCCAAACTATGGCCCATGGGCCGGATCAGGCAAGCGATTTCAATCCGGCCTATGAAAGATTCTTTGGTTACATGGAAAACTATTTAAAAAATGTGAAATTTATTAAATTACTCACACACAAGGTTACTACAAATTTATTTATTGCATGTTTTTTTGTTCTCTTGGAAAGTTCATTTCACAGCTCAAGTGTCATTTATTGAACAAGCTTTTTTTTTCCATCACAATCCATGGCCCGCTGGGCTTTTGTAGGGATATCAATGGCCCGCAGAACCTATCAAGGACTAAACGTGGCCCGTGGGCCATAAAGTTTGGAGACCCCTGTTATCGATGATGTATGAACCTTCGAAAAGGTATCGGTCCTGAGCGAATGGTGCCTAACATCTCAAGATCTCAAGGATAGACTTAAGCATACATGGAAACATTAAGTTTGGTCTAATATTATAGATTTTGTGGATATTATTATTATATTATTACTGATATTATTGGGATTTAGTGGATGGATGTATGTTGGTCTTGCTGGCACCTGTGGGGAACCTTCTTTTTCACTCACTTAAAAAAACAGAAAATCATAGTTTTTGTATTTTATATTTATGAACTTTAAGAGAATGAATGAAGTATAATTGTTAGATAACTGAAATAAGACATGAACTTTATTTTTTTCATCTATTTAATGTAAAGCAAGATTTGCAAACATTGGGGACATGCTATGTTCATCTTTGAGACATTTTTTCCCTTTTCAAGACAATTAACTTATTGAATGATTTATTTATTCAAAAAAATGTTGACTAAAGTTTTTTTTTTTTTTTGTTTTTTTAGCCCTCCACCTGATATAGAAATGAGTGAAAAGAGGAAGTCTAGGAGAGATATGTCTCCACAAGGTAGGAAAAGCATGATGATACAATTTGGTGCGCCTATTGCTGAACCCCATAGAAAGGTAAAATCACAGGTGATATATTCTTCTCTATATTATATTTACTTTATTATTATATTTATATTTTTATTGTATTATTTAACACATATTATTCTGATGGATTTTTAAGATCAAATCCATGTTCTGGCTATTTCTAGGCCATTTTGGAACAGTATTCACACATTCTGAGGGAGCGGGGTAGCTCAGTGGTAGGGCACTAAGTTTCCAGTGCTCAAGGTCCCAGGTACGAATCCCGGCTCATGGCAGAAAATTGTTTATTCTGTTTCATTGGCCATGGTGCGAACCTGGGGTAAGTAGACCCTCCTGGGGGACACCCAGCCTCTGTAAAGTGGGTACCCTTAATTAAATAATTGATTAAGTAAGGAGGAAAGCCTAGCGATTGAGTGTGATCTTGGCCCGATTCTATCCATGCACAATCGTAGGCCTTGAAATACTACTTTCCCTAAATAGTACTGAACCCAAGACCCTTCATAGGTTGTAGTGGTACAGGTTTTTTTTTTTTTGGTTTTTTTAAAGCTACAATTTTCTATTCATTTAACTAACCTTTATATCTTGAGTACTATAAAAGTACATGTTCTATAATACCTTAGAAATCTTTTATACAAATACATTGTATGAAATAAAAAGATTTAGTTAATGTATTCAGTTATTCTGCCATGTTATTTCATTATTTTTTCTTAGTGATTGTCAAAATATCTGTCAAAATGATACAGAAAATGATGTATAACTATTTAATGAATGCAAATTTTTGGCCCACTTTTTAGGCCTGCTTTCATAGCAGTAAGGGATATTTTTTTTTTTTGCACTTACATATATTTATCCGCACCTGTCAATTATTATCGACAATCAGCAGATGTGCTGGCGTAGTAATGAGAGAAAAAATAAATAAATAAATAAATAATATAAATAAAAGACTTAATAGGCATGAGGAATACCAGTACCCAGCGGTATCCCTTCATGGCTTTTATTTACTAAAACATTATTTAAGCAGATCCCTCATCCAGATCCTTTTCAGTCGTCTTCTGGAGTTCTCGGGCATACTAGTTGTGGCCATTTCTTTTACCAGCTGGTTGGAGTGCCCGTTTAACATGTTATGAAATCATTTGTAGTACGTTCATATGTGTTCATTGACTGTCGGAACGTGTAGGTCGGTGTGTAAAGTGTGATTGTTTATGTACCATGGTGCTTGAGTGATTAGTCGTAGTATCTTAGACTGAAAAGTTTGAAGTTTTTTTATGTGAGTTGGTTTTGCAATTCCATGTATTTGTAGTCCATATGTCCAAAGAGGTTTTAAAAGATACGTGTAAATACTTAGTTTCTGTCTTGCTTTTAATTTGGAATGTCGTCTTAACAGTGAATGTAACATTTTTAGTCTTAGATTTAATGTGATTCGTTTTTTCTTCACATGTGGGCCCCATGTCATTCTCCTATTGAACGTAAGGCCTATGTAAGGGATATTAAAAGAAAATGTCTTTTATGACAAGGAGGGATTACTAATGATTCTGAATTTGAAGTGGTACAGGTACATTTATAATAAATGTCTGCATTTATTATAAATATTTTTTTTAATTTTCATGTTCTGCTGTTATTATTATGAAATTATTATGGTATAAGTACTACTTTATAAATAAAATAATTTTTAATTTATTTATTTCATAGATACCTGTGAACCAAAGGTCTCATTCTGCTGCCCCCACCGACTCACCTAGTGTACATACAAGATCCAGGTCTAAAAGTCCTCATAGAAGCCTCTCACCTCCTGAATACAGGTTAATTGTTTCTGTACTCTTTTTACTTCCACTTACCTATCTATAAATATATAGTAAAGGAAAGTATTGTGATATTGAAAATTTTCTAATCTCAGTTTTCAACAGAAATACACATTTTGATGTCCCCTGAGTTCAAATGACTAAGTCCCACAAAATGGTATTTGTACAGTCTACCTCAAAAAACAAAAAGTCGTTCGAAAGTAAAATTAGATATTTAAGGATTTTATATGCCTGGGATGTTACAGCAACTTTTTTCATCAAAATCGGCTAACCGGAAATGGCACTTTATATTTTTGATTTAACACATTTTTATTATATTGATTAAATTCATTATAGCAGTGTAAAATTTAGTTGTTTTTAATATAATGTAGGTTTTATTCTCATTTTTTTTTTTTATAGTATATAAATAGCATTCAAAAGTAATTTTTTGTCACCTCAATGTTAATATTGTGTCACTTCAGAGAAAGAAGTGATATAAATTTTACCATACATTAAGAAAACCTAATGATTTTCACACTCCTATTCCAACACATTCTGACATGATGTCGTTTTTCTATTAATTTTTTTCACCTTTTCAAAAGAATTTCCCAAATGTTATTACAAATTAATCAAAATTCCTTTCATTTCATTCTTTTTGTAATACCCAAGGCTTTAGGTATGATCAATAGCCTGAAATATAAAATTTATTCTTCATAACAAATAATAAAATGTTGGTAATACAATTTTTTTTTTTTTTTTTTTTGGCTACTGAAAACTATGTGATCAGTCTTGTCTATTAAAAATCTTGCAATTTCATTTTTTTTTATTATGTAGAAGATGTTGAAATATTAATTGAAGCTATTTTGATTTGGTTCTTCCATAACTTTTATGCTTCTCATTTCATTTAAATCATACAAATTGCTTTAAAATCATTCATTTATTTTACAGTAAATGAACATTTTTAAATCAATATTCCAATTTATTTTGTAATAGTTATTATCACTTATGTAGAAACAGCCAATAGTTTATAACAGACATAATAACTGTTATATATTTTTATAAATATACAGCAAGAAAACACTCATTCTATTTTTTTCTTTGCATTTATCCAGTTATTATGAATGTTTAAAACACAATTTTCAGGTCCTCAATCTCAGTAAAAGTTTTATCAAATTTATATTAATTTTTTTTTCCTTTTCAATTTAAACAAATAAGTAGTCTCATATCAAAGGTGAACAAGACATCTGTCATTTCTAATAAGTAGAGAATAAACAATTTTTATAACATAGCTTCAATTCAATCTAGTTCTGTTTTTTATTTTTTCACTATTCAACTTAAACATTCTTAATTAAAACCATCAGAAAGAGTTTTAAGAGTGATCCAGGATTTAATTTTGGGAGAGGGGCTTCAGCCCGAAAGCTTTTTTTTTCACATATATATATAACGATAATTAATTTGAAAAAAAAAGGAAAGAAATTAACTATCTAAATGAAATAGTGTTTAAGTGATTCTTGAAGTTCTATTAATTGTAATCACACGAACAATAATACTTTAAGAGATAGTTTTTAATATTTTTTTCTATAAAACATGATTATATGTTACCATTTTGGAGGGGGCTTTAGCCTGAAAGCCCCCCTCCTCCTCCTGCAGATCCGCCTGTGGTTGAACCTATAGAATAAAAAATTGACTTTTTGTCCACTTTCTGAAAATAATAGATGTCCATGATATGACTTCAATTATAAAGCGGTGTTAAGTGTTAATTTTCAGTACAAGGTAAACATTTTTTAATAATTTGTTCTTTTTTAGTTATAGGAGACCAGTTCTTCCATCTCACGCATATGTACCTAGATTCACTTCTAGGTCTGCTACAGCAACCCCAATTACTTCTCCTAAGAAACGACAGCTTCCTCAAATTCCTCCTCATCCCACACATCATCCGACGTACAGAGACAGAGTCTCTTATGTAAGTGATGAATATTTTAATACAAATCTATTTAATTTAAACCATTACATACTTTTGAAAATAAGGTTTCTTTAGATTCATATTGATTTAAAATTTGATAGTAGTAACAGAAATAATAATTTTTAAATTATTTTATTCTGTCCTATTTTTTTAATGGACCATTTTCTTTTCATATCATGCTTAGTGAAATATGAATCCATACTACATTCAAAATTGATTATAATGACAACAGGTATAAGGAACAACCGATTTAACTTAGGAAGTCCCAGTCCCGTGAAATGTCATAGGTGTTATGAATAGGAAACCATTTATAATGTACAAATTGGTCATGAGGAACATATTCTGAGATCCTTTGAACTATAAGTTCTCAGTTATAACACAAAAAGGAGTGAATATAAAGGCTAATATTTGTAATTCTGATCAGTTCTCCATTTTCCAAACTTTAAAGTCTTGGAAAAAAAATCATTTTTCTGTTTAATATTTTTCAAACTGAATCAGGAAATAATGCATGTAGTCTCATGAATGATATTGGAACATTGCGATTTATACGCCAAGTCAGAAATCTTGCAAGAAGCAGGGAAAATTGGCAATCCTGGTTAGACGCTCCCCTACGCTGAAAGGCACTACATGGTGATGCAAAAGAAGAAGAAGAAGCGTTAATTAATCAAGTGCTATATATAAAGTAAACAAAAAATAGGAGCCCCTTAATTTAACTATTTGGAGCTGCAGTACCTCACGATTTTGTTCTTTCTATGATAATATATTGACTACAAATGATATAATGAACACCGCTTATAACATACAATTTTTGTCAATCTTCATTTTTTAATATGTTTTTATACATATATGATCCACTATCAGTATCTCTTGCAATGATTTACAGTTCTTTAATACATTAATTAATTAATATATTATTAATCTATTGTTATTTAAGCAGCAACCATTGATACTTATCAGTATTATTTTTATTAATTAATTTATATTATTTTTTAGGAAATAGTAACTAATATTTATTAAAATTGTTAATTTGATCTATTATTTTGGCTGAATAGCTTTATTTTTTTTATTATTAAATATCTAACAAAATCTTTGGTTAAAATTTTTCTAACTAATTTTAAAATGTATTAATACTGCTAAATATTTAGCTGATTCAATTTTCTATTCTGTTTTTAAAGGATGTAGAGGATCGGCCACATACGATTAAACAAAGACCAAGGAATGTTCAACATAGAGGTATATATTTTAGATTAAAATATATTTATAAATATTTTTTTTTTTAAATCATTGCAAAGCCTTGGGTATGTTTATGTAGAGTTTGTTTCTAGGTGTTATAACAATGAGTCGGGAATGTACTACCTCTGTTTTATTTAGTTTGCATATTTGATTTTTTATGTTTATTTCCTGATCATGCCTGGATTGGTGAAACATTAATGGGTTAGAGTTTTATCAGCATTTTAGAGACTCGAGGCTTTGTGTCTGGAGTTTTCCAATGATCTTCTAACTTATTTAAAAACTTCCCAAATTTAGAGCAGAAACATCAAAAAATATATTTTTAAAAGCTAGTTTTATGGATGATGGTAATTATTTTATAATTTTTAATATCTTGTTTATTTCTCTCGGAATAAAGAATCATATGTGATTAGTTTTTCATGTATATAGCCTAGATATTAGAGCTCTCAAATATGATTTTAAGAAATATAATAATTATGTGTTTTCTTGATCTCAGAATAGTAGAGGTTGGAGAGGGAGGAAGGGCGCATTGTCCTTGTTACATATGAAAGATATATTGCATATTACATCCATTATATATATTTAAAAAAGAATTTGATGCCTGTTGCTATGAAATATAACTTCAACTCTACTTTTAAAATGTTTTAATTTTCTGCAGGCAATAAGTATGGATACATTTCATTTACGAGGCTTTGTTAGATATCAAGAATATAATACCACTTGACTAATACATGGGTTATAGAAGTTTTGTTTCAAATTGTTATTAATTTATTTGTTTGTATCTTTTCTTATTCAGCAAGATGCACTATGGATGTGGTGTGGATCTTGAATGTAGGCGCATTAAATAAAGTCAGCTACAGTAGAAATTGAATCTTTTTGATGATCAACTCATCACAAATAAAGAAAATAAAGGATAGTGGATGAAACAATAATTCTCCATAGTGTTTTGGTGCATTGTATTGATGTATTTGTGTTATATTATGTCTATAGTAGATATATTGTCGCCTGTGAATCAATTAATGTTCATTTAAAATTTACTGAATTTTATTTTTTTTAATTATCTTTCCACTCCTATCAGATTTGTGCTATCATTATTCCAAGCCAATATTTTATAACTATCTAAAAGTTTATTTAAGGTTCTATTTTATATTTTTAATAATCTCAAATTGAACCTAACGCTATAAAATCTTGTCTATTTTAGAATAATTATAATAATATTATGTTTATTTGTACAGGATGGAGTCGTCATGGTATAACTGGTTTATCAGATAGTGATCTTAGTCAGGACGTAAGGCATCGATCGCCTCCTGATAAAGAACTTGGTGATCCTTGTGATAGTGATATGGAGTCTGTAGCAAGTATTACTAGTAGTGCATTTTCCACACAGAGTGAAAGGCCTAGAGGTAGTCGTTACAGGTAATCATTTTGTATGTTTTATTTTTAGAATATATGGTTGTTTCAATTAAAATATTTTTTTAAAGTATCCTTCCTTTCATATTTATTTATTCTTTTTTTATTTATAAATTTTAGTGAATATGGAGGAACTGTTCAAACACCTCTCGTAGGTGGTGGAGAATCTCAAAATAATAATAAGAGAGCCCCATTTTCCAGGAGCTTATCAAATGCAGATGTTCCAGCTGAAGAACGTGGAGGTAATTTTTTTTTTTTTATTTCAATATACAATACAATATGAAATATTTTCATTATTTTAATGATCTTTTGATGTTTTATACTATTTTATCTTTTTCTTAAATTGCAATATTTTACAACTTAGAGCGAAAAATATTAAAAAATAAATCAATTTAAATTATTACTTTTAATAATGATTCTATTTTTTCAATAATGTATCTAATAACGTTTTCCGCTCGACCTTTCAATAACTCATAACAGCTTAAGACATAAAAACATCCTAATCGCTGACAACATCTGAGTTCTGGATTACTGACTATGCCATTATAGCAAATGGCTTGGCTTATAGACCGTACTATATACAGTTTCTGGTATGTCATTAATTATTGATTCTTTTTATCCTGAACTCTGGATTAGTAGGGACAAGAATTAGGTATTAGGTTATTGATAACAAATCAATTTTAAACAATCTTTAGTTTTTTCTGCCTGAGGTCTATTTTTTAGTATTTGCTAGATTGGGTTTTTTTTCAAAGCTGTCCCACACTTCCAAGTACCACCCTATTTGGCGAATGCTCAATCTGTTAAAAAGATGCATATAGTTTGACCTTGAATAGGTAGCAGCTAAGATTTGGTTGAGAAGAAATGTTACAAGTAGTACACAATACCTTCGTTTTATAAAACTTATTTGTTGTTGAGCCTATTTTACCAATAATTTGCAACCAAACTATTATTAGTGTGCAATGATGTGAAATAGTTTTGTTCAAGTGTTTAGATTGAATACGTAGCATTGTGCTAATACAACCCAACTGTTTCTTGAAACAGTAGTTATATGTTGTAAAATCAGTCTGGACCGATTGTATGTCATATCCTTATCACATTAAATCTTCCCCCAAATATTTTTTAATTTAAACTAGTTAAATTTCATTCCCTCTTCTAAAAAGAAATTCCAAATCTTCTCAATTATGTGTATATGTTATATAATAACCTTTTTAGGTTAAAAAATGCTTTTCACTTTTTGTTATATATTTATTAAATTAATTTCTTTTTGCTTAACTCGTGTGATGGATTGTAAGCGAACCTTTTCCTTCTAATGTGCACATTTTTTCTGGATATATCTATCTGGTTGCAGAATATCTGTTGCCAGTGTTTTAGACACTACGAAATATTTATTATACAGTCTTATGGTGTGAATAAAATGAGAAGAAACAGTGGATATTTAAAAGATAATATCTATTAAAAGATTAAAACTTAAACATTGTGTCAAAATTAATTAAATAAAATAACTGCTAGCATATCATTTTTTTTTCTACTCAGATGGTAGCCTGAGTGATACTGCTCTTGGGAGACAGCAGACTGGTGGCTCCAGGAGGAAAACTCCTTCAGGCTCATCTCCTGCTCCAAAATCGTCTTCTGGAATGGGGAAGAAAAGCAGTTCAACGTCTCAACTTTCAGCTACAGGTATTTGTTATCGTTTCTATGTGTATGTGAAATATGCTTTTTGTTTAGGGATGGGTAGGGATGTATAAGTTATATTTAAGGTAGTAAGAGTGTTCTCATTTCCTTTACATATATGTTTTTATATTCGCCATTTTATTATATGAGAATGATCTGCATGCAAAGCAAGTTTGTGTGAAAGTTGGTTATTGTCAGACATCGTTAACTTTCACTAATATTAAGTGTAATATTCAAAAGCACTTCACCCTATTATTATTATCAGTAATTTAAAGTTTCTTATATCAATAGAGTGAGGCATTGAAAAACTTTCCATACAATCATTAATTAAAGCAGTAAAATTAATTTTAAGCTAATCTTTATGTTTCTTTTTTAGATGATTTTTTTTTATAAATTTAGTTAATTTATATTTTTTTTTATAAAATTGCTTTAATTTCATTTGCAAAATAAAATAGTTTAGTAATGTAACAATCAATAAGACTTTATCTAGATTTATATTAATCTTACCTGTTGAATTGTCAGGTTACACCTTGTTTCATAATACATATTTATATTCGGGTAATTTCCTTTCAAAGTGATTATCAATAAAAATTAAATAGCTAATATTTTTATTTAATTCTACCTATTATAAAAATATACTAATTTGTTAATGTCAACTATCTTCTGAGTATAATCTATGATTTGGAATTCGTAGTTTACAGTAAGTACAATTGCTTTATATATACAGTCAAATTCCTGTTTAAGTGAGCTTATAAATCACGAATTTTGATTAGAAAAACAAATTGTATAGATCAAATAAAATTTATATTTATTAAGAAAATAGTCATATTTTAAAGAATATAAAATTCTCATCAGAAACAGAACTTAGTTTGTGTTTATAAGAATCGGTAATAATTTTATAAGATAAATTCATGGGAGATCTTGTTTAAAAAGAAGCAGTTGGATTATCGAGAGAAGTAAAATTATTTTCATCTCTTTCCTAACATTAAGTGACATTTGCATTTAAAATTAAAATAAAGATATAGATAGCAAAAAAAATGAAGTTATGACATGTACGATATCAATATTTAAAAAAATGTGATTTGGTTTTTAGAATGTTTAAAAGTTTTAGAGAAGATTACAAACAACTTAAATCCTCTAAGTTTGATAAAATCAATTGAGTGGTATTGAAATTAAATATTCGTAATACCCATAAAATTTAATTCTTCTTTAACCCTAAAAAATAATGAAAAATTTTAATATTTCTATTTATCAAATTTTTTTCAAGGAATCATCAGGTTCGATATATAGGCATCATTTTATTGCAGTAGTTATAAAATTGACTGGGGCAACCTAATTCAAATCATAAATTCATGTTATAAACTTAAAATATTTCAAAATTTGAAGTTATTTTTTTAATTTAAAGTAGTTTTAAGTAATAATAAATAATAACTGAAAAAACAAGATAAATTACAAAAAATATTTTCATTCAATCAAAGATTAGTTTTAAAGGAATCTTTTAAATTATGGAGTAATCTAATTGAGAGCTGTTTTTTTTTTTAAACATTTCACTCATATTTATATTATATATATATAGTATCACAGTTGGTTTATTTAGTATGTTTTTATAAATAAAAAAAAACACGTAGATTGTATTTTGTTTTGGATAAATGATTAACATTAGCTTAAGGTTGTTTTATTTAGTTTGTTTTAATAATCCATTTGGATTAATGAATCATTCATAATTAAGAACATCGATTACAAATATTCTCATGTTAACAGTAAATGAAATTGAGTTTGTGGTATCTTATCTCTGGTATCATATTAATCAAAAAATTATGTTAAAGTTAAAATAACAGTTTCTTCATTATTCACCACTGTATTTCAGTAAAACAATGTCTTAAGGAGATTTGAAAAAAAAAAAAAAATCTTAAACAGGGTGTCCAGCAGCTATGAATTCCAGTTGATCAGGAATCCTGCTTGAATTTTTCACTTTTGGAAAAATATGAGAAAATCAGCATGTCGTCAGGACTTTTATGTTATTAGCCTGATATTTCAATTTTTCTCTTAGTTTTTGGCTACAAGTTTACAAAGTATTGTGATAAGGGTTGATTTAATTGTTCCTCTTACAAATAAATAAAAAAAAAAATACAAAATGTTAAACTTCTCCATAATTTGAAATATCTAAAAGACATTTCTGGAACTGAGACCTAGCCATGCAAACTGGTGGGCTTAGCCATGGTTCACGGTGCAGCTTTTAATGCACCATTGCGATTCTAAGACTATGACAGAGGTTAAGTTTCTTTAATTCAATTAATTATTTTATTTTGATTTATTGTTTATTACTATTTTTACTTTATTTTGCCCAATTATGGTTCAATAGACTTATTTTATGATTCTTCTTTAATCAATTTAATTAATCAGTCACCTCTGCCTGAGACTTTCTTCAAATAAATTTTTATTGTTATATGGACTTACCTACTATGAACTATAAGCTATATTATAAATGAAGAATAATTTTTTTTATGATGTAAAAGAATTTTGTGACTAAAATAACTGTAAAATTTATTATTATTATTATTTTTTTTTTTTATTTACTCTTGAAATTATTATTTCTGTCTAGTTATTTTTGATGATTCATGGAGCACTCAATGTGAGAAGTTTTGTAACAATTTTTTGTGTTCAATTAGAAATGCTTTTTCTTCTTTGTCTATTTCTTTATGCCATTCATAGCATTGAGAAACTTCAATCCCTTACAGCCATTCTTCTCGGTTCGCACTAAGCTGTACATTTCTTGAAGGGTTTTTTCTTTCTTCCCTCTGATCTATAATTCTGATTGAAAATTCAGGGACCGTCTCACACTTTCCTTCCAGTGGGTCTATGAATCATGTAACACAATGGAAGGAGAAAAAATAAAACAAAACAAGTAAAAATAGAGATACAACTTTTGCTTTAATACAATTGCTTTGATTGATACAGATTTTTTTTTTAAATTTAATTCAATAAATAGACATAAAGCATGTTGAATTTTGTAGTTACAGCAGATTTTGAATCTTTTATGGGATTTTTTTAAAAAGTTCCATTCCAACAGTTTCTGCCTTTTTAGGAACAAAGTTCTCAGGAACTTTTCTGTAATAAAGTTCCAGATTTATGGTAAAAGTTTAACTTTTATTTAATCAAGTTCATAAAAGTTCCATAAAATGAAAAATAAACTTAGATTGGAGCTATAATTTATCTTACATGAATTACACATGAAGTGATTTTTTAGACCGACTTTTTAGCGAAATCGACAGAACAGTTAAATAAAAGTATCTAAAAATAAAAGTTCTGTAAAATGTTTTCTTGAAAAGTTGCGAGGGAAAAAGTTCCAAAATAAATTAAAAATTTAATGACAATGAAAATTCTGATGAAACCGAAACTTTTTAAAAATAAAAGTTTTTTTTCCGTTTCAAGCTCTGGTTTATTACAGTCTTGATATCTTGGAATTGGGCTTGAGTTTTTTTTATACTGCATCGCTGGACACCATGTTATAACTGTTGTAGAGCTGAAATTACATTATGAAATCCATTTTTTTTACCTTTTTTATATTGAATTTATTTTTTTTTTAATTAATTTTTAAACACATAAATTTATTTGATCTCGTATCGAGTAATCTTTTCCATTATTACATCTAATGCATCATTATTAAAAAAATTTCCATTCACTATGAGTGATTCATTCGGCATTATTTTTAAAAGAGAACTGTGTAAAACCTCCTTAATGCTTATGTGCATTCATATCATAAGTTTAATTAACCTAACCTTTGTAATTTTAGGTAGGCTAACTCCAGCAAGTAAGCCACAGGTACTTCTTACCAATTCGAGCATATACTAATATTCATTTCATTGTGAATGTTGTCTTTAATACAAATCCTAATTTATCTGAGTGGGAATCAATCCCACATCAATACAAGCTGAGTGCTGTGAAGCTTAGCCTCATTCATTTTAATTACCTTAAGGATCTATATAATGTTATCACCACTTTAAGTTATAGTTTACAAGATAAGAGATAATGTAAAAACTGCTCTTAAGTCATTTTTCTTTTCCATCAAGTTTTTAATAATATCATTATTATTATTGTATAATAATAAAAGGTTGATTTATAGGAGAGGTGTCAATATCACATATAATTTTATGTTATTAATTAAACTAAAACTACATTATTGATATTTCTTCTTTTAAAGTTTTATTTTTATTTTATATTTTAAATGTACTTTAAACTATATTTTACTAGAGACAGTAATATCTCTGTAAGATAAAAATAAAGGGATATCTGTGGCAGAACTATTTTATTAACGTTTAAATAGATGTCTGTGAAATGTGCTTCAAGAATTTTTGTCTCTAAAAAAATTCTCACAGAATTGGTAAGGAATTATCAACAGAGGAAGTGCTCTAAAAAGCCATTTCATTATAGAACTCATAATTGAAAGATCTTGAACTGTCTGAACTGATTGTTTCAAGAATATGTTCTGTATAAAACTCATACCAAATGTAGTGGAACCTCTCTTAATGGACACCTCCCTTAAGCATACATATCTATTAACATAATATATTTGAATTTATCGCCGTCATGCTTTATATTTCATATAGTTCATTACTTCTATTAACTGGGCAGCTTCTAATTAGTCTACTCTTTACTTTTCCAACATAATTAGTCAGAAAAAAAGTTTTAAGAGTAAAGGAAAAAAATGATCTTATCAGTTAAAATGAAAACCAAAAACTTAAATGTTCAGCCCCTCACTTTTTAATTTAAATTGGATAAGTCGCAAGTTGCAAATACTTTAAAAATAAGAAACATTATTGTAAAATAGGGCTGATAATGCAAAAGTAAATTCTAAAAAGACTTTTATAAAGACAAAGTGACTCAAAATAGACCAGGCAACAGGTGAGTGGTTTTCCTGTGCCCGATCATCATACATCCTTATTTCCGAGTCACTGATTAAGGAGAAAGCGTTATAGATCGTCAGAAAAAATATATATAAGACACCCAATTAAATATAAAACTATTAATGGAGTATCTGTTGGCCAGAACATTATCACAGCCTGTCAGACTTAAGGATTTTTCACCAAAAGTTAAAATCTTATTATAGATATCCTTTTGTTTATTCCTCTTTTTGTAAAAACAAATTGTGGTTATACATATTTTCCTTTGTACATACTTTGTTTCCTTTTAATTACCATTATCTATTAAAAGGACACCTCTCTTGAGAGGATAAAATTTATGTCACTTAGTGTGTTCGCTTATGGAAGATTCTATGGTAGGTACAAAATATGTTTTTGGGAACTATTCTTAACTGTACACCTGGTTCAGGCAAGGAGGAGATGAGTATGAGGGATCTATAACAACATTGTATTTTTGGATATTTGGCCCCTGGATTTAAGACCATTTTGTTTTAACAATCATTTTATTCTACATAGATAATATTGTTACAGAAGATGTATAAGAATCACAATGCTTAGTTGAGAATGTTTTAAGAAAAACAGAAAGTTTTAGTTTTGGGTAAAATAACCTCCAAATTACAATAATATTCCCTTCCCCTTTAATCTACTTCATGTTGTTTAATTGTTATTTTTATCTTTGTCCTGTATGCATGGTCCTTTATTTTATTTTTTAAACATGTTTACATTGAAAATAAGACACAAGTATTTCTCAGAACACTATAAATCTGTTAAATTAATATATTTCCTTATTGATTAAAATGAAAATAATTGTTGAAATACTGTTATATTCTATTTTAATGACCAAATAAAACTTTTTATTCCAATAAACTTATACTTTGAAGTCAGCAAGCATTAGAAAGGTATTAATGCTATTGATTTTAACTAATTCATGAATTTTATTTTACTTATAAATTTTAAAAAAAAAATATTGAAATTTCTTAAAGAAAGTCGGATATTTAAGATGTTAAAATTCATGCAGGGTTCGTAATTAAGAACTATAACTTTAAATATGTTCATGATGCCAGATACAAATTTATTTACTATGGCTATATTGGTTAAATTAATTATCATTAAAGGTAAAGTTCAAAACGTCTCAAGAAATATTGAATCAGCCTACAGCAGAAAAAAAAAATTTGCTACTTATAGGTTAAATAATTGTTAAAAGCTAGTATTCCTAAAAATCCTTATAGAAAAAGCGCTGGACCAGAATACTGAAGAATCAGATAGAATTAATTAACAAAGAATTATTACTATTATTGAAGTATTTTACTATTTCTTATTTTTTAATTGACAGGAGTAAACATTCCATTATTTTTAATCTATTTCATTCAGTGTTATAAATATCTGAAAATGGAATGATGCTCAAAAAATACTTGATTACTCTGATTGTAAGAGATAATCAGGAAATCAATTTTTTCTTTTAGGTCATGTAGGAATATGTCCACGATATTAAGTGAAACAATATTTTGTTTGTTTATGGAAATCATATATTGATAATGCTCAAAAAAATATTTTAAATTATCTAGAACATTTGTGATTTTTTTCTGTTATGTATTAAACATGTTTTTTTTCTCTCTCCTTCCACTCCTTTTAGACTATACAGGATTTTTCTCTGGCCTGTGGTGAGGGCAAGGAATTAATGGCAGAGTTAAAATCTCCTCCTCTCCTCCCTGGCACCGGGATTTGACCTCATAAACTTTGGTTTATCCCAGGTTGCTCCGGGCAATGCATGTTTTGCACAAGCGTTAGCCCACTCTGTAATAAACCCCAGTCTGTAATAAACGTATCACTTATTTTGTTATTTTTAGGTCAAGAATCTACTGTTGCATTAAATGATCAATAACCTCAGCTATAAAGTAAAATATATTTTATCGATTGTGTTTAATCTAATTTAAAGTTTATGTTATTATTGTGCAACTAATATTATAATTTAAAAATATATGTCATTGGTTGATTTTTCAACTAATTTTCATATTATATACTACATTACTTTCTATATTATCTTATTCTTATATTAAGTTATTTAAAAAAAATATATATATCTGGTGCTACTTGTTCGCCTTTCTAAAGTAATAAGTTATAATTCGTTAATTAAATAATTTGTACAATTTGATTGAATGAAAATTTAAAGTTTCAGAAATGGTTTCTCAAACATTTAAAATATTTGTTTTTCACTTTTGTGGACATTTTCTTTGAATTATAGTTTTTAATAATTGTAAATTTTATTTTTGTTTGTATATCTTAACACCCCATTTCTGACAATATCTAACTTTTACATTTATTTCTTTAGTGTTTTTCTGTTGTTTTTTTTTTTTTTTTCTTTCTTTATATTGAACCATTTAAGTTGGCCTATGTAGATTTTTTATCTTAATATGGAATGATTATTTTTACTGTTAAGGTATTATTAAAATTCATTAAACACCTAGCCAACAAAACATAATACACAATTTTTAGCTTAAATTATTCAGTACAAGTCATGTATTTATGCTGAGTGCTCTAACATTATTTTTATTTCAATTTTGGATGGAGTACATTTCATTTTATAAAATAGTGATTAAATATTTTTATTTACCAATTATGTGACTCCTTCTAAACTTAAATAATATTTATCTTGATTATTTCTAAAATACAAAATGTAAAAAACCAAGGCTTGATTCATATCTTAAATATTACAGTAAATTTTGACATAAAAAAATAAAATAAAATATAGATTTGGTTTAATCCTAATGTTTTTAGCCTGTAGTTTTAAAATTTCAATTTTTATAACTCTTGGTGAATATGAATGTAATGCACAAATAATTAAAAAGCTACTTGCATTTTACTTCATTGAAATAGAAAACTTTGTCAAAATTGTCACTTTTTATCCGTGTACTCGTACATTATTTTCTGTGAAATTATATTTTCATGTAACAAAATTTAACATTGAATATTTTATTTACATTGCAAACTTTGGAAGGTTCATCTTTTTCACTCATATAAACTCGTACATATTAGACAACAGAAAAACATGATAATTTATGTATGCTATGTAACATTTTTATTCAAATTAGGGTCAATAAAACAAAAACAACGCTTTTATCTGGATTTTTAGATATGTATTGAAGTGAATTTCCACAGGTCGTAAACGTAGGTTAGGTTTTGGTACGAAGGGTAAATCATCTTTTACTGTCCATCGGAGTGAAGAAGTGGTTCCGGATGACATCAAGCATCTTGTGAAACAGGGATCTTCAGTCTCCAGTGATGGGGAGGGTTCGCAGGATGGAGACAGGTGGAGACTCTAAATCCTCTCCTTATCTTTCCTTGAAGCCTATTCCTACCCTGCACTCATTTCTTCCTTTTACTCACCAAATCCTTCTATTACACCATTTTGAAATCAATTGAAAACATTTAATCAAATACGTTAATTAATATAAAACTTATAACACCCCCTGGAGTGAACACCAATTTTCTTTTATAGATCATTCATACATACAATACATTTTATTAATATTTCAGAACCATCGCTTGGACCTTCATTCAAAAAAGGAATAGCTGTGTGAAACAACTTTAACACTTAATAAGCATCTTTACAAATTTTTAATGTTTCAGTTAAATATTACTGTTGCAGCTTATAACACTTTATTTTTACACTAACATACATACTTAACATAATTATGAAATCTACGCATGACAAATAATTTATTTGTATTAATCTTAACATTTCATGGAAAAAGTTTATAGTTTGATTTCTTTTTTTTTTTCTTTTTTTTTGGGATATTTCAGAGAGATGGTTGTTGTGAAAAGTTGCCATTATTCGGTTGGCTGTAAATATTTGTGGCACTTTTGTGTTAAATCGTACTTTAATTTTATTTTGATTGACTTATTAATCTGAAAAGGCCTGGGCCATTAATGGATGTGCTGTATGTCGCAACTGCTGTATAGTTGTTTCTACAGTGTTTGATGTTTTTTATTTATTTGTTTTTTAATTGTACAGATTATTTTTGAATTGAAAAGCAAAAAATAATTAAATTTGTCTATATTCAGAAATATAGGAGTAAATAGATCTTGAATGTATTCATAGTTGCCATGCAAAAGTTTGCTAAAAATATCTAGTTTTGACTATGAATACAATGCTTGTAGCATGCTTATTATTTTTTTAATTAGAAAATTTTAAATAATAAAATTAGAGCTTTTAAGAGGTAGAATATGTAAAATATTTTTATAGGATTACTAAATTATTATTCTCTTTATATATTATATATATATATATATGATTAAATTATTATTAGAAAATTTATTGAAAAAAATATTTAGTGTTAAGAATTTATGATGATAGGTTAACGACTATTACTTTATATCTAAAATTTGAAATATTATAATATAACGATGAAAATACAAGTTTATTAATCTATTTTTCAATTTATTATATTATTTAAATGTATGTATATTACAACCACACACAAAACACACATACATACATACAAAAATGGATGCATTTGTGTGTATGTATGTAAATTTATATGTATGTGTACATATGTTTGTGTCATGTTGCTGTGTGGTAAGCATAATCACTTTTATGAACTCACAAATCAAATATTACACAGTTTACTGCTTTACTGTTACACAATCAGTTTATCCAAAATTTCACGTTTCCTATGTATTTGCTATTAAAATAGTTAAGTAATTAGAGCTGTAGAAAACTTGCTGGACATTTTGGATAAGCTATAGTTTTTAGATAACACCTGCACAATTCATCACCAAAAGATTACCAGTGAGTATTTAGTCAAGGTATATTTGAATAATAGCTTTTTCTCAAACTTAATTTTTTGTTTAGGAAATATATCAATGACAGTTTAAAGTTTACTCACTAGTAATACATTGAAATTTATCTTTATTGTATCCATATTTTGGCTAAATATTAAGCATGAAAAGCTTTTTATGTTAAGTGCAGGATCAATTTAGGTGAATATTTAACAGAATAAGCTTGCTATTTACTAGAAATCGTGCATTTAAAATATATCCCATTAGTTGCCTAAATTTGATTTTTTATTAAAAGTAATATCATTGTTCAATTCCTATTGCAAACAATATGATTATGCATTTAATAATTAAAAAGCATTTAAATAAAAAAATAAATATTAAAATGTTGTCGCAATGGTATTGGTTGTATATGGTGGGGGGCTAGAGTAGAGTAGTCAGTAGTATCTGTTGGTGCAGAGGGCCAGGGAAGGCGTGGTCCCAGCGGCGTTATCGGGTTCCAACGTTCACAAGAGGTCCCAAGCCCACGCCATGGGAGCATTCACAGCATATCTAGCTCTGAAGCATCATCGTAAGTATAAAATTTATTAGCATTTACAGGGATTGACCTACTGTTTGTTTTTAAAAAAAAAAAGAAGAATGTTTTTTTTTTTTAATAATTAAAACTTAAAAGTTAAATAAGGTGCTATAGATTTGGTTTTAGGTCTGTCCCAAAATCATATGATCACAATAGCATGACCACTATGCACTTGTTTGTTTCTTGCATCTGCTATTAGTTAGTTCAAATCAATTATTGCATGTTTAAAAATCTATTATTTTTTTCTTAATTTTTACCATTAGCATGCCCACTATAAAAGCAGCAAAAATCATATTTGTTAAATGTTGGATATAAGTGTGCTGGCTTAATAAAAATGTTATAAACTGTACTTGCATAGTTGTATAATAAAATGTATAGCATTCTGTAATAAAACAAATTAGTATGATACATCTTTTTTATTATCAGTATTGTTTTTTTATCAGGACACAGTTAATATATCTCTAATCAAAATAAAGGAGGAATATAACTTAGTTATATTTTGGCTTTCCTTACTTTAATTGATTTAATTATGTAATAGTAACTGTCACTTCGAACAATATAATTGTATTGCCTAGATCATTGGATTTATTTTCAACAAGTAAGAAAAATACATGTAGATTTAGTTTAGATCAGGGTTTATGTTCAGTCAACTATTTTATGTATAAGTGACAATAATGAGTGTTTTCTTTTATTTATAAGTTTTTTTTAAGTAACTTTTTCTATTTTGCAATTAGAAAATTTTTATTAGGATGCCCAATCCTGAAATTTTAATTTTTTAAAAATTTATTTCAAAGCTTCAAATTTGCTCACAAAGAAACCTACAATGTCATAGACATTAATGTAGTTTGGTTTCGAGTAGTAGGCTAAGTGAATCCAAACCTTGAATAAGAACTTTTTCGCCCTTAATCCCTAAAACGATGCTATTAAAGTTAGAAAACTGTATATTTTCTGATATTTCATTAATCCTATCTTTTTTTTTTGTCTTACTAACCTATTTTTAAAAGTATATTTTCAACTTGTAGGCCTTCCCTAATTAAGAGGGTATCGTATACCTTCCCGCGGGGACCACCCATTGGAAAATTGTTTTATTCTCATTTGCAGTGCCGGCCTTAGATTTTTGGTTCCTCCGGACAATAATGTCATCTCTCACCAGAAAAAAAATTAATTTATTTCTTAATTTTTTTATTAAGTAATATTTGAATTTTATTTCATTCAATATGTCTCTGATTTAGTTTCTTCATTAATAAGCTAAAATTAATTATTTTCATACAATTTGTAATTTTTTTTTTAATTGCTAGCAATTGGTCCTGGGACAATTGCTCGGGTTGCTTGGTCTTAAGGCCGGTACTACTCATTTGATAGAGCAACCTTTGGATAAAGTAATCATGACAATTATAAAGAATATAAGAGTAAGATAATATAACCTTTTGTTTTAGGACATATTACAACATTGTTAATACTCTTATTATATATACATACATTTATATTTTAAGTAGTAGTGGTATCCTCCTGAAATATTTAAACAATATTAAAATAATTTTAGGTATAAGTAAACTGAAAGAACAATTAATTATTTTCTTTAAGTTAAATAAATCTATTATTTTGATTTTGATATTGTAAAAAGTTGAAGTTTTAGGATAATGTTGTTAAGGAGTTTTAATGTTATCATTTAGGGAATTCAATTGAGATCTGTCCCTCAGATAAAAATGATCAAATGTGCAATTACTCAATTTTAGAATTTATTTAAATTAGATGTATAAGAAAAATAGTTTAGTGGTTGGATATATTGGAACTGCAGCAAAACTTTATGCTAGTTCGATGCATTTCTGCCAGAGTTCAGTTTTAATTTTGGGAAATGAATAGTATAAATACCTCACTAGGTTTGTAATCAATAAAATAATTTGCCCTTCTTCTTTATATCTTCCCTGTAAAGATTTTTTTAGGTAAGGATGTAAACAGAATGTGTTCATAGATTAATATATATAATAATATTTTTTGGATTATTAAAATTTATTCAAGTTTCAATGACGCATATTTTATAGAGTATCCTTGCATTTTTCAATAATGTTTAACTTTTTAAATAAAATAAACATTATTAAACTATTGCAAGCACTTGAGGAATTAATAAGGTTTCTTTGAAATGATTTTGTTTTTTAGATTCTAGGAAAAATAGGAAAAGCTAGGATATTCGATCTTTTATAACATATTATGATTATGTTAAGGAGGTTGATGATGTATACTTATGTTAATGTTTGTGCCACATTACATTATTAAACTCTGATTGGAAAGCAATGTTTCAAAATTCAGCTGTGCAAGTATTTGTTTGGAATATGTAGAACAATTAAAATCTGAATATGCTGTTTTGTTTTATAGTGCTTTTGAAAAAGGGCATGCAAATATTCATTAATTAGTTTAGCAATGCTTTCGCTATAGATTTATTAGCCTTTATGATTTTTACACTTTTTGTTTCTGTTTTTTTGGGAAATCTACCTTTAACACTATCCCAATATATAATAAGAAATTTTATAGGTTTCAGTTACATATAACATTTTATTTTATTTGTAAAAATGTCTTCTTTCATTTGACATCTCTATACTCTTAGCATTACTTCTATAAAAAATCTACATATCTCAAATATAGTTTATATATATATAATAATATTTATCTAATTCATAGAATTTTTGAAAAGCATTTTGATAATCTACACTTTTATTTGAATTTTTTTAATGCACAAAATTAAAATTAAAACATTAAAATACAAATTGGTATTCACTCTCATACTGTTTCTCTCTTCTTCCTTCATGTACAAAGTTTTAAATAATCTCACTAATGCATTAAATGAGAATGACTGCTATATCACATAATTTCAGTTCTCATTATCATTATCCCTTTCACTTCCTTCATAAAACTTGCTATTTTTTCTCATGCATTATAGTATTAGTTAGTTTCCCTCATTGTTTACTTTTTATTTTCAATATTTTTTAATTTTATTAACACATCAATTAAGATATTTCCTCATTCATTTTAATTTACGATTGGAGTAGCTTATTTTATTCAATAATTATTTACTCATTTAAATTAAATGAATAGAGGAAGGTGCCCTTTTATTTTATTTATTTATTTGTTTTATTTACTTGAAGCCCATCGATTTATCTGTAAAATAAATCCATTATTTCTTAATATAAAGATACTGAATAAACAATATCCTTAAAATTTGTTTATTAAAATAGTACTAATTCTTTTTTTTTCAGTTTTTTAAACTGAAAAAAAAAAAACTAAACCACTAACTAAACCAGAGTATTTTAAAATCTTAAATGAATGTATTTTACATTTACAAAGTTAATTTGTTTATTAATTTTAGATATTGGCATATAGTTTACTTTTGAAATTGTAAGGATGAAAAATGGTCAGGATGTGCAGTTAAAAATTATGTTTATTGAATAATAAAAACAATAAACGTAACTGTTTTACTGCACATACTGACCATTTTTCATCCTTTATTAATGTCCATGTAATTTTTTTTTCTTTCCTACTTCTTAATTCTATTTTAATTTTCATTATAATTAAAAAATATATTTTACTCTATTTATAAAATGTCCAGCTTCTGATTTTAAATCAAATAATGTTTATATCATCAGTTGGACTTTTGAGAATGCATTTCTTGACCCTTTGTTAAAGACACAATTTTGGTTGAAACGGTAAATAAAAAATTCACGACAATTGTGTATCCTTGATTGAAATTCACAATTAACTAAATCATGTAAAATAATACGTAATATTATGTAATTCAGGTATTTCTTGTTGTTTAAATTCATTAATAAATACAAGTTTTTGAGCATATTTGAAAAAAGTAAATAAATTTAAACTTTAGCTATTCTATCCACTAGGCATCTTCCTTGTTCATCTAAAATATATTTTAACTTTCTGCATTTTTAATTTATATTTTTTGAGGCAGTATCTTATTACAACATTGATTTTTTTTCTTTTATTCATGTAATATTTAGAAACATCAATCTAAAATTGACTACTGTGTTGATGATGAAAACATACCATAAATTCTAGGTTAATCAGTTTCAAATCATGTGATATTAACATGAAAAATTACATATAAGTGGTTCCTGTCTGAAATAAATGTAGAAAATTAGATATAATTACGTAATAACATCTTTTGACATGGTTGTTAATTCCTGATTACTGAAAGATTCCGGATTTTTAGATTACTAAATAAAGTATACATATGTCAATCGCTATGTCTTCATTTCTTATATATATATATATATATATATATATATATATATATATATATATTTTTTTTTTTTTTTTCTACTCATGATCACTTATATGTAATGATATTTTTATTGTGCAATGTTTGTTACTGTTAAATTATTACTAATACTT
The DNA here is from genome assembly GCA_928085145.1 of Nezara viridula. Taxonomy (NCBI): domain Eukaryota; kingdom Metazoa; phylum Arthropoda; class Insecta; order Hemiptera; family Pentatomidae; genus Nezara; species Nezara viridula. The sequence goes on along the minus strand of OV725081.1, from coordinate 25,198,484 downwards.
AATTTAATTGAGGGTTAATCTAATAACTGAACACTTTCCGTTTTAATTTTTAATGGAATTTGCAGTAATCATATATATTTGTGAATTTTATAACTTATTTTTAATAATAATAATGAAAATGAAAGATATAATAAGGATGGTTTATATTTTCATTCATATTAGGTAATCAATTTCTCCGTAGTGGTAATTCATTAACAACTTTTTATATTGAACAGCAGAGTCTCCCTCTCTCTATATATATATTTTTTATTTTTTTTTTATTTTTTGTGGGTTTTGTCTATCAAACTCTCCTTCTTTCCATTTACCTAATTCTTTTTATTTTTCCCAAACTCTCTCTTCAATTTGTTCCATGATCATATTCGGCATGAGAAAACCTTTAAATTAACAAAAATATTGAACTATTTATTCATTCATGTTTATTCACAATAATTCCCCAAAATCAAAGGCTTCCTTTGTTAAAAAATTCTTGCTTTCATCTCAAAAACATATAAATTGAATTTAAGTTAATTAGAGATTATAAACTATTAGTAAACTAAACTGGTAGATATAGTGAGAACTTTTTATTACTGTTCAAGTTATATCTTATAATCATATTTTCATTTGAAAGTGCTATTTTGTTTTATAATGAATAATAAAACTAAATTAAAACGGGAAGTGTTAGACCATAAAGGCACAGTCAAACAGGAGGTGAACTGTCCATCTGTGAAGTCCACCATGGACCAGAGCAGTTGCGAGGAAATGCAGATGTCTTTCATACCATGGTTCAAGTTTCAAACTCACTATCAACAGTCTATTGTTAAATTCCTGCAATTTATTCTTTCTTAAATTCATGTTTTCTTTTCTTATTTTCGATCCAATTTGACTGGCAGTTTCTTGGCAAAGTAAAATTGCTCGTTCCATTCGCTCTGAGTAAAGAAAGAAAAATAGTTCCATGGATTTTATTGATTATGCTGAAATATATCACAATGCAGTATATCACAAATTAATCATTATTATAATTATAGTATGTAATAGAGACATTCTTCTGTTTTCTTCACTATATCTTTTTAATCAGAAAGAAAAAAAAAATGCATCATATTAAGACATATTCTCACTCAAGATCAATTAATATTTCTGTTACATTAGCCATTCCAGTCCATAGGACTTTGCAATAAATCATAAATAGTTTTCTCTGTGCTGAGGATCAGACTGATCCATTATCCTTTTGTTTGAGCAGGAAGTATCAATCTTACCTTATACAAAGCCCACTTCAGAAAGTAATTCCATGCAAATAGTTCTACTCCTGTTTGACCAAATTTTAAAACTTCTTATTTCTTTGCTTAGTGATATTTAAGCTTGATAAAATGATATAATGTCTAATTATATAATTCAAATTTCTTTGCTGATTCTAATTCAAATTTATCAAATTTATAGAGGTATAAAACAAGTTATGATTATTAGAAATTACTAAGAAGTCCATTTCCACATGTCGAAAGATAAATGTATTTGTTTATACAATGATATAAATTGACAATAGTAAAAAATAACAATATTAAAAATATATTTATTTATTGTTTTTAAAAATCTATAAATGAACATAGTTAGATAGATAGATAGAAAATATCTTTATTCTGGGACAAACAAAACCATACAAAAATAAAAGATTATATCTGGCCTAAGGTTTGAAACAAAAATAAAATAAAATAAAGCAAAGAAAATATTAAGTGAGCATGCTATGTACAAAAAAAACTATTAACAAAACATTTAAAACTATTCTTAACTATATACAATGATAAAACAGTATGAATATACACTTCTAAGAAAAAAATAAATTAAAATTCTTCTTATCAATAAGCTCTGAGTTTCCACTAAGAGAAAAGAAAACTAAATATGTCCACATAAAATGTCTAAATATATAAATGCTAAAGAATATGTAAATACATCTAAATAATATAAAAATTAATAAATATGTACAAATACATCATGAGAAGAGCATAATCAAATCTTAAAATAATCATACGTAAGAATTTAAATTGACCATAAATTAAATAATAGTAATAAAATAACAATAGATGCATTGAATGGCATCGATAGTAGGAAATTCTTGTAATATCCTTAACAATGTCCTTTGATGATAAATGACAAAATAAATGTATGATGTCAAAAAGTTAGCAGGTATCGGACTGTTTTTGGGAAAAGAATTGGAATAGGAGGGTTTTAAATATGAATATGGAGGAGAGAATGCCGAATATTGATAGGAAGAGAATTCCAGAAATTGACAAAGTGGGCAACAAAGGAGTTTTGGAATGGGGCAGATCTGTGAAAAGGGATGTATAGTTCAGAAGGCCTAGATCTTGTGCTAAGGAAATGGACTGAGGACTTCAACTGAAGAAGGTTGTAGGCATAAGAAGGACGATGATTGTTGATGATTTGACAGGAGGGGAAGAGCCACCTAAATTAATGTGAGATACGAGAATGTCTCTGAGTCCCAATCACAAATTTTAAAAAGCTATTCGTTAGTCTTTTCATTCTATTGCGTAATTCCACTGAGAGGCCATTTACACTACACAGCTGTACTGTGTCAAACTGGAGGAAGAGAGAGAACTAGGAGTGTACATTTATGTTGAGGTAGGATATGTCGGAAGCAATAGAATAGTTTAGGGGTAGAAATTGCCTGTGGGAAATGTGGTGATTCCAGGAGAGGGTTTGATCAATGAAAAAGCCTAAATGTTTAACAGAGGACTGGAAGTTGATGGGATGGTCATTTAGATATAGTATGAGAAAGTTAGTATGGATTCTAAGAAGAGGCTTGGAACTAATGACAAAGGCCTGAGTTTTTAAGTTAATAGCATTTAACCTGAATCCGTTAATAGATAGTAAAATAGGCACAGTAGTATGTCTATGTAATATTTATCTTGTAATAAAAACTTGTAATTTCAAAGCCGATAGATACAGAAAATGAAATAGGAACCCTGTTATAGCTTAATGGAATAATTTACAATAATTCATAGTAATATTTTTAACTTACTCATTTTCTTAATTATAAAATGAATTCTTTTTTTATGACTTTTTGGGTTCATGACCCCCTCATCAGCTTGCATATTATTTCTTATATGTTTGTGCATCTATTGTATAATGTTTGTTAATCAATTCATTTATGATTATACATAACCGCTACACTTTACCTATCTCTTTCTTTTTAAGACCCTGAAACATCCTTTAAAAGATTAAAATGGCAAATCAATTAAGATTAATAAAAATTAAGGAAATTTTATTTTTAAATCTTTTGTTTAAACTTTAGTAATCTCTATAATTATACTAATACTCTTCGGTTCGAATATTCTGCGCATTTTATTTTCAAAAACCTTAAGAAGTTAATTTGCTCATTTCTTGCCTTTGACCACCAACCAATAATTTTTTTTAAACCACCAGCAAATGTTCTGTTTGATTGCAATACCCTTCTCTGAACGCCGTGATAATGTTTCTTGTAGCTTGGGCTGCTGAGTGTCCAAGTTTGAACTCATAAAAAAATTACTCAAAAATCACTTGTTTCCATAGTCATATTTGATGATGTAACGTAGTAAACAACAAAAGTCCACTAATCCCATTTTGAATTTCTAAAATAATAAAAACGGATATTTCATATGAAATGGCCTAATAAAACACGTTTATTAACTGAATTAGTATGGCTAACATCTTATCCGTTCAAGTATAATGAAAGTGAATAACAAAAATATAATGAAAGACTGTGGAAATGCGGCCTTTAGGAGACATTTAATCCAAATAAAGTTGTCTTTTGCAAATCACCATTTTCTTTTAGATCTATATAAAATGACTTAACAAAATGATTCATTTTATCAAAACTTTATTGCTGAAAAACCTAAATTATCTGTTTCTTAGGTGTAATTACTATTAATTTTATTAAAATATTTAGTTTTAGCAGTTAAATTTACTGATTCATTGTCACCCATAGTTGGGCTCCATCATTAAAAGGTTCCGATGGTGGCCAGTTGAGTGACTTCATTGATGGATTGGGTCCTGGACAACTTGTAGGGAGGCAAGTCCTTGGAGCTCCTTCTTTAGGAGATATACAACTCTCCATGTTATATCAAAAGGGTTACCTTGAAGTAGAGGTGATCCGAGCTAGAGGACTCCAAGCAAAACCCAACAGTAAAACCTTACCAGGTTAATATTATTTATATTAATTAATGATAATTATTATAAGATCTAATATATTAGGTATTGAGTGCACTTAACTCTTGTAATAAGGATCCTTTTGAGGGTTTGCAAATCTCTTGAGCAAGCTTTATGAGCTTACATAAAAAATTTAATTAAAAAAAAAAAAAGATGCGAGCATAAGAAAAATATCATGTTCTCTATAAAGCTGTATAATTTCACTAATTAACCCATTCATTAACAAAAAAATTCATTGTGTCTGGTAATGCCCTTCAACATAAACTACTTTATTAATGTGTTATTTTTTTATATTGATAAATGTGATAAAATTCACAAATGTGTATTTAAAAGGTTTTAGTAAATAATATTTACTAGAGGGACACCTCCTGTCTGCCTAATGGCAGACCAACCCCCATTTTACAAATTATAAAAGTGTTCATTTAATTATACTACTCTTTGTTCTAATTGTATAACTGTAATTTACATGTATTCTGTAGTTCATATTGTATTATTTTTTATCAACATAAAATGAACGAAACTGCAATTCGGACAAATTTTTAATCTCTTACAAAATCTATATTATACATTGCACCTTATATCCAATTTATATTATTATTTAATTATAATTAATTCTTATTGCCAATTTGTAACCATAATATATAAATATATATAATCAACTTGTCCAGCTTCATTTAGGCCCAACACCATTTTGAGTCTTTTATTTATAATATTTTCATTGTAAATTATACTGTGCTTCTTTTTCTATTTCATGATAATTATAATTATATCGCAATATTATATAAATAATATTTTGTAAAATATAATAATTAATATATTGTATTCAAGGGGAAAATGTCTAGATCAAAAACTAACTCCTGTCACCTAGGTAAAATCAAACTACCACCTAATAATACCATACAAATTTTTAGCCTAAAATCTTTATTTTGTATTGGGAGAGTAAGAGGTGGCAAGAGCTCAACACATATGTTGTACACTAACGAAGACACCAGGGTGTAAATCTCTAGTTTGTATTAGGAGAATAGGAGGTTACAGGAGCTCAACACTTATGTAATTAAATGGATAGTTGTATAATTTGTAAAATAATCACCATAGGATAGTAGCACTCTGGAGTCTAGAGGACTGAGCTGAAAAGTTGAGATCCTGTAGTCTTCTATTCTCTTAATACTAAAATAAAATAAAATTTGACAGTCACTAAAAACTTCTCAGCAGTGAGATATTCCAAAAGTGTCATCAGCCACTGGTTATGAAATCCTTTAAAAGAGCACATTAGATACTTTAATAGTGAGGTAGGCTGAGCAAACTGGTATACTTACAGTCATCGGGGAAGTGTTAGAGAGAGTATAACAGTACCCCCTCAGCCATAGAAAGAAGATTGAATGAGCACACTGATGTATTGGATTTGCAAATAAGTCCTTTCGGTTTTTCAGAGTGAAATAAAACTCAATGTATTATAGACATAAAATTTATTTTAATCTACAATATATTGACCATTATTTAATATGACTTTCCCATTTTTCAAGTAACTGTATAATGCAATTTTCATAGGCTGTCTGGAGTTTATTGTTAAAAAAATGATCCAAGTGGTTTTTGATGTCCTCTTCCATTTAGAATTTCTTTCCATTCTTGGAGTTTTGCAGAGACTGGAATAAGTGGTAGTCACTAGGAGCTAGGTCTGGTGAATAGGGAGAGTGGAGCAAAAGTTCCAATCCAAGGCTCAATAATTTATTGCGAGTGACCAGTGAGGTGTGGGACCTAGCGTTGTCTTCGTGGAACACAACACCCTTCCGATTTGCCAGTTCTGGGCATTTATTTTCAATTGATTGATCCAATTTTTTTAATTGTGAGCAGTATAGAGTTGATCCAATTGTTTATTCTGATGGCATTAGCTCATAGGAAATAACACCCTTGAAATCCCACCATAGGGAAAGCATTCTCTTCTTTGGATGCAATCCGGATTTTGACATTCTTCTAGGAGCCTCACTACTAGGTCCCCAAGATTTTCTACGGACTACATTATCATAAAATATCTATTTTTCATCTCATGTTACCAACCTTTTCAAAAATGGGTCGTTCTGTTGCCTTTTCTATAGTGAATCAAAAAAATTGAAATGCATGTTTCCAAGTTGACTTCAGTTAGAGATTGAGGGACCCAAACAGTAAGCCTATAAAATAGCCGAGCTTGTGCAAATGGTTTTCTACGCTTGTGTGTGACACATTTAGAGCCATAGCAATCTCTTGCTCTGTTTTGGTGGGATTTTGATCAACAATGGCCTTAGCATTGCTCGTTTCAATTTCATGTGGGCGACCAGACCGTTGAGCATGATTGATGTCAAAATTTCCTAAATGAAATTTTGCAAATCAATTTTGACAGGTGCGTTCAGTTAAGGCATCATTCCCATAAATACTGCAAATTTTTCTATGAGCGTCTGCAGCACGCTTACCTTTTTAAAAATAATTCAACAGAATATGCCGATAATGAATGATATTTTCTTCCATATTCACAGTGCAATAGCAAATACAATACTAAGCTTGTTTAAACAAGAGTTAATAGATATATTTGTGGACATATTACAAACATGATAAACAATCTATCTTAGGAATTAATTCATCAGATAAGAAGTGTATCATAGTGGCATAAAAATGAACAGAAAAATTGAAAGAACTTATTTGCCAACCCAATACTCTTGATAAGAAATGGGTTTAGAACCTAATCTCATTATTAATTATATAATGGAGTTTACAATAAACATTTATTTTCTTTTAAGCTGCTTTCTAAAACTTTGTTATTATTATTATTATTGGATCTATTTTAAATGCTGTTTAACCAAATAGTAGCAAAATTATTAACTATGTGAAAAAATCATTATTTAAAATTTTTTTGTTTGCCTTTTGTATATTACCTTAAGATTTGTGAATTAATTAGAACTTTTCATATCTTTTAGCACCCTATGTCAAAGTTTATTTGGTCAATGGCAAGAAATGTCTTGCCAAAGCAAAAACAACTACAGCTAGAAGAACCTTAGATCCTCTCTACCAGCAACAACTTACATTTAGGGGCCCATTTCATAATTGCATTCTTCAGGTAAAGTTGAATAATCTGATTTTTTATTTTTTATTATTAGTTATAAGTATATTATTATTTTTTAAAATATAAAATATTTAATTGTATTTAACATGCAGGATACTGATTTTCTAATTAAAAAGGTAAGATCACAGTCAATGGGCCATCAATTTCAAACAAGTTTATTTTTTGATATATTTATTTATATCATGAGTTTGTGATTTTGGGAGAAAAAAATCATAGGCCCAACCATTGCAAAATTTTTTTAGCAAAAGCATTTTATTTTTTAATTGATATAAAAATTCATATACAAGGATTTATCAGGTTCCAAAAATGAATATCAATTTTATTTCTCCCTTAAAAAAATATTTACCATTTACCCATTGTTATGTCAGTTGGTCCAATTTGTTTCGATATTATACTCATACTTTAAATATCTGTCAAATATTGCCTTTTCTACAAACATTATCATAAGTGTGTATGAAAAATACTATTTGCAAAATCCAGTGGATACAAAATTAAAAAAATATAGGTACATCACATTTTAAGGTAGGGGAATATAAAACTTTAGGCCATAGAGATTCAGTAAAATTCCTATATCTGGTCTTCTGATGAAAGAAATAATTATCTTAATGCATCATCTGGATGTACTAACTTTACATGTCACAGTATATCTTAAAAATCAATATGTGGATAGGAAGCTCTGAAAGATTAGGATTGGATAAAAAGCTTTAACAAAAATTACCGATTGATATCTTATGTAATATGAACTTTTCATTTTGCCATTTGTTTTTAAGTTTATGTTTTATTTGTGTACTCTTGAAGAGCTTGTTATCAAAAGTAAACATCTCTGCTTCTTACCAAAAGTTGATGAGGTCTGTTAGTTTTCCGAAGATGTTCATAATATTAACTCCACTTTGATAGATAATTGTTTTTCTTTATGGAATAGTGAATAGAAACATAGTTTTTTTCACTTAATTTTAACTAATCTAAGTGAGGAATAAATGTTAGGTACATTTTGATGAATAAACAATAGCAGAAACATGATTAATGAAAGAAATACAATTTTCATCAGTTAATTTCATTTTCTTAAAAATTTTCCTTTAATTTTCACTATGATGGACATTTATCTATAGCAGAAAAAAATTATACCAACTAGGTGACCATTATTTTATTTTACCCTCTACTTCGACATTCCTAACATAGACCTGCCCAGACTGGATTCGATCTGGTGTTCCTAAACTCAAGAATGCTAAAGTGGGCAACACTATATATAATTATATTTAATATTAATTAAATTACTATTTTATTATTTGTACTAAGAAACATTGTTATTATAAAGATATATCTTATTACATTTGTAGCAGGGCATATATTTATTTATTTTTTGCAGGTGACTGTGTGGGGTGATTATGGACGGATGGAGGGTAAAAAAGTTTTTATGGGTGTTGCCCAAATAATGTTAGATGACTTGAATTTGACGAATCTCGCTATTGGGTGGTACAAACTGTTTGGGACTTCTTCATTGGTCAGTGGCCCACCCTTCCTCGCCCTTTCAAGACGCACTTCCTTAGCTAGCCTTGATTCCCTTAAACTTTCTTCATAGTGATAACTTCTTTAGTGATGCTACTAATCCATTTAACTCTTCCTCTCTGAGGTTCAATTAATATGAATAAATAGAATTGTTCTGCCAAGAGCCAAGTCCAGTTATTTGTAATAATTTAAGTAATATGTGATATTCTTTTAAATTATGATTGAATTTTTATTAAAGCTTTTCTGTGATTTATAAATCGAATTCAGAAATTAGTAACTTATCTTTTATCATTAAATTGTAAAAGATGTGTGTGTATATATGTATATATATAAACACAGACATTAATACAATTAGCTAGTTGTAACTTCAAACTCTTTGAAACATACTTTTTTTTATAAAATAAAAAATAGTAATTACATTTTCTAAGCTTTTTTAAAAATCAATTTTGTATTACTTATTATTTTAACTTGTTTCTTCTTTTGGAATTGACTATTAATTTCCCTTAACTGCTATACAATTTTATTATTATTAATCAGAAAAAATGATTTATGTTGCTTTTTCCATAAGTTAACAAAAACCTTTTCTTAATGTGACCAAACCTTCAACATATCCTAACACAGGAAGTGGTAGTTAGAAAGCCCAAGTCCACAAATAGGCTTCATACTCAATTAGTAGGTAACTTTAGTACAATATTTAGCAGCACAATTAATTTATTTTGCAACTTATTGTTTAATGCTTTATTTGCTTGGCAGATATTAAATTTCTCATGCTTGATCTGCTGTTATGTTTATGTTTAAATTATCTTTTTTCTTGTAGCAATAGTGAGTCGTAAGTTCTTAAATAGATTCACTATATTTTGGTTAAAAATTAAGCATTTAAAGACAAAACGCAGATGATCTGCTTGCAATAATTAATCATAATATGCATGATTTGCTCTGGCAATCATATTATAATTATTTTGAAGAAGACAAATATTTTTCAACAAAGAAATTTAATTCTTTATTATTATGTACTTTTTTTAAAAATAATATAATCAATTCATTTCTTTTCTTTCTTTTTTTCTTGTTAGATTTCAAATGTACTTTAATTTTTCATTAATGTTTCAATATCAATTTGTAATTTGTTCTTTTGATCAAAAATTTGTTAATTGGGTATTTTAAATTCATTGAGGTACAGCAAATATGCTTTGAAAGGAAATGATATCTGATTCTTATAGTGTACCCTTTGTTGAAAATTTTTTGGAAGCCTCATTGGTCATAGTCCTTGGCTAACGTTTTATTCTCAGAATATAAAATAAACTGATATAAAATCTGGATGCACAGAATAGTTATCTTTGATACTTTCTGATCTCAATTAATGAATATAAAACTTCCAGATGGACTGAAAAGAGTAAACCAGAATATAATAATTTGAAAAGATAGATTATCAGTTCTTAATGAAGGAATACTACTGAATTTGTTCACCATTGTTATAAATATTGTTGTAATTAAAGCTACTTTCAGATAGTGGTTTAGTTTGTTTTTGATAACTAATACTAAAAGTATCAGCTGGAACATTTTTTTTTTAAATATGAAAATTCGTATTATTTAACATTCCATTTGATCCAATGTATTTTTCTATATTTATATTCTGTAAATGATGGTTTCTAGCCATTCATAGATTATGGGAAGTTTCTTGCCAATAACTTGTTCACTAGTGCAGTGACGTTTAAATAATTGACTATTTCTAAAGTGTAAATAAATTTTAAAACATTGAATTACAGAAGGTCCAAATTTGGGCTTCGGGAACCTTGTACTTGTCCTTGTTAAGAGTTTTATCTATGCCGATGGCATAGTCCTGATTTCTGTTTCCATTCATTTATAGCAGATCACATGGAATCAATGTGATGATTGATGAAATGGAGCATGGAGCTTGAGGAGAGAGTTTGATGAACATCATGCTTGCTGACAGAAATGAAGATCATCTTCTAATCACTTGCTATGACCACATCCCAGAGGATATAGTTAGCTTTGTATATTGAGGATCTATAAACCCAAACAATGAAAGGACCAACCTCAATTAACTGAGTATTTTGTAAAAAGCAAAAAAGCAGTGGTTTTCATAGTCTTATGTATCAGGTTGCCGGGCAACGGCGGTGCAGTGCACACGCGTTAGCCCATTCGGCCACCCCGCCCACAAAAAGCAGTGGTGTAAAAGAGATCAGCAAGGAAACTAATTTGTGACTTTTCAAATCAATTTTTCTTATAATGCAGCTATAGGGATCAGCGAGCTCCCCCTTACAGCTTGATAAGCCTATATGCAAAGTGATATAAGCTAATATGAGGTTCCTGAGAATAACTGTTGAAAAAATAAGCTGTGAAATGAAAGCTGTAATAAAATTATGAGAGAGAACCTGGGCATACAGCCAATAGGAAATGTCCTGGAAGAAAGACAGCTAGTGATTGGACAAGTGTGAAATGATTTCTTACGACTCATTCTTGTCGACTGGCAAGCCCCAAAACACGTACTAATGGTATATGGAGGTACTTGGAGGAGCCAGAGAAAGCAGCATCTCAGAAATAAGAATATTGGCTGGAGTTCATAACCAATGGAAATAATCTGAGACTGCTCTATATCTGACAGCAGCTGGTTGAAGAGAAATGAAGAAAGAGTTACATATTCATTTCTAAATCAGAATTTATTAAGCTTAAGGAGAAAACTAAGTAATTATTCAGTAAAACCAGAAGTAGATGCTTAAGAAAACAAAAGAAAGGTTGTAAGGAAATTATGATTACATCATTTTTCTCTCAAATACAAAAATATTCATGAAACTTCCTCATTGTTCCATTTACCATTTTTTATCTCAGAATCAAATATTTGATGACAAGTTATAGTAAGCATAAATTATGAACATAATAAGTTAAATATGCTAGTTAGTTAATTATGCTAATAAGTTAACTAAAACAATAAAATGTCATTAATTATAATTTCTTTATTACTAAAATATTCGAAAATCACCAATTATGCATGTGAAGAAATAAAATTGGTATTATTTCATAAAGCATATTTTGCAAAATTTAAAAATAATTTAGCATGTGGCCACTTAAACTAAGTTGTAAATATTAATAGTTTTTGACAGTACACTTTACAATCATATTTATAATTATTGCAATTTTTTATTTCAGTGAGGAAAACAGAAACATTTGAAGTATTTTAATGTTGGAAGTTGAAAATATTTGATGATGTTATTCATCCAAAACTGTTTACAATGGAACAACCTCTCCAATGATTGTGTACTCATTTTTACAACATATGTATAATTGAATATTGCTGTTTTACCTATCATTTTAGTGATAATTTTTATAAAAATGTTTTCTATGAAATATAATTTTTAGGAAATTTTTATGTAATTATGTATAATTTTAACAAAATCAACTTTTTTGTGGATTATTATTATTTGTTCTATTCTTGTTTATTGTTTTTGTGACAATAAAAAGAAGAATAAAAAATGTAGTGCTGATCCAAGTTTCTAGTATATGCGTATATATGTATAATTGAATAATGATTATATGTATATAATAATTATCATTTATAACTGCAATGTGGAGGATTGTTCCCACAATATCAATATAAATTTAAAAGGCGTTGTAAAATTATTTATGGATTAAAAGTTGGTCACCTTATAGAAACATAATGTGTATATAACAAAAAAAAACTAATGTGATATGTAATGTTATAATCTTATTGTTGCATATATATATTTTATATTAGTATTTATTGATTTAAAACTGGGAAGGATTAAACCTATGTTACTGTGAATGGATGTGTGCTGTTTTTTAATATATAAAGTATAAATAGGACTGAATGTAGGAACTATATTATTTAGTTTTTCTATCCTTTTAAGTATAAAACCTGTACAAAATATATTATTAACAAACTATTTATCATATTTTAAAAAGAACTATTATTTATTAATAAATATCTGATTTTATAAGCAAGATGATGGTTTATAGTTTATAAAGATTACTGTTCAGTAAATTTCATAGGTTTGCTTGTATATGGAAGTTTATACAATATCCTTCTTGTGGACTATATTATCCTAAGTGGTCATTATATTCAGTTGAAAATGCTGGTTTACTAATTGGTATACAATTTAATTGTGTATATAAATTTATAATCTGCCTCCAATCTACCATAAGTTTAGGTGAATGTATATATCGGAACACTTTAAATGAAGTTTTATTTTATTTCACTTTATACTCGATACATCCTGTGACCAACTTATATTTAAATCGAATCTAAAGACATTTCCATTTGCTATTAGTTAAAACTGTGATTTTTGGCTAAGTGAAAAAATAAAAAACTTTTCAATTTTAAACATTGCAAAAGGAAATGTGTTTATAGATTTTATAGACACATATATTTTACAGTCTGTGTATTCTGGCACAACAATATTTTTTCAATATTCATCCTTTGTTACTGGTTTCAATAGAGTAAGTGTATTCATTATCCGTAATTTACTATTATTTCATCACACATTGTATCGTTTGTATAATGAGAATTGCACATGACCAATTAAAGAAAATCAGGAAGCCTTATATCAGATTCATTATTAAAACAAGATAAACAAACAATGCTTTAAAACCCAAGTTTATGTGTATACATATAACCACTTATATGTATATATTTATATATTTATATATATATATATATATATATATATATATATATATATATATATATATATATATATATATATATATATATATTATATGAATTTCTAGGTTAAGGAATGTAGATTTTTTAAACTTTTATATTTACCATCAGGCTTTTTTCATGTAATTTGTGTATGTAATTATGTATATGTATTGGTGGGTGTGTATTTATAAATGTATATGTAAATGCATACATAATTTGTGTAAATTGTGTATGCATTGATACTATACATATGTACATAATACAGTAGTTAATATACATATTGAATTGATATACACCAACAGATACATATACCTGTACATATACTATGTATTTCATGCATTAGGTGCTTATATTAAAAATTAAAAAGAAAATAAATAAAAAAAAAGAATCAATTTTAGTCATACGTATTATTAATGAGATACAATGTATGTATTATTTACGATGAAGACAATATACAAAGTTTGGCTATAAAATTTGTTGAATAGTATAAAAAGAACTGCACGATCATTGATTTCATTTATAAAGAATAGTTTGGAATATAGGATAAAATCTTACCTGTACCTCATAATTTGAATCCTGGACCTAATACAAAATAATTTGATATCAGCCGAAATTATGATGGTTTGCTTTTACACATGTACACACACCCACACTCACAGATATTCATAAAGTGAAATTACAGTTGGTCTGAATACATGTGTTTGCATATTCATACATAAATGTATATGCATATACATATTATAAGTTATTTTTTAAAAACAATTGTTTACTATAATATTATAATACTGAATAAAGCCTGCATATGCACTAAATTTATCCTGTAATGGCTGAAACTTAAGTTTTCATTTTTGAATCGGTAAATTTATTTATTATATATATATATATATATATATATATATATAATTTTTTTTATAACAAAAGTATATTAAATTCAAAGAATATTTTTATGTATATGTTGTTATTCCATAATATACCATTTGTTTTCAAAAATTATTTTGTTCAATTATATTTAAAGTAATAGATTTTAAGTATGTGCCTTTGAAGTTGCGAGGGTTTTCTCTTCCTAAATTATTTTTATTTCATTTCATTTTTTTAATTATGTTTGTTTACTTTCGTTCCTCTACGATTCCAATTGGAAATTACATTTTATTTCTATATCTGTAACAATATGTTCTTGTTATTGAGATTAAAATTGATTAAAACTTACATATCTTTGCAGTGTGATTTATAGAATGAAAGATTGATTCACTAATGATTTAAATATAGATAAATAAACTAAATTTTGTTTAAAGTTGATTTATTGTTGGTGATCAATAAAATGTGTAACGTTTAATAAAGATCGTGAGGCAGAAGGTATATAAATATTATTTATAAGAGGATTGTTAATAATGAAGACTAAAATAAAATTAATTAAAATCTAACTTTTGCCTCTCGACATTAATGCCTTGAAGTTAACAGGGCCAAATAATGAGTTGTTTTTCAATAGCTATAACTTAGGGATAAATTTGTGTATGTTTAATTGGTCTGTGAATAAATCACTCTTTTAACTTAAAACAAAGTTATGAACAATTCTAACTTCAAAAATAAATTTTATTTCATTTGCGTTTCAATGCTTCATTCAACTGATTGAAAATATAATTAAATGTTAATTTACACAATTTTTTTCATTAATTTTAAAATTATGTATGTACATTAATATAGAATGATGTTTGTTGAGATGTACCAATTTTGAAATTGTGATATTAATTAAAACTTAATTTTTTAACTAAACAAAAAAGTAGTTTTATTAGTGCAGTGAGATTTTTTAAAAATTTATTTTCAACTTTATATGTGCTCAAATGTTAACTAAACAAAATATTTAAAAGCTTAAATGACAGAAATTTGTTACAATAAGACATTTCTCCTTTATATTACAAACCATAAGTGAAGATATCAATGGTAATTAAGAGCTTTAATATGCAAAGGATTTTAACATAAAGTATACTGTAAATAAAAATCTTTTCCTTATAGTACATTTACTTTTATTTTTAATAATGCTGTCTATCCCTATATTTTCCGTAAAATTGGGAAATATTAGCTTTGCTACCTAATTTATTAATATAAAGCTCAATATCTAATTTTTATACAGCAGGTGGGTAACTGGGCTAAGCTTAATATCATTTGTGAATGGTAAAAAAAAGTAATATTTATATCTTCTCTCTATAAAACTCGGATGAAATCCATGTAATTGTAGAATGTTGGTGAGAGTATTTCCTTGTGATTTATTCCTATCCCTCACGGTTATCTCTTATTTTCCTAGTTTCCTATTTCCTATAAAAATATTTATAGATCTACCTTTCCAATTCCTAAATATGATTCATTCACAACTACTCCTTTATTTTTCATAAGATCTTTTGTCATCTCTTATTCCATTTAGGTGACAGTAGTATAGCTTTTGACAACCCTGTCACTATACATTCTTAACATGAGACTCAACCATCTTAGATGTTACATTTTGTCAAGTTAGAGATATACAAACTAACATAAACAAAATAAATTTGCAGATTATTTTGCGAACACCTTTTATTTGGCAAAAAAAAAAAATGCTTAAATTATTCATCATAATAAATATCAAATTTCTCAGCTACAGCTCTACTATACAGTAACAGTTTAGAATGTTATTTATGGCTTAAGGTTTGTTAAATGATTAATTTTATCAATTGTCTTCTTAAGAGGTGGATATTATGGCTTTATTAGGTAAGGTATGCTTCCATCTCATCATTCAAAAACTTCTGGATTCTTGATTTAGTATGGGTAGTGTGAACAGCATTTTCGTACACATCCCAACCCAATATTTAGGACCAACGGAACAGACAGTGCGTTACTACCAACATGGAGGATATCCTAAGGAAATATTTCTCCACCGTCCATTGTCAACTCTGCCTACTCTGGTGCTACTTTACTCAAGGACCTCTCAATTCCTCACCAAGTATGGAGGCTTTTGTGCCAAGTTGCACGGACTTGGAATGGATATTTATCCCCTATGTTATGGCTTTTTGGAAAATGTCAAGGAGGTAAGGTATTGAAGGTCAAGCTAATGAAGAATACCATTCCCCATAGTCTTGATGAAGGTGATTTCTACTGCTTTTTACTTCAGAGAACTACACTTTCTTTGCATACAGGCACGGGCGGATCTATGGTGGGGGTCTTTCGGCTGAAGCCCCTCCCCCCCAAAATTGTAAAACATAACCATGTTTTATGAATTTTTTTTTTTAAATACCTCTTAAAGTATTATTGTTCGGTTAATTACATTTAAAAGAACTTAAGGAATCACTTAAACACCATTTCACATAGGTAGTTAGTTTCTTTCTGTTTTTCCAAAGTAATTATCGTAATTTTTATGAAAAAAAAGCTTCCGGGCTGAAGCCTCCCCCAAAATTAAATCCTGGATCCGCTAGTGCATACAGGTGGAAAGAAATACAGGTATTGCCAATTTTTAATCAGGAATAATGTAAAGACGATATTAACTACCATCATTTTTATCTGGGAAGAATGATGCAGAGAAATTTGGAGGCCAACTAACTTCCTGGATCCAGAAGATGATAATGGAATTTTTTGTCATTTCCAAAATCTTTATGCTGTTGTTTTAAAACTTGAGGGTCCCTTAGGGAATATTTGGTTACTCCAGCCCTTTTTCATTATCTTAATTCTTGGCTAACCATTTGTGAGTATACAGCTGCAGTTAGCTAAGCGTGGGCACTTGGCAAAATAACTCAGCGTTCTATTCAGTATTTTATTTTTGCTAATAATAGTAAATTAAGATATATTTGAAAAAAATAACTAAACTTTAATAAGAAGGCTTAAAATTTAATCAGGGTACACACCACTAGCGGATCCAGGATTTAATTTTGGGAAGGGCTTCAGCCCGAAAGCTTTTTTTTTTCATAAAAATGACGAAAACTACTTTGGAAAAAAAGAAAACTAACTATCTATATGGAATGGTGTTTAAGTGATTCCTTAAGTCCTTTTAAATGTAATTATACGAACAATAATACTATAAGAGATCATTTTTTAATATATTTTTCCATAAAACATGATTATATTTTACCCTTTTTGGGCGGGGCTTCAGCCCGAAAGCCCTCCCCCCCGGAGATCCGTCCGTGGTACACACATCCATAGACTGTTTATATTTGTACAGTGCCAGTCTTAGACATTTGGCGGCCTCTGGGCGCCAATGACTAGGGACTGGACCCTTTCCTCCTCGTCGCTCTTACACTCACTGTTTTCCTGTGGTTTGAAAGTTCTTCCATATTATATATTATATATTATTATTTTTTTTTTTTTTTTTTTTTTTTTTTTTTTTTTTTTTTTTGTCTTACCCTTCCTTGCCTTTAAGGCTATACGGAGTTTTCCCGAGTCAGGTGATGAGGGCGAGGAATTAAAAGACTCCCCCAGCACCGGGACTCGAACCCGTCACTATTTTTATATCATTTGAGTCGTATATTAGGTGGCAAGGGAATGGCGGTGCCGTGCAGGGTGCACACATGTTAGCCCATTTGGCCATCTCGCCCATTCATATGGCTCGCTCTGGAAATTCCGAACACCCTTGGAATCTGCACATTCCATATTTCCCCTCTCCCCTCAAAAATTCAAAGCTAGATAAAAATATGGTCCTCAACACGTTTGGTGGCGCTACTTGCGCCATGCAACCCCCTCCTACCATCAAGCCTTCTGGCCATCAGGACGATTTAATTCAAGAAAATAATATTATAACGTGAATCATTAAATTGTATAAAAAAGTATTAAATTTAGACCTAGTTTCACTCATTTTGATTTTTATTTTTAACATTTTTTAGCGAGTTCATCTGGTATTTTGTGTTCCTAGGCCTGGACGTCGTTTTGCAAGAATTATTGGGAGGACGGGGACCATACCATAATATACAATGAAACTTCTCTTAGCAGACACTTCTTTGAGATTTATGTAGCTTTATAAATTCCGTGAAATTTTTAATAATTCTATAGTATTAAGGTCTTCCAAATACCAGTTTTCCATGACTGAGAGTAGGAAACCACTGAAGCCCATATTCTGAGAGCATCATTTTTGCTTTTATTTTATTTATTTTTACTTTCACTTACTTATATATGTAATATACAGTAAGGGTAAGTATTGCGATCGTGAAAATTTTTTAATCTGAGTTTTCAACGGAAGTCCACATTTTGAGCTCCACTGAGACCAAATAACCAAGTACCGAAAAATGGTCTGTGTGTATGTTAGCAGTCTAGCTCGAAGACGAAAAGTCATACGAAACTGATATTACGTATTCAAGATAGATATTTGCCTTAGATGTGGCAGTAACTTTTTCCTCAAAATCGGCTAAACGGAAGTGCCACTTTATATCAACGCTGAAACACATTTTCACAATTTTCTCGAAAACGGTTAGAGACGTTTTTAATTAAATTCGGTGTCATTGTATAATTAAGTGGTATACCAATCAGGTCTTATCCCACATGATGTCAATTTACAGTTCTTAAATGCCCAATGTTCATATACGTCTTCCTCTAAAGTACCATTAATATGGTTTATTTTAAAAAGTTATTCATCCCACATTATTCAGAGTTACGAAAAAATACTAAATATAACTTTTGAAAGAATAAATAGACCCTACCGTGGAAATAATAAATAGACTTTTTGTTATTTTAATGATCTTTATGATTTGTTATCTGTAAGCTTTAAGCTTTAACTCCATATACAATTCACTTTAAAAATTGTATATCAGATTTTTTTTTATGTAAACGTTTAATTTTTATATTTATACTTTAATCGCAGGAAATTCATAGTATCTACCAGTTTTGGTAACTGAAATTCCAAAAATTTCCGATTCATGGTATTTGAACGAAAAATTCTAATAAGAATTTATGGTCCAGTGAGGGTGAGTGGAGGAGGAAAAATCAGGAGATCTACTAGCGTTTTAATGAGGCCAATATTCCATTTTATAAGAGTAGACCGTCCCAGATGGGCAGGTCATGTGGCCAGAATGAGAGAAGACATGATCCCAAAGAAGGCGCTGGTTGAAATCCTGCATGGAGCGCGACGAATAGAAAGACCAAAGTTAAGATGGAGGGACAGTGTGGGCAAAGATGGCAGGAAGCTAGGAGTTCGAGACTGGATGGTGGCAGCACAAAGCAGGGACACCTGGCGGATCCTGTTGGTGAAGGCCATGACTCGTTAAGCTGGTTGTAGATAGGTAGATGTAGTATAGATAGATAGATATTTTGTCCACCTGTCAATGGTTATTTGATATCATTGATATATTTTTAATTTGCCCATAATTGTTTTTAAAATAAAGAACAAATAAGAAAACTGAGCAGAAACACAATTGTTTGGTAAAATGTCTAGAAGCATTCAGGCTCTGTTTGATGGCTCCTTTGTATTAACGAATTGGCCTCAAACAGCATGCGCGAGCCAACTACAACTACACTTTTAAACGGTCGTGCTTGTAATTGTTCGGGTTAGATGGAATTGATAGTAAACAAACTAATACTCGGCGCCTATATCATTTTCCTACTCATGATATTGAACACCACAATTTCAATCCTGAAAACTTCTCTTTTTCCCATGTGTGTTACTTTCCATTATCCTAAAATCCCACACCAATGATTATGGTCCTGACAATATTCCAGTAAAACTAATAAAATCCAGCCTTCCTACTCTTATTCCAGTACTTTACATATCTACAACTTTTCATTGCAAAATTCCATATTTCCCTCTTCCTGGAAAATTGCACTAGTCCGACCTTTGAATAAAACATCTAAACCTTCCTCACTGAATGACTTCCGTCCTATTTCTCTACTTTCCAACCTCTCAAAACCACTGGAACGCCTTGCCCAAAATCAAGTTTCCATCTTTCTAGAAGAACGTTCTCTCATCAATCCATTCCAATCTGGCTTCCGACCCGGCTATTCAACGCAACCTGCCCTCATTAAAATAACCCATGACCTCCAAAACTCCATTGAACACCAAAACCTTACTATCCTCATCCTTCTAGATTTTTCCAAAGCGTTTGATACAGTTGACCATAACATCCTTCTTACCAAATTAAAAAATCTTCCTCTATCCAACAGTGTCCTGCGTTGGTTCAAACCCTTCCTTTCCGATCGATCCCAGTGTGGAGTCGTCCCAGATCAACCTCTTTCAAAGAAACTTCCCCTCTCCTGTGGTGTCTCTCAGGGTTCCTCCTTGTCTCCTATTCTGTTTGCTATTTACATTAATGACCTCGCCCTCCTGATCCATCACTCCCAATACCACATCTATGCTGACGATTTCCAAATATACCTTTCCTTCCCCCCTTCTAACCTATTAGCCGCCATAGAATATATGACTGGGCAGCAGCTAACAAGCTGAAGTTGAATGCAGAAAAGACCAAGGCAATCCTAATAGGCTTCAATCACCTCCTCAAAACTGTTCCTAACATTCCAACCTTGTTCCTACATGATAATACCATCAAATTTTATTCCACCATCAAAAACCTTGGAATAATCTTCGATCAAACCCTTTTCTGGAAAAAACATGTATCCAATATCTCCCGACGTACCTTTTCCACACTAAAACACTTAAATAGCCTCCGGCACCTTTTTCCTTTTGAAATCCGTAGACTCCTGGTTACCTCCTTATTATTTCCCCACTTCGACTATTGCTGCATGGTATATGGAGGCGTCTCTAGGGATCTCGAGGCTAAACTAAAACGTTGGAGAAATAGCTTTGTACGATTCATCTTCGGGATCCCAAGAGACGCCTATGTTTCATGTTTCTATGAAGAGTTGAAATGGCTTTATCCTTCCTACCGCCGTAAGTATTTCCTGGCATCCTTCCTCTTCCAAGTCATTCACTCCCGCTGTCCTTCATACATCTCCGAGCTCCTTCAATTTAAATCCTCTGTCCACTCCCGCAATACCCGTTCCCGGTCTTCAGATTTATATATAATGGCCCACCGAAACGCTGCTTTCGATAAATCGTTTATTATTTGATCCTCATCCCTTTGAAACTTCATCCCTCCCGACATCTGTCGCTCCAATACTCTCCCTACTTTTAAATCCCGCCTATACAATTACTTTCTTTCCATCCAGTCCCTCTAAAATTGCAAATATAAACTTCTGTATATATATATTATTAGTTTATTTTCATCTCATTGTTCTTTCATTAATTTATTTTTTTCTTAATCAATTTAATCTAGAAGATTTTTCTTTATTCTATATTATATCTAATAGTTAACTTTCTAAATATATATACCTGAGGCTCAAAAGCCCACATTTCTGTCCTTGTTAACTATTCTAAAGGGATTCTTTCCAGAATAACTAAAAGACTATTTTATTTTATCCAATATTACAATAATTGTGAATTATTTATTCTTTTTCACTTGTTAATAGGAATTTGCAAGATTTTAAGTTAAGTGTCACACCCTCACAATCCCGTAGATATCGCTACTAGCACTAGCGAAACAAACAGCAACAGGAGTACAAGTCTTCGCAGCTCACGGCGCAGAGTAGGACGAATAAGGGAAAACTCGCAACATCGGCTTAATCAATTATATATATTATTTGTTTAACCTTAAACTTAAAACTTTAACCTATAAACTCTTTTTTTTTTACACCTTCTGGAATTCATGAGAGTAGTTTTAGTTGGCAGAATATTCATTATTCACTATTTTTATAGAAAAGTTCAATTTAAAAAAAAATTGATTTAGCCAATATCTCGAGTCTTCCCTTACTCGTCCCACTGTGCGGCGGTCTAAAACTGCCCCATTTCACCCTCCCAGCCAACTTTTGCTCTTACATTCTATTCTTTGTTTCACAAAATCTCGCCATGATCTGAAGGCCGACCGTAAGTTGATCCAGAGCGTGGTGAGGTGACGTGTATGACAAACCGTGAGGCTGGTCAGGATAATAATTTTTTTTAATATAACAGAAAATTCCTCACTGAAGGCTAATTCTATATTTCTCTTTTCTTTAAATGTCTGCTTTTTGGAACTACTTCAGAATTTTCGTCCAGCGTCCAGGAAGCAGGAGCGCCCCCTGGCAGAAATCACCATTGATCTTCACAATAATAATTTTTTTTTATATTACATTAGAAAATTTATCTATGAGGATGAATTTTCCGTATATTTCTCTTTTCATTAAACAGCTGTTTTTTTGAACTTTTTTTCTACCATCAAAGGAAGAAATGGGCGCGATCCTCGTCTGAATCCGCTAGTACTGGTCACGATTATAATTTTTTTTATAAGAAAATTCGTCTTAGAGGATGATTTTTTTCTATATTTCTCTTTTCTTTAACTAGTTGTTTGTTGTTTTTTTTTTGTTTTTTTTAAAGATTATTTTCCACCATCCGGGGAGGGGGGGGGGCGGAGGACGCGCCCCTGGCTTTGTCTATGAGGATGAATTTTCCCTACATTTCTCTTTCCTTTAAATAATTGCTTTTTTGATTTTTTTTCAAGATTATTTTCCACTAACCGGAGGGGCAAGGGGCGTGCCTCCTGGCAGAAATCATTAGTGCTGTTCACAATAATAATTTTTAAAAAATCACATTAGGAAATTCTTCTGAGAGGATTAATTTTTCCTGCATTTCTCTTTTCTTTAAATAGCTGTTTTTTAAAACTTTTTTTGAATTTTTTCCATCTCCCAGGAGAGGGGGGCGCGCCCCCCGGCTGGATCCGCTAGTGACAAGAATACTTTAAGAGGTAGTTTTTAATATTTTTTTTTCCGTTAAATGTGGTTATATTTTACCATTTTAGGGTGGGTTTCAGCTTCAGAAAGTTTAAGTAATCGAATTTGTTAATTAATAAACAATAAATATGTATGTATGTATGAATTTTCGAAATGAAAAGTTTCAAACAAGAGCATTAGCGGATCCAGTATTTAATTTTGGGGGGCTTCAGCCGGAAAGATTTTTTTTTTCACAAAAATAACGATAATTACTTTGGAAAAACCCCTGATAGTTACTTTGCGGCTCACTTCCTTCTATAAAATGCATATGTGTCAAAAGTTCATGTTTAATTTGATATTAAAAACTAAGTTGAGTTACAAGGACTAACTCGCTGAATTCGGTATGAGACATAATCTTATACTTTTTATTATTTTCCTCAATAGAAAATTTAAGTGATGAAAAGAATTATTATTTTATCATGATTAAATTTTTATAATACATAATTAATATTAAGTCTAATTAATTAAAAAAAGAATAGGAAGTGAAATATTGTTTAGTTTGGCAACATTGTTAGTAAGTTCTTTCCTGCTTACTAGGCGGAGGGACGCTTGTGGTTTTATTAGATAGTTCATCGTTTGTTGAGTGTACTGTTTCATAATGGACACATTCTCAAGTAAAATGGAAATGAGTCTCGGTAAGTGTACAAAAGTTTTAATAAGCTTTTATTTTGTCGCAAATAAATTACATATCTGTAACTATTTTAAATAATATTTCAATCGAATTTATAACTCATTCAAGGGGACTCTTCATTTTCTGTTGCCTTTATAATGTGCTGTTTAGAATAATCGTTTTTAAGATTTATAGTGAGCTTTCATTCTCACATTTTTGAATAGACGTGGTTAAAGACAAATTTGTATCTCGACAAATTATAATAATTTTTTTTTGCTTAGGACAGGTGTTGAAGTCATTTATATATATGCAGGGTGTTTCGTAATTGCACAGCACTATTTTAGGTATGTGTTCACTAACACAAAATAAACAAAAAAGTTCATATTAACATATAATTCAAACTTATTTATCAAAGGCTTAAGATTTATTATTTATTATTATGACAACATTTAGAGTAACTGTTCAAAGTGGCCTCCGTATGTTGAATGCAACATTCAGTATGACGTATCCATGCTTCTCTGGCTCTTCGTATAGTATCAGGATGGTACTTGATAGTTAGTGCGACTTCCACAATCCGATTTCTAAGCTCGGTAATTATTTACAAACGGTGCTCCACCGGCCATCTTCTTGCATAAGATTCTTCATCTTCTTATTTTGCATAAGATTCGGTCATCTTCTTGCATGCCAACTGCTGCAGAATAAACCATAGACTTCATCCAGCCCCACACAAAATGATTAATGGCGTTAAATCTGGAGATTGTGGTGGTTATTTAACAGGTCCGTTTCGACCAAGCCGTCGATCTTCATAAGTTGCATTTAAATAATCAGTGACACTATTAGAAAAGTGAGCTGGAGCACCGTCATGCATAAACCACAGCCTTTGCCTAATTCCTAGTGGGATATCTTCTAGGAATTCATAAAGATTATTTTGAAAAAAGTGCAAGTAAGATATATCTGACAGCCTAAGTGGCATAAAGAATGATGTCACTTAGAAGACCACCCTAGACATTTCAAGAAAAGGTATGTTGGTAGTGTCCAACAGCAGTCAGATGAGGGTTTTCTTCAGCCCAGGTATGGATATTTAGAAAATCAAGAATCCTGTTTCTTGTAAAGTAAGATTCATCAGTAACCAAAATGCAGTTCAGAAAGTTAGTATCTCTTGTGCATTCTCGAATTAACCACTGGGAGAAATTTTTGTGCTTGTTATAATCTTGTGGTAACAAATCTTGCCTACTCGATACATGAAATGGATACAATTGTTGTTTGTGTAAAGTTCGCCATATGCTGGTAGAGGAAACACCGAAATGACGTGACGATCTTCTGGTACTAGTTGTTGTAGATGACTGAATAGCACCGAGTATTTCTTCTTCAACGTTTACAGTTTGTCGAAATCTTGACTGGCGTTTACTCGTATAGTTTTTAGCGTGCCATTTTCTCTAAGGCGTCTTTCAATGGACTCAAACGTTTTACGATTTGGTATTCTTCGGTTAGAAAATTTTTCACGATATCTTCTAACAGCAGTAGCACCGTTTCTATGTACCTCGCCATAAGTTAAAAGCATGCCTGTTCTGCAAAAGTGATTAAATTTATGGTGTCTCCCATGATAATCATAAATTTAACTGTGTCAGAGTATTCACTCACTAAAATACACAGAACTAGACAAACAGATGAGCAACTATTGTCATTGCTTATCGTTCATTTGTTCATCAGGTGACTAAAACCTGTTATTTAGTATTAAACGCGTTAAACTTTGTACAGTCTATCTTAATGTAGTCAATAAATAATAAATCTTTAACCTTTGATATCTGTTTAATAAATGAGTTTGAGATATATGTTAATATGAACTTTTTTGGTTTATTTTGTGTTAGTGAACACATACCTAAAATAGCGCCGTGCAATTACGAAACACCCTATATATTTTTTACACTCTTAACAATGAGTTGCTTTACACCGATAAAATTTTCCATAGGACTCAATTTTGATCTGGGTAATCAATTCTATTGAATAAATAGTAAACTATAAATATTCACTAGATCACAAACTTTGGCCTTTGAATGTTTATGCCAAACTTAGTTTCTAATGTGATATAATCAGTTTCTCTATTTTCTAAATATTAGATTATGAAGAAAATTCTGTTTGGTTGCAAAGTTTTTTTTATTGCACTTTAGCTTATAATTAACTACTGCTATAACTCTGTGTGAGTCAGGACCTGCTGTGGCTTGTACCTCTAGTCATCGCTAATGTTTGAAAATACTTTCCAGTTTTTAAGTCCAAGGATTTTTCTGAGATTTTCATCCTCACAAGCCTTTCTTCTTTTTTTTTTTTATTGTAAAGTTAAAATTCCACTTGTAATCAACAATGTTTTTTATATTCAATGAAACAAGTCTAACTGTACCTACACCCATTTTTTTCTCTTAATATCTGTACTTCACTATTTCTGGCATGCAAGAGGTTGTTCTGGAGGTACATCCAAACCTATTCTAACCAGGGTAAGAAAGCCAAGATGCATTGCTTGGTTCTGTCACAAAATAAATTTTAATCTCCGCAGCTCGGATTCGAAATGGCGTGGTTAGACTCGAGAAAGTTAAAGTTTAACACACTTGGCCACCACAATGGCTGTATCTATACCAAGATCTTATATATATTTTGGTACTGCTGTATAAATGTAATTCCACTTTCATCAATGGCTTGTGATCATACCATAGATGGAATCTTGAGGGTGTTTCAAAGTTCATAGAAATTACTGAACTGTTGGCTAGATCCTGAACTCCACTGAAAAGGATCTGTTGTATTTTTTTTTTTATAGCTTAAGAGCAATCTGGAGTCAAATGCAGTGAAATTATAGCCGATTATGGCCTCAATTTTAACTAAAAAGGTCTAGTAGGGATTTTTCTGAAGTTTTAAGTCACAATAGACAATAGATTTTCAATTGTCTATTCTTAGAATATCTTTTTTACTGGGAACAAGAGATCTTGGCCTGCTGGACAAGATGAACAGTACAATATTACCATATTTTTAAAAACATAATAATAAGGATTTATTAAGTTGATAATTGAACCTTTATTGTTTCTGCAACTGTTACAAGTCCATTTCATTGTATTGTATTCTGTTGGTTAAAGTAAATGGGATGGGCAGTGTAGTTTTTTGGCTACCTCACTGAATCAAAAGCTTATTCTGGTGAAATTCAGACTGTTAACACATGTTCAATGGTGCTTACAGATATTTAGATTCAGAAATGAGGCTGAGGAAGTAGTATCATTTCTGAATGACATATCAGCCTAGATCACATGATGATACAGTTTCTGGAATGATGACGCTGGTCAAGCCCATATGTCTTTTGACAGGTTAGGCAAGGACTATACAAAGAAAAACATAAAAAGCAAAGAAACATGGTAAGAATTAACAACTACTTGCACTAGTTCAAGAGCACCCAAGGAATAAGGCAGGGCTGTAGTCTTAGCTCACTACTGTTTAGAATGGTCTTTAGCATGGCCTTAAAAAAAGCCATTTTGGCTGGACCATATAGAATTGAACCCTATTTACCTCATAGTCTTTGTCTGTACTGATGACAGTAGTATTTGGGAATAACAAGAAATCTACATGAAGAATTGCAATTGTTAAACATGGAGATTAACACCAGCAAAACAAAAGTAATGAGGATGGAAGGGTTTGGCTTAAAGGAGAGAAGTTGGAACAAGTCAGTGACTTCATGTATTTGGGGGCTCATCTCAATGAAAAAGGCTGGATGGACAGAGAAAGAAAAAAATTGGCCAGTAAATGTTTCCATTTACTCAAGTCTGGTTTCCTGGAAAAAAATCTCTAAAAAGGTTTAAAAAATTTTTATATAAGATCATTCATACCCATACTGACTTTCGCTAGTGAGTCTAGGATTCTGAAATCAAGACCTAGAAGCCAAATACAAGCAATGGAGATGAAGTACCTGAGGAGGTTGGAAGAAAAAACAAGAATGAATAGGCTCGGAAATGTAACAATTAGAAGTAATCTGAAAATAAAACTGGTCACACATATAATCAAAGAGGACCAGCTAAGGTGGTTTCATCATGTGAAAAGAATTGCCAAAACTACATACTAAAACAAGAATTGAGTGAAGAAGGTCAAGAAGGGCCCAGAAACATTCGTGAAGGAGCACCCCAGGAGGCATTCAGCAGTAGGGGAATGGACTGGAACAGACACAACCAGATGTGGAAAAGGCTGAACCAGCAGGAACACCTCACACTGCTCAGTGGTAGAAGAGGGCAAGATTAAGAAGCACCAGGAGTTGTGATTTTGTTGGTTGGAAACATAAATTTGTGGATGTTTTGAGTATAATAAAACATAAGTATGTTTACAAAATTATTTGTAAATAGGAAAGTTAGGAAGTTTCTATATACTTTTGGACACACTAATAGTTTCAATATTTCAAGAGCAGTGAGATCAAAGTGATCTGGTCTACCAGATCTGACACTACTGTAGTATTGCTCTAAATTGGTTATTATAAATAATTATTAGGTAAAGGAATTACGGGGATAAACTATATCACTGAAATTCGTTCTTTTGTCAAGAAGTCTATTATTAACCGTGAAACCTAGGCATTATTGAAATTTTTTTGTTTTTGTATGATATAATATTTTCCTTCTTGTATTAAAATGGCTGATGAGTTGTTTTATGAATGAAAGCAAATCTTTTTTCCTAGATGAAATAATTTTACAAGAACAAAAGAAAAAGGGCATCTTAAGAACCAGTAATAGTAGTAGTCTGGAAAATATCCATGATGATATGATACATGAGACTCCAATGGTTTCAATGAATTCTACAAAGTTCTTACCAGAAAATTCTAAATTCATTCCGAGAAGGCAAGTCTGTTAACAATATTGGAAATTCCGTTTATTTTTATTTTTTTTAGTACATGGTGTATTTGGTTTTAATTTTATTTGATTACAGGGTTCCTGGCTTGTCACAGCACCAATGGTTACAATACCGTAATATGACAAAGTACAACCACAGAAGAAATGGTCATGTAAGTTTCTCAAATCATATGTAGAACTTTCATATCATATATAGAACTATTTGGATTGTTTATGTTTTTTGTTTTATTGGCGTAAATCATATAAAAATGAATATGTTGTGGCCAGCAAAAGTTTTTATACATGGGCTGATAGAAGATATAAAATCAACAATTTTTAAGTTCATAATTTTTTTATTTAAACACCTAATAATAACTTAAATACCACCTTATAAATTTTCTCAAAAATATTTGCCTAACAATAAATACACACATAAATAAATTTATATTTTTATTTGTTTACTTAGCCTCTGCCCCTAAGGTACATATATTTTAATTTTTTTTTTATTTACATATAGTTTTGATTAAAAATTAAGTTTTAAAATAAGAATTTTAATGCAGCAAAAGTTTTCATGCAAAGTTATATCATACAGTAATTCATTTATTTATTTTACTCAAAATTTTAAATACAGTCCTTCATTTTTACTTTCACTTACCTGTATATGAAATATATAATAAAGAAAAGTATTGTGATTGTGAAAATTTTCGAATCTGTTTTCAAGAGAAATACACATTTTGAGATCCCTTGAGTCAAAATAACCAAGTCCCGCAAAATGTTCTGCGTGCGCCTGTGTGTTTTTTTGTTTTTGTTTTAATAGTCTAGCTCAGAAACGAAAAGTCGTACGTAAGTGAAATTGTCAATTTAAGGTTTTTATATGCCTGGGATATTACAGCAACTTTTTCGTCAAAATCGGCTAACCAGAAGTTGCACTTGATATCATCTATGTACCTCATTTTTATGATTTTCTCAAAAACGGCTCTATGATAAAACAATTTTGATTAAACTCAGTGTATCAATATTTAATTAAGTAATCTTTAATACCATTGAGGTCTTATCCCTATTGGTGTCTCTTAACAAGGCTTAAATGTCCAATGTTCAAAATATCTTCCTCTAAAGTATCTTTAATTTGGTTTATTTTATTCATTAGAGGCCCCGTTAACTAGAACCTTTTCCGACAGAATTGACCTCAATATATCCCTGGAAACCCCCCATGATCTTGACTATGTCGTAAGTTTCTTGACCACTTCTATTCAACAAGCTGCTTGGACTGTCCCCAAGAATTCCTCAGAATAACAATTTATCACATCATCTTCTTGACCTAATCCATATGAAACGACACACCAGATCATTGTGGCAATGTACCATACACCCAAAATACAAAGTGGCAAAATACTCCATTCTATATAACCAACAAAACCCTACACTGTGACCTTAATATTCCATTTGTCCTAGATCTTATCCCAGAAAAATTCAGTAAAACCTTACTGATCATCCGAATCCCCTTGCACTATTCCTATCCAGCACCACCCATCCCTATAATCCTCCTCGAAGGTTGAAGCTGCAGTGGCCCAGAGACCTTTCTTGAATAAGTATATATTAGAGTTTTGGCAATGCCAGATTCTCCACTCAAGCCATGTATTTATGATTATAGCGCCTTTGCTCAGCCTCTACTGGTCCTTGATACCAGTAATGTGGCTGATTGAGATCTTTTAAAGTCCTGCCTTCCCTTCCACGAGTGGGGAGAAAGAAAATCCAGGCTCAGAGATCTTGAGTGAACGATTTTTTCAGATATTCTAATGAAGCATGTGTGTATTTGGGTAGCTATTTTGGTTAGTTTAGTTTCATTTTGTTTAGTTTATTTTTTTTTTAGTTTATATACATTTACTGTTAGTATTATTATTTTTATGTAATATTTATTTTATTTATTGTGAATGTGCTCTCTGAACACTATTATAAATGTCCTTAATTGTGACAGATTGTAATAATTCTGAATAAATAAGTTTTTAAAAAATTTGGTTTATTTTAAATAATTAACTATTTTTCATTGTTAAGAGTTATGAAAAAATGCTAAATATAACTTTTGAAATAATTTTATAATTGAATAAAGGACAAAAAAATAAAAATGCTTATTCAGGTCAAAAATGAAAATAATAGTCAGAAGGTATACATATAATATATCGTTGGAAAGCAGAGAATTTTAGAAAAAATAAAGTCTAATGAATAAAGTAGTATAAGGTAACAGAGAGTGACGAAAATTCCATTCAAGTTTCTATTCTTAATTCCATTTTGGTAAACTTGGCAGTGGAAAATAACGGTTTAATAACTAATAGTCTTACAATCCATAATCAGCCATTGATAAAATAAATAGGATTTTTGTTACTTTAATGGTATTAATGATTTTTAAGCTTTAGCTCAGTTAAAAATAATTATCAAAAGTTTTATAATAGCCCAACGTTGCCAGAAAATAATTTCTATTCAAAGTAAATGAAAGTAGTGAGTTGCATGCACCAGATATATTAACAAATATATTTTAT
The DNA here is from genome assembly GCA_928085145.1 of Nezara viridula. NCBI lineage: Eukaryota > Metazoa > Arthropoda > Insecta > Hemiptera > Pentatomidae > Nezara > Nezara viridula. The sequence goes on along the minus strand of OV725081.1, from coordinate 25,167,313 downwards.
ACTTTAGTTTGTATTGAAAATATTTGTATTTATTGGAAGTCTAATGTTATTGGGAAAATTGATAAGAGTGGTATTGAAATTATTGTTAGGTGTTTAATTAAGAAAATATATGTAGGAAAGATTTGTTGCTGCTGATTTTTTTAACTTGTCTTAATTCATGTATGAAAACTTTTGCTGGCCACTGTATATGGTCTTGATTTTTTATAACTCAATCAATTAATGAGAGTTTTTATTTAGTAATTTTATTAGAGTACATTATTAGGTACTAGTTCCAAAGTTCTACTCCCAGTTGACAGCTAGCTTCTAGATCATACTATTAAAGGAATCGTGAACCAATCTGAGTGTGCCCGAAAGTAGATATAGATGATCAATTCCCAACTACCCTTGCAGAATGTTTAACATTAATGAGGTCAGCTCAAATCCCCCATCATTATTACTTCTTTTTATATATAAATAACATTGTGAACAAACTCATTGAAACTGTCTCTTTCTTGGATTGATAAATATAAATAAATATACAAATATATTATAGAAATATACAAATTTTTTTTGTATTGTCTACTTACAATAATCAACAACCCCTTTAATAATGTGGATTATTTGATGCAATTTATAATTTTTATGATAGTAATAAAATAATAGTGAATAAATTGAAGTACTGCTGCAATCCAAATTAACTTTGTATTTTAATTACATTTCTGCAATATCAGTGTTCTTACCGTAATGTGAAGGGTCTTATGGCCCCTTTTAAGAATTCTGGCTTAAATTATAACTTCATCAGGAGAGTATCTTTATGCCTAATTTAAAAATTTGACTCAAAATTATTTCAGATACAAAGACGGTATCCAGGAATCCCACTTCTGAAGATGAAAAGAGGTTTCAGGCAAGGGATACTTGGGAATAATAATTATAAGGTCAAAGTAAGTACTTAGCATACCTAAGATACAATTTTTTTTTCATCCATAAGGATAGTATTTTTGATGACCATTATTTTATATCAATATATTTTTTTTTTTTCAGGTATGGAGAAAGTCTAATGTTCCTCGCTTCCAGGATGTGTAAGTTGAAATTTTAATCCTAATATCTGTGTACATTACAGTGTTCAAATTTCACTTAGTGCTAATTATTAGTCATACCATCCATACTTCTCGGTGGAGATAGTTAGATTCCATAGTGAAGATGACTGTTTAAATACTCTTAAGTTGATATTTCAATGACTGCACCACCTTTGAGACACTACTAATAGAATCAGACTCTTCATACTCATATAGAATGATTTCCTCCAAGTAATCACCGAACAAAACTATTTTCACAAAAATTTTGTGTAAAAGTGGAAGAGTTCACTGGACGTTTCCCATATAGACCTTAGGTTAAGAGAATCCACTCCTAAATGGCCTTCACACACAAGAAATATAGTCAAGCACTAGGAGGCCAAACAGAAAACTGATATTTATGCTTTCTACAAAACTAATTATAAAAAAATTAATTGTTTTTGTTGTGCAGCCGTGAGATGTTGCACGTACATTTGAAATTCCAACTAAACTGCTAAAGTAGTTTAGTTTATACATTGATAAGACAGTGTAGCAATGAAATAAATAAAGACATGTTATTGTCATTGAATCAGTACTTATAATTTTCAGCACAGTCTTTTTTAATATTGGTGATAGGCTGTTAAAGCATGTTAGATTGGATGAGTGTCTTAAGAAGCATTACACAGAACCTAAGCATAGTAGTTAAAGAAATCTCATGATTCAGGTTATTAATAGATTTTCTGTATTTCATGCTCTCGAAGTGATTTTATTTACAGATATTTTTACTGGGACTGATTTGATTTTAACAATTACGCTTTATGTTAAATCTTTGATAAGAGGCCGAGCGTGTTGAGGCACTACCTCTGTATTATCGAGCCAGAAAGTTTGCTAGTTCGGTTCTGTTCTGGAAGGTATGACTTATTTTGTGGAAGATTATTGTCCTTATCACTCTGACCCAGATTGGTTAGTAAGCTCTCCTACTTACACTACTTGGAGTACATACAAGACATTAAGCTTCAATTAAAAACAAATCTTAAGACTGCTTTTAGTATCTTGTTAATCGATGATATTTTTCAATTGCATATTAATGTTCAGTATCTATCAGCTGGTGTAATTTGAAAATGATGCTATTTGCCAATTTATAAGTTTATTTTATTTTATTTTTATGTCTTAAATATCTAGTATGTGTGGTATTTTTACTTGACTTCTGTGATATTTGTGACTCGTTGGTGATTCATTAGTTATCTAATTTATGACATCTATAGAGTTAGGATAACCATTGCTTATGAATATAGAAAATCATTTTTAGATTAAAATGAGTTATAGAAAATTATGAATGCTTACATGGAAAACAAATACATAAATTTGACCTGCAGCAGAATTCAATTAGGATAACCAGTTGCATATGAATATAGAAAATAATTTTTAGATTAAAATGAATAATAGAAAATTATGAATATTTACATGGAAAACAAATCACATAAATTTGAGCTGCAGCAGAATTTAATTAATAAAGAACCTATATAAGATTATACACTTTTCAAATAATGAAAAAAAAAAGGTTCATATTTAGCTAAAAACTTACAATAATAGTGCGATTGAGAGTGGGGCCTTTGTCTACCGTGACATGACTTACACGGTAGCCTAACAAGATGGTATTTATTATATATTAGCCCTAATTTATAAATAGGCATTTATATTCAGAGACAACAAGTTGAGAAAAAATGAAATATATTTCTTTGATAAAAGATTTGTAGCTAGAAACATTATTTTAAGACAGTGAACTAGGATGAACTAGATGCTGGAAAAGCATGACATAACAAAGTTTCCACTTTCGTGCTGTAGCCCCATCCCTACCAATATTCTTTTATAGTAATTATATTTGCAAATATGCACTGAAAAATGATGGAATTTTTGCATTTTTCTTTGTATTACCTAATCTTCGATAGCAGATTAATAATTTCTTATATTTCATTAGCCGTGGATCAATCCTGGGATCAGGAGACCTTCCTTGCACAACCGTTGACCAAGAAACAATATTTCCCTAAGTAGTACTAAATCCAAGATCCTTCACGGGTTGTAATTGTACATGTTTTTTTTTCTTTTTACCTAATCTTAAGTGATGAATAAAAATTGAAAATTGATGAAAGTACCCAATCAGGAAGTAGTTATTATAAGTTACAGTTCCAATTGGGAAACAGTTACTGTCTTCTCATATGACTGTGGTTTCTAATTGTGATAGTTTTTGTTGTTCCTCTTCTTTGAAATAATTTTCTAAATAAAGCTATATATTTGTTTAATTTACCTTTTATGGCTATTTATTTTATTCTTTATCTGTATTTTAAATTTGTTAACTTTTAATTATAACTCTTAAGATAGTCATATTTATTTCACAATTCATCTTTTTTTTTTTTTTTTTTTTTTTTTTCCTTTACAGAAGAAGTTATTCTGGAAACACTTACCCCTTGACAGCAAATTATTTACAACAATTTGATAAGCAGAACCGTGCCCCTATTCCTAAAAGAGGTCCTGGCTCAGTTGGGAGTAGAGGATCTCTTTGTTCTTACTGCTCTAGGACATCTTCAGTCAGGTCTCACACATCTTATCGTTCGGTACCCTCGAATCGATCTGGCAGATCGAATCGATCAGGCAGATCGAATCGATCATATTCTTCTAATTCACGAAAGTCTGTTCTTCCAAATACATATAGATTGTAAGTTAATATTTTTTGTTAATTTTTATATTAATGTTTCCATTTCAATAATTGTTTTTATTTAATTGTAAATTCGTAGTATATTTTCTAATTTTTAAGAATGTATTTGTGTTAGTCTAAAAATTCTTTATTTAATATTACTGTCTACTACACCTACCTTTCAATAGTGTACCTAATTCTAATATTATTTGATAATTGGACCCCCATAATTTCACTAAAAAATTGGTGTATCACTATAATGTGATCACATCTAAAAAGTTTATACTCAGTTGGTAAGAAACATGCACTAAGTTTCATTAAAATGTCCATGCCAGTGCCGGCTTTAGGGCCAGAAAATCTGTGCACATGATATGCCCTGGGTTGCCAACCTGGTGTAGCGGTCGACCTTATGTTGGAGATAATTATAATTTTGAAACTATTAATAAAACAAGTGGATTAAAACCACATTGAAAGAAATACAATCCCAATATCCACAACAATCCAAAAATAACAAACAATGTTATCCACATGTGTATCATTATCTTCTAAATTATATTTTAACTTTTTGGAGGCGTAAAGCTATGACTTCCTGTCTTACAGTATCCTTTAACAATACCCCACTTATCCCTGTTGACCAAATCCGATACCTAGGACTCCACCTGGACAAACGACTCACTTGGAACCCCCATACCAGACTGAAACGACTAGAAACTGCCCGACGTTTCCGACTACTCCAGCACTTACTAGACAAACGCTCTAAACTGCCAACTATTTACAAAAGACTCATATATATTACTATAATAAGGCCTATTTGGGCTTACGGGATCGAGCTTTGGGGCTCTACTAAACCATCAAATTCCTCTCGTATCCAATCCCTACAATCCAAAATCCTTAATGCTCCCTACTTTGTCACAAATAAAATCATCCATACTGATCTTAATGTACCATATGTTTCCGATTTAGCTCAATCCAGGTACCTGTCCTTTCATAATAAACTTTTGAACCATCCGAATCCTCTCGTTTCCAACCTTGCTTCCTCTTCTATTCCTGATAACCCTCCGAGGCGTCTGAAAAGAAGATGGCCTCGGGACCTAATATAGAAATATAACTGGAATGCTACCAATGGGTAGTTTCTCTTCATGTTGTACATTTCATATTACTTGTCCATATTTACTTGTTGTATTTATTATTAATTACAGTTGTAAATTTCGTTAATAAAAAAAAAAATTTTTTGGAGGAAAGGATTCAAAGAACACTAAATGTTATATCCACCATTGGTCTCAGCTATTTAAGAAATTCTTAAAAAATAAACAATTTCATTTTCTTGAAAATCGTAATGAACTGTTTTATTTATCTGCTTTCACTTAACTATTTTTTGTTTTGTTTTTTCCTCGCCCTTTATGCTACAGGGCCAGAGGAGAGAGCAAGAGCACTGGGACATGAACTCTTGTTATTTTATATTTTGTAAACTCCACCTTATCATCTAGTTAGTTGCCTGGCAACACGTGTTTTGCACACGCGTTAGCTCGCTCTACTATCATACTCTCATTTCACTTACTATATATGAAACATTCAGCAAGAAGTATTGTGACCGTGAACAATTTCGAATTAAGTCCAAACAGTTTGGAGGTTCCCTAAGTCCATAAAAAACACGTTTTACAATATAGTTAGTGTGTGTATGTGAAGGGTCTACGAAAAGTGGTATGAAATTTGAATTTATAATTTAAGGTTGATATATCCGCTTTTCCCCACAATCATTTATATTATTAGATATTTTATACAGTCCTAAAAGAAAATTTAAAGTGGCACAAACCTAAACCTATAATCTAACAGATTCGATGGATGGAAAAACATTGTAATTAATTGTTTTAAATTAATATGTTAGGTTGTCTATAATATTTTTTAATTCAATTAAAGTTGATATCCCTTGTATACAAAATGACTTTGTCTCTCAGTTTTGTCTTGCCATTCAATTGAACAACATGAAGTATCTTGGATTGGCAAGAGAGCCTGGAGTTTCCCAATCCATCATACCAAGTAGTATTTTTTCAAAAACTATAAATAGTTTTTAAACAATGTCACATTGGCTTGATTAGGTGGATTTTAAATACTTTTTTTTTTACTTTTAAAAGTTTACATTTAATTAGTAAATTCCATTTAACTTGATAACAAGTGATTTGTTAAATAATAATAGTCTTCAGAAATTATTATTTATATTTTTTTTTTTATTCACCATTACTTTCTGTATCAGATATTGTTTTTTCTAAAATTCTCTTCTTTCCAACGATATATATTATACGTATACCTTCTGACTATTATTTGCAAATATTCATTTTTGAGCTAAAGAAGTATTTTTCCTGTTTTCTCCTGTATTCAATTATTAAATTCTTTCAAAACTTATATTTAGCCTTTTTTCATTATTCATATCAATCAGAAATAGTTAATTATTTAAAATAAACCAAATTAAAGGTACTTTAAAGAAAGACATGTTGAACATTGGGCATTTGAGCCTTGGAAAGTGACATCAATGGGGACAAGATCTAAATGATATTAAATACCATTTAATTATACATTCTACACTAAGTTTAATCAACATCGTTAAAACCGTTTTTGAGAAAATCTTAAAAATGGTCGATTTTGACAAAAAAAGTTGCTGTAACACCTCGAGCATATTAAAACATTAAATGTGCAATTTCACTTTCGTACGACTGTTTGTTTTTTAGCTAGACTGATTACATACACAGACCATTTTGCAGGACTTAGTTATTTGGACTCAGGGGACTTCCAAACCTGTATTTCTGTTAACAACTCAGATTCGAAAATTTTCACAATCTCAATACTTTCCCTTACTATATATTAAATATATAGGTAAGAGAAAGTAAAATCACAAAATAATAATGTGTGATTATATTGGACCAGAGAGTGCTTCTTGTTTTATCTATACTACTTAAGTAAATGGAAATATCTGTTTATTCCATCAAATTAAATGATTCCTCATTGTGACATGGTTCATTCATTCATTGTTTATACAGTCATTTATATATTATACGTTATACAGTTTTTATTAGAAAAAATATTTAGATGAAAGTCTTTTAAAACGGAATTAAAAAGTTCCATGTAATACAGCAGTATTTTATTAAAATACCATTTGATTAATTTTTAGTATTCAATTATGTTGTTTACTCTTTCAGTAACTACTACTTGAATAGAAGAATTCAACAGCACATTCATCACATGCAGGAGAACAAAGCTCTTCGCCTGCATAATTCATCCAGAGAAACTCTTATCGATGAACCGGCTAAATGCAGCCCTATGCCGAGACACACTTGGTGCACACTGCATCATAGATTCAAGAAATTTATCTTGAATCCTATCGATTAGTGTTGATCCAAGTAAATTGAATTAAACTGGAAGTATAAATTATATGTTTTAATCAGCAAATTTTATATATACCACAAGAATTAAAAATGTAATAGTAGTTTAATTAATGGTTTTTGTAATTAAAAAAAATCTTAGATGTTTTTAGATTTTTAATAACCAAAGGAATTATAATGAAGAGAAGAATAGTTGGGGTGCTCAGTCATAAAAGGAAGGCAAAAAATAAATTATAATATTTATTTTTTACATATGCCGACGTTTCGACCTGAAGTTCAGGCCATCATCAGGGCTAAGAAAATAACCAGATAACAAGGTATGAGAAACATAAGTAATGATGGTAAAAAGATAATAAAAAATGAGAAAATAAAATTAAAATTAGAAAAATAAAATAGATAGATATAAAGTAAAATGAAATTGTTAGAATAATGACTAAGAACTAAGAGATAAATAATAAAAACTGTTACATAGTGTGGAATGATGAAGTAGGCATAATCAAAAAAGGGGTGACAAAAGTGTTACATTGGGAATCTTAGAATAAAATGTAAACATAAAAAAGAAATATAAAGTTATATAAGAAATGAAAATAAAATAAATAGTAAAATTAAAAACATTGAGAATGGAGTAGTTAGATAGAAAATTCAGATATTGTAAAGTCTATCAAGATGTACAGACAATTTATAATATAATAAAGAGTTAACAACAGAGAACAGGAATGAAAGGAAGGAGGGAAGAAATTGAGAAAGCTGAAATAAGAAAGAAATAAAAGAAGTACTACCTTTCTCCTTTAGTGTCAAGGGGAGAATAAAGTCGTTACAAGGGAGGGGGAGAGAGAAGGGATGTGGAGGTGGCATCATCTCTAACGGTTATCGGACGAAGTTTTGTCGAAATCAAATGAATGATTGAGGGAGAGAGAATGTTCGGATAATTTTGAAGCGGTAAAACATCCATAGTTATATTCCTTTCCTTTTTGCTGACAACTCCCTTATATATATATATATATATATATATATATATATAATATATATATATATATATATATATGCATGTATGTATGTGTGTGTGTATATATATATATATGTATATTTATGTATATATGATATATTTTTATTTCAATTTTTCTTCCTCATTACTCAATAGTTATTTTTCTCCATTTTCTTTTGAATTTTTCTTTCACTTTCTATTAACTTTCGTTCAATATTCCATAATTTTTCTAAATAATATATCTCTCGTACCTATTTAGGCTTCTAGCGTTTAGTTCAAACTTCGTTCGATAACCGTTAGAGATGACGCCACCTCCACATTCCTTCTCTCTCCCCCTCCCTTGTAACGACTTTATTCTCCCCTTGACACTTAAGGAGAAAGGTAGTACTTCTTTTATTTCTTTCTTATTTCAGCTTTCTCAATTTCTTCCCTCCTTCCTTTCATTCCTTTTCTCTGTTGTTAACTCTTTATTATATTATACATTGTCTGTACATCTTGATAGACTTTACAATATCTCAATTTTCTATCTAACTACTCCATTCTCAATGTTTTTAATTTTACTATTTATTTTATTTAATTTCTTATATAACTTTATATTTCTTTTTTATGTTTACATTTTATTCTAAGATTCCCAATGTAACACTTTTGTCACCCCTTTTTTGATTATGCCTACTTCATCATTCCACACTATGTAACAGTTTTTATTATTTATCTCTTAGTTCTTAGTCATTATTCTAACAATTTCATTTTACTTTATATCTATCTATTTTATTTTTCTAATTTTAATTTTATTTTCTCATTTTTTATTATCTTTTTTACCATCATTACTTATGTTTCTCATACCTTGTTATCTGGTTATTTTCTTAGCCCTGATGAAGGCCTGAACTTCAGGTCGAAACGTCGGCATATGTAAAAAATAAATATTATAATTTATTTTTTGCCTTCCTTTTTTGACTGAGCACCCCAACTATTCTTCTCTATAACCAATTACCAATTACAAAGGAATTATAGTTATTGCTACAAGTTTATACTTCTCAGTATTTTATTCAATTCACATGCATTTTTATTTTCCATTATTGCATGATTTTTTTAATAAGTAATTCAAGCTTAGTTTCTTATGTATGAATATTAATTTATGTGACTATTCTCTAACTTTATTGTATGATGGTTTTAAGTTTTTATTTGTTACAATAAATACAGTTGTTCTTATTTATTACTATAATTAACAACAATATGCCTAGTCTCTTATAATTCACCAATTTAACTTTTTTTATACTATTATAACTGTTAAGGCCACTCACTTTAGCCATAATTTTAAGCGCCTCGAATAGAGCATAACAGTAGCGCCATTTTAATGGCCATTGGAGCATCGCCATCTATTGGTGAAGATGAGCAACTGTAGCCCTACCTGGTGACCTAGGACCAGAACGGTAAAAGTACAACTCGGCTAGTTTGAGTCTGAGATAGTCTACAAAATGGTCTCCGTGACCAAGCATAACTGAAATATGTCTAGCTAGCTTCAAGCACAAAGACATGGCCAGGAAGAGACAGCACATGACAAAACATTCAGATGTCAGCACACCAGCCTTTAACACTACATGTATGTACAGTCCCTCAATGGAAGACTCAAGACATCTATCTCATCAATTAGAATAAACACTAACAGACTAAACTCAATGCAGCATATAATGTTTATTTTATGTCAACCTTAATTTGATTTAATCACTTCACAGATGAACACCCCCTTCTGATCAATTATAGCATACAGATTTGATTCCCCCTACTTCATGATTAGGGAAGGCCTGATGCCCCAAACGATATCAATGTATCCCACAGTATTTTTTGAGAGAAGGCAGAAAATTTCAGTTTTCTTTGTTATTAATCATAGTTATCTGTAGTAGGGTCGCTCCTGTATACATTTGTAAAATGTGTCTTTCAGTGTAGGTAAAAAATTATTTTTAGTTTTTGTTGGTTGAATCATCTTTCTTGTAACCTGATGTAGTATTTTTGGTTGTGAAAGTACCAATGGATATGTTGTTAATCTACTCCTTAGGAAAAGAAGAAGGCTGCATTAGTATCGATTATTTGGTCGATGGCACAATAGTGCTGAACTAAGTTTGAGAAAGTCAGTAGGCACAAGTTTGTCTGGAACAATGGTTTGTTAAAAATGAATTAAATTGAGTCAGTTTTCCAAATTCCAAAATCTTCCATCAGGTTGCAATGCTCTGCTTGTGGTAGCCTACTTGCCCTTTTAAATTAGTAATTTGTCCGAATTAAAAATTTTACCTCTACTGTGTCCTGTTTTAATATGAAAAATTAGAAGTTTAAAAATAAAGGTGAAACTATTTATTAAAATTTTATTAGTTGATTATAAGGTGAGTAACCTCTTAAAAGGATGAATTAATATTTTTATTGGTAATTAACAATTAATTATTCATTAATTTAGCTTCATTTTGTGATAATGTATAAATATATTAATCAAAGTAATCTTTATTTATCTATTATAAATATAACAGATCTATTATAAATATAATATTTATCAAAATAATCATATCTTATGTATCATACCATATGTATGATTATTATATAATAATATTTTAAATCATTTTTTAAAAGTTTCAATATGCTTTGTGTTGTAAAAAATCCATTTAAGAAGCTTCTTCCCAATTTATTCGCTCAGAAGGTATGTATATGTTATAAGTATTATTCTTAAAAATCAAACAAGCTAATTTTTAATGGTTGGGTTGATTTTACTCTCCCGGATAAATAATTTTGAAATGTTTTAAATTTTGTATGAAGCCAGCAGTTATTTATAAAGCATGCTCATCTTATCAAGTAAGTTTAGTAAATTCAATCCAGAATGATAAACAAATATAATCTTAATACTTTGTGCCCGTTCTCATTTTAAAAACTTCTTTTATTCAGCCTTTTCATGCGTTCATCCATCCACTGCAGTCCCCTAATTTTTTCTCATGATTGTCTTTATTCATACTGAAATGAGCCATCTTAACTTTGTCTTCTAAAATAGTTTGTATTGTCTTAGTTTTCAAATTAGCACAACTAGTATTTAAGGTGAAAATAATGATACATTTTTGATTTTGCATCCATTACATTCCATATGAAATTCAGTAAAATTAGCCCAACAAAAGTTACTTTAAATGAAACCAATTTCCAATTAGTTTTATTAATTTTTACATTTAATCATATATGGATATGAATATATCATATTAATATATTATAGTATTAATTTATCTTGATATGAAAAATATGGGTTGGTGAAAGAAAATATCTTGACCATATGATTATTTTCTTATGAAAATTAATTAACAAAACATTAAGCAGTGCGGTTAATAACTTTTTATTTTTGTAACTTGTTTAGACATGTTAAAAGCAAAATTGCTAATGCGGGCCACCAAGGGGGAACTTTTTACAGCCAAAAAAGTCAGATTTTTTTGTTTTTTAATCATAATTCTTAAAAGATGCATCCAAGCTAAAAGTGTACTCTTTAATAGATTAAAAAAAGGTTAAATTGTGCGTATTAAAGAAGGTTATAATTTGGTTACCTGATAAGGTATAAAACCATGATCAATCAACACTGATTTTAATCAAATTTGACAAAAACACACAAATTACTATGAATGGTCCGGGCAACCTGGAAATGAGTTCCTTAAAAAGAAAAACTCATTGAATCAAAGTTGCAGAGCATCAAATGTTGGGTCTAATGAACTGAAATTTTTATTGTAGGCCAGTTATATATCTGGAATCGGGATGCGTTATTCCTTTATGAAATTCGGTATCTTTTGACACATCCTTTATCAAAATCCTTCACTGCTGAGAGGTGGAAATGAGGCTTGTGCTGCATGTAACAGAAATAACTCAGCAGAATACACGGAGGGGGGCTTTCGAGCTGAAGCCCTCTCCCCCCCCCCAAAAAAAATGGTAAAATATAACCATGTTTTATGGAAAAAATATTAAAAAATTATGTCTTTAAGTATTATTGTTCGTCTAATTATATTTAAAAGGACTTAAGGAATCACTTAAACACCATTTCATATAGATAGTTAGTTTCTTTCTTTTTTTTCCAAAGTAATTGTCATTTTTAAGAAAAAAAAAAGCTTTAGGGCTGAAGCCCCCCCTCCCCCCCAAAAAAAAATTAAATCCTGGATCCGTTTGTGGTAGAATAGACACCAATACTCTTGAAATATTGAAAATCACGTTTACCTTCATTACCAAATTTTAACCTTCGGAAAATTACCGATTTTGTTCGGAGTAAATGACCTAAATTAAATTATTTGGTATTCACTGGACGCAAAATTTGATGCTCTAGAACTTTGATTTTAAGGCGTTTCCCTCTCCAGGAACTCATCTCCAAGTTGTAGGGCCATTTATCTCAGTTTTGGACCAATTTGGTAAAACTCAGCGTTGGTTGACCGTGGTTTTATACCTTACCCCGTTACCAAATTTAACGTTCTTTGATTTATTGACGCTACATTAAGGAGTTATAGGTGAAAAAAAATCTGACTACTTTGTCAGTTAAAAGTTTTTCCTTGGTGGCCCGTGTAAGCAATATTTTTTTTACATATCTAAACCCATATATAAAAGTTAAAAAAATAAAAACTTTTCCCACATTTTTCGCAATGGATTTCCCTTTTCGATTCTCAAATTACAGGCCTAATATTCTTTAAATCTGCCGATATTTTTGAAAGCAGCGGCTCTGGAACGGCAGACAAAGTTCATTTTACTCAGAATAACATACACTTTCGTAATTTACAATCAAACCTTCGCCTGCGATGAGGTCGATTTTCGGGCACTGGCTCCAGGGCTATAAGCTCTTATGTATTATTTCAACTGCAACATGAAACGATGCGTCAACTATCCTTCGCAATACTTTGGATTGAAAAGTCTGAATTTTCTTAATTTTTGAGGGTTTAGCAGAACCCCTCAGTTATATACTGTCCAAATTTAGATAGGATTTTCCTGTCTGATATGAGTCAGTGAAGTTAATGGATATCTCAAAATTTAAATATTTATTCAAGGAGATGGTTCGGGGTGGCGGTCATAAATAGGCTAAATAGCTGCAAAACTATTTTATTAAAAGCCAACGTTTCGACCCGACTTTGCAGGTCTTCTTCAGGGAGGTGTGTTCAGCAACTCCTAGCTGAACATACCTCCCAGAATATTTTTAGTTTCAGAATGAAGATTTTATTCGGTTTTTAGTTAATAGTTTAATTGAAAACTTTGTTAATTGTTTCGAGCTGATAGCTGATATTTTTTTTCTTGAAACTTTATAGACTTTTTACCGTCATTCTGCTTAATTAAAAAAAAATATAATCATTTCTAAAATTTGTTTTGCTTCGAATCTTTTTTATTTTTTGCTTACAAAAATAGGAGTTTTTAAATCAAATTGTTACAAATACAGAGATTTAAAAAATCTTCGATATCTTCTGGAAAATTGATTTCTGACAACTTTTTAGCAGCCATTGCTAAAGATAAATTCGTATTAATTTAAACCGGCATAGTCCATCTGGAGGTAGTTAAAATTATTTTTGTATGTTTAAATGTTCGAAAAATTTCTAGGTATGCACTAATGTCTCCTATAACTGGACATATTCTCAAATTTAGATTTAAGAATTGCTTCTTCTTTTTTTTTTTTACTAGTAATTAGTTAAATGGGCGTCTATAATTTTTATTTTCACTTCTCAACACATGAAAATATTCCTTCTTAAGGTAGGGTAGTAAGTGAAAGTTGTGTGATGCGTACCCCTAGTTGACTTAGCTATATAGCAGTCCACAATTGTATAACAGAAGTTTATGTCAGTTTTTCAATTGGCCATAAATTGTATACAAATTCTTGGTTTCTATATTCATTTTTGAGAGGCCTAAGGAGGGTTGAAGTAAGAGCAATTTCTTACAATAGTTGATTCTTAATCAAATAAAATGAAAGTACAGTATATGATGACTATGTTTGCTTGTTGCTGTATTTAAAATAACGGTACATATTTTTTCAGAACCAGGTTCAATACGTTTTGAAGCGCCACTTGAACGTACACGAATACATAAGCTACAAACTTCTACAAGAGGTCGAACTACCAGTTCCGAAGCATGGAATAGCTGACCAAAAAGATCAAATAAAAAAACTAGCCCAAGATTTAGGTACAAACGATATTGTATTAAAAGCACAAGTCCTAACTGGAGGGCGAGGGAAAGGAACTTTTAAAAATGGAATGCAAGGAGGAGTTAAGCTTGTTAATTCGTACGTAATTAAATTATATAGAGTGTTATAACGAGGTCAATTTATAAGATATTGATTCATATAAAGAACTGTGAAAAATTAGCATTCAATTAGCTTTCATATTAATGCAAGCAAATAAATTGATGAATTTGGCATTTTCCTTTGAAACACGGCTATAAGTATTATTATTTCATTTTATGCACATTGGCCATTAATTGATTTATTTATTATTTATTGAGAACATGACTGTAACTGTATTCAGCTTGATGTTACACGACGACTCATGCTTCTTCTATAACTCTATTATATCTTAAAGGTGCGTTTAGTCATTTCAGAAACTATAGGAAACACAATTATCTAACTTACTCCAACAACGAAATTATTATTACTAAAACAAACTATTAATTTTATTTTTCCTAATACTTACATCAGACGAAAAATATCAAAATCGAGAAACAAAAATACTAGCATAGTGAAATGAGCATTTATATATATTTGTTTGTCCCATAGTTTGTGAAATATTTAAACGCGCCTTAACACATGCTAAGAATCGTTCGTTTAAACTTAACTCTTAGAAGTGAAAATATTTATAACCGCAATTGAAAATCTCCTCTCCCGCTACTTTTCATGTTTTCAAAAATAATGGTAAATTTTGGTTCCACATTTATAGTTAAATCCCAAATAATAAATCTCTCCAAATAAAATATATGATATACCCAGCCTGCATGGGTTTTAGCACAGATCAATAGTAAATAAAATAATGGAGGCCTTGACACAGAGCAGAGGTGTCCAGAAGGGGGTTTGATTTTTGAGGGGGGCACATTTCGGGAATGTTATTATTTCGAATTTTCGAAATGAAAAGTTTCAAACCAGGTGGCAAGAGGAAAACATATAACAGACCAGTGAAAGTTAATTTATATGACCTATGAGTTATAAAATTATACTTGAGCTTCCACTGATATTAGAAAGAGGAGAGCAATAAAATAATTTGGGAGAAGGAGGCGGGGGGAGAAAGGATTCATGAGCCATCGACCTTGGGAGGGAAGGTCACCCCTAGCAAAGATATTAATTATTTACAAATATATCAACAAGTACATAGATAGATTCAAGTTTCTAATGAGATTGTTATATTTTCTCAGTGTCGATGAAGCTGTGCAGATTGGTAGTAAGATGCTTGGAGAAGTTCTTGTAACAAAGCAAACAGGTGAAAAGGGCTTATTGTGCAAGAAGTTAATGGTAGCTGAAAGAAAAAAATCAAAGAAAGAATTTTATATATGCATCATGATGGAGAGATCCTTCGATGTGAGTTCTTCATAATTTCTTATGTTGGGTTCATATTGGAGGTTCTCAAAACAAAAATAAACTCGTCTGCTCAATAGTAATCGATTTTAATGATAATTAATCGAGTTGATGAAAATCTCTAGAATGGACTACTACCAACAAAGATATGTTGTCTCGTAGTCAATTTTATGTAAAAGTAAGATCGTGGTGAGAAACAGATTCATTACATTCCTAAATTTATATTGAATTTTAATAATAGGGACCAGTGATGATGGCTTCAGCGGAAGGTGGTGTTGAAATTGAAGAAGTAGCTGCAAAAAATCCTAAAGCAATACATTATTTTCCCATTGATATATACAAAGGTCTGTATTTTTTCACAATGAAGTTTAATATGTACTCTAACCTAACTGTACCGCGATCACTCAAATGCTGAGATTCCGGCTCTCTGCTATTTTATTAAAAAATAATTTTTTATAACCTTTGTTGTTGGTTTGATTATTAATGCTTCTCCTTTGGAACATTAAGTTGCATCTTTTATGGTCAAATAATTTAATCAACGCAAACTTATGGTTTGCGGCATTAAATAACACGAACTATTTTTAAAACGGAGTTATCGCTCTCATGTTGTTTTAATAACTTATTTTTCTGCCAACAACGCAAAAGATTCTACTGAATACATGAAAAATGTTTAGGATATAACTTAATATATATCAAAATAAAAAAATATTTAAAACTGAGAATGAAGTGTTAAGTATAATACAATTATTTTCTAGGAGTGGAAAAAAATACAGCTTTAAAAATTGCTGAATTATTTAATATCTCTTCAAAAAAAGATGAAGTAGTAAAATTAGTCTCTAACATGTACAAGCTATTTATTACTAAAGATGCTACAATGGTTGAAGTTAATCCCTTAATCGAAGACCAGAATGGTGAACGTAAGAACTGTGTAAATTATAAAATTAGTGGACTATTCCTATATTGAAGAGAAATAATTCATACATAGATTTCATGAGATTTACTACGATTCCAAAAAGGCTTACGATTCTGCTAATTGCCTGAAGTAGTACTGAGGTTCCATAGCCCCCAAGAAATGCAGATTTAAAATATTCAGTCAATCATTTTTTTTTTTCCAAAAGTTAAAGTTTACAGTTAAAATCGGACGACTCTTATTCTCAAGTTTTATTTAATTAAGGTTTGTGATACCCAAATAGAAAAATAATTTTAAGAAGTTTAACTCTGGATAGCCCCATATAATCAGACCGTGTTGGAAAAATACAACACCATTAGTAATTGAAATAGGTTACTGATTGCTTGCGAAAATAAATTATCGGAAATACTCCAAATTTAATCGGGAAAAACAAGGCCGAAAGCCGATTTAGGACAGAATTTACACAATGGACTTAACCCGCAACCAATTATAATAATAACATTAATTTTATCTATACTTAAAAAAAATAGCTTATTGAATGTGCCAGTTGGTGAATCATGTATTGACAATTCCTATAACGCAAAAGGACATTTATATCTGATAGATTAAAACTCTTTATCTAAAAGCACAATGGTACAATAAGATCTTTTATCAGAACTTCTTCGCCTTTGTCTACCTCAGATGAAATTACTACCGTCGAGAAGCCTTGATCCAACGCAGCCATTTTCTCTCTTTCCTCCAATCTGCTATATATAATCTTGGTAGGGAATTCTGGGACAGCTTCGCAGTATCCTTTCATAGCTTAGCTTCCGACTTCAGACCCATCTCCATTCTATCCAAGCCTCTAGAAAGATTAGTTAACTCTCAATTGAACAGCTTCCTCGATCAAAATATCTCCTCAATCCTTTACAATCTGGTTTCCGTTCCCAGTATTCCACCCAGTCTGCCTTGCTAAGGATTCCCAAGACCTCCAATCCGCCATAGATAAACAGAAAATTTCCACCCTAATTCTTTTTGACTTTTCCAAAGCGTTTGATTCCGTTAATCATGAGATCCTTCTTTCCAAACTCCAAAGCTTGCCCATATCAAATAGCGTCCTAAAATGGTTCCTATCCTTCTTATCCAATCGATCTCAGACAGTTACAATATCGAATAAACCTCCATTATCACCTCTTCAATTAACACGAGGTGTTCCTCAGGGTTCCTCACTCTCCCCGACCCTTTTCTACATCTATATTAGTGACCTTCTTAACGGCATTCAACACTCCAGTTACCACCTATATGCCGATGATTTCCAAATATACCAATCATTCCAACCTTCTGAGATGCCTGAGGCTGCCCGGAGGCTACAAGAGGACATCGACTGCATCAACAGATGGGCAGAAATAAATGAATTAAAGCTGAATGCAGATAAAACCAAGGCTATTATCATCGGAACCAGACATCTCATCAGCTCCCTTCCTTACTTTCCTCTACTTAACCTCAATAACCGTCCCATCCATTTTCTCCCTACAGTCAAAAACCTAGGAGTAATATTATCCGAAAATCCATAACTGCCCTTAAACAACTTCTAAGATTCCGTGATTGTATTCCTCTAAAAACCAGACAGCTTCTTGTAACCTCCCTTGTATTCCCCCACTTCGACTATGGCTGTTTGGTGTATGGAGGGCTATCTGCTAGGGTGGAAATGAGACTAAAGAGACTCATGAATTGTTTCATAAAATAAATTTTCGGGATCCCCAGGCGTTCACATGTTTCACTCTGGTACACCGAGTTGAAGTGGCTTTATCCTACTTCCCGACGACAATTCCTCCTTGGTGTTTTCCTTTTCCAAGTCTTCAGAACCAAAAACCTTCCCTACATCCTGGAACTCCTTACTCTACGCTCCTCTATCCACTGTCTCAATACTAGGTCTCAACCTATAAACTTATATATTCCCTCCCATAAAACTTCCTCCTTCAGCAAATCGTTCGTCATTCGTACTGCTTCCTTAAGGGACTCACTTCCTACCTCCATGCATCAATCCTCGTCCACAAATTCTTTCAAACAACTCCTGTTCCAACACCTACTGCACATTCAAACTTCCCCTAACATGTAAAATACTTGCTTCTGTACAATGTATAATTTCAATCCTCATGTATAATCAATCACAATTGAAATAACAATTAACAGTAAATTAGTTTGTATTTTTATTATATCCATAAATTTGTAACTCTGTTATTATTCTTAGGGGACAGTAGTCCCAGAATAAAATTATTTTTTCATTTCATTTCATATCCTCCTAGTGGGTCGAGCTTCCATCGTTTCCCGAGGTTCTCTTTCATCCTCCCTCCGTCAAACATGGCCAAATCACTTCATTTGTCGATTTTCAAGCTTAGTCTTTTGTTCCACTACCTCCAGCTAATCCCCGATGAAACTTCATCTCATCAGCATAAACCAACATTCACTTCGAAAAGCAGGGTTGGTAAGGTACCCTGGCTTGTATGTGTGCATTTTAGTTTCTTTACTAACGTCTCCGTGTCCCACTTTGGTGTTTCAGATAGGGTAATAAACCTGGCTGACTTTATAAATCAGACTGCCCCCAAATTGGTAAATTCCTATACAAACTCGTGAACCTCGCCATTACAGGTCAACTCGATTTCCTCTTTTTCCTCTCTTGAAAGAGTTAATATCTTGTTTTGGAGGTGTTAATAGCCATTCATTTGCGGAGGAGCTCTTCCATTCCACAACAGCCTATTGCAGGTTGTTTCTCGTATCTGCTATCAGTGCGATGTCATCGGCATATAGTAATCTTTGAACCATAAGGTGCTTACAGTGCAGTAAGGTGCTTACAAATTTTATGGATGTCATCCATTAATATGATGAATAAGAGGGGACTGAGGCCGACTCCCTGCCTCACACTTTCTGTGGGAAAAGGCTTGGACTCCCTTTCATTGATCCTCGCGGTTCCTTCCGCTTCCTGATAAAGCGATTTATTAGCTGTGACCAGATCTCCTGGAACATTTTTTGCTTTCAAAACATTTTTTTTTTTATTGAGTATTATAAAAATCTGTCTCTTGGACATTGGTTATAGTGAGGTAAGATGACATTCACACTATATTTACAAACAAATAAAATAAATAGAAACAAAATAATAATCAAAAGTAGATACAAAAGATAACAAAATAAAATAACCTAAAAAATAAGAAAATTAAAACTAAGCAAAAAAAAAAAAAACACATGTATACCTATATACAATCAGGCGAGGGAACTCCATGAGAACCCTGAGCTACTCTCCCAACCGCGTCACTGGTACTAATTGATCGAGCGGAGATTGATCGAGAGCACTTTAGCCACATACACTCATGTCTTGAGTGAAGAATCTGGCTATTGCCAGAACTCCAATTTATACAATCTGCAAAAGGTCGCGAGGCCACTGCCGTTTCAACCTTCTTGGAGAATTATAGGGATGGGAGGTGCTTGATAGGGATTGTGCAAGAGGATTTGGGTGATACGTAAGGTTCTGGTGAAATTTGGAGAATTTTTCTGGGATAAGGTCTAGGACAAATGGGATGTTGAGGTCATGATGTAGGGTTTTGTTGATTACATAGGAAGGAGCATCGACTATTGTTCGAAGGACTTTTGACTGGAAGGATTGGATGCGCTTGATGATAGAAAATTTTGCTGATTCTCACAGTTCTAGTCCGTAAGTCCAAATAGGTTTCAGTATTGTCTTGTAGATCAGTAGCTTGTTTTCAATGGAAAGTTTAGATTTTCTGCTTAGTAGTCGGTATAGTTGGCCGTATCGTCGGTTGAGTTCTTGTCATTTGAGTCTAGTATGCGGGTTTCACGTTAGTGTTCGGTCTAAATGAAAGCCAAGATACCAGACTGTGTCTGAATAAGGAAGTTGGATGGAATTAAAGAGTACTGGTGGACAGGAATTGTGTCGGAGTGTAAAGGTAATACGTTGGCATTTAGATTCATTAACTTTAATGCGCCAGTTATTACACCAGTTCTCAATCAAGGTGAGGTGGCTTTGGATATTTAAGGATGCTATTTCGGGATCAGAGTTGGATGATAAGATTGCGGTGTCGTCAGCGAATTTTGCAAGGAAAGTATCGGGATGAACAGGGATGTCAGCATTAAAGAGGATGTAAAGCCTGGGACCCAAGACGCTGCCTTGTGGAACACCGGCTTTAACGGAGTAGATATTGGACAATTCTGTCCCACAGCGAACTCGAAAGGAGCGGTCAAAGAGGAAGGATCGGAGGACTAGGCACAAGGACTGAGGTAAATGGATTTTAAGCTTGAAGAGCAGTCCGGAGTGCCATACCCGGTCAAATGCCAGTGCAATGTCCAGAAATGCACCCGAACAGTATTCCTTGTTTTCTAGGGCTGAGGAAATATGATCAACAACTCGGAGTCCTTGTTGAACAGTAGAATGTTGAGAGCGAAAACCAAACTGATGGGAAGGGATATTTTGGAATTCTATAATGGGTAGAATTCGTTTCAAAAGGATCTTTTCAAAAAATTTTGAAAGGATTGGGAGTAGGATAATTGGTCTATAGGATGTTGATATTGGGAGGTTTGCCTGGTTTTGGGAAAAGGATAATAGTGGAATGTTTCCATAACATAGAGAAGTGGGTGGTGCGTAGGATACAATTGTAGATATATATAAGAGATATGACTGCTTTGGATGGAAGTTGTCGAAGGTTTTGAGAGGTAAGATCATGTCCAGGAGCTTTACGGGGGATTAGTTTTTTAAATTGAAATTTAACATTTCAGTTAAATTTAAAAGGATGAATAGCGTTTGGGGGCAAGAAAAGTGGGATTGGTGATGTAAGGAGTTCTTCTACTGTTACGGTGTGGGCAGGATGGGATTCCGAATGTGAAATAAATGTATTGGATAGATGAATGGCGAACTCCTCAGCTTTATCTTCGTCAGATGCTGCCCAGGAACCATCATCTCGTCGGAGGGCATGGGAAATGTGGTGAGGATTTAGGATTTTTGTTGTGGTTTTCCAAAGGGAATTGTCGCAAGAAGAGAGGGAGGATAGGTAGGAGTTGAAGGATTGTGATCTGAAGGTGGCTAATTCCAGTTTTAATTTTTTGCAGTAATAATTATAGGAGCAGCGGTCGGTAGGATGTCGGGTACGTTGCCACAATAATCTGGCACGGCGTTTGGTGTGGATTAGGTCAAGGAGGTGTTGGAGTAGAATGGTCTTTTTAGGAATTCTAGAGAAGTCTTTTGGACAATCCATGCGGCTTGTTGGATTGTGGTAGTAAAGGAATTTACGGCACTATCAAAGTCATCGGGAGTTTTGAGGGATATGTTGAGATCAATTTTATCGGAGATGATTTGGCGGAAAAGGTCCCAATTTACTGGGCCCCTAATGAATGACGGTGGAGAAGGTTTGAGAACGGGTTCAAGTGAAACATTAAGGATTAGATAACTATGGTCAGAGGAAAGTTCATTTAGACGTGTAATGGAACAATTGAGGGGACTTAAGCCGCTGTGGATAAAGAAATCAAGAAGATCAGGATTACGGTTGGGATCTGTGGGCCAGTAGGTAGGAGAGTTGGTGAAAAGGAGGTGAAAACGTTGGGAATTGAGTGCAGACAGCAGGGTTCGGCCACGAGAATTCGTGGTTCTCGAACCCCATTGTTGGTGCTTGGCATTTAGGTCTGCACCCAAGATGAAGTGATGTCCTAAGGAGTCGAGGAGAGAAGTGGATTGGCCATTGGATATGGATCGGTTAGGAGGGCAATACGCTGATGCAAGAGTAACCGGAAAAGAGAAGGTTTTTATCACGATAGCGGTGGACTGTATGAAATCATGTATAGGTAATGGGAGTACGTGATGGGAGAGGGATTGGTGTACAATTACAGCAGTACCGGCATGTGCTTTTCCTCATTGTGGTCAGTACGATATGTCAAGTATCGTGGTATTTTGAAGTGCTGTTTAGTGGTTAGTCGAGTTTCAGTAATTAGTGCCACATCAATGTTCTTGTCAAGTAGTAAAGTAGATAGTTCGTCTGTATGATTTCTAACACCATTCGCATTCCAAAGGAGAATGGATATGAGTTTAGGGATGTGAGTCATTTAAGGATTTTTTAAAGGAGGGATGAGATACGAGATTTGTGAGGAGTGATATGAGTGGAGTAACAAGGGATTTGAAATCGGTGAGGAAAGATGCTAACAAACTTGTGAGATCTATTGCATTTGAAGGAGGAGGAATATGAGGAATTTGTTGTTGATGGTTAGGTATATTAGGATGAAGAGGATTTTGAGGTTGGGGTTGAGGTTGTTGCTGTGGCAGGGCTTCACATTTATCGGTTGAAGTCTTACCTCTAAGTAGTTGGGAGAATGATACATCATTGTTTACAATTCTGGAAGTCTCTCTCTCTCTCTCTCTTCTTGTTCTTAGTGCTTTATCTTAAATCCGGTTTTTCTGGTGTCTGGTTTTGAGATTCTTGTAAATTTGGCAGCCTTTGTAGTTGGCCGGGTGTCCCTCCAAGCATAGGGCACATACTGCTGGATCTTGTATAGGTTTGGTGCACTCTACAGATTTGTGCTGTTCACCGCACTTCATGCAACACGGCAGATGGTGGCAATATGTCTTCGTGTGACCATAGGTCTGAGAATTATGGCATTGCACGATATCTCTCTTGGGGTATGGCTTCTCAACTTTTACCATTGTGTAGTATATTCTTGTGATATCATATATTTTTTTCGATACCTGGTGATGGCTCCAAGTCCACGAAAAACAATGGTAGTGGGATCCTATTTCGTAATCCTGGCTGTTCCCTGTCCTCCTTCAAAACGTTTGTTACCTGGCGTACATTGAAACCAAGCGTCGTTAGTTCTTCTTTAATAACTTCAGTGGGGGTTGAGGAGTGTAAATTTCTTATCACTACCCGTAACTACTCTTTCCTGCCTCAGCTGGTGAAATTTCGCATTTGTTTCTGATAAGTACTTCACTATTTTTCGGTAGGATTCATCAGAATTAGGTGTTATTTTGGTGTCATTGGTCCTGTTAAGACATGAATAACTGCCAGAGCAGATTTTATTTAGTTGGGTGCAGAACATCTGGAAATTTATGATATTTTTCACAAATATCGGAGGAGGCTTTGGTTCTCTGGGTATTGCTGCAGACTCCATTACTTCTCGGTCATTTTGAAGCACTTGGTAGGGGGTTGGAGTAAAGAAAGGCGATTCTTCAATCATTTCTTGCTAAGACGTACTTGGTTGGGGCTGAGGTTCTGGTTCTGAAGTGTTCACTTTGGTCACTGGAGGTATTTCTCGTAGGCAGCGATGAGTCCTTTGTTTGGCTGGTGAATCATGTGGTGTACTAACACCTTCTGACCGAGTCCTCTTTGGCACCTTACTGGCCATCACTTGCTGATCATACCGCATATCATAAGAGAAAAGGAAACAGGAAAAAAAAAAAAAAAAATTAAAAATAACAAAAAAAAAAGATGTCAACTGTAAATATCAACTGCTCTGATGTACACTTTAACTGTATTACGTGAATAATCAGAGAGATTCCGCTATAAAATAGGCAAAAACTGAGAGAGGAGTTGAGAAGGTTTCCTGACAAATAAATAAAACTGTAAAACTCAATGTAATATAAAACTAATTTACGGCAAAAATTTTAAAATAGTTATAAATGAATAAAAAAGACATGTAAAATTAATAGAAAATAAAATAGTTTAGGTGTATTTAAATTAATTTCATTTATTTCCTTATTTTTAATACTGACATCCTTAGAAAACAACCTCTGAATGAATTCCGTTGTCATTCCCCCTTTCTAACTGTAATTTAAAGTGATCCTTTATTTTTTACGTTATTTTTATAAAAAAAGATTTATTTTTTATTTTCTCTCCTATATATCTACAGAATGTATTCCTCATTATCTTTTTCATCACTTCCTTAACGGTCTGTTCACATATGCTCTCCAGAAAAATAATTATTATTGAAATATAATTACATTTTAAAAGAATCAAAGTATTGCTATATCTCGTGAAAAGTAGTGATGTTTCATTGTATTGATATTTAGGTTCATATTTTTTACAGATCATCGCCGATGTATTTTTTGTGTTATATCTCTGTAGAATGATGTGTTGATTTATTTTGTATTATTATTTATCCTTTTACATTCATATTTAGATTTTTTTTTCGGCCTTAAGAGATATCATAGCTTGAACTATATTATATTATAGAATTACAAATAAATATGTTCTTATATAAAATTCTACTTAATAGTTTAAGGCCGATTAAACATAAAAATAATTCAACGATTTTCTTCTCCAATAATTTCAGATTGTCTCTTAATGCCTTTCAGTGTTCTGCCTGGATGCTAAATTGCGATTTGACGACAGCGCTAAATATCGCCAAAAAAAATTGTTTGAGTACAGGGATGTAACTCAAGAAGATCCTAAGGATGTTGCTGCTGGAGATTTGGGCCTCAACTATGTTGCACTGGATGGTACGGTATTCAAGTAGATAATGACTCATGAAACATATCAAAATTAGTTTACTAGTTTGATTAAAATTAAAATACACTTTATTATTTTCTATATCACTTTATTATTTATACACTATATTATTATTATATCAAACACTTAAAAATACGATTCCAGTAATATTTAGATTGAAGTACCGATAGAAAGCATAGTTCCTTCTCTTATAACATTGTAATTGTTTTCTAATTATCTTTCAGTCAAATGATGGAATGCATGGGGTACTTTCGGGTATGGTTGACCAGCACTTTGCAGCATCAGCATGCATGCATAAAGACTCAGGAAAATAGGGTCCTACTCTTTCTATTATTAAAATTAAGCTCTATTTTCGAACTTTACTAGACCAAGTTACACTTCTTAGCAACTGAAGTACTTCTCCTTTTAAGTTCTGGGTGGTTGCTATTTTTTATTCTGCTTATGAGAAATTGGAGTTTAACTAAATTTCTTTCGAACGTTTAACACCTTCATTACTTTGAACATTTTCTCATTTTTATTACTGTCGTATACTAATTTAAATTAAGAAAAAGTTAAGTGCAACTATCATATTCCTTTTTTTATTCTCAAGAATTTTTCTCTCGACAAAATGTTGAGTTGAATTGATGAAAAGCAAAGATCAATGTTTCCTTTCCTCCTCGCAACAACCTTAGGTCGAAAATATAATGGCTCATGCACACAGAACGCGATCCTCACAAAGAGATCGCAGATCGAACGATTCGCGTTCTGTGGAAGGATATGTTGTTCTAGAGTTATGATGAAACCTATTTTAACGATGATGAAAAGATCGAGATCCACTATGTGTGAAAATAAATTTCAATAATATATATCTATTAAATTTCAAACCAAAGCTGGTAACACCTCAACACGCTTAGTCCCTGCCTCAAACCATCTCATCTTACCTGATTTCAGGAAGCTCTGCTTGGATTTATTTGTTTCTCGACATATTGTTGTTTTGAATCTTCAAAAAGCATTACCAATTTTTACCCGTCCGGTAACTCGAATAATTCCCCTTATAGGTTGACCCATCGAGATAGAACACAATCTGTTAAGGTTACGTCCCGATTAAATATTACTTCATAACTTTCTTCTTTTTTAGACCGTGAAATATATGTTGTTTAAATATTTCCATCTACTTTTAATATTTTACTCAAACTGTCTAAATGATTCCACTTATTCCACGGTTTCTATTCCTATATTCTTCTATCAATTGAGTCCCTCTGTTGAATTATTCTTATATAAATATTTCTAGATATTAACCTATCTAAGAAATGCTTCATTTACATTTAAATACACATTTCTTACAAACTAAGTAATAATATCTTATTTAAGATCCATCTTGTGTGGAACAATAAGGAATATCTTTCTCCTAATCAGATGGAAACGTTGGATGTCCATCTGATGGAAACGTTGTATAATTTTTGACCAATCAAATGGATCTAATCAGCGGATGAGGAGCGCTGAAATAGATTCATTGGCGATACAAAGTTAGACTTCCTGGAAGATTTTGTTTTAGGGTTAGATTGTCAGATGTATACTTTGTCACCCTTTATACTAAAGTATATAAATGACATCTGACCAAGTATATGACAGCTATAAGCTATTAAATATAAGGAACTTGATAAGGTAAGTTAATTACAATACAGTAGATGTTTACTAACGGCGAAGAGCGAATCAGATCCAGAAGCAGAGATTGAGAAATACGAAGTGTTTTCCGAAAACCCTTCCGGGAGAGACTGAGATATGATGTGCATGGGTAAAGAATGGAAATAAAAATTTTGATAGTAATTCCGTTCGACTTATTGGCTTTATTTACTTCGCTGAAAACCAGTTAAAGAGTTTTTAGAATCGTTTTGCAATAATACTAACATGTATTTCAATACTACTTGTTATTACTTATTTATGATGCTTTTGTAATCATATTCACACAAGAGGTAGTGGACGTGCTCCACTGGTAGGATTTAGCGATCCCCGGTCTTCTGAGTTAAGTATACAGCGCACTGTCATATAACAGAACAGGACCAATGGACTATACCATCGGATATCCAACACTATAATAGGGAGAAGAAATTAAAAGAAATTTCAAAATTCTTGTATTAAAATCTGTGTTCCTCCCAGTTTTGCTATACAGATAAGAAAGCTGGAAACCCTCGACGAACATATAAGTAGGATAACATCAGCGGAAATGAGATTTATCCGAAGAATAGTTAGTAGGACCAGAAAAAAATTCGTCAGAAAAGAAAGAATTCGAAAAGCTTAGGGTGTTAAATCAGTGGGCAACATCATGCAAGAACAGAAACTAAAATGGTACGGACATCTGTAGAATGGATGATACCAGAAAAGCCTGGTGGTACTTGCAAGCCTGACCAGAAAGAAGATGTCTTCATGGCAGACCCGGTTGCATGTACTCGGAAAACATTGGAAAACAAGCAGCAGCAAGAGGAAACACTATCCAAGACTAGCCGGGAACGAGGATCAATGGGATGGGTTGGCTGAGACTCACTTAAACACAATGTCATATAGGTAGTTTCTGTTTTTTTCAAATTAATTATCGTTATTTATGGAAAAAATCTTTCGGTCTGATGCTCCTCCTCCCACCAAAAAAATTAAATCCTGGATCCGCTAGTGGTAAGCAGGGAAATAATAAATTTCAAGTCTTTATCCCAGCATTTTAATTTGTTGATATTGAAAAATAAAATATGACATTCAATAAAAACGATTTCATATAATCGAGATATAATATTTAAATAAAAATTGATTAAATTTTATTCCGTTAGGTACCATTGGCTGTATGGTTAACGGAGCAGGATTAGCAATGGCTACATGCGACATAATAAAACTTCATGGCGGAAATCCTGCTAATTTTTTAGATGTCGGTGGAGGAAGTCAAACGGAGCAAATAAAAGAAGGATTTAGAATTATTCTTTCACACGAGAAGGTAAACTGTGTGATTTGATAAATAATTTGGATTAGTTTTTGGTTTGATGATCTAAGTATCTTCTTTCTTAAGTTGGCTTTACAGGCATAGCACATCTTTGGTCGCCTGAACCAGCCTCTTGTACAACTATTTTTTAGTTTGCTGCATGCAGCCCTCTAGCACCTTTGTTGATTC
Source organism: Nezara viridula (assembly GCA_928085145.1). Taxonomy (NCBI): domain Eukaryota; kingdom Metazoa; phylum Arthropoda; class Insecta; order Hemiptera; family Pentatomidae; genus Nezara; species Nezara viridula. The sequence continues at coordinate 25,139,183 of OV725081.1, read as the reverse complement.
GATCTATCCTAGCAGATGTGCTTTTTGGCCTTCCACGTAATCTCTTTGCAACTATTAAGGGATTCATTGTTGCATAGTAGCTTCTTGATGGGTTGCTCCGAGTTACATTGTCTCGGAGATCTTAACCTCATTACATTCATATCATTGTAGATGTCCAATAAAAATTCTTAAACTATGAATTGCCATTTTTCACATGTAAAAACTATGCTGATTATAGACTAGGTGTGCGCTCAACATTAAATTTCCCAAACCTGTATACGATCGTGGACCGTACAAAATGAGTGCATGCATGGCCATGTTTGTCTCATTAACTGGTTAACGACCGGAATCTATTTTGAAAAACGAAGCAACAATAAAATGAGTAAATAGTGTGGTGAAATTTAGTTTATGTATTGATGATTTAAATACTAAACTTCAGCAATCATTTCTAAATAGCTAGTATATCAATATAACCAATTGAATTATAGTTGAAATGATCATTTTTATTTATTTTTTTACTTTTTTATCTTGGTTGTTACACAGCACAATGTTAGGATTCCACAGCCTTTCACGCAGTAGTATTTCTGGTTTGCCTCTAGTATTGCCAGAATTCAACTAATGTTTTTTTTTTTTTTGCACTTACATTTATTTATCCGCACCTGTCAATTATTATTGACAATCAGCAGATGTGCTGGCTTAGTAATGAGAGAAAAATAAAATAAAATAAAAAATAAATAAATAAAAAGGCTTGATAGGCATGAGGAATAGCAATACCCAGCGGTATCCCTTCCATGGCTTTTATTTACTAACATTATTTAAGCAGATCCCTCATCCAGACCCTTTTCAGTCGTCTTCTGGAGTTCTCGGGCATACTAGTTGTGGCCATTTTTTTTACCAGCTGGTTGGAGTGCCCGTTTAACATGTTATGAAATCGTTTGTAGTACGTTCGTATATGTTCATTGACTGTCGGAACGTGTAGGTCGGTGTGTAAAGTGTGATTGTTTACGTACCATGGTGCTTGAGTGATTAGTCGTAGTATCTTAGACTGAAAAGTTTGAAGTTTATTTATGTGAGTTGGTTTTGCAATTCCGTATATTTGTAGTTCGTTAGTCCAAAGAGGTTTTAAAAGATACGTGTAAATACTTAGTTTCTGTCTTACTTTTAATTTGGAAGGTAGTCTTAACAGTGTATGTAACAATTTTAGTCTTAGATTTAATGTGATTCGTTTTTTCTTCACATGTGGACCCCATGTCATTCTCCTATCGAACGTAAGGTCTAGGTATTGTACTCTGTCTGTTTGTGGAATCGGTATGTTGTCTAAGTATACAGGAGGGCATGTTTCTAGTCTTAGAGTAAATGTGATGTGCTGTGACTTTTGATAATTTATTTTAGTTTTCCAAAGTTTACACCAATCGAGTATAATTTGTAAGTGATGTTGTAAGTTGAGTGATGCCTCTGTAGGATTGTCGTGCCTGGTAATGATAGAAGTGTCGTCTGCGTAGGTTGCTGTAAGAGTGTGGATACTTTGAGGAATGTCGTGTGTGTATGTGATGTACAGTAGTGCGGCTAGGATTGATCCCTGAGGTACACCAGCTAAAACTGATCGAATTGAGGATAGATCTTGGCCATGTCGAACGGAGAAAAATCTATCTGAGAGAAAGGAATGGAGAATTAAGTAGTAAGTATGTGGAAGTATGGTCTTAAGCTTGAAGAGAAGTCCCTGATGCCATACTTTGTCGAACGCTTGGGCGACATCCAGAAATACTCCGGTTGCATATAATTTCCGCTCTAGTGCTGTAGAGATGTAGTCAGTCACTCTGTGCAATTGTTGTGTTGTTGAATGTAATTTTCGAAACCCGAATTGATGGTCAGGAATAATCTGTCTGTCTGTTAATATATACGGGGACGGTCATCGTCTCGAACCCTTAGGTTTGAGTCGTGTCCCTCATTGGCTGCGGAGGTGCAGGCATCCTCCTGTACATCGGCAGGCAATGTAAAGCCGTAGCGATCTACTGATTGCGGAGCCTGAGACCAATCGTGCTCTGAGGTCAGGGAAGCAGCTTCCCGATCAAATTGGTACTACGGGGCGTCGCCGGAGCCCCGGCGGCGCTATGGGTGGACGGCGAGAGTGCTTGCACTGTTCGGCCGTGGCGGTCGTAGTGGTCGTTGTGTTTACGACTACTCGCTGCACGACACCAGTGTACAGATGGTCTTGGCGTTGTTCAGGCTATCTTCTGGTACAGTGTGTAGCGAGTGGACGGAAGTTATGGTAGTAGGAGTTGTCTTATTCCGTGGGCTCCGGTTGTGAGCCTGCATTCTTTGTGGCGTACCCGGTCCGGGGAGTTAGGTTGGAAGCCGGTTAAGGCTAAAACGCTAGGTATGGCTTCCAATCGATGCTCCCTTGGCCCACAGCGTTGCCAATGGTTCATCTGTCTGTTAATATATGTAATAGTCGTGGGTACAATAGTTTTTCGAATAACTTAGAACATACTGGAAGTAAACTAATCGGTCGATATGAAGAAGGGTTATTAGTGTCTTTGTTTGGCTTTTTAATCATGGTTATGTGTGAGTATTTCCATTGTATAGGAAATTTGGTGGTCCTGAGAATGCAATTGAAGATTGTGGTAAGAAACCTTAGAGCTTTCCTTGGCATTTGCTGGAGCGCCTCAGCAGTTATCAAGTCATGACCAGGGGTTTTTATTTTGGGCAATTGTCTAATTTCTTGTGCAACTTGTGATGGTATGAAAGGAGGTGGTGGTAGTGTGAGCTGTAGCGGTATGTCTAAGTTATTATGTACAAAAATATCGTGTTCTGTATTAATTAAGTCTGTATGTGGTTTAAAAACAGTGGAAAGATGGTTAGCAAAGAGTTCAGATCTTTCCTCGTCCGAAACAGCCCAAGAGCCATCCTCTCTTCGTAGGGGTGCTGACACCTCACGATGCTTTAAAAGATTCCTTGTATATCTCCATAAACTTCCATCGTCCGTCGAAAGTTTGTTAATAAAATTGTCGTAGTTTGTGCTTTTGAATTTTTGAATATGTCTTTTAAGTTCGTTGTTCAATCTGTTAAAAGTTTGTCGGTCTGAAGGAAGTCTATTAGTCTGCCATACTTTCGTGCTCTTCTCTTTGCTCTAATCAAGTCCCTTATGTACATTGGATAATGGGGTAAGTTCGCTGCTTTTTGTGGCCTGGATGTTGATGAGGCCCATGCTGCATCTTGTATGATTTTTGTGAATTTTTCAACAGCTTCTTCTAATTCCTCATGATTTTTAATTGAACCTGGAACGGAAAGATTGGTGTTCAAATAGTCTCTATATGCGTCCCAGTCCATGCAGCCTTTTATGAGCCTAGGTCTTTTTTATGCTTCGGAAGGCTCATCGAAGAGAACCATGTGCACTGAGGAGTGATCAGAACAAAGATCGGAGGTTGCATTGACGGCAAATGGTACGGTTCTTAGTCCTTTTGTAATAAAGAAATCAAGTAAGTCGGGAGTTTTGCGTCTGGAGGTGGGCCAATAAGTTCGTGAATTTGGTGTTACAGTGTCTAATGAAATTTCATGGAGAACAGACCAGAGATTTCTGCCTCTTGGAGTACACAACCTTGAGCCCCAGCCTTGATGCTTAGCATTATAGTCTCCACTTGCGATGAAGCATCTTCCGAGGCGTTTGAAGAACTCAGAAAACATCGTGGGTGTAAGCTTGTACCTAGGGGGACAGTAAACTGAGGCAAATGTTATAGTGTAGTGTTTAGTGTATAGTGTTATTCCTGTCGATTGTATGTCGGGTGTAATGGATAAGTCTACGGTATTGTGTTTCAGTGAATTTTTGACGAGTATAGCTGTTCCTCCATGTGCAGTTTTATCTGGGTGATCAGTTCTGTAAATTGTGTAATCCTGGATGTAAATTTTTGATCGGGATGTCAGGTGTGTTTCTGTAATGAGTGCTACGTCGATCCGTTTTTCGTGCAAGTATAAGTCGAGTTCAGTACTGTGCTGTTTCAGTCCGTTGGCATTCCATAGAAGAACTGACAAGGAGCAATACAGTTAAATTATTGCGGGCCATAATTTGGACACCAGACCTGTGTAATCTGTGACAGTTGTTGAAGAAGAATGAAAAGGGGCTGGATTAGGTTATTTAATCCATTAATTATATTAAATAATTGAAAAGAGCCATTATCTACCGGAGGTATCGGTTGGGTAATGCCTCTCCTCGTACCTGTACATGTTTTCTGGTTCGGGGGTACTGAACTAGATGATGTTTGATTTTGTTGTTGCGGAGGTCCTGCGATGATCTGTGGTTCCCCTTGGTTGTGATGTTGCCGTATTGGAGGGAATTCATGCATGCCTGGAGGTCCCTGCGCTAGCTCTGCTACTGTGGAACGCTGAAGACGATTTCTTGCATTGCGCTGAAACCTGAGATCTTTCAGCGTCTGGCAGCCTCTGTAATTAGCGGGGTGCTGACCGGCACAGTTGGCGCATTTCGCGTGGGGGTCTCTCGTTTTCAAACATGAGCTGGTTTCATGATATTCACCGCACTTTACGCATCGTGGTCGATGGTTGCAATAAGTTTTAGTGTGCCCATATTGCTGGCACCGAACACACTGAGGAATATTTCTGTTTTGACGCGGTTCCTCAATTTTAATACGTGAATAATAAAGAAATTCAATACTAAAAATTTCTTCTCTAAATGTCTCTTTTGTAATGTCCACAAAGAACATAGGAAGGGGTTTTTTGAATCTAGATATGACGTTAACTACATTGGTGGCTTCGTAACCCAATTTTTTTAATGCCTCTTTAATGATATCGATTGGTGTTCCATGGTAAAGATGTTTAACAACAATCCTTGGGCATTTGTCCTGTGGAAGTTGGTAGGTATGGAAGTCGGCGCCTTTATTTCGCAGGCTAGAATTTAATTTTCGATAAACGTCAGGATTTTCTGGGTATACAGTGACACCTTTCAATGTAGACTTAATTTTAAACATATTAGGACCCGTTTCGTTTTCTAGAAATGAGATTAATGCATGGTAATTTTCAACACCGTTTATAAAAATTGGTGGAGTTTTATTGTTTTGAGGCGCTCTTCTAACTTCTGTTTGTAACTTAGTAATGTTGGTTAGAACCTGAAAACTGTTCGAGGTTGGGATAGATTCTGTCGGTCTTTTTTGAGCTCTTGGCTCGCTCGAATCTATCATAGGTCTCTTACGACCAATAACCAGTTCCCAGGAGCCGTCTTCATTGTTTATATCACTGTTCCTAAAGTCCATGTTACTTACCTCAGTTTGAGATGATTCCACCATTGTTGGCGGTGAAATCCGCTCAATCTTTGTTTGGTGTTTTGTTCTTAGCAATCTTGTCTTGATAAAACACTTTTGTTGCACAAAAATTAGGTATTTACACTTAATTAACACTTTTTTGGAAGACAATACTAAATTAACCTTTCACCTTATTTCCCAACTAATGTTAAAATAATAAAACAAATCTGGTGCGCGCATCAAACGACCTTATTTATTTTTATTAAGTATTTTCATACAAACGGAAAGTGAAAATAAAAATTATAGACGCTATTATATTTATTTACATTTCATTGTTATTAATTACTTTTATTTGTTTAATTACTCTTATTTACACAAATTTTAATTTTTATATCGCTGTAATCTATACAAATAAGTATTAAATAAAACCAACGAAAACATTTATGAAAACCACATATGTATATATACATAACATTGTCGGAGTCCGTATTATATTAAGTTCATGCTACTTATGGAAGCCTGTTCAAATCTCTCTGGCGAACTCGGGCGCGCTCGTATTCTTTTGGTTGCTCCATTACAACTATTATCCGTTACGATCTCTTATTTCTCCTTTCGTTAATTATAAAATTCTTTCATATTTTATATTTAACTATTTTTATATCAAAGATAAATGTGGAATGGTTAATTATTTCAAATTAAAAAAATTAAAGGTACGTTATAGCAAGCTAATATTGAAAATTCGCCATTTATTAAGCCCATCTAGAGAACATCAATGAGAATAAAACTTACATCGTATTAAAAAATGCTATCTCAGGCTTATAAAAATCTCAAAAAACGCAATCCAGTTCACATACATACACACAGACCATTTTGTGATACATAATCACTAGAGCCGTTTTCAAGAAAATTGTAAAAATGTGTAAAATCGATAATATAAAGCGGCACTTCCGGTTAGCCGATTTTAATGAAAATATTTATGCCACATCCGAGCCATAAACAAACCTTAATTACAAAATTTCAGTTTCGTACTACTTTTCGTTGTTGAGCTATGCTGTTCACACGTACACGCAGATCATTTTGCGGTACCTGGTTATTTAGACTCAGTGTACCTCAAAACGTGTATTTCCGTTGAAAACTCAGATTCGAAAATTTTCACGATCGCAATACTTACCCTTACTATATATTACATATTTAGATAGGTAAGTGAAAGTAAAAATGTAAGCTCAGAAGCAAATGATTTTCCAAGTATTGCTCCATAGCAATAACATAGTTTTACTGAAACTCGTAACTACATTTATACATACCCAATCTTTATACGGTTTGGAATTCCAATATTAATATACAGCTAAGATATTATTTAGATATTTCTTTACAGGTCAAAGGAGTACTGGTTAATATATTTGGTGGTATTAATAGATGTGACATAATTGCAAATGGAATTGTTTTGGCACTCAAGGGATCAAAATTGAATGTTCCCGTGGTCATACGATTGCAGGTAAATCAGTAACATATCCAGAGGAAGAATGAGAGGGCAACAGCTTCCCTACAACGCGGACCATTATTTTTAATAACGTATCAAGAAAAACAAAGAACTAATTTATGAAAAAATATTATTAGCAGCGATATATGGGTCATTTAAAAATTTTGATCACATTACATTTCGAGAAAAAATAAATAAAAATAAGACAGAGAAGTTTTCGACTTGAAAGTCGCTAATGTTATCATAGCATGTATCATCATTAACACAAACATATATAAATCATTTTGAAATGAATAGTATCATTATAAAAACAAAATTATAAGACTAAAACATTGTAAAATTATAAGACTAAAATAATTATGGTAAGAATAACTGTTATTATTATTTTTTTAAACAATAAATGTAATATATATTTTATATGTAATAAGTTGTAAAAATGAAGATGTATTGTATAAGATTATTTGCCCAATTAATTGTAGATGTATGTTACCTATTTTACTATTAGGAGAACATAGATAGACTAGAAAATAAGTGTTATGAGAGAGGCAGAGCAAATCAGCCCACAAGTAAATGAAAATAAAACAAAATAAACTCTAGTGAGCTGAAAACAATGTCCTATTATCAATATTTAGTTACAACATTTATTTGAATTTTTCTTGAATCTGTTCCTTCGCAATTGTTTTCGGTTTATTTATTTCAAAACTTTTCCCTCAGTTTACTATTACGAAAAGGAATAAATTATATTAGATATTAATTAATTAATTTATTAATGTATACATGGCATTTTTATCTTGTAGATTTTCTTGACTGAATTTTCCAGATAATTACCAAGCCCGTAAGTTACAGCAGCTGTTTTTTTAGTATTCATCATTGGCAGAGGATTTAAAGAACTTTTTGATTACAGTAGGACCTAGGCGGTCGTTGGTGCAAGTAAAAATAATAACAATACTAATAACGGTTAGAGGTGGTTTACCAAACTGGTTTTAGTATATGTTAATTAAGAATGGCCTTAATTCAGATATCTTGCCTAAATTTAAAATTTCCCAGGTTTGTTCTGCCTTTTCCGAACAATGTGGGCCGTAGTGCAGACATGTGTATTCAAATCTTAATCTTCAAGTTAGCAGATTACCAGGCAAAACTTATATTGTATATGTGTTAGCCCATTCGGCCACCATGCCCCCAAAAGAAGTGAGGTTCAACACGACCCTCTTTAAAATGGCTCTGTCAGGTGAAGAATTAATCAATATTTTTGTACATGAATATTAGCCCTCACATCCTTTCACGGTAACCCGAGTATTGAAACCCCGATCAGAGCAAAAGACAGGTCCGATCTTGCTCCGTTTGGTTAGAATATGAAGTGGGATCCCCTCATTAGGCCTGTTCAAGATATACACCTTACTTCCTCCCCATCTGGGTTGTGACAGTACTATGGAATAAGAAAACAGCATTACAAATTTTATTTTATGACTGATATAATTATAATAATTACAATTAAAATTTTTACTAAACGCTGAACGCTAATCATGCATCCAAAAGATGCAGATAATGAAAAATTAACTACTTTTAGTTGTGATTTGACCCTATTATTATTCAGTGACGTTAATGTGACCAACGTTTTTAAATGACCCATATCAGTGTTATAAAAGAAACTAATTGCGAAATAAAAGTAATATCTCACATTAAAATTAATCACCTCCATCCACCTCCTGGATACGCTCTTTAAATTAAGGTTTAACGAATGGATATTTTTAAGTATGTTAATGTTCCCTTTTTGCATTAGTTGAAATGTGTTAAGTAATCTATGGATCGAATTTCACTATATTAAAATGTTTCAACCAGAATGCAATATATACATTATAGAAACACGAAATTCATTCAAGGATGAGGTATTTTTATACGTGTCACATGTGTGAAAAATATTCTTGATTTTTTTTAAAAAAAATTTTTATTGTTTTTTTATTATTTGATATTCATAAACGTAATGATATTCACTATGGTCGAGTATTAAAGCTTATATCAATTTTTTTTTTTACTCGTAAACACTGAAATATTGCAGTGTCATGCACTTTACGTAATCCCTACAAAAGTACGATACATGTTTTTATACAGTTCCGGAACGGCAATTCGGGGCATGATATATTTTTGATTTGTCAAACCAGAAAATAATTATAAAAGGTGCCACTAGGTTTGAAATCTTCATTTAATTTTTATATAAACTAAAGTTTCTAATTACTAAATGAAACATTTAGTTTTTGTTAATTAATTATAGTTTTCTGAAATTATTATTCATATTTTTTCCGTCACTCTCCACTACCTTCTATGATTTTATTCGTTAGATGTTCATTTTTCTGAAATCTTCATTTTTCCAACGATTTATTATATACAGATTGTGCTTTCTGCAACGTTTTGTGAATCTTATTTCTTTATTTCAGGGTACAAATGTGAAACAAGGGAAAGAGGTTTTAGAAAGCACCAAGTTACCATTGAAGTCTATTGATGACCTGGAAGCAGCTGCCGAAGCTATTGTGCGGTTGACGAGATAAAAATAAGCATGGCAGTCCAAGATAAAACAAAAATCTTGAATTATTATTAGATGGATACAAATTAATTAGATGAATATACGTAGATAAATACATGATTGAATAAAGTGCTCATAAATCACATCAAATTAAGAAATGTCCTGGCTGACTTCACTTAGGCCTATTATAATTAACAGAAATAGAAATAGATGTCCGATTTATATTTAAAATTGTTGATATTTATTTTAATCTTTAAATTTATATCAAACTGTTTGTCATGAGAATTATTTTGTTAAAACGTACTAAAATGTTTTAAAGCTTAAATACTTCTTTCTTCCTTACGTAGTGAATTCAAAACTATCCGTGGATTGTAGTAGTACAGTTTTAAAATAATATTTTAAACATGATGCTCGAAAACATTTATTCAACATATATACAGTGTCAATGTATAAGTTATTATTAAAATTATGATTTTTAATCTTGCTTTTCTGCCACAATCATCTTAGTCTTAACACTCCACGCCTATTGACGGTAGCGGATTTGTTTTAGAATTTTTTTATTGAATAATTTATATAAAAATAATAACCGGTTTATATGATCAAAATATTATTTGATTAAGTGTCGAAGTTAATATTAAGCGATTTTATCATTTCAAATTATTCTCTGCTAATAATATTTTTTTAATTTAATATAATAATAATAATAATAATATTTTTTAATTTATTTGTTTTAAAACTAGTGTACGAATACTTTTAATCATGACTGTCGTATAAACTAAGATCTAAATTACTGTCACTTTATACAGTTATTTTGACACTTATTTTTTCTCTTTTTAAATTTACGTAAATGGAGTTACGCGGTTTTCACTGGCTACTGTCTATCGATATATCTGTTTCAGTAGCAAATTAAGTTCATTAAAGTACCAGATTATAGATTGCTACAGAATATAGACATTTTGTTTACTGGCCCATTGAGATAACTAGTTGAGTGTCTACGATTAGATATACGACGTTTACAAGTTTACTTTTGTGAGATTTGTCATTTTCGTATGATAAGGGTTACTGAATGGACTTGACCCCTGGAATCTATTGATTGATTTGTAATTTATTTATTGTTCTTATCACACAATGAAAAAGTTCCTTGAGTAAATTGTGCTCAGTCACAATGCATCAGAAATGCATCTCCTTCAACTTCGAAGGTTTTGAGTTTCGAAAATACTTTCAAATACCATTCCAAAACGACGGTTGGGCACAAGATCGCACCATCATACTTTATATAAAATTTCGAAAATTACCTAGTGTATCTGAAAATATCCGGAGACGACGGTTTTCACTCATATCTCGACAACGGTGGGTCGCACTCAAAGCTTTGTCCTATCCGAAATTATAGCGAATAAAATTTACTTTCAGAATGTTACTACTTTTTTTTTTCCGTTTCTGTTATAATTATCGATATCTATTTTGCCATTTACGGCATACTGGAGAGGGCTGTTCTAAAGGTACAATGAAACCTATTCTAACCAGAGTGGAAAGATTTGATTCATGATTCATTCCATGGGACCACGGGCGGATCTACGAGGAAGGAGGAGGGCTTTGGGGATGAAGCCCCCCAAAATGGTAAAATATAACCGTATTTTATGGAAAAAAATATTTAAAAATTATCTCTTAAAGTATTATTGTTTATGTAATTACATTTAAAAGGACTTTAGGAATCACTTAAACACCATTTCATATAGGTAGTTAGTTTCTTTCTTTTTTTGCAAAGTAATTATCGTTATTTTTATGAAAAAAAAAAAAGCTTTCGGGCTGAAGCTCTCCCTCAAAATTAAATCCTGGATCCGCTAGTGAGTGGGACCGCAAAAAAATAAATTTCAACTCGTCCAGGCTTTGTTCGAACCGACACCATTAGACTCAAGTATGTAGAGCTCTGTATATGCGGTAGATATGTGTAGGTTCTTCGCCAAGTTCATTTATTAAGTGAGGCTCTCCGTACAAACAGTCCCCATCCTAGATGTTTTGTTTTTACGAGGAACAGTTTAATTCCACGTTCTTGTATCTAATTGGCAAATATTCTGGTTGCACTCTGCAATCCACGGCTATGGAATATCTGATTTTCCAATCGGAGCTGCTCCTGATGGAATTTGGGAAGTGAGAGTTATTTTGTCGCTTCCTTGCTTGATGGAAGTTCTGAGAGTTCTGTTCTTAGATTTGCAGTACATTTCGAGAAAGAATTGTGATGTTTTGTGTGAAGGATGTTTCCTCACAAATCCAAGGAGAAGGTCGGTGACGAAAAGTAGAAGTTTACGCATGGGTAAGAAGAATACAGAGAACAGAAGTGAAGACGCCTGTAATGGAAGAGTGAAAATACATTTCTCTCCGTCTCAGGGAATGTAAAATGTTTTCATGGCTGAGAGTATGTAAATCACAGAGAGTTGTGGTTTTAGGGAGGCTCAGAGGTTTAGATTTAGGTCTTTAGAAAGCTCCGCAATGAATGGATGGAAAACAGGTCCAATCATTTATCGACCAGCAAATATGATAGGTAGAAGCAAAAACGACAAGTCTTGATAAACAGAAGTGTTCTCGAAATTATGATCCGCGTGGAAGATTTCTTTAAATACGACATCGATTTGAGAAGTGTTGATGACAGTAGCAGAAAATTAATTTTAAAGAATTTCAATAAAACATTTAATTTTGATATATCGTATGTATAAAAACTTTGTATTTATGGTGGAGTTTAAAAACCTCGGAATTGAAAATTTCTATCAGCATGAAACCAATAGATTGACATTATGATAATCTGTTATGAGATTAAGAGCCGGTCTCGAACATTTGATTTCGAGATAAGATAAAGTAATTAGATAACTAGTGGAGATTGCTCTTGCGACGAAAATAGAACTTCAGTATTTCTACATTAGAAATTCTATTCCATTATATTAACAAAAAATTAAATATCAACTAAAGTTGTAAACTGAAAATGGGTTAGGTTCAAATCACATATTAGGTCGGTGAAAATTGTTGATAAAAATATTTATTCAATGAAAGTAGATTAATTGTTATTAAAAATAAATAATAATTTTACCACTTATAATTTTTTTAAATATGATTATTTATATAATTATAATTATCTAAAATTACTTGAGGGAATGCTGTGTTATCAATTAGTTCTGGGCAACACTGATAGGTCGAGTATTAATTTTCAGTGGCCTTCTAAAATTTTCAAAGATAATCTCAAGATTGTTTGACAGTTTCTGAAACTTGGATTTATCAATAAGGTCCAGTCTGATTATTGTATCTAGTCTAAGCTTATATTTGAAAAATAAAAGTTATAGTTCTTGTTTAACTGTGTTATTTTTCTAATATATTTTTGTAGTTGATTTAATTAAATCTAAAAAATATGGCAAATATTCTTAATAGGGCTGTCTTCTATGTTACGAATTCTGTTTCTAAAACATCACTTAAGGTAACTTTTTGTGATTTCATTGATTAAAATGAAATTTAAATAAGTTTACACTTGTCAATCTACTATCCTACTACTTTTCAGATATTTGCCAATAGCCCTGCTTTACAGCAAACTTATGAACAGAGAAGAAATCTGAATGTTCATGAACACATAAGTTATACTCTTCTCAATGATGCTGGTATTCCTGTGCCAAAATTTGGTGTTGCCAAAAGTGCTCAGGAAGCTTCCGAAATAGCACAGAAGTTAGGAATCAAAGATATAGTCCTAAAAGCTCAAGTTCTTGCTGGAGGTCGAGGAAAAGGACATTTCAAAGGAGGTCTTAAAGGCGGAGTGAAGATGGTTTTCACGTAAGTAAATTATTTGTAGATTTTTTTCAGTTTGAAATATTATCATTCCATTTTAGTTACAAATTCTTAATGAAAGTTAATGTTATTTTTTAGTTTTTATTGCACTATAAATTATCACTTACAGTATAATGCGATTAATTGGTAAAAAAAAAACATCTTTGGCAAAATTTGTTTGTTCTTTTTTTTTTTTTTCATTGGGGGTATGAAATTAATATATTTGAGACACCAATTTACTGTTTATTTTCAAATTGGAATAATTATTAGAGTTTGGTAATTTTTTATATAGGATGTTTATTTATTAATATAATCAGTTTATCGCCAAAAGTTATTACTTAGTGTATTTTTGATAGAACTAGACTTTTAAGTACCTTATGATGATTTTCAGTCTTTAATATTCATTCAAAAAAGCATTGTGTCCATCAAAATGACTAGTTTTTTTATTTATTGTAAATAGTTACACTAAGTGCCCAATGTTCTAATTTAACTGATAGAAAACTTATTTAATTACTTATATACTGACTATGTACTTGATGATATCTATTATAAACTTTATATAGTTATTATATACTTAATGTTTTAATTTTATGAAATATTATTTGGTGACTTTTTGCAATAAACTACTATATTCTTCTTGGATTTACAAATGTCGTATGTCATGATTTATTGATATAAGTAAATATATAATATTCAGTGACCTTTTTTTGTTAAACACATAAAAAAACTTGATACTTTTATATATTTTGATCTCTATCCTGGGAAAGGCCTTAATGTTGGATGCCTTGTTTATATTCCATAAACTCAACAATATGGCCCAGGAGTTGTTTTAGTAGTTAGGAAATTGATTGGGTATATTCAACTCAAGATAATTTTTATGGTTGCTTTCTTGTTAAGTAATTTACTATATGCAAACAACTTCAGGACAAATCTTTTAGTGTGGGTGCATCTAATGATAACCATTTGTTATTTAAATAACATTCAACTTTCTGAATAGTGTATACAATTGAAAGAACTTAAAGCAAATAAAATCTGAACAAAAGACCATGATTGTATATTTGCTTATTTTAACATATATTTACTAATATGTGTTAAAGTAATCAGTTATAAGCAATATTGTTGCATACAAGGATTTAGTTCTAGGATAATGTACAAAAAATAATGTCTCATATAATGGTGGTGTGTTTAGTAGCAATCTGTTTAATTTAAACAGTTTCTTTCATTAAACAGCAACAGTAAACTGTTTCACTTGAGATTAAACAGATACAAGGATTTTGTTCCATTAGCAGAGGGCAAGTTGTTAAAATCAGCACTGAGCTCATCGATGCCATCGAATAGATCTTTAAACAGAGCAAAATGAATCCATCAATGAACTCAGTGCTGAGTTTAGGAACCTAGCCAAGACAACTCACCTTACAGGTTAGTAGGTGGAGACAGCGATCCCGATAGGAAAAGAAGGAAACACTGAATCTATTAAATTTAAACAGGCACAAAAGCAGTTTAATTTAAACATACTGAAACCTGTTTAATTCAAACAGATACCGAAACCTTGTTTCATTTAAACAGCTCTCCCAACTGATATTAGGTTTAATCTCTTTAAATTTATATATAATATGAAATGATGAAACCAGCTTAATCCATTTTGTTTCACATGATTTCAATGCATCGGGGTTCTCACATTTTTGTGGTGCAGGCAAACATACTATAAAATCCTTTTTTATTTTAACAAACATCATGTACATATTGTAACATATATTTACTATCACATATTGAGTATTTATTATTGAAGTAAAAGTAGAATTAATCAGAAAGAAAATGATTATATGTTATAGAACTGAAAGTATAAAATATTAATCTTTTGAGAGAATGTAGTTAAAGTATAAACTCATAAAAATAAGGATTAAAAGCAAAATCACTTCATTTTAGATTAATCTTGTCTCAACCATCTTATTGTAAATGGATTATTGCTGTATTATTTCTTATGGCTTACATGATATCTCTAGAATGATGCTTTGATATGTAGATAAATCAGATGTTGTAATTTTGATATTTTTTTGTAGTATGTTATGACAACTAAAACAAAGATATTTTATTCTTTATTTTCATTTTTATCGAAACTAAATATTTTCCCATTAAACAGTTATAAAAATATTTAGGGAAATTTTACATAATAATTTAATTTTAAAAAAGATATATAAGGCTTTTTTAGTTTTTTAAAATAATAATGTATGTTCACAGCCCTGAGGAAGCTGCAAATACAACTGGTAAAATGATAGGTGATTACTTGATAACCAAGCAAACTGGAGAGAAAGGTCGTATTTGTAACTCAGTAATGGTTACTGAAAGGAAATTTCCCCGTAAAGAATACTATTTCGCAATAATGATGGAAAGAGCATTTAGTGTAAGTAATTTAGTAAATATTTTTATGAGCCAAGAAATTTATTATTTCATCTCATAAGCTTTGTCATTTGTTTCATTACTTTCAAAATCTTATATTTCAAGGCTTTTAACAAAATAATTCAATTAAATTTTAAAGAAGGTGGTGATTTAGATATAATGTTCCTGAAATTTGGATTTTTTAAGTAATTGTTGTATGTTGGAGCCATCACAGTTCATAATTTTAAAACCTACTGTGTATGTTTTATTAGTTATTTAGAGATATATATTAATAAGATATATCTAGTTTTAATTAGAATTTTTTTTATGTGTGTTAATCTTATCATAATTATGCAGATCAACTATCATTAGTCAAAGATGAAATATGGTATGATTTTATATGTGTTGGATGGCTGACCGTTTAATGAATATACCAGATCATATCCTTGATTTGATTTGAGACATATAACAAAAAGAGATAACATTTTTCTTCAAGTCCATTCATATGGCTAAATTAATGTTCAGAGATGTAATATAAAATGACAGATAATGGTTAATAATCAAAATTTGGACCAAATGTTTAATCGAAAACCTCCAACCACCTCCTCCCTGGTCATTGATGTCCTGCTTTGCCAATGTTAAAATCTGATCAAAACCTTTGTTTTGGGTTCAGTTTATTTTCTTACCTACCTCATAATCAATGGTTGTGCAGAGATCTTTAGATCATGCTCAACCGCCAGGTTTTCTCCTTAATTAATTCTTTAATTGAGGGTATTCAGTTTATATAGGCTGGATTTTTCTTAGAAGGATCTTGTAATCATAAGGTTGATCCATGGCTTGTGGAATATCAGAATATATTAAGCTGATGGAATATCAGAATAAATAATTACCTGTCTCAGGTAGACTCGAAACTTGGACCTTGAGCATTGGAGCGCAGTGCCTTACTGAGCTATGCCGCTCCACTTGCTAGTATTTATTTTTAAAAAAAATTATATACCCTTTTAAGTTTTTGTTTGTCAGTTATGCAGTTTCACATTGAGACCGACATTGTATTATGGAATTCCTTAATTGATGTATTTATTTTTGTTTTTGTTTTTTTTAGGGTCCAGTTGTTATTGCTTCCTCTCAGGGTGGTATAAACATTGAAGAAGTAGCTGCAGAGAATCCAGATGCTATTCTTTACATTCCCATTGACATTACAACAGGTATTTTCCTTATTTTATTCAAAAACGTTTAACTTAGAAAATAATGGTTCCCATTAAACCTCTTTAAAGTTTACCAAACATTATATGCATCTTTTGTTCCAAACTAGATAATTTATTTGATTTGATTTACTTTCAGGAAGTGATGTTTATAAAAACTATTTTAAAATTATAATCAACTAACAATATTTTATTTAAATTATTAGTTGTGTACACCACTGTGGCCATTATATATAATAATTTCTGCCTGTAACATTGCCCTCTTTAACTTTTGATATGGCAAAATTTCTTTATCTAGTTTGGTTTGTACTATTCCTGTTTATATAGTTATTAGAAAACTGATTCATGTTTCATAAATATTCATATTTCATTTATCTATCATAGCATTATTAATGCCTTAAAAGTTAATTAATAATAGATATTGTATATAATTGGGAAGGTAATATGCTGTATATTCTTATTTATTTTTTCTAGGCCTGTCTAAACAAACAGCCGAAGACATTGCAGTCAAGGTAGGCCTATCTGATAAAAAAGAACAGACAGCTCAGATGTTATTGAATATGTATGACCTCTTTGTTAAAAAAGACGCACTTCTTATTGAAATAAACCCTTATGCTGAAGACTCAAATGGAGATTGTATGTGCACACAATCTATATACATATATAAAGAATGAATCTATTAGAGTTGTGATTTATTTGTATGATTTTTTTTTTTTTTTTCAGATTTCAGTCTTGATGCTAAGTTTCGATTTGATGATAATGCAGAGTTCAGACAAAAAGACCTGTTTGAATTAAGAGATTGGACACAAGAAGATCCTAAAGAGGTTGAAGCTGCAAAACATAATTTAAATTATATTGCGCTTGACGGTGAGATTTTGTCATAGTATATTCCTTTTTCATTTATTTAACATTTTCTAGGAAAATTAATAGATATTGTAATAAGGTAAAATAATATTTGACCAAAATCATGTTCATAGCAATCACTTTCTCTCAACCATTAATGGTCAAAATAGGGATTTGTGAAACTTCAAGTCAGCTTTGATTTTTAAACAAAATTGTGAAATATAATGTCAGATTCTGATAATTATTCTGAGGTTATTAACGTTTTGCCAATATTTTTCATTTAATATAAATGTATAGGAACAAAAAGAATATCTATGGGTAAATAGCATGTAACTTTCTTTTACTTAAACAGTTCTACCAACTAAGTAAATTATGATACATCTTTAAAACTTCTTGTAAGAGACGAAATAATATCAAGGATTTTTAAAATGCGATATCCAAACGGATGGCTTTTCACCTGAACACCCTTTTTCCAGCTATATTCTCAATTATTTAATTATATAATTATAATTATAATTTAATTCATTCTTGAAAAAACTGCTTATTATAGTGAGTCATTTGCCTATTGATCAGAATTAAATTAGTCTTTAATTTATTTCTGACAAATAGGCAATAGCTCACTGTTAAAAGAACAAAGATCATACCTGCATAATGGGAAACTGCTTATGTTAGATAAATTCTAATATTGTTATAAGATTTCAATTTAATTTATACTGACTTATTTCGAGTCCTGGTATTTCTTTGGAATTAAGTTCAGCCAGATGATAAATGAGATTAATGTGTTATTTCATTGCTCTTTTTGAAAATAAGTCATCTCTTAATAATTCAGAACATATGACAATTAGTTTACCTGTATAATATACTAATTAGTATACTAATATAGTATACCTTGAAGAGGGAGAGGGAAGGTTTTGTTGACCAGAATGACTTAATCTGCTGTTTAATGGCAGAAGTCAAAAATCGAATTAAGTTGTTTAGATTTCAAACTAAAATGTTTATGGTCAAAAAGTACTATATTATATAGTAGTACTGTTATATATGTAATGTAAATAATATTATTTATTGCACTGTCCAACATTTTGACCTATGTTGTAGGTCTTCTTCAGGGCTATATATATCGTTTGTATCTTATATACTGAAGAAGACTTACAACATAGGTCGAAACATTGAACGATGTAATAAATATACTATTTTTTGACCGCACCCCTGACTAATTTCTTCTGAAATTAGAATCTACGGTCAACCATCTTCATACCATTATAAAATGTTTGTGGTTGATTTTTTATCTGAAATGAATATTTTTGGGGATGAAATAATTGAAATTGTTAATTTATTTTATTTTATGCAGGCGATATTGGTTGCCTTGTAAATGGTGCTGGCTTAGCTATGGCTACAATGGACATCATTAAACTTCACGGGGGAGAACCAGCTAATTTCCTGGATGTCGGTGGTGGTGCCACTGCTAATCAAGTGAAAGAAGCCTTTAAAATTATTACTGCCGATCCTAAAGTAAGTTTTAATTTTTCATTTATGTTTTAACTTTGGATGTATCTACAATAGACTTACACAGGGTGGAAACTGACCTGGAAAAATGGCAAAAGTCCAGGAATTTTCTAAACAAGGAAAAGTCAGAATCGTTTTTAGAATGTAAATATTTTTTTCAAATTGGAAATAAATATACAGTGGATATTGTTTATAATTACTTTGAAGAGATAAACTTATAAACGACCACGGTCGCTATATTCATCCACTTTTGACTGTTAATAACGGTACTAGTCGTTTTATTGAAATCAAGATTTAGGAATTCAAGAAAGAGATGATCTGGATGTTGGTAAAAAATTCTATCAAATAATTGCGGACTAGTCAATTGTGACATTTCGACCCATATCAGAGTGGAATAAGTTAGGGCCAATCTCTATCTGGCCAACCCTCGGGCATTTTTTTTATAAATTGCTATTCTATGTTATATGCAATTATTTTATCTTTTATAGGTTTATGCAATCATGGTCAATATCTTTGGAGGCATAATGCGCTGTGATGTCATTGCTGAAGGAATAATTGCTGCAGTGAAGGAACTTGATCTTAAAATACCGATTATCTGTAGACTTCAGGTATGTGATAATTATGATAAGTTGTTTTGTATCTATTAAAAAAAGATGTTATTGTATTAACCTACCAATTTTTTTTACATGTGTTTTTTTCACACGTTGCAAGAATCTGTGAGGTGTTTATTCACTTTTTCAGGCTTTTGAGTGTATTATTGGTCATAAATGGCGAAAATATAATGTATATATCACTTAGGAACAGTAACAAGGATTTTAAAAGAAAGATCAATGTTGCCTAAATTCAAATATAAGCTTAAATTAAATATAAATTGTATAACATACAATGGAAATTTCATACAAGGCAGACATTATTCAATAAATAATATTCCTTCTTCGCTCACAGTAGCTACTGCGATCTAACAGTTATTACCAATCCATGTTAGTGGATTTTTTAATGTTGATAGCATCCTATCTCGTAATCCTCTTGGAAAAGGTGTTTTTGATGATGCATGCTTCTACAGCAGTCTCTTCTTCTGTATCCACATCTGTTCTGTTTTTTTTTGTTTTTTTTTAAATTTCAATATCTTCAGTCAGTATCAGTGTTCAGAAACAAATCCTTTGATTGGAACATGATTGTAGTTATTTAAAAAAAAAAAAAAAAGGAAAATAAAAATAAAGATTCACTTAATATAATTATGGAAAATTATTCTAACATTTTTCCCTATCTTAAATATATCCCCTTCTCTAATTGAAACATTTTCTATGAAGTTTCCATTGTTGGGAGGTGATCACCTGAAATGATTTCCGTCATATGTTCTGCTCAATACAATTTACTATAACTATACATTTATTTATAAGTTGCTTATCTGAAGTATTAGTATTGTCTACTATAGAAAATTATAGAAAAATAAAATAAAATAATAATTTGGCTGATTTGTGATAGCACACTTTTTCAAAACATTGCGTTAACTTTTTCAACAAGAACAGAGAGATAGAAAACGAATAAAAAATCACTTGATTGATTTCCCTAGTAGCCAATGATTTTAAAATTTTCTTATTGTTAGCTCTCTTGTCTTTTAACTTATTATTTTTTTCTGTTAACAGGGAACCAATGTTGATGATGCTAAAATATTGATTGCTCATTCTGGGATGAAAATTCTTCCTTGCGACAACCTCGATGAGGCAGCACGTTTAGCTGTAAAATTGTCATCTATAGTAGGTCTAGCACGAGCAGCTCACCTTGACGTCAACTTCGAAATGCCGCTATGAACATAAATTTAAGTGTGACGCCACACGCCATGATACATACTCTAGTTGTCTATATAATTATTTATATTCCTTTTATGAAGGTGGATAATCCTTAGCCCGGGAATGTGATATTGATTAATTTATTCATAGATCAACTGCGCCAGTGAATTTTATTTATATTAAATTAATTAGTGATATATTAAAGCCAAATTTTGTTCTATAAAGCATTTCTTTGGTGGAAATGATATTTATATCAATTTGAACTAAATGTATCACCACTTCTTTTGAAGGATTTTTAATCAAAAATGTACATTTTTATTTTGAGGTAAAATATTAAACATTATCAAAATAGATTATTTATTTATGACATTTAACTTATTAATTTGTTACTATTTTTTTATTAAGTCTTTTCTTGTTCTTGTTTGATATATCTTTATAAATGTTAATTACTTTTCTATTGAACCAATAATATATATCATAGTTTATATCTGCAATTGTTTTAAAACTAACTAATTATTAAATAATCCATTTTTCATGGATTTAATATTTAAATACAATATCAATTGTAACAGCATAATAAAAATTTCATCAAATTTTAAATTTTGTTGTTTAAAAATATTTATATCAAGTTGACAAAAGATCAACAAAATACAGCTTGGATGACTTGCCTTAAAATGTTTTAAAATTTCCATTACCTAAATTGCAGTCGTTTTGATTAAACTTCATGTTTTGTATAAAGTTGAAAACTTACTTTATGAAAAGGTATAAACTAAAAAACACGGAGTTGTAAGTTAATGATTGCAAATCTCGATTTGTGCCACAATGCATATGGTAAATGAAGATGAAATCATGGAAAAAAATATATTAAGGTATGTTTAAAGACAGTGAAGTTGAAATAATAAAATTATACTTTGATCCAGACTTCGGCGATTTAAATGGATAGACAAATTATATCATTCATTCCGATAAAACGAAACTTTCTAACCTAACTTTAATTACTATAATTCAAGGTAATTAATAAGAAAGATGTGATTTTAAAATAACATTTTATTATGTTTGAAATGTAAAAGAATTTCCAAGATTTTTTACATGGTATAGATAAATAATCAATTATTAAACAAATTATAATAAATAAACTTATGACTAAATTTAACACTATACAATTAACAAATTCTAATAAACAATTTACAAACATTGATGAAACAACATAAAATAATCTAGACGAGACGAAATAAATATATCATAAAAGCCATTAGAAAAAGAGTAAACAATTATTAATATCATAACAGTCTTTTCAAGGATTTTAATAGCATAAAACAGGAAGTTATATTTTGGCAAATATTTTTAAGATTAAAATATTAACAGCATTTATTTAAAAGAAAAACAAAACAATATTAATAAATTATAAATAACTATGAACTAATTGAAGAGATCGCTGCAACGACTGTACTTCATAGATTCAGTTAATCTGATGTCCATTTTTTTGTAATAACCGCTGTAATCGATCCGACTGCTTAACATTCTTAATTCATGTTTATTACTTGAAGATAGTTCCAAAAGAAATTTTTTCAAAACGTCCTGAAACAAAAATTGATATTTCTAATTTTAAAAATACTAAATAATACTGTATATCCTTGAAGGTTTCAAATGAACAACAGAAGTAAACATTGAAAGAGGTAACATTTTCGAGTCCAGAGGACACTGAATTCAAATCACTTTTATCCAGAGATGGACAAAATCAGAATAAATGATTATAACTGAAAATACAACTGAATGGCCACGTCGATACACTATAAATGTAGCAAAAATGTGACTTGATTACAATCATAATCAGAATCCTGTTTATGAAAGTAATCACATAATCAAAATCACTGTAATCGTGATCATTGATTATGATTATGCCCATCTATGCTTCAATCAAATCAGTACAGAAACAATTGAATTTTTAAGAGTGGAAGGAGGAAATATTTAAAACATCACTTCACACCACTAAAATAAGCAATAATTCAGTTTTACTTAAAATGTCAATAATATCTTTATCTACTTGATCAATAAATTATCTCATTACAACCAGCTTGGAACCTAGAGCTTTGCTTATTCAGTTACTCCATCCACAACTGTCTAATAAATATATATAATATTATAAAATTACTAGTTAGTTATACCTGGTAATTTCTGTTTAGTATGTTATATTGGGCCCTCGTAGACGATAAGAAAGTACTGAATTTTCTGTTGGATTGGCTGATAACTGTTTCTAATTCATGGTTGCTACCGTGAATATTAATATGTTCTTCTCTCTCAACTCGCAGTGCATACTCTTTTGCTACATGACAACAAAATGTCTCCTCTAACGATTCCAATTCAAAAACTAAATCCCATACTAGTCGTAACTCATTTATAAATGTCTAAAAAGAAACGAGAAAATAATATTTGAAAACTAAAAAATATGAAATTACATATAAGAAAATACATAAACCTGAGTTTCATATTATCATTCAATATTGTTGCTAAAATATACTCATTAATTATTTATGGACAAATGCAAAGATATATTTAAGTATTTTGAAAAAAAAAAAAAATATTATTTTTAAACAATATATCATTATAAACCAATTCTTAAATAGAGACAATCAGTTTTAAACAGAAAACACCACAAGAGAACATAAAGTGTTGATGATTTCTTCAGAAGTATTTGCTTACATTAGTTTCATACCTAATCCTTTATCATCTATCTTTGATTTTATTGCAGACATTTTTGAATAATTTTTAAAATACTCAAGTATATTTTTTGTTTATTTTACATTAGACATATCATTTTTTTTTATTTTTTTCAAATTGCCTCCCTTTCACTCTCTCTCTCTGCTGTTACTATTTTAATAATGTAAAAAAAAAAAAAAGTTAAATAATTGTTCACATACACATTAAACTTTGCTTTATGCTCACCAACTTTATAATATTTACAACTCATAAAAAATATAATAATTTCTTTTTTAATTATTTTGTTTAATTTGCTGTTAGATATGGTTAAATGCAAAATGTAATGCTTTTGACAATATTAATGAGTTTTTACTGTATAGTTTAGATTTCCTTACTAAATGAAAATATGGTCTCAGAAACAGTTCATTATACTAAGAAAACTGTTTTAATAATGTTAAATTTAAGAAATAATACGGGTATCCTTTTGATCATATATAATTCTTTTGAATGGTTAAATCCTCCTGAATAAATAAAATATGAATTATACATACCCTTGAATCTTTATCTTGAAAAGTTTTTATTTGCATTTCTATGATAAATTCATCATGAGCTTTGATTACATCGTCAAAGGATTTAGCTTTAGTAAAAGCTAATTGAAATTTTTCCCACAAACACTCAACAACTTCGAATAATATGTAGTAGTGAAAATGCTGAGCAAAATGTAACAACTCATGGGACAACCTATCTGCTAAAACCAGGACACCATTTATCTCTGAAAAAAAGAGGAAAACAACGTGAACAAGTATAGGCAGAATTTATAAACCGATTAGGCAATCAAATAAAACATTTTAAATACCAGGAACTCTATCTGACAACCAATTCAATGAGTTTTTGTTAGCCCATCTTTCTTTCCTCAAGCTTAGTAAAATATATTCCATACGCTTTGTACGCCATAAAAAATTGAACATGTGACTGTAAGCACCTTCTTTGATTTTCAATGCCTGCAAATTAAAATCATAAGATTATATCATTTAATATTTAAAAAAATACAATTCAGGTATATAACATTCCAGGTGATCCGAATGAGCTTAAGAGATTAAATTTAATTGAATCAATGAGAGAAATGAAAACGCTTTTTAAACCAACAAATATGGAATACTCCTACTTAAAAATTACTCTTGAATCGATCAATTAATTGAAACTATTCAATTGTAAACCCATATTTAATAACATGACTAATATGAAAATTTTTATTTTTCATTTCATTATAAATTGTGTACTTTTAATATAATTTCTGCTTTAAACTGTAGAAAATTTCTCCAGATCTTGATGGTAAAAAACAATTATCAATTTCTGGAGTATTTTATATAGACTTAGTAGGATCCTATAGCATAAATAAAGTGCCGTTTATCATATCCCAAGAGAACGTAGTTCAACTTCTTGTTTATTTAAAATAATTGATAAAACTTTAGTATTAAGTTTCCAAAAATACCTTCTCTTCATGGTTAAAATGAAAAGAGCAAGCCAGAAAAGGCTATATTTTTACATATCACAAATATTACAAAAACAAAAAAAAACATACCGCATCAAGAGGATCGTGCATTATATATTGTAGTCCAAACACATCAGATCCCCAGTCTCCACCGGAAGCAACTAACAATTTAACAGACACCCTGTTAAGTATTTCAGGATCTTCGTATCTAGCTAACGTAGCTCTCTCGGCTGAAGATTTTAGAGACATCAATTCATGAAATTGTAATTTACTTGCTGGTTTTCGCATTTCAGGTCTAAAACAATTTCATTATTAATCATCAACCTTATTTATTATATTTCTAAATAGTTGTTTTTTTTTTTTTTAAAGTACATACTCAACAAGTTCCATATAATAATTCACAAAATCTCCTTGACCAAGCAATATATATCTCCTCAACCCTTGAAAGTGTTGAAACAATTTAAACTCATTGACTAGAGTATCCAGTACTTGTTTTGATGTTTCTTCAAATATAGCTAATATAGTTTCTGAGAGTTTACTTCTGGGATCTGTCAGATCAAGTATATTGACATCTAGAACAAATGAAATATAAATAGGTTTGCAAAAATTATTAACTACAAATAGTTTTAAAAATTGTGACTATTGAAATTTTTTTTTCTTAAGCCAGGATTATTTTTGCTTATTAAGCTATTCCCTCCTTGAGTCATTCTGTTCCCTTGTAGTTCAGTATAATTTTACATTTAATGTTATCAGATGGAAAAGATATGAGAGGAAAGGGAGAGCTGCCGACCGAGCTAACACGTAGTTAGCCCA
The DNA here is from genome assembly GCA_928085145.1 of Nezara viridula. NCBI lineage: Eukaryota > Metazoa > Arthropoda > Insecta > Hemiptera > Pentatomidae > Nezara > Nezara viridula. The sequence continues at coordinate 25,113,440 of OV725081.1, read as the reverse complement.
CTTAGCTTAGCGCATGCGTTAATGTAATGCCCGGCAACCTGATCACTGAAGTTTAAAATCCCCATATATATTATTACAGTAAAACTTGAAATCGGTTTTCTAACTAATATCTAACAGCTCCTGTAGGCTGTATGCTCAAATACCATGAATGGGGTACTGTTGGATTCAGAATTTCAAGGGGGTTAGCAAATCGTACTCTCCCCATTTGTTTTTCTAGGCTTTTAGCTAAGCTTCAATACTGGAATGGTGGTAAGTCTGCAGATCAATATGGGACAAATTGCGCTTTGAAGATTTTGATGCGTACACCGAGACCCGAATAGTTACTTCGGAACTATCGGACCCTGGGTTTTTAAGCCCAAAAACGTACTATTTTCGAGATAATGCAAGGAAAAGGGTTCGCATCCACACAACCTTACATTAATTGTAGCACTGTCATGAAATATATGTCTCATTTCGTCAACATGAGGTCCCTAAGACCGAGAGAGGAGTTTATATTGTTTATCAAAGATGCTTTTTTGTCAGTAAGCCATATCATCGTTAAATCTTCATCAAATCCACAAGATTGAGTGATCAATTTTGAAGGTTTACTTCTCCTTCAGGCAGGAAAAATAGTCCAATACAGAAAATTCAGGCAAAAAAAGTTATGAAAGGAAAGAAACTGTAAATAATAAACAAATCAGAACTAAGCCTCCCCCCTTCGATTTTCTTTGGAAAATCACAAAAAGTGGAATAACATAAAAACGATTCCACTTATCCTCACAAAAATTTACAGGAAGTTAGAATTACATAAGCTACACAAAGTGACACAAACCAGACCCTTGTAAATATAGTAGAACTAGAGATATAATACAAAAGCCTGTAAGGAGTCTTTCTATATTTATTATTTTTAAATGCATCAAATCTAAAAGTTATTGATATGATATGGTGTTGAAAAGTAACAATTCAGCTTTCCAACGATCATAGAAACATTGAATTAGGAGAGAATCCTGAGGAGTTGTGAATTATATACTGAATAGCAGAGGGAAAAATCAAATAGAAAATCAAACCATGTTTCTATGGAAACGCGGTCAACAGAACATTGCTATCCCTATCCCTATCATTACATCCCAATGCTCATCCCCACATAAATTATTACAGTAACACTCAAAATCAGTTTTGTACCAAATGAAGAATTTAATAGCATGCCAAAATTCCAAAAAATATATATATTTATGGTAGGAGGGGTGAGTCGTCTTCTTTCTCTCCATAAGTAATTTTCAAATAGCACTGTCTGTTTAATGTTTTAGACCATTTAGTCTAAGAATCAATTAATGTCACATATAAAAGTATTAAATTTATATGTAAGTGATATACCTTTCATATTGTGGAGTCTTTCTCTAGCTCCTACAATAGGTGTTTTCTTTTCACATATAACATTAAGAAAATTGACAGCTTTTCCTGACCGTAAAATCATGTGTGCCTGTTTTTCTGACATTACATTTGGTATTAAATCTTGTCTAAAATTAAAAATCATTGCAGTAATAAGAAAAAAACAATCAGACCTAATAATAGCTACATTAATTGGAATCTTAGTTATAAGTGAATCATTTGTATGACAGTTATAAAATATTGAAACAAATTTGTATTGTAAATGTAATATACAGTCATTACATAAACATATGTATGCATACCTAAGTACAAACTTATCTCTCCATATATCTCTGTCATGGCAGTTGGTATTCAACGATATAAAAAATTCATTATAAGGATCAAATAGCTCTCCTTCAACCATCCAATTAATTATCATATTTATGATAGGTCTTCCAGCCTGTCCAAAAAATAAAAATAAGATTAAATTAGTTTATATAAATGTAAAAAGTCAAAATAAACAGAATCTAAGTAAAATTATTTTTTAAATCTAGAAAATTTAAACTAAACTAAAAAATTGAATGATTTATCAGTAAAATTAAGACCAGCCATTTTTCACTATCTTTACGTAATATGAAACACGTATCTTAAAAAACATCAAAATACATAACATTTACAAGTAAATAATAGTTAATTCCATCCCAAAACAAACTACTAACTCTCAGTCAAAAAAATTTAATATGCCCAAGTCAGGATTAAATCTGATTAGAAAAAAAAAGGCGTGAGGAGTAGAGGTTCACTAAGGTTCTATTTTCCCCACTTATTTTTAATTTAAAAAAAATAGTAAGGGATTAAATTGTTTCATTGACGTTAAGCAGAGAAATAAAAGCTTTGCAAATTATTACCCAATGGTTTATTATATTCAAATAGTTATAAGTTCAATATAAGTGAACGACTTTAACTAACACATTGGAAAACATATATACCCAATAATTAGGGAATTTAAAAATAATTATTTAATAGTATATCTTTTAAATAAGTTGAGTATATAATTATAAAAATTGTCATACCAGAATCAGGACTCTTAAAGACAAGGGAGATATAAATAAAAAAAAAACGATGAACGGATATTAATGAAAGATGGCATAACTCTTCACCTCAAAGAACTTTAAATTTACTTTAAAATTTACTCAAAGAACTTTAAATTTACATCTATAATAAACTTCACCCAAAAGAAGCTGGAAAAAATAATTACGATATTAATATGGGATTTCCGAAAAACACAAAAAGTTTTAACTTTGTATATTGTATAGGCATAATATAATTGGATAACGTATATGGTCATTTGAAAGTAAACTAAATTACCTGCAAAATAAAAATAAAAAAACACATTAAAATAGGACGATTTAGTAAAAAGAAATGTTGTTCCAAATATTTACCAAATGTTCTAAAGCTGACCATTATTTTGTCTTAAAGAAACTATATGACGGATCTTTGTAATTACTGCACGGATTTCGACCAACATTTTTTTATCGTTTAGGAAATTTAAATGTGTTTAAAATATGCTCTAAACCAAAAAGTGCACCCTTTTTGAGTTATTCGCAAATAAAGTTTTGTATTCGTCAAAATTCCCTTTCTAGTCCTTTTTCAAGAAAGTAAATCATGATGTACATGTACATAAATTTACAGTGTTTCATAGAGAATACTTTAGGAAAGTTTTTATCAATACCGTTACAGCTGTTTTAGTGCAGTAGTCTATAGAGAAACAGATTTTTCCATCACCATCTCGATATGAAATGGTGACTGCTGATGAGACACAAAGGCACCTCTCCAACACCAGCTTAATATATTTACAAAATTTCAAACTTCCAACTTTGTTAGGAGCTGTGGAGATGTGCGATACTTTAAAAACAGGGAAAAACATTCTTATATGCCGAAATTTTTCGAAAGTTTAATAGTATTGTTCCGCCTGGGAACAAACTATATATACAGAGTTTCAGCTTATTCAGTCAACCAGGAGCCACTGAGGAACCCGAAATATAGCAGGAAATTACATATATATAAAATTGACATCTCTAAAAATTGCAGAATCGTGTTCTACAGGTTCCAAAATGGAAAGAAACGGCAACCCTGCCTTCCACTGATGACTTTCGATACAGTGCAAATAGTCTATTATTTCCTAAGGAAAATAGACAAAAAAAAATTTTATTTTAACCTGTTAACTGGAGAAAATATGTGACTGATTGCGAAAACGTAAACAACTTGCTTGTATATAACCAAGCTAGGATTTAATGGATAAGAACTACGTAAAACCTAATGCGTTCAAAATATTACAGCAAATTTTCATGATGAAATATGTAGTCACGCCTACTGCAGTATTAGTTCATGTATGACAAAATATTTCGTCATGACCAGTTAACAGGTTAAAATCTTATTATTCACATTTATGGAAAATATTCCAGATCCTTTAATTTAAAATATAATTAAAAAAAAAAGTAAAATGTAAGAATAGAACATACATGTATTATAAGTGATGTAATAACGTCTCTGTATCTCTCGTCTCCATGGTGACGGAAGTGATCTAAAGCTGTCGTAGCAGTTCCAGAATTGATATTTCGTACAGCATTTAATGCATCGCAGACTGCCTGGAGAAGCTGCATCGGTTCCTCCGTAAGGAAAGATAGTTTTCTGAGAGTAAGTGAATTATCATCACAACCATATTCACGCAATGGAGTATCATCAGTCGTTTTGCTGCTTTTCAGATACTGATATAGAAATAAAAAGAATCAACTGTTAACAACCAATACTTCTTATTACGTAAATCATACACTTAGTTATGATTTTATGATAATGAATTAAAATAATAATAATCACTACCTATTAAAACTATGCAAATAAAAAACTAATCAGGTTATAAATCAAAACTGTTAGACAATAAAAATATAAATTCATTCACAAAGTATATTGACAACCACATTACAAAAGTCTATAAGTGAAGATATAAAACTTGTTGGGAAAAGGGGGAAAAAAAAATTTGTTTTTTACTTCATTAACTTTCAATTTTTATTTTATTAAGAGAAACGAATAATGTTAAGAGTACTTTTTTGTTTTATATTTCTAACTATGTAGATAGCCAAGAATGGTCAGAAAAGATCAAACTCTAGCTTCCAATAAAGTTGTTCTTACAGTATCTTGCATTTCGATTCTTGATATATTGAAATAGAAAAACACAGATCTACTGTAACTTTTATCTAAAAATATTAGAATATTGCTAAATATTACTAATGTTTACTTTAAACCTTTTTGATTTTTTTTTTATAACATTATAATTATTTTACAAAACTAGATTATTAATTTTCTTTAAGGTTAATTAATCAACTAACTAATAACTGTATATAATTAAACATTATATTTTAAGTGAATATTTGTTGCAGACCTGATAAAAAAGTATTTAAGAATATAAAGTGTTTCGGTTCTTCTAAAACAAAATTTTATTCACCGATTATTTCAATTACTACTTACTTTTAAATTACTTCTCTTAATTATTTAATTCAAAAAGTATTTAAAGTTCAAATATAAAATATTAATTATGTAAACAATTTAAATATTTGGTTATTAAAATTGTATTTTAGAAACACAAAATACTTAGTATTTTAAAATATCATTTTGCCCAGTTCTGGCAGGTAGTAATTGAACTTGTTAATAAAAGATTTTCTTGACAGACATTTTAGTGTCTTACAAAACAAAAATTATAAAATATCAACAAAAACCAAAGTTTTCACATTGGTTGTAATTAATTGTCAATAGTATAAGCTTAAAAATTACCTCTGAATGGAAAGATCCAATGAATCCATAAAAATCGATCAATTTTTGCCTTATGGCTATTAAAATGGCTTGAGCAACAGATCCACCTTTCTCTAAGCTTTTGCACTGGTTTACAATGTTATTATGAAGAAAGCCAAGTTCCATTAACCTTTCAACTAATGGGCACTGAGGTACTCGGACCTTTAAGCAAACAAAAACAATTATAATTTATAAATTATAAATCAATTTATTCATAAATAGTTAATAATAATAATAGATGAAGGAGAGTTTTTAGTCAATAATTTTTTTCATAGTAAATATATTTCACTAATATATTTGTTTATTTTGTACATTTATTGAATCAAATTATAATTTCTAACCATGAGGCATTTTCAGTAACTATAATTTTATACAGGGTGTTTCGAAATTGCACAGCACTATTTTAGGTATGTGTTCACTAACACAAAATAAACAAAAACGTTCATTTTAACATATATCTTAAACTCATTTATTAAACAGATATCAAAGGTTAAAGATTTATTATTTACTAGTAGGCCCGTGCTAAAAATCCGCACAGCATATTGTTAAGTGATCAAATGCCAAATTAATAAAAAAATAAAATAATGCAACGTATCATAAGATAAAGAAATCAATTGTTACTTTATTGATAAATATAATCAACAAAGGAAACAAAAATTAATTTAAAACTGCATTAATGTTTGAAACCAACAAACCTTACAAATTTCAATAATCTGTATCTTAGCTAAAAATTGTCCGATTTTGATGATTTTTTTTTTCTTTTGTAGGGAATTTAGTAATCTTTTGTATAATCATGGACATAACTGAGGGAAAAGTGTGTAATTTTTGAGTTATTCTCAAATAAATTTTCTTTCCTTTCATAACTTTTTGCCTGAATTTTCAGGGGAATTGGGGTATTTTGCCCGCTTGAAGGAGAAGAAAGCCTCCAAATTAGTGGATCAATCTTGGGATTAGGTGAAGAATTAACGATCATGTGGCTTGCCGATTAAAAACACCATCGATAAATAATATAAACTCCTCTTTCGATCATAGGGGTCTCAAGTTGACGAAATGAGACATGTATTCAATGACAGTACAACTATTAACTTAAGGTTGTGTGGATGCGAACCCTATGCCTTGCGTTATTATCTTGAAAGTAGTACGTTTTTGTGCATAAAAACACAGGGCCCGATAGTTCAGAGGGAACTATCCGGGTCTTGTACGGATCAAAATCTTCAAAGCCCACGGTACTCCATTTATGGTATATGACCATGACAGCTTATATTTGGTACAAAACCGATTTCGAGTCATACTGTAATAATATATGTGGGGATTATTACTATTTATTTATTATTATTACAACATTTAAAGTAACTGTTCAAAGGGGCCTCCGTTTTATTAAATGCAACATTTAGCACAACCAATCCATGCTTCTCTGGCTCTTCGTATAGCATCAGGATGGTGCTTGATAGTTACTGCGGCTTCCACAATTTGATTTCTTAGCTCTCCTTGCGTGCTAACTGCAGAATAAACCATAGACTGCCTCCAGCCCCACACAAAATAATCTAATGGTATTAAATCTTGAGATTGTGGTGGTTATTTAACAAGTCCGTTTCGACCAAGCCATCGGTCTCCATAAGTTGCATTTATACATCAGTGACACTATTGGAAAAGTGAGCTGGAGCACCGTAATGCATAAACCACAGCCTTTGCCTAATGCCTAGCGAAACATCTTCTAGGATTTCATGAAGAATATTTTGGAAAAAATGCAAGTAAGATATACCTGACAGCCTAGGTGGTAAAAAGAAGGGGCTGATAATGTTGTTGCTTAGAAGATAACACCAGACATTTAAAAAAAAGTTATACTGCTAATATCCAACAGCAGTCGTATGAGGGTTTTCTTCAGCCCAAGCAAGGATATTTCGAAAATTAAGGATCCTGTTTCTTATAAAGAAGAAAAATGCAGTTCAGGAAGTTAGGATCTCGCGTGCATTCTAGAATTAACCACTGGGAGAAATTTCTGAGCATGTTATAATCTTATGGTAAAAAATCTTGCCTACTCGATACATGAAATGAATACAATTGTTGTTCGCATAACGTTCGCCATACGCTGGAAGAGGAAACATCGAAACGACGTGAAAATCTTCTGATAGTAGTAGTAGTACTAGGAGATAACTGAACAGCATCGAGTATTTCTTCTCCAACTCTTGCAGTTTGTCAAAATCTTTGTCGACCGGCATTTACTCATATAAGCGTGCCATTACCCCTTAGGCATCTTTCAATGGCCTCAAAAGTTTTACAATTTGGTATTCTTCGATTAGGAAATTTTTCATATCTTCGGACAGCAGCAGCACTGTTTCTAGGTACCTCGCCATAAGTTAAAAGCATGTCTGTTTGTTCTGCAAAAGTGAGTAAATTTATGGTATCTCCCATGATAATCATAAATTGAACTGTGTTACAGTATTTACTCACACTAAAACACAAAACTAAACAAACAGACGAGCAACTACTTTCATTGCTTATCGTTCATTTGTTTATCAGGTGATTAAAACCTGTTATTTGATATTAAACACGTTATTTTGTATAGTCAGTCTTAATATAATAAATAAATAATAAATCTTTAACCTTTGATATCTGTTTAATAAATGAGTTTGAGATATATGTTAATATGAACTTTTTTGTTTATTTCGTGTTAGTGAACACATACCTAAAATAGTGCCATGCAATTACAAAACATCCTGTATATGTGTTTATACTAATTAATTTAATCATTAGAAATCATATCTTAGATCAACATCAAATAATACAAACACCTGCTGAAGGTACAGCACATCCATAAACCTAACATTGTATGGAAAATTTAAAAAAAAAAAATTCAAATTAATAAAAAAATTAAATAATCATTTACTGTTTTTAAATAAGAACACAGTTTCAAGATTATTACAGATCTAAAGTATTAAAAATGACATAAGAAATTAAGCAATGAAATAGTTTAAGAAGTGAAAAATATAGCATACTTATAACACAAAAAGCCTTGAAAACATATATTTTTACATATGCATGGTTGTTATTTGATTGGCCATAGAAACAAATCCAATGAGCTACATAACTCACTTTCATTAAAACTGAGAAAGGCAATGTCAGAACTGATATAACCAAATATCAAAACTCAAATATTTGTAATCATTAGATATTTTATTTAATGCACTAGGTAACAACTTAATATACTATTGAATTAAATTGTTTTCATTTGCTTTTTCAAAATTAATGGTATAAAAAGTATTATATAATATATTATGAATGCTTCAAACCTGAGGGTCAATGTTAAAACCAAGATTATGATCTAATTTCAATAGAGCACCTTCTATTCCTTGAAAACAAAACAGTAGTTCCTTAATCACAGCACTGCTTGAAACTTCATTTTTTTTATCTACAGAAAGAAAAAAATTAGGAAAAAATAAAATAAAATGAAAAAAATATCATAAAAACTGTAATAAAAACTAAATTACATTTAGAATACTGTGGCGAGGTCACAAATGTATCACTGGCACTTCTTGAAATAAACGAACTTGTCCTATTGTGATTCTGAACCAATATCGGTCTCGAAGGGCTTTTTGAGATTCCTGCATCTGAAATTCCTTAAATAATCAATAATTTTTTTAATAACTATTAAGAATCATTTATAACAATGAAAATCATTAATAACAAGATTAATGAAATTGAAAGTTTTAGTAATTTTAAAATTAAATTAATTAATTTAATGAAAATTATTTTTTAAAATAAATTATACTTAATCGATTTGAGATAAAAATAAGATTAAAATTACCTCTTCTAATAAAAACATTGTTTGACAATGTTGTAGGGCGTGATAAAAATGAATTCTGTCCAGAATTATCTCCATTGGTTGATAATATAGAACTGTCTGATAGTGTGTCTCCACCACCCTAGAAAAAATAAAAATGATTTATATACAGCAAATACAAAACATAAAAATCTATAGTTGATAAATTATGATATATTTATCATGATTCCTGAATAGCATAGTTGACACTCGATAGACTATTTTAAACCAAACTTCTGATACATCTAAATAATTTCTTTTAATTAAAATTTTCACCTTTAATATAATTCTCATACATTAATTAATTACATATTAATTATTTCAAATTATAAAATTTTTCTATGATGTGATTCATGAAATTACCACTATACTTTATTAGATACAGAGAGAGAAAAGGCTTGAGACCAATACCAGATACATAGTAAGTTCATAAAAAAAAATAAATAAACTGACAGTTGACAAAGGGTGATACACACATTCGATGAATCTAAAACTCCTCTTAATTGAATGAAGGAAAATAATATCTAGTAAAACGTCAATTACAACTACAAAAGTGTCACTACTACACAAAACAACAGAGGCACGTGCCCTCCCTGGAAGTAAGAAATAATTTTATCTAGAAAAAGTAACTTAAACAACTTTTATTGTTATTAGTTCAATTGAAAAGGGAATTGTATTAAACAAATGCATTTTATTTATACTTTGCACTTATAAACAACGAATGATTTAAAAAGTCTGAATATGTACACTAAAAATTCTTTATTTATTGGCAAAATATCCGAATATTCAATATTGCAGCTGAAAGTAGTTGCAAGAGTGCTCTGATCCCTTGGAAACTATTTTTAATTGAATTTGTGATACAAATCATGCAATAATATTGTTTTGGTTCATGAATGTCAATTATCCAGTTAGGAAATTTTGGATGCCATTTTATGGCAAAATACTAAACGTTAGAAAAAACTAAAATATACATTTTTTCATATATATAAAAATGTAGAATATGTGTGTATATTTGTGTATATATATATATATATATATATATATATATATATATATATATATATATATATATATATATATATATATATATACATATGAAATGAATAAATTAGCTTGATCAGTATTTATATACACAGCTTTGGTGTATGAATTCAACTGTTTCACAAGTGAGAACATTCATGGATCCACAATTGCTCCGACATAATCGATGGCCACAATAGCACAACGATCGTATAACTTCTTGTGAAATAGTAATTTTTTAAAGATCTGAATCTGACCATTTTACCATTGTTAATATTACAAGAGACATATAGATCTGGAATGCTAGGGTGGATCAGAATCTCAAGCCCATATTCCTCCTGACTGCACATTACAGTATCTATTACCCTCAAATACAGCAAGTGATAGCATAATAATGATGCATGATAAAAGATTCAATAAAACTATCTCTAACAGCAAAGGGCAGCATAACGATAATAATTTGGTAGGACAACAGGTGAAGATAATTTGTCTCTCATAGCGGACAAGAAATATTATTTTACTCTTAAGTTTTATCTTTAATTGATCTTCATTACCACAACATATATAAATTGTATACCTTTAATGCGGATGATGTTGAATAATACTTATTACTTGAAGAGATGTAACTTCTTTTTTGGAAGACAGGTATTTTATCTCTCTTAACATGCTTTTTTTCACTAACATTCAGAAAAAACGAAAGCACCCCTTCACGGTTGGTCAATAAAGAATGATACTAGAACATAAAATAAATGATGTTTCTGCATAACTATTAAAAATAAATCAAGTTAAAATACTTTGTAGTAATGTCATTTTTCAGGAAATGAATTGTTATCAGATAAACAGTACATCTAAATACTAAAAAATTAGGTGACAAAAGCAATTTATTTAGAAAACTTAGCTGGTTTATCTTACCAATTAAATCAAATTCAAAATTCCAAAAAGTGGTAAACATTTAAATATCCTACAATCATCTTAAGGAGTGAAATACAAATGAAGAGTTTATTCACACAGTGAAAAATAGGTTGTCATTCAAATCCATATTCCATTAAGTAAATGACTTGTCATTCATAAAAAAATGAATAAAATAACTTATAACTTTCTCAACTAATAAAAAAAAGTATAATTACATTACTATGGCATAGTTTTTTATGCAGATGGCGAAACTTTGCTATATCTTTTTGTTTGCCCAAAGACACTAATTGTTTTTCAATATTTTGGGCTAATGTAAATTCATCAGTATCTTCAATAGAATCAATAGAAGAGTTTAATTTACTTTCACCAATTTCTCTAACTGCACTTTTTACAATATCCTTTATTTCCTCTACAAAAATGTAAACACACAATGATTAGATAAATACACACAATCTTCCAACCCAAAACAAGCTAAAAATACAAACCTTCCCTTAGGGAAGAGCAAATGTGATAACATAACTCTTTTAAAGTTGGGTAATAAGAAGGTATCGTTCTTTCATCGTTATTAAACATTATAAATGCTAAAAACTAACTCATTCCAAATAATAACATAAAAAACCAGTTTGAATTCAAATTTTTGACAGGACTACGGACTTGAGATCATCAATACAAAACATTCATCGCACCCCCATCGTTAACTCCCGTCCCGCCTATACCAAAGACCACCATGTCATATTATATGTGAATATACGACGATTTTGAATTTCACCATAAGTAAGTAAAAATAAACAAGTTAATTTTTAAACGTAAAAAAGTTGGTTAGAATTTTTAAAGAACGTTTTTGATAAAATTTATTGTCGGAACGAAAAGGTGGTACACAGCTGATTAGCAAGACCTGCTGTTTTGATAAGTGCACTAAACAGTTTTCTAGGTTCGTAGCTGATGTTTTCGAAATTTTTTGGTTTGTAATTTTCTAATGACTTTGTTGTAGATTCAGTCTTTTCAAAAATAAGCTTTTAATTATTAGTTTAGTATTTTGTAAGAGATTATTGTTTTTGTCAAATAATAGTTATTTTAATATTTACGACCATTTGAAATTAAAAAATAGTTCTGAACTAACGGTCAAAATGAAGAATAAACTATGATCTTTGATTATGCTTACTATTATAGTACACATTTAAAAAAGAAAATGAATGAATGGACTCTTGTACTCCTTATGTAGTGAAATATATTGTGTTTTCTTGAAGAAATTTAATCACCTTTTTTTTTTGAGTAGTGAAAAATTATTTAAATCCTTACACTGACATTCATTTTTGGTAGGAGTGGTTGCAAACTACGTCTAACATTTATAGCAAAGAAACTGACATAAATTATAATAAAATGGTATATTGACATCAGAAGATACAATCCTTCACCAGATTTTAAATATTTTTCCTTTGATAACCAGATTAGGTATGCAAATGACCTAACTGATACAATACATTGAATGACATTTAGTCCTTTTTCTCTAACAACATATTTATTATTTTTAATTATTCATTCATTGGAATCAATACTTAATTTCTGGTCATCTAAACTTTTATCATATTTATCAAATGATGATCTATACTTTTCTACTACTATACTTTGATACAATGTTTTTTATTCTAGCAATACCTTAGGATGTCTAAATCCAGCACTCCCACTCATTTTTCTGGTGAAACAGATCATTTTTATGATCCTAATTTCACAGCTGAAATAAGCCAGAAAATGAGGGTACCTAAGCGCATTAATGTTGATGGAGTTTGTGACATGCCGAATGTAAATAAAAATGATTTCAATGCTTGGATGCCTGCTGAGAAACTTGAAATGCATGTGCCAGAAAAAATTGTTGTTGCTGGTGACTATTTTTTATTAATTAAATTATATTATAAGTTATATATTTTTGTAGTTATTTAAGTATTGACAACAGAATGATAATTAAAAACATTTCTTGTTGTGTTGCTAAGATGAGCCATTGGATGATAATATATTTTATATTGGTAAGGTAGACTTTATTTTATTATTTAAAGATTAATATCAACCAGCAAAATTGCATCTATTTCTTATTTTTTAAGTAAGTGATTCTTGTTTAGGTCATGACGAACATTTTGGAACTAGAACGATTCCAAGAGAAATGGCACTTGATAACTCCATTATGCCACCGGATCCGGGTATAATTCGAGTCCAGGTAACTTTACTATTATTAATATTGATAATCGATGTGTGTGTGTATATATATATATTATATGTGTGTCTGTATTTTTAAGTGGGCAATGATGGGCTACTTTATTTTATTTTATTTTTTGTTTTATCTTTTATATGAAATAGAAATTTGCAATACAACTTTTAGTTTTATTTTAATTTAAATAATAAATACATCTCAGCAAATTAAATAATTTAATGTTGGCCTATTAATTCAACTTGTTGGATATTGCTGTCGCATATTTATAAACTTAATGAGTAGTAGCAGAGATTTTAAATAATAAAAAAGCTCCATATTAAGAAATTTGGAAATATCATTTTCCATCTAAATGATGTACATCAAGTAATTAAAGAGTGAATAAGTCTAGTAGATTTCTTGACTTAAAAAACTTTTCTTTTTTGCTTATATTGTTGAAAACTATATCATTCTTGATTACTTTTTTTCAAACAATTTTTATTGGATATTACTTCATGGTTAACATATCTAGGCGGATGTGTCAAGATGACATCAATCACACTGCATTAAATACTAAAAGTAGCGGACTATTGGAAAGTATACTTAGGGAACTGATTTCTTGATCTTCTTAAAAAATAAATTCAAGGAGAATGAAATTTTCTTTTTCACCACTTTTAACGCTTCCTTATAATTAATCTAAGTAACAGTATGAATGTACATAATGTTTTTCTTATATTATAAGTGTTCCAATATTGACTGGAAATGACTAAAATTTAATTAGGTTACAAAATTATTTACAAATATATTAGTTTTGATGTATAAATTTTAGTGATATTTTACTTAAATGAAACATTTCTATTCATACAGTATTTATAGAAGACATTTTTACAAATATACCAAGAGCTATTGCCATAATAGTAAAGATAGTATTGTGTTCCAGAATTGATTTACAATTAAAAGTAAACATTCAATTTAATTAAAATATTATCAAAATGATTTAGTCCTTTTTATCACACATGATATTTAGTAAAATTTATTAACTTCTATTGATAAATTAAATTAGGGATTCTTTGATGAGAGGAAGTCGAAAAAGTTCCTTAATAACTATTAAATGTCTTTAAAACCAATTATCACATCAAAATTAATTGTAAATAACTATTACCATTTAATTAATGATATATTTTTATTTTTGTAATTCAAAAATAAGATTGTTTGATAAAAACACTGTGGCTTAACTTTTACAATAATGTTCTATTGTTAAGAAATTCATTTCTCAACTGATGCTTCAAGCTGGTTAGACGAAATTTTGCTTTGAATAAGTTGGGTTTTTTTTTCTTATGGAAATTTTATTTTTTATGAGTAAAATCTTAATTAATAAGTTAGTAACTGCTTCAATATACCTTTGATGAATTTTGAATACTTACAACAATTTTGGGAGAAAAAATCAAATAAGTTATTTTAAATTTGCCAAATTTTTATTTTTATTTTTTTATTGCTTCTACAAATCTACCAATTTGCATTTTCAGAGTTTCTGAAGCCAGTGTTGTCTTCAAATTTTCATTCTATGATTGGACTTCAAATAAGGAGTAATATTATAGCTCTTTCAGCAAATAAAGGTAGTTTCTAATTTTACAGATTTTTATCTGTAGTTCTTCTGATAGCAATATGTCATAATGACAATAATTTAATTGATTTCCATTCAGTGGAATTGAATATGACAACTTTTTCCAATATCGCTTGTGGTTAATCATATTTTATGGATTTAACTGATTTTATTGCTTGCTTAGCATTCTTGTTCAAAAAGTTTTTCAATTAAAATTTAGCTTCAAAGGTAGACATTTACAATTATAAAATATATTTATATTCAGTTGGTGAGACCTTCAGATCAAACAAACCATTTTTGTCTCATTAACAACAGGCCCTCAAAGACTTTTTAAAAATATCTTTATCACACAGAACATAAATTAGAAATTTTTATCAATTTACTTCTATTCCATGGTATGTACCATTTAGGAATTTTGAATATGAAAAGTTGGGAATTGACTGTAAATTTTATAAAGCCTTGCATGTTAAGGTTTTATGCATTATTTTCTTTTATTACTGATGGATTGATTACAGTTTTATGTTTTTAATAAAGAACTTTTATCATCAACCATGAAAAAAAATTTATCCCACTTCCTCTCTCAAAATTAGAGTAAAATAAAAAATGATGCTGTGATTTTTCTCCTCTGGGACTACTGTTTTTTTTTTTTTTTTGTTTTTTTTTAGATGTGGTATCTAAATCATAGATTACCCCAAGAAGATGCTCAGAACTTAGCATTGCCACTTAAGATATTTCTTTCCAAAACGGGGGCCTATTAGAGGCATTATTTGTCAAAGCCCACATTTGTTTTTTCGAGACTACTGGATTTTTTTTTTAGATTTGGCAACAAGATGATAGGTTGATCTTTGGAACTTGGTAATACCACCTGCTGTTTTTTTTTTTTTTTTTTTTTTTAAATGATTGCTGATAAGTTCACATTCCCATCCATCTCTTGTGATGAATTTGTGAAGATTAAGGAAAATATGTTTTTTTAATCATACCAAGCCTTAAAAAAAAGTTATTTAAAATTAAGACAATATTTTTTTTAAAAGGAAAAAAATTAAAAGTTAATAAAAAAAAAATTTATATTTGAAAATAAGCCATTATGTAATTATCTGCAGTCTTATATATTTTTTTTTTAGTTTATTATTGCATGTATGTGAAAATGTTGCTAGTCGTCAATTTTCTAAAAATTTATAAAAAATTCGGAAATTCTAGAAAAAGTTGGGAATTAGTCCGGAAGCTCTATTACCCAAATTGGTAAACACCATCTCTTCTCCTGGGCCCAGTTTGAGTCTAGCTGTGGATCAGTCCTAGTGTCTGAAGTCCTCCAGGGGCACACCCAGCCTCTGTAATGTGAATATTCATAATTAAATAATTGATTAAGAGGAAAAATCTGTCGTTCGAGCATAATATCGGTCAAATCATTTCCTTGCATAACAGTTGGCCAAGAAAAAGTATTACTAAGAACTGATGTGTAGACTCTTCACTTATGTTGTTGTACCCAATTAATTCGTGTAGATCTATTTCTGCAATAAACTAGGCAGGTAGTAGTTGATAAGTTCAATTTAAATATTTAATAAAAAAAAATTGTATTTTTGATGTTAATATACTTTTAGATTAATACATACATTAGTTTCTTATTGAAACAAGATTTCATGCCTCAGAGGTTAACTATTCTGTCTTAACTAGACATTGCAATAACGTGCTATATTGATTTTTTGGGGTTTCTGTTTACTTACCCTTAAATCCTCTAATAGAATTTCTAACTTTACAAAAATAATTAGGCCATAGTGAAAAACAAAAAGTAAATTATGATTAACAAGAATGTTTAGGTACAGACCCCCATTTTTAGCATAAATTTATCCAAAGAAGATTTTAAGTTCATTATAAATATTGTTCATGCTATTTTGTATTTTTTTCCATCTTCACTAATAAAATGTTTACTTATTTTTATTTCTAATTTTATAATCATTTTGAGTCACTTGCCCACTATTTAATATTTTCATGTATAGTTAAAGTTTATATCAGTGTATATATAGAAATTTGTAAATACATTAGCACTCAAATGGCCACATGTCTGCACAGTCAAATGCTGCCAGGAGCTGACAGTATTTTTGAAGAATTAATTTTTAAAATATTTATCAATAACGCATAGCAGTAGCATTTTAATTATTTTCACACACATGTATGAGCGGTCACTAAGGTGTTATATATTTAAAGTCATGATTCTTCCTTTGTAGTTATTTTGAAATGTCTGATTTTAACATTTGGCAAATAATAACTAATTATCAATAATCAATTAGAAATGGAAATGTAATTTAGATCATAAAATGTTATATTTAAATAATTCATGGATAAACTACTTCTATTCAATGCTTTAATTTATTTACTTATGGATGACTTTATATATACATATTTCATATTTTTAAAATTTAATCATTTGTTAATTATCGTATGCCAGAAATTTTTTTCTGCTATTCTATATTTATATTATTCTAAGGGGACTAGATTTCCTTAAGTGAAATTTAATAGCATTCGTTCATTAACTTAAAAATTGTGAATAAGTACACATTAGATATCCATTTACCTTTTTATAACAATAGAGAAAAAAAGTCACTTCTATTTTTTAAATAAAATAAACTTTCACTATTTTTTCTCAACTTGAACGACTTCTTCAATTCTTCTAGGTGAATTTTTATCAATGTTCACTTTAACGTAGATTGTAGATGGTCATGGTCAGAGAGATGCTTTTCATTTATCAAGAATTGGTTAGGGGTGGTTAGGCTACAAAAACGATAATGCCAAAATATTATAGGTTATATTATTTTAATGCATATTCATCCTAAAAACCATTTATTATTACAGCCTATCCATTAGTATGATTGAAATCAATCACTTACTGAATGCATACAATTTTTTATGGCGTTACATCATGTATGAACAAAAATTTCATCAAACTTTTTTTTTGTCCTTTCCTTGTTAGGGAGTAAGGGCGGGGAATTGTTAAATAAAAGATCTCCTCTGCACCAGGAGGCGAACTCGTAATTATTTTTAAAAAAATTATCTCATATATCAGGTTGCCGGACAGCAGCGGTGCTGTGCACAGGTGTTAGCTGTGAATATCTTTATGAATAAACATTGTTTTTTTATTATTATGGACTATTTATTTTTTTTGATTTTTTAAAAATTATTTAAATCATAAATTACCATAAAATATAAATCATATGTATTCATTTTTTTTTAGACACCTCCAAGAGTGATAACCATTGATTCAGTGTATTATCCGGAAGATGCATATCAGCCTCCACCAGCATATGTTGAAATAAACCATCGAAAACCTCATTCGGATGGTGACCGCAGACTAGATTTGAGTACTGCCAGTGTCAATCTGAAGTGAGTATGTTTGCTTGGTTTTATTTTCAATCTGTCTATTAAGTTTAACTTGTTTAAATTAAAACAATATATATCCTAAGGTTTTATATGACAGGCATAGATGGAGTAGGCTTGTTAAGGTGGCAAAAGATCTACATGATCTGTAATGCCAACAGGAAAGAAAATATCGTAAGGTTTGTCTTTGGTACTTCGAGGCGGTACCACCAACTCCCCGGCACCCTTCCTATATTTATAGTCACCTGCAGTTCAAACCCGTAGTTCTCTTCCAGAATAAAAGATCCCATGTTTCCAACTTTTATATCCCTTATCATAGAACTAAAACATTTGTATATTCCTTTATTGCCTGATCCACTGCCTTCTAGAATTCCTTGCCATCTGAAATCCACCATGCCTCTTCCTCGTCCTCATTCAAATACCTTCTTTACCAATTCCTTTGTATGCCTATAAAATGACGCTCTACAAATGTAAATTCATGAAATAAATTCTATAAATTTCGATTGATGTGAATGGTTGTTTTAGTTTTAAGAATCAACTCATGTTTATAATGTTCTGTTTGTTATTTTTTCTGACCTTTGCTTTATTTTTTGTTGTTTATATTTTGCCACTGAAGATGTTATATATATTGTTTAATTTTTATTAATGTAGTTTTTGGCCAGATATGGTTTTTGTTCATAATTGTTATTCTCAAGGGACCTTGTCCCAGAATAAAGTTTATTTTATATCTATCTATCTCCAGCTTTTTTTTCAGCTCTTAGTGATAGTGTCTGATAAATAAGGTATCAATTGAAAAGGAATTTCCTAAAGAAGTGGCGAATTCCTATTTCGATCCTTAAATTCCTTCTACAAATTTAATGAATCCTTTTTTAAAAGTAACTTTCAAATCTCAGATGGAAAAATTATGTTTTAAATATTTAAATGCAGTCATCAAGACCAAGGTGTAGGCCCACAGGAAAATTCATTTAAAAATGCTAAAATGTACTGTTTTTAATATGAATACTAATTCTTAATAATTTTTGTCTAAAGCCTTTTAGGGGTTATGATTGCAATGGAATACTCATCGTATGCTTAGGTTATAAAAATGAAAAATATAGTTATATATGATAGTCTAGTCTTCTTCGATGAACTAAACATTGATTGAAAATGTGTTTAGAAAATAATGAGCTCTTTGATATCTTGGGTACTTAAATAATATAGAACAAAACTTTTTGATATTATTAATAAATAAAATTCTATTCAGATATGGCTTATAGTTGATATATTTATACGAAATGCATACCTTATCTGAAGGAAAAGTATAGTGATGAATTCGGCGAGAGAGAATTCCCAGTTAAAGAGCTACGGTTCGGAAGTAGGGGAAGAATTCCTCTTACTACAAGTAATTTCTTGCAGAGGCTCGGTGTTGGAAGGGAGCAGATGCAGAGCATGGCAGAAACAATTATTTTAGACTCATTAGGAATTCTCTATTATCACATAATTGATCTGGCCTTCGCTTATTTAATTTTATAAGCTTTCTTGGCATATCTGATATGTATATTCCGATGATTCGACCTAACTCTCTCTTTTCTATTCTATAATATTATCTATTGATTGATGAATATACTGTCTTGTTTGGCAACTCAACACACTTGAACAGCCATACCTTCTGCTTCTGCACCATGCAAATAGAACTTGAGAAAGTACCATAATGGATCACTGTAAGTTCAGGGACAGCTGTGATTTATTGTTTAACTATTAAAATGGAGGGTTATTTTACTGTGGAACAAGTTGATCACATAAGCAGTAAATTCTTACTCTAACAGTCATGGCAAAGTATGAAGCTTATTATGTCTATAGTGTACATATGTTTACAATGAATAAACATGTTTGCTGATGTTGGTTATTTGTCAAATGCATCAGGGAGAAGAATTGCTATCTGATGTGGGGCTGGAGCATATTAGTAGTTGATCAGAATCGATTAAGATTATGTTTTTAGAAATAATGTACTATTTATGTTTTTTAGATATAACTATTTATATTTTTTAATCTAGTGAAAGCATCGCTGCAGCTGAGGGAATGTCTTTAAATGAAGAAGTTGTTCATTTACGTAGACAGTTGGCAAAATTGAACCGAAGGATCATGTCTATAGAATTAGAAAATATGCAGCGTCAAACTAGAGACAAAGTTGTGTTTGCTGTTGGTTTAGCATATTTTTTCTTCAAAACTGTTTTGTGGTTGAGTCGTTCAAATTAGTGAGTATTTTTTAATTATAACTGAAACTTCTGTAAATTCCAGTAATAAATTGTATTATTTTTTTAATTATGTTTATTTTTTTACCAATATATATATATTTTTTTTTGTTTCAGGATTTGTGTTTGGATCCACTTTAAAATAGAATATTGTATTTGTTTACTGTGTAAATTATATCTATTACTGGTGAAGTAAATTTATTAATTGCTTTAATTTATTTTTTAAAATATTCAAATGAAATTGAATCAAAATTGTTTCATCTCATATGTGATCTGAGATCACGGTTATATATTGGACAATATATTGATTAGGTATCCTAATAATCAATATTGATTTAAAAAAAAAAAAAAACTGTTAAAGTTGTTACAACTTAGTATCAAAATCTGTTCATTGTGATAAGAAATTTGTAAATTAATTGAACTTCTGAATAAGTCTTGTGATTATCATTTAGATGGGATGTGATACAATATTCCCATCTATAACTTATGTTTTATAATAGTTTTCAACTGTTTTACCTTGAAATGTTAAAATCTGTACTTATTATTAATCCGATTTTTAAATTTTATCTTCCATACTTCACTCTGAAGTGTCTACAATTTAATATGATTTAGATTACAGGAAGGTTATTATTTTAATTTTTATATGAATTATTTATTTTAATTAAACCAATATTCAATCAAATCTTAATTGTAATATTTTAAAATAAAAACATGCCTTGAAATAGATGTATCCATAGCAACATCTAATACATGATGTAATTTTGTTAATCAATAAAATGTTTGTTACTGGTGTGTAGCTTAGTTTTTTTGAGAAGAATATAGTAATTTCTTCATAGTAATAATAATTATTATTATTGATTATATCAAAGAGAAATGATTAGAAGTACTGAACTTCCACTTTTACCAGGTTATTCTTTCAATTACAATGTAAGTTCTTTTGTACTCTTGCTCTCTTGATTTTTTTTATTGTACAATATTGATGTTGGATTTGTAAATATTGTGTAACCTTTGATTATTGTCATACATGGTGATAAGACCAAATTTCATTACGATTCTTCTATGTACATTACTTCATTATCTATTGTTATTTAGTATCTGTAATTGTATTAATCTTTACAATTAATAATAATATAGTGAAAGTTGCTTCCTTTTCAAATTTTATGCAGTTTTATTTACTATGTAGTAAATATTCCCCTTTAAATTCAGATTTATGCTAATTACAGTAAGTTATTTTCTTATCTGATAATTACTTGTTTTTTTATGTTATAAAAAAGTTCATAAATTAAATTTGATTATTACATTTAAAACAAAAAATACTATATAAGCAAGCATAGACGACCTATGTGTAATTTTTTATTTTAGTGCAATATGAGGATAACTAACTGTTTAACTTTATTTTTAAACTGATTTATTTATAACAACTGTCATTGACAATTAGCCACCTTTTCTATAATTAGAATTGCTAATAGTTCATAAAATGCTGTCTGTTCAAATTAAAGTTTTTCTTAGAAGGTGGAGGAAATTGAAGAGCAGTGGTTCTCAAACTTTTATGTTGCAACAAAAAATCTTTGTGGCATCCTTGTCAGATGAAAAAAAAAATCTAGTACAGCATCACACAACTTACTCTTACCACCCTACTTTGAGCAGAAATAGGTATTTTCATATGTAGGAGAGTGAGAGTAAAACATAGACAATATAACATATTCATTTAAAAAAGTTAATTACCAGGTTCAGAGTATTAAAGGAAATATTAAAAAGTAAAAAATTGCTTGTCACAAGACAAATAAAAAAAATGTTTAAATTAATGAAATGTAAAAATTCCGAGCTTTATCCAAAACATCAACCACCAAAAACTTGTTAGTACAAGTAGATATATATATATATATTAGTAAATATTCAGCATTCAGAGTGTTCGAAATAATTTAATTTTAAAAATTATGAGTATGCGAACAGTTAAACTAACAACAAATAACAATATAGAAGCTGTGTGCAGATGGGAGTAGTTCAAATGTAGGAGGATCAGAAAAAAATCGGGTGCCCTCGCCTTTTCCTGATGCATCACTTTCTCTCTAAGACTTATTTCCGCTTTAGTTGGTTATCAAATTCGTTCATAGTTCATCTATGAACTTTTTATTGATCTATTTTTTATTACTAGTTATAATATAGAATGGTTAATTATTTTAAATAGACAAAATAGAAGTTATTTTGAATTTTTTAAAATTCTGTACTTTGAAAAAATTAAGAACAGAATTGGATTGTTTCTTCTTACATACTTTTTCAAAACACATACCAAATATTTTCACAAAACACCTTCCGTCTACCATTCCAGTCAATGGGTGATTATCTTCCAAGAAACCTCCAAATTCTCTTGATGGGGTTTAAATTGGGATTACAGAATTCCTCCATTCAAAACCTAGTACTGTAGTGAAGAAATCAGTTTTGTGATGAAACAACAAAAGCTTATATAATATTATTTTTAAAAAATGTGTTAAAATAAAACTAATTTAAAAGTTACAAGAAAAACTAATTTTGATGACCAATTTCATTAAAATATGTGAAAAACAATAAAATTATAAGTTTGTTTTTTCAAATTATAAATTTCTTTTTAGCAATTTGTATTTAAGTTAAGTTTAGAAAAAATATATTTCCTATAAAAGGTGAAGTAAATTGCTTTAGTATTTAATTTAAAAATTTGAGCTATGTCACAAATAAAACAGATAATTAGTTAAAACAAAAAATATGCATGTTTTTTTGCGAATTTTTAAAATTTACCTATTTCGAAAGCTCTATAGTTCGCTAACTGTTGGGTTTAGAAAAAAAACGTTGGCTTAAAGATTAAATATAATATTTTTTTTTATCTATCTCGCTTTTAAAAAACGATATTTAGAATAAGACAAAAAAAATTGAAAATTTCAAAGATTTTTGGAGCACTGCAACGAACCCATGAAGTCATTCAAAAGCGAAAGATTTTGTATATTCATTGCAAACCTAACTATTTAGAGAAGAAATTTATATCTCTGGCCTTTTGCAAGACATGTCTAATTTGACTTTTTTTTCTTTGGGTCCTCCCTTTAAGTGTGAATGGGCGGGAATTTAAAAGACTCTAGCACCGGGATGCGAACTCGTGACTATTTCTTATCCAGGTTGCAGAGCAACGGGGGTGCCGTGCAATCGCGTTAGCCCGTTCGGCTACCCTGTCCAAAAGGTGGAATTTGACCGGGCTATAGGTAATCAAAGTAAAAAACGTCGTGCGTGATAAGTGACCATCCACAGGAGAAAGCCATGCTGCTCGAGATTCCTCCCACCCGAGGGTGTGAAGCCTGGCAGCCTACTGGAAGCAACTTGTGACTAACCAGACGTAGAACTGATGACCCTACTTCCTCTACTAAAATAAAAGGAATTGGAATGGTTTTCGGGATGTCAATATAACACCAGTGATTTTTTTGTTTTTCCCTACCTCGCCTTATAGGCTATACAGGATTTTCCCGGACCGGAGGGTGAGGGCGGGGAATTTAAAATCTCCTCCCTCACCGGGGGGCGAACTTGTACTTTTTTAATCTCATAACTTCGGTTATCTGGTTGCCGGGCAACTCGCTATTGGCTACCGAATTTCTGATAGGCTTCTGTAAATATAAATAGATTGTGTTTGGTAAAAATGTATGTACCTTTAAATATTGCAGGTGGGGCAAACGAAATTTCATAAGTCACAACATTTCACAAGATTGGACAATGAAATACCATATTTGGCTGAAAAACTGGTTCCTGGAATCGGAGGTGTTCCGCTCTCTTACATTAAAATTGATGAGATGCCATCCGTGTATGCCAAAGGCGAAGTGCTTGATGTTCCTAGTTGGCTGGTTTACGATAAACAGGTAAACTATTTTCTTATGCTTATTAAAAACTATAAATGGTATTAAATTAAATTACATATACATTTTTTTTCTAGATCTTGTGTTTTGAGGCTTATTACCTAGAGTCTATGATAGAGAGTGGGATGTATTGCAACTATATGGTCCGCAACTGTAGAATATTATATTTCTTAGAAGATGGGACAATGCAAGTTGTAGAGAAACCTGTGATTAATAGCGGATTGCCTCAAGGTACCACTAATCATAAAATATATATATAATAAAAAAATGTCTCTTTTGGGTCTTAAAGGTTTGAGCAGGGCACCGAATTTGTCTACCTTCAACTACGATACTGCAGTGGAGATTAGGAGAAGAATATTTGCTGTAAATCAGTGCGATTTTGGACTACTGGAGCATCTCTCCAACTACTTGATAAGCAGGAGAACAAAACTTATCATATATAGAACTCTCATTCGTCCCGTACTATATTATTGCTCTGAGACATAGACTACAAACAGGGCTGAAGACCAACTCCTCACATTTGAATCGAAAGTGTCACGGCGAATTTACGGCGGTGCATATAAGAATAATGAATGAATGGAGGAGAAACAGTCATAAGCTATATGATCTATGTTAAGAACCGGCTTTCTCTTTTGTCATCAAGCTTGGAAGACTGAGATGGGCTGGACATATAACCTAAATGTCTGACGACTTACCTACTAAGAGAATTATGATCGAGCGTTGAGTTTGAAGGCCGAAACTACGGTGGGCAGATTGCGTAGCCCACGACGTTTGAAAATATTTGGAGAAAAAAAAAGGATAAATCCTTCAAATCCTAAGCGTCTTTTTTTTTTTTTATAATTTATGATACATTATGGCTCATTAAATGCTATTGGCATAATTGTTTTCTTATTGTACATGCAAAAAACAAAACAAAAAAAAAACACCAGGTATATAATAACCTAGAAATCCAGGTAAAGCTAAGACAAAAAGAAATAACATAAAATTGTTAAGGACATTTTTTTTCTCCGTTTCTAAGGTCAAATGTACCGAACGCTGGAACATTTTTCGATGTAGAACCACCAAAAGAAATTTGGTTAAAATCGGTGTCCAACTAAGTGAGAATTCCCTTTGTCGGTCTTAATTTTCTTTGGTTGTTATAAAAATCAGACATTAAAATTTCTTTAGTTGAATTCTCCATCTCCTCCAAGCACTAGCGGATCCAGGATTTAATATTTTGGGGGGAAGGCTTCAGCCCGAAAGCTTCTTTGTTCATAAAAATGACGATAATTACTTTGGAAAAAAAGAAAGATACCAACTATCTATATGAAATGATGTTTAAGTGACTCCTTAAGTCCTTTTAAATGTAATTGCACGAACAATAATACTTTAAGAGATAATTTTTTAATATATTTTTCCATAAAACATGGTTATATTTTACTATTTTGGGGGGAGCTTCAGCCCGAAAGCCCTCCCCCCCCCCCACGGTAGATCCGCCCGTGACTCCAAGATCAATGGCGCAAGGACCTACCCTCTCCCCTCCGAAGATATTTTACTAATCACTTTTCTTAAAAACAGATAAAAGTAGAATTAGAAAAATCGTAGATCATACATAATTACATTTGCTGCGGTCTGTCCCATGTTTTCTCTTTGGCCTTTATTCTGAAAATTTTTATTTCCAAAATTCGTAAGCCCGTTGAAATGTGCCCCCTTAAATTTCAAAACCCGGCAAAATTTGTACCCCCTCAAAAATTGTCATGACGCAACTTGCGCCATAAAACACTCTTCTGGGCTACCCTGGAATTACCAATAAAATAAGCTAATTTTCTGAAGCGTTTATACTATAATTGTTTTCAGGAGTGATAATGAAACGTCAGAAGATTAAAATTCCTGGTATGGAGACTAATTCTGATTTTTACGGAATATTAGACCTAAATATTGGGAGAGAAATAGAACTTTACGGAAAAGTGTTTAAAATCACTAACTGTGACGCTTTCACAAGAAAATTTTTAAATCGTTTAGGCATTCCTGTCCCGGAAGGATCAAAAAGTCCACAGGACCCATATTTGGAGAAAAGAATTATGGTCAGTTCATAATTTTACATATTTCATGTAGTATGCATGTTCAGTTATTTGATATATATATATTTTGTTTCCCCTTTTAGGATATACAGAAAAAGAAGAGAAAAGTATTGAAACACAACACTGTTAGAAAATTGATGGAAATGGATAATAGAATTTTAACATTCAAAGCTTATTGGGACGATCAAGATACAGAAGGCGGTTACGTACACCTGCTAAGAATCTTGTTTTTTCTCAACGATAATACTATCGAAGTTAAAGATGTAACTGAAAGTGAAAAACCTTACTACATTATTAAGAGAACCAAAATTTCTAAGGTATCTTTCATCCAATTGAATATGTCATTATATTAAGCTAGTTAAGAAAAACTTGCAACAGTGATTTGTTATACAATGTTTATCAAGTCACTGCTGTAAACTCCCGTATTGTCTTAAAGGCAGGGTAGGGAGGAAAAAAAAAAAAAAAATAAAATACTAAAACACATATCCAGTGCCATTCTGCCACTGCTGCTTTTGAAAAAAGATGCCGAGCCTGTCATAATGCTCAAGGAAATCACTTTGAACAATATTTAGCTGGAACAAATAAATAGGTTTTATTTATTTCATATAACGTAATTCATAACAACTAAAATCTTTAGCTGTGAATATCTCCTAAACAAAGCGTTTGCATAAATACCTTCAGAGGATTTTTTTTTATTTTTTTTTTGAGGTCCATAGTTCATATTTTCAGTATGGCCACTTCATCCTGAAACACCCTGTATACTAGTATTATCTTTTTTAATTTAATTTTTTTTTTTTTTGCGTTCAACAGAGCAATTGAACATATTACATATTGTTATTTATATTTAAAGTTTGGAGACTGTGAGATTAACTCTCAATTCTCTGATGCTTAAAATTTACCGTATGAAATGTGACATAATCTTCTCCGTAAAAATGGTAGGCTGCAAATGAATACATCATAAAATCCTAGGATATGTTGCTACATAATGTAATTATCTTTAAATATAAACTAAAATTTCAATAACATGAAGATAGTGAGAAAATACTTGCGTATCTACATCTAGGCCTTTGCTTAGCCATTTGGTTGATTTTCCAATTTTCTTAACCAATTTTAGTTTATATATTTTATTCATTCATGTAGATTAATTGTTATTGATTATGATTTTATTTTTGAACTTCGAAATATTGAGGGGGGCGAAACGATATTCTCGCTCCTTCTCTAATTTTATTGGGGCTTTTGTCCTCCACTCTCTTCCTCTCCCTTATAGTCTGCGTCTATGACTAAAAATATTATGATTACTGTCACATATGATGCTGGCTATAGATTATAGTATGAAATAAAGGTAACATAGATCATTTAAAGAAGACATTTCTTATGATTTTAGGATGGACACATGAGTATTTCCCAGCCAGGTGACAACGAAGACGTTACACTCTTAAATGTGTTAGGACCAACAGTTGAGAATAGCAGATGTGTTATTGACCCTTTAGGACTTGGGCTTGAGGAGAAAGAATACTACACCGATCGGGATATCACCATCGGATCTGTAATTTGCTCGTATGGCCGCCGATTTGTAATTTATGATATGGATAAGTTCACGAAAGAATATTACGCTCAGAAATTCGGACTAGGTAAGAATTATACATCTTATTCTAAATAAAATTTATTTTTAGCCAGATTCAAATTTATTTGAGTATGCCGGTATTAGGTCTAAGCAGTGGTGGATCCAGGAATTTTTCGCACCTTTGCACACCAGGTGTTTCCCCCACAACTACTCGTTCCCCCACTACTACCCATCTTCCCCACTCCTTAGCTGAGTTTAGCCGCTTAAAAGTCCTCTTTAAATGTTTTTAACAATAGCAAACTTTACTTTCATTTAAAGTAAATTTAAATTAAAGTAAATTTAATTTAAATTAAATAGTTTTTAAGTTAGCACTTGCTATTAAAATAAAAATGGAACTGACTTAAAAAACTACATAACTTTAACACATAATTTTCTACTTTTACTGATGAAAATCGAACCATTGTTTATATAAACTTTTTTGTAACTCTTGGTATCTGCTATCAGTCCTTTAAACATTTCTCCCTACTTCCTTGACACCCTGTACATGGGTTTAGACATGTAAAAAACAAAATTGCTAACATCGGCCACCAAGTGAAAACTTTTTACACCCAGAAAAGCCAGATATATCCGACTTTTTTTTTCATCTATTAATAGTGCATCGAAGTGAAAAACGGATTCTTTAAAAAATTAAAGAACGTCAATGAAATTGTGCGTCGAACGAGTATCTAAACTTGATGATTTGATTAAGTGATGTGGTCGATAACCACGGTCAACGAATGCTGACTTTTAACAAATTCGTCAAAAACTGAGACAGATTTATATAAATACCCCTGCAGGTTGGAACTGAGTCCTCGAAGAAAAAACGCAACTCAGAATAAATTCCGACACAGGCGGATCTACGGAGTACTGGGGGACTTTCGGGCTGAAGCCTAGTGAATAAATCACTATGGGGCTAATAAATCACTAGGCAGAAATCATTAGTGCTGGTTACGATGATAATTTTTTTATATTACTTTAGAAAATCAGAGATGGGCAAATGCTACCCTGAGTACCAAGTACCAAGTACCAAGTATTTTACCCAAATTGAATCACTATTGGGAAATGAATCACTAGCTCAGTTAATCGTTTGACATCAACTGAAGTAGTAATTAAATTATTGAAATAAAGTATAAAGAATAAAATTTCTTGTATAAGAGCTATCACCTCCATTTGACGGTTTTCTTACAGTTACTTATATATTATCAATATTGTTAATCAGATCAAATATGTGAACACGATCATATATATTTATGTACAAATTATTATGGTATGTTAACTAATTATTTTTTGATTTTCTTATAATCTCATACCATTGTCATCTTTTTATTCATCATATTATTCTTAGGAGACTAAATGTCCCAGAATAAAATTTATTTTTCTTCTATGAAACCTGAATGACACCTAAGACATTGGAAAGATGATAGAAAGATTCTCCACAGGATGTTTGGTTAGCTATGGACGAATATGGGAGAGCAGAATTCCGATAAGAAACTGCGCCAGATATATCCCAAATCACATTTTATCACCTTTGTTATGTTGAACCAAATCAAATAGAACGAGAAATAATATAAAATAATATTTCAAAAGAGAAATAACCACTTGGAAGAAGTGGTATAGAACGAATACGCCTCAAGTGGCCGGGCGAGGAGGAGAATATTCTGAAGAAGATGGATATCAGAAAATGGCGAATGCTTGCCGGAAATAAGGGAGTAGGCAAGAGAGGTTTTTATTTTAATAGCAACGTACCGCCAAAAAAAAGTATATATATATCCTATGGAATTCCTTGCCACATAACATCCGTCATGTCTCTTCCCTGTCATTTTTTAAATACCTCCTTACGTCCCAATAAGACGATATTATTTTTACTATTTATTTGCTTTTCTCATTGCTTCAGGTTTTGCTTTTTTCTTTCTGGGTACATATGTTTATATGTACGTATTATATTTTTTATTTAGTTTTATTTTTATTTTTATCTATTTTTCCATTTCAAATATAATGACGCTTGAGAATTTTTTTTTTTTGTATAACTGTTATCATATTATGTTATAGTGTTAGTTTATTAATTTAGCCTACTGTTTGTATTTTAACATCTAAATCAATGCCATCCTGTTATTACTTTTACTATCTTATTATGTTGTTATTTTATTTTTTATTTATCCAGGTTATACTTTTTATCTCTCTGTGTATATATAAATATCTGTATGTATATATATATTTCTTTTTTTTTTCATTACACTACAAGTATTCCTGAGATTTTATTTTTATTTCTTTTAGTGCTTGCATATTATTATTTGTCCTCGTTAATTGTTATCCTAAGGGGACTTAGTCCCAGATTAAAGTTAAATTTTCTATTCTATTATATATATATATATATATATATATATATATATATATATATATATATATATATATATATATATATAATGTTATATAACTATGATTTACAAAAAGTTATTTTAAATGTATGATGAACCCCTAGTCAAAATGGAGCCTGATGATGAAATTTTTTATTAAGTAAAATAAAATTAATTTTTATTTGAATCACTTTTTTGTCTGAAGTTTGCGGATAACGGTTTAATATTACTGAAAATCTTATACCGGCTCTAAATAACAACAGGGCATTAAATTTGGTCGAGTTATTTTTCTATTAAAAGGAGCAAAAATAGTACGCAAGTTCATGATATTCAACCATTTAGTTTTAAGAAGAAGGATGGAAGGTTGATATTGCTGAAAACCTTATGGCTCTAATTAACAACTCAGTTCAGCACATCCTCACGTAAAAGGGTCATAGTACTTATTGTAGTTATAAAATGTCATTTTAATTTTGTTTTCAAATACTGTTAACAATTGTTAATTTTAAATTTTAGATGATTTAAACCCTTTGGAAATCCCGATAACTAAAGGAGAAACAAAAATAATTAAAAATTTTAAGGAAACAATAGAAGAGCTGCCTCCTCATAATGGATTTGGATCATTTGAAGATTCTGCTATTAATTGCCTTTACCTCGTTCCATCATCGTACGTCAAGTCCTGGAAACGGAATATAGCCACAGAACCGTATGTATTTCGTTTTGTATTATTTTATTTTATATAATTCTCCCAATTATAAATTACATGTCAGATTTCTGTTGAAAATGTAAATATGTTATGTGGTTGGATTGTCCTCTGAAAGGTGTGTAACGATTTTTTAACTGAACGGCTGTATCGTTTTTCAAGTCTGATGATTTAAATTTTAATTAAATGAATTTAATTTTAATTGACGGGTGAGTTCACCCGCTTTGTAACGCGAAGAGACACGAAGATTATGTATTTGGGTTGTCTGCTAAAAGGTGTATAACGCTGTTTTGAGCGAACGGCTAAATCGATTTTTAAGTTTGATAACTAAAATTATTTGCTGAGATCTCCTGAGAGTTTTGAAACAATTTGAATAAAAAACACTGACCCGTGAAAAAATAAATGTGTTTAATCAATTCACAAAAAGGTATGTAACTTTTTTTGAGCGAACGGCCAGAATGATTTTAATTTTGATCTCTAAAATTATTCGATGAGATTACCTGACAGTGATTTTCAAGTCTGATGACATAAATTTTAATTAAATGAATTTAATTTTAATTAACAGGTGAGTTCACCCGCTTTGTGACGCAAAGCGACACGAGGATTATGTATTGGGGTTTTCCGCTACAAGGTATTTTTTGAGACAACAGCTGGACCGATATTTATAATTACTGGTCTGAATTTTCCATCCACGTGAATATTTCGAATACCAGTTAGGTTCAATTCACCCGCTTTGTAACGCGAAGAGGCACGAGGGTTATGTATTTGGGTTTCCGCTAAAAGGTGATTTTTTGAGACAACAGCTAGATCGACATTTATAATTAATGGTCTGAATTTTCCATCCATTTCGAACCATGAGTGCTCAAAAAGGTAGTATAGAGTAATTGGAAGTCCTAAAATCAAAAACTGTTTCTTCTCTCTATAATCCTTCATTGACTACAGTCTCTCCTTCGGTCAGTCTCGCTATCAGATAAAATAATAATTGTCAAAATAAAACTTTATTCCTAAATGTGACATTATTATAAAAAATCTAAAGATTCATCCAATTTAGGCATGTTTTTAGTGTCTCAACGATTTCATCCTAAGTATGAAACTATTATTAGAGCTTTAATTTAATACAATCTTAAAAATTTATAATATATTGAATGCTTTATGTGTTATTCTCATTTAAAAGGTGTACTGCCCATGTCTCATAAATGCACTAGTTAATATAATTGCTTAAATGATTCATAAATGGGGAGGGAATGGAGATATTTATTAATATATTTTCTTCCTCAAAGAAAATTTTAGGATTTTTATGGCTAATGTATATTTTATGTTTTTGTAGAGTTGGTTATGATAGCAAGATTTTGAGATTTCTGGCTGGGTTGGTTGCTGAAAAAGATCTAGAACTAGAAAAAACCAGGGATTTTATAATTTCTTACTATTTAGAGGACAATGCTTTATCTGTGTATGAAATTCCAAAAGTTAATTCAGGTAATTAATTTTTTTTTATTACTCCTAAGTATCAATATTTAATCTTAAAATATAAAACAAACTGGAAAATATAAAACAAAAAAAAAATTGATAAATAACTTAACTTTTTAATAAGATTTATATAACAGAAGTGTAGGTAGAAGACTGTATGTAATAATTGTGGATTACATGATAATAAACATTAACACTTCCATTACAAATAATTATGAAATGAATTTTAATTTTTAGAACTTGTTTGGTCTCTTACCCCGCCTTTTGACCCCTTAAAAATCCTTTTTATTTCAGATATTTTTATTAATGATTAAAAATTTCAAAGCTTCTTTAGCTCTTATATCGGCTCTAAGTAACAACAGGACATTAAGTTTGGTCCAGTTATTTTTCTATTAAAAGTAGCAAAAATATGATATTCAACCATTTAGTTTTAAGACGAACGATGGAAGTTTGGAAACGATGGAAAAGTTGATTTCCTTTATATTTGACAATGAAGTCAAAGGTCACCTCAGAAAGAACCTTGAAACTTGACATTACTAGCCATTTATAACAAGATGGTGGCTGATTAGAGATTTCGAATGTCCATATCTTGGACATTTATGAAAGAAGGGTGAAAGTGTAAACTATTTAGGTATCATCAAAATTAAAAAAAAAAAAAAAAAAAAAGCTATTGTAGGTTGGAGGTAATTCCAAAACGCTTGTTTATTGCTTTTCAGTTTAATCTAAGAGGGAATAATACACCATTTTGTAATAATTTGTAGATTCTTTTCATTTCAGTAGCAGTTATTTAGATCACTGCTACATTATTTTTAATGCAGTATTAATCAATCTTTATTTCTTGATTAATTTATTATCTGATAACATATAACTTTTTCATAATCTGAAATATTTTTCTGACCAATTGTCATTTTTTATATGTACTGCAAGGATATCAAACACCCAACACTTACAACAGAGATCAATGATAAAATTAAAACAATAAAATAAAATTAGTTATCTATAAATACAACAAGAGTATGTTTATTTGCTTGTTATACCTATATGCTTTTTTGTTTTTCCAAAGGAATATCTGGTGGGTATATTATTAAAAAGAGAAAAATATATAAATCAGGATATTCAAAATTTTCTAGTAAACCTCCTGAAGAAATAAGTTTAGAAGAGCTTTTTCTGGGAAATACAATAAATCTTGATAACATGATTTTTTATTTGCATGATATCGATGAATATTCAATGAAGTACATGGAACTTCATCCAAATGAGGTAACCTTACTGATTATCAGAAATAAATATATGTATAGTTGAAATATTGCTTGATCAAACTCAATAATAGAAAGGTAATTACTATCCAAGATCATGTATCAACCATATAATTTATCAATTTTAAAATTAATATTATTCAGAAAAGTATAAATAAAATAATAACATTTATTTTAAATCAAATCAGAATTTTTTTTTGTGGATTACAGTTTCCTAAGAATAATTTAAGGCTAATAATTGATAAACTAAGAGAAGGTGTCAGAGCAAATTACAAGCAGTGGGCTGCACAATTTTTCGACCAATCGGAATTGAAACCATTACCTTATTATAAATTCAGGTATTCATATCTTTTAATATGAAATATGAAATTCTTATACATATAATTAGACTTAATTGTAACACTTCATTTCCCTTTTTTCTTGTATTAAATAAATAACCTTTGATAAATTTTATAATTAAGTACTTGTATGATTTAAGAAGATATCTAAGGCAATATTTTTTTTTAAGAAATTACTTAATAAGAGAGCTTGGAAACAAGATAACAGAGCATGAAATACTAGCACTGGGCAGATATTTCAAGATCCCATTTATGCGGGAAAATGTGTCATTAGAAAACATAAGGTATTTTAAAAACCCAAAATTAAAATTAAAATTATATCTCGTTTATTTTATTTATATTTTTATTGATGACTTTTCTAGATGTTTGGTACATGATGAATTGAAGAGGTTTCTTTATGATGACTTTATAAGAGTAGAAGAAACTTTTCGACATTTCGACAAAGAGAAAAGTGGTCTTGTGACTCTGACAAATGCCTACACTACTTTGAGAGGGGCAAGGCTACCACTCGCACCAGACTTCATAAATCTTTTAATTGAGATGTCAGTACATATTTCGCATTATGTTTTATTCAGTACATTCTATTTGCCATAGGTACAAAGTTTTTTCCATTAATGCTGGGTTTTTTATTTTTTTTTATTTTGACACATTCATATGCATTAATAATACATTGTTATTTACAGGTAAAAATATAAATAAAACAAACAAGGTATTTGAAAATATGTTAACTGCTAACAAAGAAGCAAAATGTATTTTACCAAAAACATAAATAAATAAAAAATCAATCATAAATATATTCTAATTACAATTTTTTTTTTATTGGAAAGTATAATGTATTCAAATTCAAAATATCATCTTTTTTGACCTGTAAATTCATTACAATTATTTTTTATTTAATTTAAATAAAATTTTCCTATAAATAATAATGACGTTATCAAATAAGAGAAAATATCAAGTATCAAACGAATTTATAAAACTAATTTTTCTCTTTGGTTAAATATATCTATAAGTGTGATCCTGTATTAAGGTGATTTGGTGATTGAAAGGTGCGTGATTTGGGATAAAGCATAATTTCACGTGCAATGTTTATGTTACCAACTACAAACTAACATTTACATTTTAAATTTTTGAATGAATAAAAATAATTTTATTATTCTGGGACTAGTGTCCCTTTAGAACAAGTCACAAATACAGAATATATATTAATATTTTGGTGTGTATGAAATACAATTTAATATTTACAGGTTGATTCAGGGTACAATAAAGTTATAAATGATAAAATGATATAAATACGCGTAAATATAAAATATACAGAGAAAGTAATTAAGTAAACGAAATATCGATGAATTACAAAATAATCAGAGTATCTGGGTGTACTTTGAGGTTTTTACAGCTTAGGTTTTTAAGTGCATTTCGTGATGAATCGGATTGGGAATGGAGGGAGTAGGTGTTCGAAGAGGAGAGATTTGAAAGAGGATATCGATTTTGCATGTCGAATATTTGAAGGTATAGAGTGCCAGAGGGAGACAACTTGTATTAAAAAGGATTTATCAAATGCAGCAGTTCGGTGAGAAGGAGGCTAGAGGTCGGACGCACCGGATCTGGTGTACGGGATTGAAAGGAGCGTTTGAATTGTAGGATCTGTAGAATATAGGCAGTTCGCCGTGTTGTAATGGCTCGGTATAGGAAGGTAGCCAGGAAATATTGACGGCGGTAGGACAGATAAAGCCACTTCAACTTGGTCTAGAACTGGGTAATATTTATGTACAATGTTTCCAATTTTTTTTTATTAATAACAATAAAGCTTGTCAATATCTACCAGAGATGGGCAAATGCTACTTTAAGTACTGAATACCAAGTATTTTACTCAGATAGAATCTCTATTGGGAATTCAATCACTACTTCAGCTGATTGTTTGCCATCAAGTGAAGTAGTAATTAAATTTTTTGCTGCACAAAAAAGGTAAGGTCAGTATTTGAGTAAAATAGTTGGTACATAGTACTCAGAGTAGCATTTGCCCACCTCTGATAGCTACTATGCTAAATAGAAAATTGGTTCAGAAACAGAGTTGACAGCAGTACAAAACAGTTGAGTCTTTGCCTATTTATATAATGATTATTTTTATTGTATTAAATAAACTGTTTAATAAAATATAAAACTTATTTATGTGACATGTACATTAACACAAATAGTCACATTTGTACAGCAACGTTTTACTTAATTTAATTATTCCATTATGATCTGTATCTACCCAAGTGGGTATTAGTGCCAACTGTCCTTATAAGTTGTTTCTTAATGTTTTAATCAGGATAGCTAAATCTCAGGGGAGAGATGACGGCAAAGTAGAATACTGCCAGCTAATTGATTTCTTGAATTACAAGAAAAACCCTATACCTTCAGTACAGAGAGTTGGTTTTTCCGTAAGTACCAGTTGATATTTATTTTACCTTTTAGAGAAAACAAACACCATGCTTTCCTTTTTAAAATGAACTAAATAAAATAAACAGATAAATCGAATAATCACATTTTGAAAAGATTAATTGATATACTATGGATTTAATTTATATTTACAAATAAAGGATGTACATCAATAACGGGGCTAAGTGCCAAACAATAAAAATCGAGTTAGACCTCAAAAAGAAAGTTAAATACTATCGCCAACAACCTGAAAAATGTTCTAAATAAATGTTCAGATAGCTTAACGATTAAATAGTATTGGCAATAGCACTTAGCTTGCTTATTATCGAATCTAAAACAATTTATGCCGTTATTGATGTCCAAACATCAAATGAATTTTATATGAACATTTATATACAAATTGAATAGAAAATAATAGAAGATTCAACAATGTTAGGAAACATTATCTAAATTTTTAAAAAATATTTATGCCTAAAAGTTTTGAAATAAATGCATGATACCTAATTTGTACCTATTCATTAAAAATCTAGAAATATATATATATATATATATATATATATATATATATATATATATATATATATATATATATAGAGAGAGAGAGAGAGAGAGAGAGAGAGATAGAAAGGAGTAAAATTTGACAGAAAATAGCAGATGTACACAAAAAATTCTGAAAAAAAAAATTGTTTCTTTAAACTCCACTACAGTACTAAACAACATTAATATCGAATGATGAATATTTTGAATTAATTAAAATGATTTTTTTTTCAATTAATTTAAACATATAATAATGCTCAATCAAACAAAGTTGAACTAAATTATTTTTAAATTTAATTAATGTTACTTGTCAATTATTGGCACTTCATTACAGCTAAAATTGTGCACCATAATTTACTAATATTGTCATATAGACATAATGATTCTAATTCTGTAGGTGTTCATATCTCACTATAATTATTGTCCACGTGACAGATTATTACAATTCTAAATAAATTAAATTAAATTTAAAAAAAATTCTGTATCTATATTATTATAGGCATTTTTATATGGATACCATATTAACTTTCATGCTTATTTGTTGTTATAAGTTATATTGAACATATTTAAAAAAAAAAATATATATATATATATAGATTTAACTTATTTATATTTAACTTTTCTTTTTAAAATATCTAAGAACTTTGAAATCAGATCAATCTAGTACTAACAATATTTAAATACATTAATCTAAAAAGGAGAAGGGTTATAATAGAAATATTTTATAATTTATTCTTTATTAAAAAATATTTTAATTTATATTTTTTTTATATTTACAGCAAATATATGAATATGAAAAACTTTCTACCACAACCCAAGATACAAGATTTAGCCTCATCGATATAAAAAAATTGCTAGATCTTTTGAAATTAGAAGATGACTTGAAGAACAAAGGACAATAATTTCTTTAATTTATTGAAATAAATATATCTTTTCATACGATATTAACTAGAAATAAAAGTTGTTCAAAAATAATATAATTATAGCATTCTAAATAATGAGTCAACTGTGGTGATTGAGTCCATTAGATAAGACTATTAAATATGTATATGATGGTTTTTATTTAACTGAAGAATTTATCAGTATAAGCTATCTAGATTTAAAAACCATAAAATTATACAGGGTGTTTCAGAAAATGTTTTATAGAAAATATGGATTATGTATCTCATAGCAAGAAAACAAATTTCTTTTAAGATTTGCCCATTAATGCTGTGTTTAGGATATATTCAGAGCTAAAGATTTTCATTGTTATGAATTATTTAGGTTGTGATAAATGAACTAAAATATGTTCCAGCTACTTTTTTAATAAATTGTAAACATCAACATTCATATTAAATGTCGTTCAATTTGATTGAGCCGCCGCCATTCGGGTGCCGATTTCGTGCTGCCGCTTTCCAGCTTCTGATCCGTAGCAGACTTCATGCGTCCGCTGCCACTCCATCAACTGATCGAAGCCTCGGCCTACCAGGCCATCATGTCCTATGAAGGGCAGTATCCACTACTTTTCTAGGAATTTCTTCTGCTTCCATCCTTGCAACATGTGTAGCCCAATTGAGCCTCACCAGTTTTGTAAACTTTACAACGTCCATATCTCCCTAAAGGTCATAAAGTCATGTTCCTCTTAATCCTCCATCCATCTCGATCTCTCACTGGGCTAACTATTCGCCCCTTTTAAAGATTTAAAGATTTTTCTTTTAAAAATTAAAAGTCTATTTTCATTTTTTCTTGAGATGGTCCAGGATTGGGAAGCATAGGTAAGAACTGGGCGTATTAGAGTCTTGTATATGACTAGTTTAGTGCCCCTGGTAATGGATCTGCTTTCAGAGGGGAGGGTTATCAGCCCTTGCCTACTAGTCAGGTGGAGAGGCTGCCTCCTCAGAGCCTCCTGACATGCTCGTGGGAGAGTTACCATGCTCTAGTCTACCTCATCAGTCCCATGCAGGCCGAAGAGGCATTTAGTAGAGAGCCACCTGAACAACCCTTGTTGTCGCCTGACTACCGTACTGCTGATTACCCAATCTTTCCCTAGGGTGCTGGCCATCGTTTGTAGATTCCCCTACTTGCCAGAGAAGAGGGCTCTGGCTAGTTCCAACCATCAGCAGGCAGAATATGTTGCTACATATAATTATTTTTTAATATAAACTAAAATTTTAATAATAGGAACATAGGGCATGATAAAATACTTGCCTACTTACTTCTAGGCCTTAGTTTAACCATTGAATGATTTTTCCTATTTTCTTAATTGACTTTGGTTAGCATTTTTTATACAATCATGTTGATTTATTTTTATTGATTTTAATTTTTGTTCTTAAAAAGATTGCGGGGAACGAAAGGGTATTCTGATCCCCTCTCAATTTTTATTGTATGGGTAGAGGGGCGACTCCTTCCTCTCACACCTCCCCGTCAAAGTCTGCACATTTGATATTCACTATTAGTATAAATGCAATGTTTGAGTACTCTTTGAAAACATTAAATAAACTGATAAATGTTATTGAGAACGCCCTATGCTAACTTGAAACAGTGGTAATCCTTACATTGTCAATATTTTATGTGCAGAAAAGAAGGTCACATTAGTATTCTATCTTATCTATCCAATGGCTTCTAAACGAAGTGTTAACGAACTTACTTTCATAGGAATCTTTTTCTTGTTTTGAGATCCTTAATTCATATTTTCACTTAGGACACTTGATTCTAAAATATGCTGTATATTAATACTCTAATTATGAGTAAATGTATAACTAATTAAGCAAGTTAATACAAAATATTTGTTTTCTAGATGTATGCTCTAACCTCTGGTTTCTATGTAGTCGGTGTGGTTGATGTTCATATTAAATATATCCTTCAACACGAGTAAAAATTGCAACAAGATGTTTCTTTTGTATTTTAGATTGTTATGTTTGTATTTTAGATTGTTATATTTGTTTCTTTGGTCAAACTCATTATTATTTTTTTTCCCCAAATAATTTCTCAGATTTTTAGTGTTGAAAACAAAATTGAGCTTATCTATCAATAATTACCAACTGTTTCCAACAGAGTCGAAAAACCACATTAATTATATATTGTACTTTCTTGTGTAATAAATTACATTTAAAGCAACCAAGTATTTTACTATATATATTTTTTTCCTTTTAATTCTAACAAAATATGTATAGCCTACCTAACATTCTGCCTTTATTAACTTTTTCCTCCCACACAGGCCACTGTTATAAATTAAAAATAGAAAAAAAATAAAATAAAAAGTGTTCAAAAACAAGACACAAAAAGAAATTAAGCTGCTCAGTTGATTTTAAAATTCTATTTAATTTGATCCAAGAAAGGATAAATGAAATTCATCTGTTTTTCAAACAAATCACATAAAATATTAGTACAATCTTAGTGATGGTTCTATGCTGCTCACAATTTTTTTTATTTTGGTAACTGACAGCTCAAAATATTTTTTAAAACCTAACATATAGAAAGATAAATAGTTGTATACATTGTTTTAAATGATAATGGACTTTTATTCTTGATTCTCAGGTCCCGGAAATGAAAAAGTATGCTAAATGTGGTCACTAATACCTTCCTCACAATTTTTATAATCTAAATAACTACGTATAATTCAAGATCTATTATTTATCTCATTTTTTAGATAAAGCCTCAGACAGGCTTGATCCCTCTCCCCCCCTCCCCCAATGCTTGCGTAGTGGCGACTTAGCCCCACAACAAATTGCTATAGTATGAACTTCATAAAGATAAACACAGTACAATTCCATTACAAAGGACTGTATCTGTCTAATAGCAGGTTTAATGGTGTCCTATTTTAGATTCATAAACTCAACTAAACTGTAAAAGGAACCGTCTATTAAAATACTATACTGTTTTAGTTTAAAGTATTTGTGTGACTTAACACTTTTTTGTCATCAGGAAGGGCTTGAGATGGTAATAAGCATACATTATATACTAGCTGATGTACCCATTGTTGACGGGTGTATAGTTAAAATTTGGGAATATTTTTTTGAGATGAATTTTGTATTATGGGGGGGAAGAGGATCCATATTCAATTTCATAAAATTGAATTGGGAGGTGGGAGAGGGGTTATTTTAGAATTTTTTATGGTGGAGCTTATGGAAGTCAAGGTTTCGCAATAATCATAACAAAAACTTTGTTATTCGGCTATTTGTTTAGGTACCACAAAACAAAACCGACCACCACCGATCCATTAAAATTTGTTGTGTTTAATTTTCATTTATGATGAAGCGAGGAGATTGTGGGGTCGATTACTTAATCAAAAAGAGTTGTAGTTTCTCCACTTCTTTAAACTCTGCTGAGTTTATCAATGGCAAAATAACCAAAATAATATTGGACATTGAATCACCTACATCCGTGTAAAATTAGATCTGAATATTGTGGCGGGCGAGGTGAAATTTTTGGATTTTTTTCCTGATTTCCGGCTAATCCGTTTGGTTAATCCTAAAAATGTATACGACAATATTTGTTAGGCTCGGGAAGTTGAATTAAATGACACCTTGAACGGGAAGATCGGACAAAGTTGAAAAATGAGTGCGTTTTACCCGTTTTATGTGACAACGCGTTGCAGATGTTCTGTATTCCGGATCCCCCCCCCATGGTTGTGATAATTTTTCCATCAGTTGAGTAGCACAACTTTTAAATGTGGCTCGCGATAGAGTAAGTTGGGATGAGAATCGAAGTAACTGCCTAACCGGGATCTCTAGACAAATTACTCAAGAATTCATAACTTGGTTCTACTCAATATTTTATTTTCATTTAAAACCTATATTTTAAGTCCAGCAAACATAAAGGTAATGTCTAAATTTCAAAAGTCTACCATTAGCCATTGCCAAGCTTACCCCTGACAAGATTTTGTTGGACAATACTGACATCCAGACAGACAAAAAATTTTTTAAAAGTGGATTTGGTGTCTGTAATGTATAAAACGGGTTGATTCTATTCAATGTGCAGATAAAACCTATATTTTATTTATATAGATGTTCTTTAACCTGTAAACATATGTTTATTATTAACATTTATTATCAACAGTCACCGAGATCTCTAGACAAATTACTCAAGAATTCATAACTTTGGTTCTACTCAATATTTTGTTTTCATTTAAAGCCTATGTTTTAAGTCAAGCAAACCTTAATATAATGTAAAAATTTCAAAAGTCTATATAAAGCTATTGCTGAGCTTACCTCTGACAAAATTTCGTTGCAATGAGGACATACAGACAAATGTTTTTTAAAAGTGGATTTGGTGTCTACAATGTATGAAACGGAAAGATATCATAAAACGGGTTGACAAAATCTTTATTTTATTTATATAGATTGCATTTGGGCATATAGGATATATTCCAAACAATATCCTCACCCCGTGATCCTATAGTTTAGATCCTGTAACCCTCACAATCCCTAAAAATTTCATTAAGAAAAATTAACAGGGATAGGTTTTGTTATATCATGCATTAAGCAACAGGAATACAAACAGTTTAAAAATGTATACAACTTCCCATTATCTTATGTTGTATTTTCTACCACATTTCACAGACATTATGTTATTAATAATTAAACTAATTTTAATTTATTTAAATCTATTGAACTATTAGAATTTGATTAAATTGACATTAAAATCAATGCCTTAGGACCGAGTATTTGCCACCGGGGAGCCGAACTAGACGGGCGCTGATAACTTGTTATAAATTTTAAAAAAAATATATGGAAAAAGTACTAAAATAATTAATTTTAGCCTATTAATAAAGCAGCTATATTAGAGAAATATTTTCTACGAGGGGGGAGGAGATGATGATAGCACCAAATGTTTAAGAGCGGCACTGATTAAAATGAAATTAAATTAATGAAAGTTTAAATTGATAACGATTTTTTCACAAACACTCCAATTTGTTTCAATTTTTCGCCGAATCGAACAAGCCATTTTTGAAATATAGGCGTATTTTTTCTTTTTCCTCCTGTCTGGTAAACGGGAGGATTAGGAAGGAGAGGAGAGGTAATACCTATAGGCACGGGCGGATCTACAAGGAAGTGAGGAGGGCTTCGAGGCTGAAGCCGACCCCTCCCCCCCAATATGGTAATATATAACCATGTTTTATGGAAAAAAATTATCTCTTAAAGTATTATTGTTCGTGTAATTACATTTAAAACGACTTTAGGAATCACTTAAACTCCATTCCATATAGGTAGTTAGTTTCTTTCTTTTTTTCCAAAATAATTATCGTTATTTTTATGAAGAAAATAGCTTTCGGGCTTAAGTCCTCCCAAAATTAAATTCTGGATCCGCTAGTGCCTATAGGTAGCCTATCCTAGTCAGAGTGGGAAGGTGGAATTATTTTGCACAGCAACAGGATTATATGCATAAAGTAATATAAACATAAATTTAGGTGTATTCAGGAAAATACGGTTGCGCAATCGTAGGCGAAATTGGTAAAAGAGATTTAATAAAATTGATACTGGATAACTTTTTTAACTAATATTTAACTTTTCTCCAACTGATGGCTAAATGGAATGAGCCGTTTTTGAAATATTTAGTTAATAAGTAAAAATACGCTTATGCATACCGCATACGATATCAGAGGATGTAATTCGATCAAATTGATATGGGAATAGTTTGGGTACCAAAATGTACAATTTTAGAAAAAATTGTTCTAAACCAATAGTAAGTGGCTGATATGCCTTTCACATGGATTTGGTTGAGACACCGACCAAATGGAACCGATTTTGTTCCGTGATGTCTATAGTGAAGAAAAAACAAAAAAGTGGAGAGGTAGACCATATGTTCAATGAATAGATCATTTTATGGAGTAGTTTTAAACATCCGATTTATTCTCCTCTTCTAATAATTAAAAATTATATACTTTAGTAGAAAATGCAATCATCTCAGAGTGAGATTCAAAGAAAACATAAAAAGGTTAATTGTATTAAAAACTCCAATATTTAAGTAGTTCCTTTAATATTAAGTTGGAATAATATTGGTTTGCTATTAACAATATTTTCATCAAACTTGGAGTACATAATTTAATGTAAGACATTTTTTGCCTGGACTCTTGGGTAAGTACATAAAACTTGATACATTTCATACTCCACAACAAACTACCGTGTCACAGTTATTTGAAGATGATTCTGATCAAAGGGGTTAAGTCTAGGACCATTCTATTTAAAATCGCCCACCAAAAGTTAAAATAAAACTCACATTTTAAAGTTTATTATTTTATGGCAACCCATCCTATTCCGCTTAAAAACGGTCCAAGCGAAAGAAAACTTTAAATAAATCGTACATCATATT
Source organism: Nezara viridula (assembly GCA_928085145.1). Lineage (NCBI taxonomy): Eukaryota > Metazoa > Arthropoda > Insecta > Hemiptera > Pentatomidae > Nezara > Nezara viridula. Next base: position 25,069,224 of record OV725081.1, on the reverse strand, counting down.
CAATTACACTTGTTGCGGTCTGTTACATGTTTTCCCCTTGTCTCCCCGTTAAAACGTTTCATGACGAAAATTGATAATCTCGTAGAAATGTGCACCCTCAAAAGTTCAAAACCCCGTCAAAATGTACCACCTAAAAAAAAATTGATGGCGCACCTTCCGCCATGAAACTCCCTTCTGGGGACTCCTGGTCGGCAACATGATTCGTTAGTTTTAACATGGTACTGACAGTATCTTAATTACTTTTTAAGATGTTAATTCTTTTAAATGTATGAAAAGAGAAATTTTTGCATTAACGATACTCGTGGGATTCATAAAATAGTGAAAAAACTCTTTAAAAATATTCATCATACCGTCGACTTAAAAAAAATTTAAAATAGCGAATGTGAGTTTGTTTAACGTTGCACATTCGTTACTTCAACATGGTGCCGATGGTATCACAATGCTTTTTTACTTTCGCTTATCTATGTATCAAATATATAATAAGTATTGTGATCGTGAAAACTTTTGAATCTAAGTTTTAAACAGAAATACACGTTCTGAGCTTAAATGACCAAATATCACAAAATGGTCAATGTTTCCGTGAACAGTATAACTCAGGAAGTCATATGAAACTGATGTTGCGTATTTAGTGTTTGTATGTGTCTGAAATGTCAAAGCAACTTTTTCGTTATATCATCGAATTTATACATTTTTCTCGAAAATGGTTCTAACTATTTTTATTAAACTCTTTATATCATTAATATATATATTTTTTTACATGAATCGATCAGCAAGGACCACGTGAATACCATTTCTTGTTCTTCTACAAACCTTCCGCCTTCCTTCCACTCCAATACTCTTTCATCCTCTTGGACTGTTCCTCTCGCTCTTCCTTAGTCCATTTTCTCCCTCCTGTCCACAAGAACCCCAACCTCTTTTAGTTTTTTCCCAAAAATCTCTCTATCCAAGCAGTCCTTGTCCGTGATTTTTAGCATACCCAGTTCCTCTTTTATTTGTTTTACAAACCCTCCCCATACTTTTATAGCCGCAGACTTTCTCGAAATTTTCTTGTTTAATCACTCGTCGTCCATTCTGACAATGTGTCCATAGAACCTCAGTCTCCTGGTCCTGATGACTGTTTCCAGATCTTCCCAATTCCTATTTATTTCTTCATTGGATTTTCGCCTACACCCTTCTTGCGTTATTTTGGGTTCGTGGATCCTCCTCAGAATTTTCCTCTCAACCTTTAGGATTTCCTCTAGGCTCGGAAGGCTGACTGTTTCCATACCACACAGTATCACTGGTCTTACTGTTTACTGGTGGTACTGTTTATGCTTATTTTGTAATTAAATAGTTTTTAGTTTAAGGTAGGTTTTATTCTCGTTGATGCAGCCTTACAACATTTAAATAGCGAATTTTCAAAATTTCCTTCTTAAAGTACCTCTGATTTTATTTATATGAAACAATTGACCATTTCACAATACAACCTCGAATCAAAACTGGTTAAATATAAACTATGAAATAATTTCATAATTCAATAAAGGAGAAATAAGGAATCGTAATTGAAGATCGAAGAAACACGAGCGCTCGAGCTTGGCTGAAAGGTTAGAAGGCTTACTTATGTAACACGTGCTTAATGTAATACGGGCTCCGCTAATATTATATACATATCAGGAGTGTCCAAAAGGGAGTTGCATACCGCAAATTCCGCCATCAAAATTTTTGAGGGGGTACATTCAGAAGGGATTATGAATTATCAGAGCCATGTTTTTGTTGGGTCTCAAAAGAGGAACTTTCAAACCACAGGATAACTGAGTGTAACATCTCTCATCAAGATCAACATTTCTCTCATCCTACTTTCGCTTGCTATGTTTTTAAGAAGAGAAGAGGAATACAATTTCTTGAAAGGAGAGAAGTGTGCTATTGACCTTGGCGAGAATGGACACCCCTGATACATATACATGTGCGGTTTACATAAATGTTAGCGTTGGTATTCTTTAATATTTCATTGTATCGATTATAGTAATATAAAAATTAACTATAAACAGATTAATTACAATTAACTATAAATAGATATAGCCTTCTTTATCAGTGAAACAAAATTATTTATTATAATCACTGTCGCAAAAGAAAATGGTTAGTGACAAAAAAAAAATCATAAATATAATATATTAGACGGCTGTTAAAAACATAAGATAATTAATTGTTTTAAACAATATTTCGAACCGTCTGTAATTTTGCTTACACTTCCCTTGTAAAAACACCTACTTCAGCAAAAGGAAGGGTGGTATGTGAAAGGAGTGTGTTGCTCGCACCGCACTGGATTTCAGATTCGTCGGGTCTTCAACCATTGTTGCCACATGCACCACCCACCATAGTCAAGAGCGGTGGTACTGTCAACGTTATTGTAAAGAGCCAGTAGCTCTGTAAAAGTGTTTTTTCAGCATCCATCATTAAAGATTGCCCAGTAGACTCTGCGGATAATTCGGCAGTCACATTTCGCAAGGGCCATTTCTTGGGTTTTATACAATCATGCTATAGTAGTCCTAAAATTTCTCTGTTATCAAGGTGGTTAATGGATTCTATAATACCACCCATCATAACCCACTGAATTTTAGAGTTAATGTTGTTTCATAAGTTTATAATTGTATGAATATTTCGATCCTCTTAAAGTTGAACTGACCAATAAACTCAAGAACATTTCACTAATAGAGCTCCTAAGCATATTTTATTTATAGCAAGTCTTGTTCTACCTACCCCTCTTCATTGGTCAAAGAAGGCAGTCATCACTCCAAGTCTTTCCAATCTCACTGCCTCGCCTGTCCCCTGCAAAGCCTAGGATCATGGTTAACTTTTTGAACATCGTCCCTCCGACTTGGACGTTTGTTCTCGGCAATTTGAATTCCAGATTGAAGTTTAAAAGAAAGCATACAAGACAATCCACCTTCTTGAGTTCTTTATGAGTATGTAAAATCTCTCTGATCTACCTCCTTGAACACTCACAGAGACTTCTCTTCCTTTATTATCATGCCAACTTGACGATTAAGTACAAGTGGAAACCCTAAGTCCTGGCATTCTCTCGGTCCTCTCTAGTGAGATTCTAAGAGTGGACAACTAATTAATAATAGACTTCCTTTGTAAAAATCGAAAGAACAATTATTCTCCGATCAAAGGACAGGAGTCTCCTGAACACACTCCTTAAAGTCAAAAGGAGTGATATTCCAGCATGTCAGAACATGCTAGGACTTCTTTTTTATATATGGGGCATATAACTAACTTTCATACCACACACCAGGCTGTTCTTACCTCTGTTATATGTCCATGAGAAGATTGTTCTGGAACTTCTTCACCAGATTGCTTAAGCAATTCAACAGACATGGTAACAGATATCTATTGAAGAATAAAAAAATAATCATTTAGAACTGTTATAGTGATAAACTTCTATATTTTTCAGACTGATGAACTCCTGAAAGAATATAAAAAATTATTTACAGATTTTCGGGATAATTTCGCACGATTTCACATTATCCATGCATTGTGGACAAACGTTTTCTAATCACACAAAAACGTTTTAAAGTTTTTAATAGTTTATTCGGCGGTAAAGTGAAACAATTTCAACATTCTTTCAATACACCTGAAGGTATAAGCCATGCAAGGTGTACTTAAATTTGTTCAATTTCTGACCCATTTTGGTGAAATTACCTTTTAATAATATGCATATAGGAAATTTTGTCTTTATATCTTGTAAGGGATAATATATTAAGACTGATGTTGATTTGTTTTAGTTTTTTCTGATGCTGTCCATTTCAGCTGCTCCTGTCCACAAAAATGATCATGTTTTTATAGATTAAAAATTTTACTTTGTTCCACAAGTTGGTCAGTTTTCTCATTTTTGTGTCTTCTGCAACTTGGAATTCAATGAAATGAAACATTCCTGTCCTCATTCAAATTTTGTTTATTTTAAATTTATTTATTTATTGTTACATTCCGCATCTACCCGAGCGGGTCATAAATTTTAAGCGGGATATAAATTTTAAATCTATATCTCTTCATTTGAACGAATTTGTAAGAAAAGATCCTTGATAATTATCAAAGTATACTTTATAAAATCAATAAACATTGTTTTTTTCAGAACAAAGGAGGCATTGTTATTACGAAACGAACTATACCTGACCATCTAGTAAGTCTTCCATATCTCTATATTTTCATACTACTACTATTTTCTATATTTATAATATTTCTTGTCATAAACCCAAAAAGCCATCTGAATACCCATCCTCTTACTGTCCTATCTCTCAATTACCTATCATGGGGAAAATACTGGGAAAACTCATCTTAAAACGCCTGTCCCCCATCCTAGATTCTAAAAACATAATCATCAATTTGGATTCCGCACATCCCATTTCACTATCCAGCAATGTCATCCTGTAGTAGACATAGTTTTCTCTGCATTGGAGTACAAAATGTACTGCACGGGAATCTTCCTCAACTTAGGACAGGCGTTTGATAGAGTTTGGCACCCGGAACTGCTGTAGAAACTCCGTAAATTCCTACCACTTACACACTTCCTCATTATCCGTTCATAACTTACTGATTGATAACTCAAAGTAAATCACAATCATGCATGTTTATACCTCTTTTCTCAGTTTATATAGCTGATATCCCAACCCATCCTAATAGTCTGTGGGCCAGACCCCCTTACCGTGCACCCCCCCCCCACATCCCTATAAATTGCATATCGTTGTGTTCCTTGTGACAATTTATTAAAAAAAAGCCAATGTTCCCACAAAAAAAAGTGAACGAACTGTCCCAAAATGGCGTCCAAACATGGCGGATTGACGACTTTGACTTTAGTTAGTTTTTTTGTTACTGAGAATCAGCATATGGCTTAATTTCATTATAGTTGGTCTTTTATTAAAGCTGGATAGTCATAGAATAATAAAACATGAAAAAATATTAAAAACTAATTGGATTAGGCATTAAAAAAAATCGGTAAAGTCAATTTTTTTTACAAAAAAATTTTCAAGTTGAAAATCAAGTGTCGTTTGTAATTAAACGGTCAACAATAATGCAATACGTGCTGAAATAAAACATCTGGAGAATACATTTCTCTTTCTAAAACACTGATTAGTTTTTAAAATATTTGAAGGAGTTCCGTATAAAATGTACGTAAGCGGCAGAAAAGCGCTACTGGCGTGGGTGCCTACAGGCCTCTACCACACCACTCAGTACTTATAAATGGCTTAGTTATAGTGCTATAATAACGTTTTTGTTATATTTTATTGATTATATTAACGAACAAATATTAATACAATAATTTAATTGTAAAAAATTATTTTTTTTTAAATTTATTATTTTTGTTTTTAATTTAACTTTATTTATTCTATACGGAGATCGCTTAAGAAGGCCTCTATTATAAAAATTATAAAATTATAATAATAAAACTTAATTCAAAAATACTTTGCAGAATATCTTGATTTTTTTATTTAATATTTGCAATTTAACATTTTGTTTTATATATTTACTGATTCTTAGAGGTAATTTAAATTGTATATACTTCCCTGGAAATGAGTCATATTAATATCTGTTTTATAAACTAAAGTAATATATACCTAATCTGAACTACTTTTAATGAATAGGTGATGGATTGTTTAGTAAAATTGTTATATCGCTATTAAAAAAAACATTTTTATTTCCTTTATTTTATTCGGAAGTTGGACCATATCATAAAAAATAGGAACTTTTAATATTAAAGTGCATTATTCCCTCTGCACAAAAGAAATATGGAAAGGGCGAAGCTATAAGTTCTTCTATGTAACTGGAACTGATTGTTAGTATTTGGTCTCAAAATGAGGGAAAACGCGAAATTGAACCCAAAAATTGGAAAAATACATTAAGCGAACGACAAAGGAAGTGCAAAAATTTCGGAAAAGAAAACAAGGATCAGTATCCATTATATGGCTAAACGAATATATAGTAGACAGATGAACAGAATATTTCAAGATGCTGCTAAATGGAGGTAAAAATGCTTGATCAGTTTGGATGATATTAAGCAGGTTTATTATGGTGAAGACCATTTCATCAGCAAGAAAGATTTGTTCTAAGCAATTGGCAAGCAGGTCTGGAGGAAGTAAACGAGGTTGATAATGGTGTAAACCACTTTATTTTAGATTGCTATTGAAGTTGTACATTGGGACTATCTTCACTTTGAAGCAGGTTATACAGAGGTCTATTGATAAAAGGAAATAGCTCTGCTCCTCTTTAGTGCAATTGCAAAAGTTTTTTGAATGAATCTGAAAGGAAAACGAGCTTTTGTGAAAGACTAGTAGATATTCGATCAATCCAAAGTGTGAGGCACTAAGCAGATAGAGAACCATTTTTCTTTCTCTGTGGACTTCTCTATAACCTACCTTAAAGTGAAGACAGTACCAATTTGCAACTTATGTTCAAATGTGCAACTTGAGTTTCTCAATCCATATCGCTCAGGCATTCGACAATATTTCTAATTTTAGCTTCTACGATTCTTGAGTAGACTTGTAGCCTTTATAAGCACAGCATTTCGGGTTACTTCCTCCAGACCTGCTTGCCAATTGCTTAGAACAAATCTTTCTTGTTGATGAAATGGTCTTCACCATAATAAACCTGCTTAATATCATCCAAACTGATCAAGCATTTTTATCTCCATTTAGCAGCATCTTGAAATATTCTGTTCATCTGTCTACTACATATAACAAGGATCAGTATCCATATAATGGATACTGATCCTTGTTTTCTTTTCCGAAATTTTTGCACTTCCTTTGTCGTTCGCTTAATGTATTTTTCCAATTTTTGGGTTCAATTTCGCGTTTTCCCTCATTTTGAGACCAAATACTAATAATCAGTTCCAGTAACATAGAAGAGCTTATAGCTTCGCCCTTTCCATATTTCTTTTGTGCAGAGGGAATAATGCACTTTAATATTAAAAGTTCCTATTTTTTATGATATGGTCCAACTTTCGAATAAAATAAAGGAAATAAAAATGTTTTTTTTAATAGCGATATAACAATTTTACTAAACAATCCATCACCTATTCATTAAAAGTAGTTCAGATTAGGTATATATTACTTTAGTTTATAAAACAGATATTAATATGACTCATTTCCAGGGAAGTATATACAATTTAAATTACCTCTAAGAATCAGTAAATATATAAAACAAAATGTTAAATTGCAAATATTAAATAAAAAAATCAAGATATTCTGCAAAGTATTTTTGAATTAAGTTTTATTATTATAATTTTATAATTTTTATAATAGAGGCCTTCTTAAGCGATCTCCGTATAGAATAAATGAAGTTAAATTAAAAAACAAAAATAATAAATTTAAAAAAAAAATAATTTTTTACAATTAAATTATTGTATTAATATTTGTTCGTTAATATAATCAATAAAATATAACAAAAACGTTATTATAGCACTATAACTAAGCCATTTTTAAGTACTGAGTGGTGTGGTAGAGGCCTGTAGGCACCCACGCCAGTAGCGCTTTTCTGCCGCTTACGTACATTTTATACGGAACTCATTCAAATATTTTAAAAACTAATCAGTGTTTTAGAAAGAGAAATGTATTCTCCAGATGTTTTATTTCAGCACGTATTGCATTATTGTTGACCGTTTAATTACAAACGACACTTGATTTTCAACTTGAAAATTTTTTCGTAAAAAAAATTGACTTTACCGATTTTTTTTAATGCCTAATCCAATTAGTTTTTAATATTTTTTCATGTTTTATTATTCTATGACTATCCAGCTTTAATAAAAGACCAACTATAATGAAATTAAGCCATATGCTGATTCTCAGTAACAAAAAAACTAACTAAAGTCAAAGTCGTCAATCCGCCATGTTTGGACGCCATTTTGGGACAGTTCGTTCACTTTTTTTTGTGGGAACATTGGCTTTTTTTTAATAAATTGTCACAAGGAACACAACGATATGCAATTTATAGGGATGTGGGGGGGGGTGCACGGTAAGGGGGTCTGCCACGGTCATCACCACCTATGCTGATGACACTTGTATTCTATCAGTTAATAATGACCCTTTAATTGCATCCCAAACCCTCCAATCACATATCACAAACCTTGAAGAATGGTGTCAAAACTGGAGAATAAAAATAAATTCCAATAAAACCCATCAAATTATCTTTAGCCTCCATCTTAAACCTAAGACTTCTTGTCCTAAAATATCCTTCAATGATATTCCACTTGTCCCTGTTGAACAAATCTGCTACCTAGAACTCCACTTCGATAAACATCTTATTTGGAATCCGCATCCTAGACTGAAACGACAAGAAACTGCTCGATGTTTCTGACTGCTCCAATACTCAATAGACAAACATTCTAAACTTTCAATTAATCACAAAAGAATCATCTATATAATCATAATAAAATCTATGTGGACATACGGAGTTGAGGTTGGGGCTCAAATAAACGATAAAATTCCTATTTTATTTTTACAATCCAAACATTAATACCTCATATTTAGTCACAAATAAAACCATTCATAAAGACCTTAATGTTCCATATGTTGCTGATTTAGCCCGAGCCAGATACCTATCCTTTCATGGTAAACTCCAGTTCCATCCGAATCAACTTATTCCAGCCTTGTTTCTTCCTCGATTTCTGATGATCCTCCTAAGTGCCTGAAAAGAAGATGACCTCATGATCTTCTTACCTAGAATTAAATAGGGAGTGCTACCACTGGGTAGTATTTCTTCAACTCTGTTCATGTCATTATTTCTAATTTGTGTATATTTACTGGTTATATTTGTATACCGTTAAATCATTAAATAAAAAAAATTATATAAAATTATTTCTCCATGTGATTAGATAACTCATTAAGGATATTCTTTATCGCTCATCCTCAATATGTAGACAACCCATCTTTGAATCCTCATATACAAATATACAGAGAAAAGTTTCCACTCTATTTTCTTTCTCAACTCTGCCTATAAGAAGTGACAATAAAACTCAACACAGAGAACAAAGCCAATTTTCAATTACATATTTAAAAGATTTATTTTCTTACAAATTAAAAAAAAAAAAATGTTTCGATACCTTAAGAATATATAATAGAATTTTACTATGCATTTTAGTTTTCAAAATTGTTGATTTATTTTATCCAGAGGTCTCCAAACTACAGCCCAGTAAAGTTTCATAGATTACATGGTAAAATTGTTTAAAAAATAAGAAATTTAGTAATCATTCTAACACAAGGTTACTATAACTTTTATTCCCTTAGCTATTTATCTTAAAAAGCTCGATTCACAACTGAAGTGTCATTTATAGAACAAGCTTTTTGTTTTCATCACAAGCTGTGGCTCTTGGGCCAAACAGTATGATACCCATGATCTCACCTAATAAAATAGGGTATATCCAAAGCTTGAACATTGAATTTTATTTATTTTTCATAGATATTTAGTGGTCTACCAAAAAATGAAGATGGCCGTTACACACGTTTTCAGTATGTAAAACCCATGGCAAGATACCTCCCAGTAAGTAAATGACTAGTCTTTGATTTAGAACTGAATATTCACAAGAAATACATATTTAATTGAAATTATACAGAATAGCCTACAAAAGCATGGCCATCAATCATACATATCGTTAGTTAAATTCCACATCTGGCTTAGCATCTCTGTTCCTCAAATGGGCTGGAAACATGTGTTATCCCATAGGTCACTTTGAATTCATATCAAACAGTTAACTTTCCTATACTTTTCGGAATTCTTCCTGTAAACCAGAAGTGTCTGACTTTTCCATACCATGCATACTTTTTATACATTGTTACTCTCATTGTCAGGGGTAGGAAAATAAGAGATAAGGATGGGATCTGCTTCACTTATGAGAGAAAAAGAAATAACTTGAGCATACAATTAAATTAATTCATTTATACCAGTTTATTAAAGCACCAATCTACAGCAGTCAGAAATGATTTCTTGTAAGTGAGCTTGATCACTTTGTATCGGCATTATCACTACCCACTACCAGTCGGGTTTGCTGAAGATAACTTAGGACCACAGTTGTTGGCAATCATAGTGAGATCAACTTGAAACTTGGACTAGTGGCATAAATAATACCAAAGGGAACGATGTGATGCAAGAGTCTTGAGGCGGGAGTTGGGTTGAGTAGTTCATTATCAGATATACTGAAAAACACTATAAATAAAAAAAAAAATTATAATGGTATAAAAATTGTTCATTTTAGACAGTATGGATGTGAATATGGTCGGGGGCTACACTCAGAGAAAACACAAATAAAAATAAAAGATTTATATTGTATATTGTGCCGATGTTTCATCTTAATTAAGTTGCAAGCCTTCATCAGGGCTGAGGAAAGGTATGATAATAAAAAATTATTAAACAACTACGGTAAAAGGATAAATATCAGCACAAGAGAAAAGTACAATAAAACTGCACAGCTGCTCAACTATGTTGAAAAAACCATCATATTGATAAATCTTAATCGACAATATTTAGTAAGAGAGAACAAAAAAGGGATAGATCCCTGCAGGACTACCATCTAAAGTATCGAATGTCATAATTTATTCATTCATTGCTATAATTTTTTCCTTTACCCCATTTCTGTCCAAAGAGCTCATAATGTGGTGGCCAGAATTAATATAAGTGATGTTTCAGAATTTTCTGTGAGTCCAAAATAATAGATTCCGCCATACTCTGCAGATGGTTCCTTTCCACACCCACATTTTCCAATAAATCAGCAGTTGAAAGCGTAATCGCTCCTCTACTTCTAAACCGAAAATTCTCTCACGAAATTCTTTTCTATATTTCTCCTGAAGGTTTTTGTATTTTGAAATCTTCATCCTCATCGTTTGTTTCGAATCTAATTGTAGGATCAACTATCAGAGCCTCTTTTCCTTTCGCACTAAAGGCTAAGTTATCTACAAATCTCGCTGAACCTTCCATATGAAGGCAATATACTTCAAGGAACCATCTACACATTTTTGTCTTTGGAAATTCAATGCCTTATATTATTGTGCCGATGGGGAACAAGGAGCATGTTGTTTGGACAATTACCCAATACATGAGCTGGGGTGTCTGACTTTTGGCCACATTTGAAGCAGAGGGGTCCAACATCTCCATTGGCCTCCAGTCTCCAATCCCTGGAACTTCACGAAGAGGAGCATAATTAACATTCAATTTCAAAACATTTTTTTTTTTCTACCCTTCCTTGCCTTTCAGGCTACATAGTTTCTCCCAGTTCGGTCTGGGGGAAAGGGCAGTGGAATTATGATGAGTTGAAATTCCCACTGGGTACTGGGATTTGAACTCATAATATTTTTTCATTTAACTTCGATTATCAGGTTGCCGGACAATCAGTAATAATCTTTCTGTCATACTTAAACTTGATATCCCATTGGTTTGACTTAAAATGGGGCACACCTATTCCCTGCCACTTACATTTGCCTCAATCCTCAAATACAACAATATTTTATTTGTATATGTATTATTTCTCTGACTGGAACCCCCAACCAAAAAAATAATAAAATCTTGCCCCAGAGTCATGGCTCTTATATACAGATGCCATCACCATGCAGGTTTTCGAGAGAAAAATCCTAAGAAGGATGTTTGTTCCTATAAAAGATAGTACCCTGTATAGAATTGCACCAAATGTATTGGGAAGTAATTATTTTTGAAGATTACTTTCTCTGTCAGTGCCAAAAAATAAACAAATTCCTCAGAAAAAAAAGCTACGAAGTACAGAAAACTCAAAGAGTAAACAATTTATGGTTGGATGTACTCATGATAATTTCAAAGATTTCTAAAGTCCATAATAAAAAATAAAAAAATCATAAAAAAATAGACTATTATTAGCAAAGTTACAGCATAATGGAGTTTTACGCATGTTTTTATTTATCATTTTCAATAATAAACCATTACATAATTGGTTTATAATAACCAATAATGATTAATAATAACCATAACTAACGTCAATGAAAAATGAATTCCTCCCAATCAAAATTGATTGCATTTACGTATGACCATTAGGTCTCGATTGTTCTACATGAATTGTTCACATAGGATAACTAGTTAATATAATATTTCAAAAATGAAATGAAGCTAATTCCAATGATAACAGCTTTAAAAATAGCTATTACACTGTTTAAAAGAAAAATAAAGATAGAAGGATAAACTAATTTGATTAGAGATTTAAAATATTATACATTAATGCAATGATAGTTGTACAGAGAAATGTTTTTTACAGGTAAAACATCCAGAAAACTATGGTCTTAATGAAAAACTAATAAAAATGTGTACCCCAGAACCTGAGAATACATTTGAGAAAGAATTGGAGGATACAATTGCTGAGGTAACCTATCAAATTAACAGAATAAGCCCATGACAACAAAGTATTAGTTCATTTAATACACCATTAGATTTCTTCATGTACAGCCAAAGATGTAACAACCTATAACTAGTTTAATATTATCCTTATGTGATTTAAATACACAATCTATCTAATAATATCATTTACAAGCCAATAAATGCAAGCTGAGATCTTTATTTCATACACATTTCTAAATTGTCCTATACATCCATTCACTATCTGATCAACTTACTACTTAATACTTTTTCTACAAATTGTATTTCATACTTATGCAATCAATTTTTGTTACAGATAGAAGATATGTTTTCTAAAAAAGTTACTGAATTGCAGAATATGATGCAGGAAGCAGGCATAGAAAACTTACCATTACTCGAATAAAATAAAATGCCTCCATTTTCAATTTCATCACATCTACTCATTTCCAACTAAGTCATAACTCGAAAATTAATGATAAGGATAACAGCAATGATTTTTTTTTTGGCCTTAAGACTTGTCAAAGCAAGTCCTATTTAGCAATAGCAAAAATGTGATCATTTTATTATTAGAATATTTCCAATGATTAAAACATTTTCTGAGATTAGTTTCCCAAAACCAAAAATTTTGTTAAATATTGCTGATATAGAATTTGATGGCTTGAGAGATTTATTATTAAAGAAAATATCTTGTAATAATATAAAACTAATAGTTACCCAGAAATTAATACCAGTGTTGAGTATTACTCGAATAATTTTTAGTTTCTAGTTTCCTATATATGAAATATTTAGAAAAAGAAAAGTATTATGATTGTAAAAAATTTCAAATCTAAGTTTTCAATGAAAATACACGTCTTGAGGTTCCATGAATCCAAATAACCTAATTTCGCAAATGGTTTAAGTGTGGGTGAACAGCCTAACTAAAAAATGAAAAGTCATACAAAACAGAAATTAAATTAAGCATTTAAAATAGATATATGTCTGGGAACTTAGAGCAACTTTTTTGTAAAAATCAACAGACCGGAAGTGCCATTTTATATCATAAATTTTTTCCAAAACGTGGAGAAAAAGTCCTACAGTCGAAGAGAAAAGCTAGGGAAGGTTTCAGAATTATGTTAGAGGAAGAAGCAAAAGGAATTCAGAAGCTCTTCTAAACTATAGAGTAGACCCACAGTATTCACCACTTGTCGTAAAAGGCGACTAAAGGGACAACTGACCGTTGACCTCTTACCTTATCCTATCTTTCCTCCCTTTCCTATAGCCCCCCTCATCCTAATCCTTTTATTCCTTGAATACCTATCCCCCACGGCCTTATGGGTGAGAACGAAAGTTCAGAGGCTAAGGGAGTAAACCCTGATTAAAAATCCCCGCCCTTCAGGTTGGAGGTTGGGCATAGGGTTAACGCCCCTATCCTGGAAAAACACAATGTTACGAAACGACAAACAAAGAAAAGCCGGACAGATTTAATGGAGCGACCTAGACGAGTCAAAGGAATTTCGAAGTCTTTAATGTTGGCGACGTGGAATGTTCGAGGAATGGCATAGGCTGGAACAAGCAAGAACTCGGAGGGGGTGTTGGAGAAGTACAAGGTGGATATAGCCGCACTGCAAGAAATAAAATGGGGAAAAACGGAGATAATGGACCTTAAGAAGTATACGATCATAAATAGTGGACACCAACTACCTGGGCACAGGTTTCATGATAAGGAAAAGTCTGAAATATTTACTTTTGAACTTTAAAATTGTTAATGAAAGACTATGTGTGATCCGTTTAAAAGGAAGGTTCTTTAATAAATCTATAATAAGTGTACATGCACCAATAGAGGATAGTGAGGATGACGACAAGGATAATTTTTATGATACCCTCTCCAGAGAATATGATTTGCTGCCTGGACATGACGTAAAAATAATTATGGGAGATATGAATGCCAAGATTGGTAAAGAAGCGGCATTTAGACCCACAATTGGACCACACAGTAAACACGATGTGTCAAACGACAATGGGCTAAGAATTATCGATTTTGCCATGGAAAAGAACATGACAATTAGAAGCACACATTTCCCACACAAAGATATTCATAAAGAAACATGGATATCCCCAGATGGAAAGACAAGAAACCAAATTGATCACATTCTTATAGATGGTAGACATAACTCAGACATCTCGGATTTGAGAAGTTATCGAGGCGCAGATGTCGACTGTGATCACTTTTTGGTTTAAGTACGTTATGGGCAAAAGCTTGCTAGAAGGGCTCGAGGACACGGAGAGAAGTCCACAAGATATAACAGTGATCTCCTCAAACTGAAAAACTACTCAGATCCATTTAGAGAAAAACTGAATGGAGCCTTGATGGGCACACAAGGAAGCGAAAGTAGGGGAATGGACAATGAGTGGAGGAGAATTGAAAGCGCATTAAGGAGGATGGCGGAAGAGGTCCTGGGATTGAGACGATTTGCGGCAAAAAGTGAATGGTTTGATGAGGAGTGTCAGATGGCATTGAGGGAGAGGAATGAAGATGCTGCAGAGAAACACAAGGCAGACCAAGGAAATCTATAACACAAAAAGAAGGGCTGCCAAGACTATTTGTTGGAAGAAGAAAAGAATGATGGAAAGGAGCAAAGTGGAAATGTTACAAACTGAATGGGAAACAAAACAGTCCAGAAAGTTTAACAAGGGGATCAGAGAATTTAAACATGGTTTCCAACCGAGGAGAGGTTTTTGCAAAGATAGAGAAGGTAACATGGTGGGAGGAACTGCAGAGATATTGGATACTTGGCGACAATATTTCCAGGAACTTCTGAATGGAGATGAAAACACAGTGAGGAATGTGCTGCATGGGCGTACACAAGAGGAATTGCTGAGTGGCGAAGATGATGTGGAGCCTCCTGATTATGAGGATTTCGTGGAAGTGGTTGAAGCACTTAAAAACAATAAAAGCCCAGGAAATGATGGCATTTGACGCTGAAATGATGAAATATGGTGGAGAGGACCTACTAAAGAAAGTATACAACTTGTTGTTGGAGGTATGGATCGAAGAAAAAATGCCGAAAGAGTGGACAGTAGCTATTATCTGTCCAGTTTTCAAAAAAGGAGATAGAACAAAACGCGAAAATTATAGAGGTATATCTCTCCTGAGGGTAGTATATAAGGCATTTTCCTCGCTCCTAAATAAAATGTAACAAGTATGGTCCGAACGTATTCTTGGTGAGTATCAATGCAGTTTCAGGCCAAATAGATCTACGATTGACCTAATATTTTCCGTCAAACAGATGTTGGAAAAATGCAATGAATATAATGTAGATCTTCATCATCTTTTCATTGACTTTAAACAGACTTATGATAGTGTCAATAGAAGCGAGTTATTGAAAGCAATGGTCACTTTAGGTGTACCGAAAAAGTTAGTGAGATTAACAAGGATGACACTGACTGATAGTAGTTGCAAAGTTAAGATCCTGGACAAGGAGCACTGTCAGAAAAGTTTGCAGTTGAGGGCGGCCTAAAGCAGGGAGACCCCTTGTCCCCAATTCTTTTCAACCTAGCCTTAGAATATGCTGTACGTGCTATTCGGACAAGCCCTCATGGCACGATATATAATATATTGTCACAGCATCTAGCCTATGCAGATGACGTGGTAATATCGGCTAGATCAAGAGCATCTTTATTGGGAGCATTTGAGGAGTTCGAAAATGCTGTGAAAAAGTTAGGCCTCCGTGTAAATGATGAAAAGACTGTATATATGAAGTCAGCAAGAAACCCACCAGAAAGAATGGAAGAAAGGATTAAATTTGGAAGCCACACTTTCAGGATAGCAAACCAGTTTAAATATTTGGGTGCTCTTGTCACATCAAAGAACGAATACCAAGAAGAAATTAAGGCAAGAGTAGTTGCTGGAAATAGGTGCTATTACGCTCTTCAAAAACCACTAAAATTTAGAGGCCTGACCAACAGAGCTAAGGTCATATTATATAAAACAGTCATTAGGCCAGTTGTATCGTATGGCTGTGAGACTTGGGTACCTTCCAAAGAAAGTGAAAGAATGTTAAAAGTTTGGGAAAGGAAAGAACTCAGAAGAATATATGGACCTGTCTGCGAGAACGGCAACTGGAGAATAAGAAAGAATGAGGAACTGAAAGAAATGGTCCAAGAACCAGATCTGGTTTCTTTTGTTAGAAAGAATCAGCTGAGGTGGCTGGGACATGTAGAGCGGATGCCGACGAATAGGATACCAAAAAAATTACTAGATGGTAAGCCTGAAGGAGAAAGAGTTAGAGGACGTCCACGATTGAGATGGTCAGATGGAATAGAGAGAGTGTTGAGAGATATGGGAATCAGAGGATGGAGGAGACTTGCCCGGGATAGGGAAGAGTGGAGCAGGATTGTAGAGGAGGCCCAGGCCCTTGTAGGGTTGTAGCGCCATGGAGTAAGTAAGTAAGTAAGTTCTATACTATAGATACCTAAGAAATATGCGGAAAGAAAAGAATATTTCTTAGAAATTTGTTTATAAAAGACTAAAAAAACAAGAAAGATATTATTCTAACAAATACTAAGATAATAATGAACAGGTAAGGCGGACTACTTTGAGAAGGTGCTGAATGATAGAACAAACATCTACAGAAATGTCACTTTGAATGTGGATGAGAAAGATTTCATAGAGAAACAGGAAATCAGGAATTTTCAGATATGATGTACCAAACGAGCGATATATCTTACAATTTATTATAAATTATTACTTGAATCTTCATTATTTCTATAGATCACAGGAAAAAAAAAATTAATAACTGAAATTGAAAAATGACAGCCAAACAGAATATGCTAAGTGAATATTGCACAAATCGAACAAAACTATTCTGTTTGTTTGTAATACACAAATAAAATAAAGTAAAGGTAATATAAGTTCAGTAACCATTAAAATTAACGATTGGTGCAATATTGATTTAGTTTTTCATTTATTTTAGTACCAACTTAAAAAAAAAATTGATTCAATAGACTTTAATAAATCTTAAAAATCCAATGTTATGGATCCTTTGAGGTTCTTTCTGGTTTGGACATTCTTTCTTTTTTACAATTTAAATATATATAAAAATGTTATACCTACATCCCAATCCGTTGACTGCACAGTAGACTCAATCCAATAAATACTTCTGAATGTTTAAACCAAGTGTCCTACAAAAAATATTGATAATACGAGATAAAAAATTCATAAAGTAAAATTTGCATTGTTTTTAATGAAATATAAAACACTTCATCACAGCTTATTTTAAATTTTACTTACAAATATAGCACTATAAAGTTAAAAATTTTATTTCAATAAAATAGCAACTGTAACAATTTAAATTATAAAAGTTGTAATTAAAACTGTAAAAGTTTGAGTTTTAAATCCTTGCTTATATTAATTTGATAATGGAAAAGTAATTATTCTAATAAATAAAATGGAGAAATAACAAGTGATATTTTCGTGGTTCAGAGTCAAGAACAAAAAAAAAAATAATAATGTAATTGACAGCTAAAAAAATAAATAAATAATATTGTAGACATTTTTTTTTTTTAACATACCGTAAATATTTTTTTACTGTTTTATTTTTGCCGTTTCTGAGTACATTGTCTTTCTTCCAAATAGATAAAATATTTTTTTTACCTGAACAACAATCATTGAACTTCCTCGATTTAAATTCACTATTAACAATATCAATGTATTTTTTTTTTAACCAAATATTTTCACTAACACCAGTCAAAAATACCGCCAACAAATGACTATGTTGTCGAGAAATCAAATAATAAAATGATAGGAGTGAGGGAGAGGAGTCCTCAGTACCATCCCTTCCTATCTTAATTTATATATTTAAGGGAGAAGATCCCTCACTAACCCAGTAACAAGGTCATGAAAAGGAGGGTCTAAGTTGCATCAAATTGGGGTAGGTTTCTTTTCTTTTCCTTGAATGGGATGTGACTGAGATGCAAAATCCAAGTTTTTGACCTCGACTATGCAATTTATAGTGATGTGGAGGGAGGATGCACGGAAGGGGGTTCTCGTCCATGGACTACCTGTCGCTAGTCTACAGGCTACATGCAGCTCCTTTTGAGACTCTTAAAGGTGTGTTTATCTAGTATACTGACTGTGGCCATGCTTTGAATAAGTATAGTATGTCCATCTAAATTATCGTGGAATTTTTCATTGTGTACCTGCATGTGGCTGTCATGTGAGGGTCTTTATGTAAAGCAATGTTGGTGACATATTGTGGCTTTGGTTATAGTTCCGAATGTTTTTGACAGAAAATTTTATGTATGTGGGTCTTTTGAATGTTCCCTGTGTCTGTGAAGCACATGTCTAAATGGCCTTTTATAAGTAAAAGTAAAAGTCCAGTTTCTGTTTATTTGTAATTCGAATATATTGAAAGGAGAGAGTATAATAGTTGTCTGAGGTTTAGTGTTTTTTTTTTGTTATTGATACGTCATTATTCTGTCAAATGTCAGTCCAACTCTTAGGATAGTATTGTACTATGAGTATATCTGTTTGAGGAATTTGGAGATTTTCAAGGTAAATAAGAGGCCAAGTTTGTTTGATTTCTAGGTCATTCCATTATAAATGGACCTTAGGTAAACTCTAAAGCTTTCTTTATCATTTTCTGGAGCACTTGCGCATTTATCAGGCATGAAAAATGGGTTTATTTTTAAGCAATTGCCTAATTTAAAGACCCCAAAAATCTTCAAAAAGTCTAAAACTTAGCTATACAATTTCTTATTGATATCCAATATCCATCCCTGGGCCACGACTTTATGATAGATCATACTTATTTGGTGAGTTTTAAATACTTCTAGGAAAACAAATGTTGAAAAGAAAAGAACTTTTTAAGGGCCAAAACTTAAAATTGTCAAATCTTGACTTACAATACTTTTCTTGAAAAAATTCTGAGCATACATATCAACTAGTATTCAAAATAAACAACTAATAATAATTCTTCTGATTTAAAATAAATTATTACCTGGCCACAGTATCAACACACTGCAAACCTACAAGACATTTAAACTTAGGCCTTTCCAGATTAGATTCTCCTATTCTTGTAAGCAACTTAAGTTCCACTAATGTAGATATCTGGATAAAAAGAAAATGAATAAAACATTAATAAACATGGAAACCGCATGATGATTATTATTAGATATATTTTTTGCTCAGACATGTTACAAATCTGTCTTAAAAATGGATATTGTTTAAGATTATTTAAGCATTTTTTACTTTCACCATTTACCTATACTATATTCTTAAATCATTTCAGTTTTTATGTCATTTTCATGCATATTTGTTATAATCTATGTCAGAGAAATATGACCATGTACAAAATGTTTTAATGTACATAAATTCTTAGCATAAAATGTAATAAATATTCCTGAGGCCGAATACTCCAGAGGCATAGCAGCAAAAATATTGTAAATGTGAAATAAAGACAAACAACAAAAATTAAAACCACCAATAGAATTTAAATGAATAAAATATTTTTCACCATAAACTTAAATTGTGACCAACAACATGTCAAAAGAAAAAGAGATATTTGTGATGAAGCGACTAATTCTAATTTTGGTTCCTTAATTAGCTTAACCTTAAAAAAAGTAATACAAAATATAGGAGATATAATAAAACTATGACTATGACTAGTATTAGTAAGTCAATGGATTAAGACAGGTCAAACTATATTTTAGAGTTCAACATGGATATCAAAACCCAGTAAAGTTCCTTTGAAATATACCATGTATTTTAAGACCTCAATGAACGGTTTTCGATATACATCATAATTTTTTATGAAAGTGTTATAGGTGCCATGATATATTCATATTTCATAGGTTTTTAAACACTAAAATATTGCTATTTATTATAATCTATACCCAAAATCCTGATAATAAAATAAATAAATATAACCAACTGATAAACAAATAAATGTAATCAACAGACTTATAAATCTAAAATATTGATACTAATAAAATTGTGTATTTAAATAAATAAATAAAGTAACACTAACCTGGGTCATAAGATTAACAGTTAAACTAGCTTTCTCCTCCATTATTGCATAAAATATAGCTAGAAGACGGTCCAGTGGAAATGCTTTTGGTCCTAATAGTTCAAGGGTCATTTTTTCCTTGACTTGCTGTTTAGTCAATCTTTTCCTCTGTTTCCCATGATTTTTCATAAACAACCGCCTATCATGTTTAGGAGCATTATATGATGCCAGATATGCGGATATTAGGAAATATTTTGCATAATATGGAAGATCGAGAACTGAGGAAACTTTAGTACAAATAACTTCATTTATATTCGGGTCATACAAATACCTTTCAATAGATCTGTAAAACAAAAATTTGAACTTTTAACAAAAGAATTCTTTAAAAAGAATTATATATCCAGAAAAAAAAAAAAACATACTGAGTACTCAATCCTGAATAAATACTTTTTAATGATTCTTTAAAATGAGGTAAAATATTTCGCCATAGTAAAGTAACATCGTCTTGATTCACCAACCCTTTTTTGACAGGTTCGCAGTATTTTTCAAAATTATTAGACACCTTAAATTAAAATTAAACGCTCAACACTTAAAATATAAATAATTTTTTTCAAATATTAAATTAGTACACTCACCAGAAATTTCATTTCATTTAAATCCCTTGTCATTCTCAAAAATATCATTAAAGCTGAATTGAGATAATTTTCATAAAAAGTATGACTACAGTCTTCTGGTTTTGTGAGTTTTAAGATTTCCAACAACTCATCTTAAACAAATAAATAAGGATAAAAATATATTATTTTAAAAAATATATCTATAGAGAAAGATCAATCATAGTCCTCTAAGACTTATATGATCTATGATAATAATTAATTTCAAAGCAGAAAAGTGAAATTTCTTATAAAAAAGAACCAGTAAAGAAATGAGACATTTTAGTAACAAAGGAATTTTAGAAGAACGTGTGGTATTAAATTTTATTTCACTTGGCCTAAGATGTGATTCCAGGTGTGATCATGTGGATTTCAGCATGAGAAAAAGAAAATAAGAAGTTAAAGTGCTGAGATTATTTATAAACAGGGATTGAAAAAGAAAAAAATTCAATGTTTAACCAGACATCCCTAACAAATATGCCTTGATAGAAAGAGAACTTTAAAGATGTCAGAGAAGTTACTATGTGAGAAAATCTTCATAAATTATCTTATAATTAGATTTGAATTACAAATAATTGCACTTCATAGGTAGGAATACAATTTATTCAGACTGCGAAACCAAATGCTATTGATTCCATCAGTTTGTTACAAATTAAAATATTTCTGCAATCAGAAAAATTACCTTTAGAATACTGTGGGAAATGAATTGTAATAACTGAAGTATGCAAATTAAATTTTTCTGGTAATAGGCTACTTAAAAAAATTACACAGATATTGGTACAGTTTACAAATTCTTGAAGGCGACAAAAAGCAGAAAAATAATTTGCATTCAGTTCTTCAAGATATTCAGCACCATCCAATACCTAAAAGAAACGTATAAATTTATAAAAATAACAATTATCAAAAAAATCAATTAATGATTTTAAAAGTAAGGCCCACTTACTATTATGAACTTTTCATTATTTTTTGAAACTAATAACTTTAAATGATGGATTAATTCCATGAAAGTATCGCATTTCAATTTATTTCCTGTTAACTGCACAAGTATTTGTTCATGAAGCAGTCTATACGAATAGCATTCCACACAGTTAATAAAAGCATAATTAATTCTGTAATGTTTGAGATATTCTTGAATAACAGTAGTCTTTCCCACAGCAGGATGACCAGATATGAATATTACATCTGTTAATGGCTCGAATTCCTACGAACAGAATAAATACATAAAACATGGAGCTTACCACCTAAGCACTAATTTTTCCTGAATTTTTTCCACCACCATAATTTTTAAATCTTCCCTATTATTCATTATCCATTGTTTTCTTACTCGATGATTGACTACATCCCATATATGCTCTAGGGAAATTGGATAGGGAGAGCACCACTTTGCCCAGCAACCTAATGGACAGTAAATTGGATAGAAATAATTACACGTTCGTGTCCCGGTGCCAGAGAGGCTCTTAATTCTGGTATTAATCCTCCCTTCCCCACCCTCACCCTCTGGCCTGGGAAAACTCCATACAGCCTAAAAGGTAAGGAAGGGGAGTACAATTCTTGTGGCAGAACGGGTAAAAAAATCCTGGAGAAATTATGACAAAATTTGAGAGGATCCATGAAAGCCCTTTACTTTAGTCATCAAATATAAAAGGGACACTACATAAATATCAATTATGTAATACAAATTAATTTTATCGTGTTAATTTAAACTGTGTACAGACTATTTCTCCAATGTATATAGACAAAGAATACAAAATAATTTGACGAACAATAATTGACCAGAAAGTTATAGTATTTCACATGAAATTAAAGGTTTCTTTTGTAAAATAAAATGGTTAACATTTCGAAAAAAATTGGACACCACTTAACAAATCAAGCTCCACTTATATGGGTAGTAACATCTCATGATCACAATATAAACAGAAACATAATTATGATAGAGCACTAACAATGTGTACAAAGGTACAAAATCCAACTTAATTATTTTCAGTTAAAATTGGGTCCTTAATTAGCTTAAATTATTTTGCTGTATAAACTTTGTATAAAGTTTATATTGTATAAGCACCAAATGGTATTTTGAATCAAGTATAAGTTAGTTGTACAATGTCATCTTTGAATATATATGTTTGATATAATGGTTGACAAAAGTTTGAACAGATATTTACCTCACCCAATAACTGATGTATTTTATTTATTTGCACCTTTCGGCAAGGAAAAAGATTATAAAGATTTTCCATTCTATACAAATTCACCTTTTAACGGATAATGTCCAAAATAAATATGAAATGGATTCAATTGAGAATTCATTTGAACAATTTGTTTGACAATTTAAAGTTAACCTTCTTCTTGATTTGGCGGTAAAACTATCGATGTAGAAAAATATAAATTGATATTTACCTAAGAGATAATACCCAACAAGTACATTAAAACAAATAAATAATAGAAAACCAAAAGGTTTTTCTGCATAAGTTCTTTAAATGTAGTCTGCTGACCCTTGGGGATCCTGTTTCTACTACTTGAGTTCTTCGAATCATTAACGACATTAACTTTACCTCTACTAACTTTTCTCATTTATTCAGATAATTCATTTCATAAAAATCCTATATTAGAAACTATACTGGACTCAGCTAAAATGGTTAGGATTCACAGAAAAAACTTGTTCTGGAAGAGTTCCGAGAGGAATTTCTATTAGAGCACATAGAGTTCGGGAGAACGTAGGCTTGGAACGGATAAATTCTGTAGCAAATCAAGTCAAAATTAAAAGAAAACAGACACGGGAGTCATGTGATCTAGCAACAAGGAACGGATGCAAAAATGATTGATAAATGAAATGTCTTTAAGAGAAAGCAGTTATGTAGGTACATATCTCACTGGTACGTACGTACATAGTCGAAGTAAAAGTTTTACTAATGTTAATATTTAAGGAAAACTTTCAATGAAATAATGATTAAAAATTTATGTAATGGAATATTGTTTGGAACCGCAAGAAATTCTCGATTTAAATTATTACTTCAAAATCTTGGCTATGGTTCAGATAGGTGAATTTATAAGATACACCTGTGCAAAAAAAGAGATCATACCACAAGCTTGGATGATCGGCACAACTTAAAATATAACTTTTAATATATTCGTATCTTTGTTAGTCTTTGTATGTATACAGAATTTCCGTTCTTTAATATTTTTCGGAGGAACTGCCAGGGTACGCAAAACTTGAAAAACTGCATTGATACGCCGAAATTAATTTTTCAATTAAAAAAATTAATTTAAACTTTAACAGGGATGTATTAACATAGAAGAGACTACGTTTATCATATCACTATAGTAAACAGTAGTTACTTATATCAGGTATGGATATGATAAAACAGCCATAGCTACTCTTAATCTGCAATGTAATAGTGAAATACAGGAAGAGGTTCTTTAGCCAGCTCATAGTCACCCTCCTGTTCACTCCTGGATCTAGGATTTAAGTTTTTGGAGGAGGCTTCAGCCCAAAAGCTTTATATATATAAATATATAACGATAATTACTTTGGAAAAAAAAGAAAGAAATTAATTACCTATATGAAATGTCGTTTAAGTGATTCTTGGAGTCCTATTATATGTAATAGGATAATACTTTTAGTAGGATAATATTTTTTGAGGATAATACTTTAAGAAGTATTTTTTTAATATTTTATTTTTCATAAAACAAGGTTATATTTTAGCATTTGGAGGTAGGTTTCAACCTGAAAGCTCTGCCCCCCCCCCCCGTAGATCCGCCTGTGCTCCTGTTAAATCAGTCATGAACACAGGCCCATCGATGGCTCCCGCGGTCAGATTTTATTTTATATCTTATCTCCATGGCCTACCATATATATCCCACCATGTCCTCTATAGGTTTATTATAACATATAAGGATATATTTTTTTTTTTAATTTTTTTTTTTTTTTATGAAGTGTGAATATTATTGTTCCTGCGTAAAGTTGATTAGGATATATTTTTATACTACCACTGGGGCCATGCAGTCTAGAGGATTACAGTAACAAAGGAACTTATGGTTTCATCCTGAGTTGGAGGGATAGGAATAGTAGTTTCTTCCAGTGATGCCCAGAAGCCATCATTGTGTTCAAACCCGCCCTCGATGTCATGGAGCTGGGGCAGCACATGACAGCAGACCAAGCGGCATGTTATGTTAAATGGAAGAATACCGCTTTTATACTGGTATCCTCATACATGCCACCTCAACAGAATATCACTGTTGGTGCTCTAGAGACTGTTGCACTCCGATATCGGAACGTAATAGTCTGCTCTGACACGAACTCGTGGAGCACGGCCTGGGGATCAGTTAGAACAGATGCAAGGGGTATGAGAGTTGAGGACTGCCTAGCCAGATGCCAGTTTATCGTATTGAACGAGCCCTCTGCACCCACATTTGTGGGAGCGAGGGGCCAGAGCTGGATTGATATAACCCTGGCTACTCCTGTCATATCAAGGAGGATTACTGACTGGTCCGCGACCCAGGAGAGAGTTTCCTGGGGCCAGTTCATAAAAACTGAAAGTGAGAAGAATCCGTGGGGAATTCCATATAGGGTGGCGATGGATAAACTTAAACCCGGTCAAATAATGGCGGCAATAAGATCTGCAAGTGGACCAGCAGCCACCCTCGATGAAACAGTTGGAAGATACTTGGACTAGACCTACCCCAGGGATGACTCGTCCCAGGACAACGAAGAGGATAAGGTTCTGAGGTAAACTACGGAGTATCCGCCTGGCAAGGAGTTCATTCCACCATGGAACGTGTGGGATCTGCGGATGGCAATAGACAGACTAAGGTTAGGAAGAGCTCCGGGACTCGACACCATCGATACGGCGATCTTAAAGAGGAGTGCTCCCTATATTGAAGAAGAATTACTTGAGATAATGGATGAATGCTTGGATGGGAGGCACTTCCCAACTCATTGGAAGATCGCCGACATGTGACTGCTATACAATGGGGGAGGCAAGGACAAGCAGCTAGCAGAATCCTACAGACCCATATGCCTCCTCCCTGTAATGAGCAAGGTCCTGGAGCATCTCATTATAAATGCCAGTCCTGCGGGCAGCGAGTCACCCGAGGCAATACGGATCTACGAAGGGGCGTGGCACCGGAGATGCCCTGATGAGATTACGCGGGGAGGTTAATGACAAGGCGGAGAAATATGCCATGGCGGTCCTCTTCGACATATCCTCTACGGACAGGGCCCACCCTATTAGTCTCAGAGTAGGAGGAGATAGAGTCCGCCTAGGTAAGGAGATCACCTACCTAGGCGTGAGATTTAAGTCAAAATTTAATATTTTTCCTCAGATAGAGTATCTACGGAGTAGAGTGGCCCTGTCCCTAAATGGCCTGGCACGGGTAGGGGGTGCCTTTTGGGGCCTCAGATACCAAGCGATAAGAATCATCTACAAGGGAGTTGTGCTGGGTATACTGAGGTATGCATCCCCAGCGTGGAGCCGTCGCTTGAATCAGGTGCAGAAAAAGAATATGGCCACCATCCACAGGGTCTCCCTGATGAGGACGACTAGGACTTACAGAACCATATCCCACGAAGCGGTGCAAGTGCTG
Organism: Nezara viridula; assembly: GCA_928085145.1. Lineage (NCBI taxonomy): Eukaryota > Metazoa > Arthropoda > Insecta > Hemiptera > Pentatomidae > Nezara > Nezara viridula. The sequence goes on along the minus strand of OV725081.1, from coordinate 25,042,676 downwards.
GCCGGGAGTTGCCTCTGGATCTCGTCCCTCAGGAGAACGCTTGCAGGAATGACCTAAAGAGGCAGGGACTGGAGGCACTCCCAGAGGGCTTCAACCGGCGGGTCCGTGGAGGATCCAGGAAGATGGAGTGGGCATAGTCCGAGAGGCGACACTAGGAGGAGTGGAATGGGCGGTGATTGCAAGAGAAATTTGAGGCCACCTTGAGAAAGTACTTTCCCACCGTTCATTCCAGATTGGAAAGCTCATTTGGTCGAGCGGACTAAATGGACCTCCACAGATCCTGACGGGACATGGGGGGGTTTAGAGACAAAATCAGGACATCATGGGAAGAACATTGATTCCTCATGTCCAGACTGCGGTGACCCCTGTACGGCTGAGCATGTTGTTATATCATGCACCGCGATGGAGCCACGCAGAGCAATGATGCGGGAGGACGGGACTGTACGCCTTGACGAAGAGTATCTTCATCGGGGACTGATGGAAGAATGAATACCCACTTCGTAGAGTTCGTTGGGAGGAAAATGAGTCTAAAGTGGAACCTCGCACTTCTCAATAGGGACTGTTGGAGGAAACTCACCAGGAGAGCAAGATACGCAACAGCTGGAGACTAGTGTGCGGTCCCTTCAGTAAGGCGCAAACCCGTGCAACCGGGGCGCACCGCGAAGTGAAAATAAAATAAAATTAATAGCATTATTATTAGATATTGGCAGCAGTAGTGGTAAGTATCCCACGTGTCAACGCAATGTTGAAAAACCCGACATGGCAAAAAATGCAAAGGAAGGGGGGGTAAAAATAAAAAACGTATCTCCAGAGGAGGTTTCATGGCAATTCTTGCACCATCAATATTTTTGAGAGGTGCATATTTTGAGGGGTTTTGTACTTTTTAAGGGGGCAATTTCAACGGAGTTTGAATTTCTGAAAAAGGTGTATTTTTATGACTTATATTTTTCATAATCTCATTTTATCTAGTTTGTTTTAAAGGAAAAGTGGTTTATTAAAATATATTGGGATGAGGAGACCCAGGCTCTTGTGCAATGGACCTTGGGGGAGGGAGGGATGGGCAGGGTTTCTTCATATCATAGGATTTGGACATTTTGAATCCAAATTGTCAAAATCATCTAATTTTTGTTAGGCTGACTCCCTGTACCTTATTAGATCATGCTAAACTAATATTGTTTCAATATAAAATAATCTTTTTCAAACTATTAAACATTCTCATTTCCAAAACTAATTTGGTGGCAACATCAGCAGTATATTTATTTGGTCTTTGACAACCTAGCATGCTAATGGGGCATCATAGACAAACCTAGAATGACCACCATTGCACAGACGACCTTATCATGTTTTTAGTATGCGAATCAGGAAAATATAGAATGCTTAGATCCATAATGTTTGTAGAAAGCAGATATAAATACTTAATCATAGTCTGATCTTCAGATTCAATCGTTTTTGAAAAATAGGAGACAGCAATCATACTTGTCACACAAGTATTCTACATCACATATATGTGTGATATTTTGAAAGAAATTATTTTAAAAAAAGATACCCTTAACATAAAAGAAATTCAATTTAAAAATTGCATCCTCTCCTACAGACTTTGTTCTGAATTTTCCAACACATTAACAACATAGATGTCATAGCTGTGTACAATTCATTAAAATTTGTGATTATTTGTATACTCGATTTTCTGAAATGTATTGTAATAATTTTTAAGTTATAAATAGATATACACAGGGAAGGTTTATATCAATATTTAAGATAAAAAAATTAAGATATTTGTTACTTATTTATTTTTAAATTTATATATATTTTTTTAAGAGTTGTTTATTTAGATTTTTGTAATAAAAGTGATAGTTACTATATATAAAAAAAAATCAATCAGTAAAATTGTATGGCAGATTTTTGTTTTATTTTATTTCTCTGGTCTAAAATAAGTTCTTTACTTTCAGATGTGAAATTCTTGAATTTTTATACATGACTTCTTCATAGTAAATAGAACCTTTATAATTTACACCTCAAAATGAAGGATAACTGGTGTTTCATTGCATTCAACAAATAAAATTATGTTATTAAATTTATCAGACCTTTGATTGCAATAAGTTGTATATCAGAATTCTCTTAGAAATAAGGGTTGATATGAATTTAAACTGAGTTTAAAGATCTGTAGATCTCAAAACTGAATGAGTAACCATCAATTATCTTTGGTATATTAGTGTGGGTGTATCTATTATGAAAGAATGTTTTTTTATAATAAGGACCTATGTCTGCTCAATTGGTCAAGGAATCTTCAATTAGTGAGGAGAGAGTGTGACTTAGAGAAACCTGGGGAGTGGTGACAAACCAGGACCAATTGTCAACCTTGATAGTGCTGCAGAAGTTGTATTTTTTAACACTGCTCAAATATGTCATCAGATGCAACGTAAGTTGTTTCTTAAAATAATCTATTATCGAAAAGAAAGGACTACAGCTTTATTTATTTTTATTCAAAATTCAAAGTATAATGATACATAGGCATGACTCCTTTTTTTAAATCATATAATTAGAATTATGTGAGATGTAAAAAAATATTATGAATGTAATTTTTTATTTTATTTTTTTCATTTTAAGGAAATTAAATGTTACTTTAAAAAATACTGATGTATTGAATATTTTCATAATAATTTCAAGGCCTTAATATTTTTTAAATATATATGTTGAGAATGATAAATAAGAAAACTGTCGACAATAATATCCACCTCAAAATATATATTTTCTAGTAAGTAATTTGGGTTTGATAGTTAAGTAATAATATGCTTCTTGCTCACTATTATATTAATAAAAGTTCTATAATTATTATTTATAACAGCAAATTTTTCTAATTATTATTTTGAAAAACTCAGGGGATTGATATCTGAATGATAACTATACATACAAATTGAATTACCATACATCTGATTTTATGTATTATATTTTCTTTGCTTTCTGGGCATTTCTAAATATTTTCATAATTGATGTAATTGTAATTATTTAGTATGCAAGATCAGTATATTATTAGAAAATAAAATTGCATAATTACTGATTATTATCGAATCATAACATACTTATTTTAATAAAAATATGTTTTGTTTTTCAGAATAATTGTAGCTCTGTTGATATTATTGTAACAATCTGCAATAAAATCCTGTCCTCACACTTTTCAAAATTTGGATTTTCCACAATAATATTGTATTAAAAAAAAAATTACTAACATTATAAAAGGTGAAAAGCATTATAATATTCTCGTTATGTCATTACATATATTCAATCTTTGATATAAGTTATAACTGAAGTTTCATCATTGTATAAGTGCCTGAGATACTCAGATTATTAAAAACTGCCTTTCATTTAATTTAAATTCAGAATTAAAATAATAGACCATTTCATTTATTATTACTATATAATACAGGTCACTAGGCATTGCAGAGGATAACTTTTTCCTGTTTTGCATTTATAAGGAGATGTGCATATTCATTAGCTATTTACTGTTTCTAAAATAAACGCTAATTGCTCGTTAGCAACATTTTCAAAGATATTATTTTCAATGATTTAATTTACAAATGAAAAATTTTTGCAATATGTTCTTCAGGACTTTGCGGGAAGTCAAGATATAACAGTGAAGTATATTCTAAATCATGGTAATGGTATTAAGCAGTAAGTGTGCAGATGGATATTCCTATTTATGGAAGTCAATATCTTCTTGAATACAGATGAAGCATTGAAGATATTTTATTACTGCTTTAGATTAGTTTCAGTTTCATAACAACTTCAAGTTCTAATTAAACTACCTCAATAATTAGCAATGATTCTGTTCCATGTACATGCTTTCTAGAAATGAAAATATATTTATAAAAAGAATAAATAAAATAAACACTTTACTATTCAATATTATATTTAAGCAAAAATTAATGACAATTTCGACAATCTTATATATATATATATATATATATATACACATATATATGTATATATATACATGTTAACAACAACAAACAATTTATGAAAACCATACTTTTAATTTGTAAAAAGAAATTGTCTTTCTACATATATTTAACAGTGTGTGTAAACAAATAATAATATATCTAACAGTATATATATATATATATATATATATATATATATATATATATATATATATATATACTTTTAGATTACTGTTTTTTTGACACACAAGCTCATCTTGGTCACTATCTAAAAAAAAAAAAAGAAACAGAGATCTCTATTGTATAAAATTGAGGCATCGTCAGGAATCCAAACTAGTTAAAGTTTATAGATATAAGAACATATCTGCATAATCTTTTTGTTAATTCAAACACAAATTAAAAATTCTGGTATGGTGCATACATCACTCACGTTTTACTTACCATCTTACTTTTCATACGTAGATTTGTTGGTAGGTTGTTTTGACATTTTAGGCACAAAACAATTAGTTCATCAGAGTCCAATTAATGAAATAATTTTTCAAAACATCTTGAAATAATCATGAATCACTATTTTTTTTTTCAGAAAAAAGATTGATGAACATTCATTGGAACCTAAAGAGCTTCAGGAATCATTAAAAGCAGCTTCACCAATACTTATTAAAATATTTGAAGTGGTAAATCCATTTGCTATAGATTTTTTATATGAGAATATCCGTTCATTTATTTTATTATTATTGTTAGGTGTATTTAAGAGTGTACAAAAATATAATAATAATAGTTAGTTAAGATTTATTTAGACCTGATAAACAATCAAACATTTTATTCTAAGAGTATTAGGAATAATGAATATTTACTTTTTCAAATGATAAATTGTTATTAATCACCTTTATTTTTCTAGGTCATTGCTTTGTTATGCTTCTTCCTCGTTTTTGTGCCCTATGACAATAATTTAAGTACCAGTGTTCATAAAGCAGGAGTTGTCTGGGTGGCATATGCACTACCAGTTTCAGTTAATATTATTAGTTTAATTAGTCATTTTCGTCGAATACCACTCCCTAAATTATCGGTAAGATTTAATAAACACATAAGTTAGAATAATTAATCTATTAGAAAATTAAGTTGTGTGTAGTGTAATTAAATGTTTAAATTCTTGATTATGATCTGTGAATTTTATTTCAGCTATGTTGGTTTTCATCTCTCTTTGGAATTCTACTATTTTCTGCTGGGTGCATACTGGTATCTGAATGGTGGATTTTAATGCACAGTATTCAATTTCGACCAGCCAAGCTATTTATGGATTTAATGATGTCTTCTGCAGTGTTTTCGTTCTTTTTATCAATGATAATGATTCTTGATGTGTATGTAACTTACAAATACTACTAAAAAAAAACACTATTTTCCTTCAAGTGCATAGTACAAAAATAACCAAAGCTATATTGCCAAAATATAGAATAGAATATCTTGTAGATTTTATTATATAACCAAATATATATCTTTTTAAAATCATAAGTTGAGAAGCAAACTAGAATCAGAAATCAAATAGATGGTCCAAAGGTTATTCAAATTCCTACCATCTCCTTGATTTCCCATACCGTTAACCAGGGACACATTATGTAATGTTTCTTTGCTATGAATAATGAGATAACTAAATAAGGATGTGTGTAAATAAAACCGAAGTATAATGTAAAAACTTAGTGGCTAGTATTATTATAATAAAGAAGACATATATTTTTACAACTCCAATTAATAAAACCTTTTGTTTTTGCTTTTTATAGTTGTATGAAAAGTATACTTGTATTTATTTTAATTATATTTATTTGTTATAAATAATAATCTTTCATCAATGTGGATTTATTAGACAAGCATATCTACCATAGGATCTACTTTTTATCATTTCTTCCTTCTATTTACAATATTAATTTTTTTTTCCTTTTTATCAGAGAGATATTTCTCTCCATTATCAGACAAATATATCTACCCTAATTTTATTTATTTCTTACTTTTAGTGCTGGCCTTAGGCCTTAGGGCAGGGAAACCCTGCCAATTCCCCCTGGACACGAAACTAAGGGGGCGCCGCTCATCAGGGGCACTTGCCACTTGTTAACAACTTTAAAAAAAAATATATATATATATTTTTTTTTTTTAAGTTTTTAACAAGTGGCAATGAAATGAAAATGAAATGAAATGAAAATATATTTTATTATTCTGGGACTGTTGGTTATTTAAAAGTAAGTAATACAGATGGAAAGATAAAAGACATAAAAAGCGTAAATATAGATACATAATAATCATACATAAAGCGTACATAATGCAAATGGAGAAAACTAAAGTAACAGAAATATTTTCTGGGGGTACTTAGATAGCTCTTTTAGGTATATGTCGTGATCAGGCAGATTGAGAAAGGAGTAGGTGTTTAAGGAGAAGGGGTTTGAAAGAGGAAACTGATTGCTTGTGACGAATATCAGCAGGGATTGAATTCCAGAGTGAGGCGGCTTGAATTGCAAATGATTTGTCATACGCAACAGTTCGGTGAGGAGGTGGATAGAGGTCAGAACTGCGAGATCTAGTAGGACGGGAGGGCTGGATAGAGTATTTATATTGTAAGCTATGGAAAATATAGAAAGGTCAATGAGTTCTAATGATCTGGTACAGAAAGGTAGCCAGGAAGTACTGACGGCGATAGGATGGATAGAGCCACTTCAACTTAGTGTAATACTGGGTAATATGGGTATCTCTTGAGATTCCGAAAACAAAACGTAATGCGCAATTCATTAGGCGTTTAAGTTTGGCCTCGAGACCTCCTGAGAGTCCACCGTACACTATACAGCCATAGTCGAAGTGGAGGAAAACTAGGAGTTGGTGGGACTTATATGGAAGGAGATAACGTAGGCGATTGAACTGTTTTAGGGTGGAGATAGTGCTACGGGAAATTTGGGAGATGTGCGGTTTCCAGGAGAAGGTTTGATCAAAAGTGACACCCAAGTTTTTAACGGTGGTGTGGAATAAGATAGGTGAGTTGGTCAGGAGAAGATTGAGGAACGTCGGAAAGGATTTTAGGAGTGTGGGAGATTCAATCAAGATGGCTTTCGTTTTCTTAGCGTTCAGAATGAGCCTGTTGAGGTTTGCCCGTTCTCTTATTCTATTAATATCTTCTTGGATTTTTAGAATGGAATCTGAGGAACTGGTTGGATTAAAGGAGAGGTAAATCTGAACGTCGTCAGCATACAAGTGATATTGATAGTGCAGGATTGAGGATGGGAGGTCATTTATATAGATGGAAAAAAGGGTAGGGGATAGGGAAGTAGATATTCAGACGGGGGGCTATTAGGTATTACAACATACTGGGAGCGACCGGTTAGGAAGGATTGGAACCAATTAAGAGCACTAGAAGAAAAGAATATATTTTTGAGTTTGGTTAGGAGGATGTTGTGGTCTGCTGAATCAAAGGCTTCAGAGAAGTCAAGGAGAATAAGGATGGTTAGTTTCTGCTGATCTATGGCTGTATGTAGGACTTGAGAAATTTTGATTAGGGCAGACTAAGTGGAGTAGCCAGACCTGAAGCCGGACTGGTAGGGGTTTAGGAGATTATTGTGTTCTAAAAAATGGAATAGCTGGGATTGGGCTAGTCGTTCCAAAGGTTTGGAGAGGTTTGAAAGAGGGGTATTTGGACGGAAATTATTAAGATTGATGGGTTACAGGTCTTCTTCAAGGCTACTAGGGCGGTTTTCCAGGATGTAGGGAAGGTGGCATTTTGAAAAGAATAATTATAAATATGATAAAGGATTGGATGGTAGTGCGGCTTTGATCATTCTGACGGACCATAATCGTTAGTATGGCATTTCTGAATGGAATTTAGGAGATCATCAGGGGTAATGTGGCGAAAAAATAAGTGATCAGGACTAAAAGAGGAAAACATGGTAGCCGGATCGGACGCAGGAGTTGTGGTTGCGAAAGGGCAGGAGAAAAAGGGAGCGTTGAGGTTTTCAGCAGAAACGGAAATAGACTGGGACTGAGGTTTATTACCAATGGTCAGTTTCCTGATAGTAGTCCACGTGGCCTTGGTATTAAGGGAGTTAGATAAGGTATGATGGTAGTAACGGGATTTAGCACGGCGTACCGCTGATTGAGTGCGGTTTCGAAGCTGTTTGAAGGAGAGAAAATGTTCATGAAGTCAGTTCGTTTAAACCGTCGCCTTGAAGCATCTCTTCCTCTCATACACTCTCTCAAAGCAGGAGTAAGCCAAGGAGCGGGAGGATGTCGTATGGTTTTTGTGATAAGAGGAGCATGTTGGCCGAGGATAGAGTGAAGATGAGAGGTGAGGGTTTCTACCATGGAGTCGATGGATTTTGAGGAGTAAATGGAACCCCACTGGATATCGTCAAGATCTTTTGACAGTGTTTCGCGAGTAAAGAAATTTATGTTTCGGAAGGATATTGTTCGGGGAGAAAAGGATGGGACAGAGATATTATAAGAGATCTGGATAAGGTCGTGGGAAGATAGAAACGGGACCGGGTGTTGTGATGCGGCAAGGAGTTTGTCTGTGGACGAGGTGGCCGAATGGGTTAACGCGTGTGCACTGCACCGCCGTTGCCCGGCAACCTGATAAATGAATCAAAGATATAAAAATAGACACGAGTTCGCGTCCCCGCGTACACCCACTGGCTCGAGAAAATCGCGTATAGCCTTAACGGCGAGGAAGGGAAGGACATAAAAAAAAAGAAAAAAAAAAAGGAGTTTGTCTGTGGAATCTAGGATAAAAATAGATCGAGCCAGGACTCCGATAACTGAGTATGTTAGGTATGGTTGTAGGGTACTATGTATAGTCTGAGAGAATGGAGGAGGTTTGTTAGGTAGAAATATTCGGAGGATGGCATTAGTAGATTGGTAATGAATTCTCCGGAAAGGATGACAATTGAGTAGGAAGGGATTAAATTGTACAGAGAAGACTCAAATAGTTCATCAAAAGGAATTCTAGGAGGGCGATATATGACAGCAAACAGGATGGACAATGAAGTTGTGAGAATTTCGGCAAAGAGGTATTCAATGTGCGGTGAATTGGTTGAGGAAGAGCTATGAAGGATTTTGGATTTAAGGATGTCATGGACAAAGAGGCCTACTCCACCATCCCTACGGTGTACTGTGTCATGACCAAGGAGAGTATAGTTAGATAAAAGGATCTGGGAAGACGGAATTGTGGGTTTCAACCAGGTTTCGGATAGGGCAATTAAATGGTAAAAGTTATGGAGAAAAAGTCATAAAATTCGTCAAAATGGGTTAGGAGTGACTGAGCGTTGACATGGCAGGTTAAAAGGATATTACTCTGTAATATATAATATACGTATAAATATATATATATGTATTAAAATATTAATTTTAGGCTATTAATAAAGCAGAGTATTATAGAAACATAGAATGAAACAAAATTCAAATATTACATGATATAAAACAACTTAGGAATAAATATAATTGTTTTAGTGGAGGGAATTGATGTCATTGACTGGAGAGGGGGGGAGGAAGTTATGTCTAAGGCTGGCACTGTTACCTTCCACTTACAATATTACACTTTTTTTTTATTGGAAAGATATTTCTCCCTCATCAAGGATCAATTCTATCTTTTGCTCAGGCCATCAAAGGCAAAGTTTCTCAAGAGTCAATTCTTGGACCTTAGCTGTATATTGCAGTCATGAATCTAATAATTTCTCAAAACACAATTATAGCAACTTGAGAACTATTCTTTATACATAATACACTAGAAAAGAAAGTATCACATTCAAGCTTAAATTTCCAACACAACCAAAAACAATGAAAAAATGAATAGTACCAAGATCCCAAGCATATCATTTTCACCTCAGACATGACATCAACCCCCTATTTAGTAGGCCACCAACCTATTCAAGAGACTTACTCAGTCCATTACTCAGGAATACATGTTAACAGAACGATAAGCTGAGGCCTACTTGTGAAACAGGAAGTATCAGTGCATTAACAAGTATGACTACTGTCACTTATTGTTCTTAATTGATCGAATCTTAAAATCAGACTACGGATGTATCTTTATAACTACTTTATACATCCATTATGGATCTATACATTAGACAATTTTCTGGATTCTCAATCTATAATATAAACTTTTTGATAAAACGCGCTAAGATAGCCTGATGCACTGATGCTCCTTCTATGTTCATCTATGATGCCCCACTAACATGCTTGGTTGTCAAAGACCCAATAAATAGACTGATAACGGTATCAACTAATTTTCAAGAGAGAGAAGTGTAGTCGGATGGTTTTAATAGTTGTGAAGAGTAATTTTTAAACGCAACGATATTTCGTTTTGCTTTTTCGATGTAGGTTTCAGAAATTCAGTTAGCTAAATATTGGATTTTATTCGGATTCAACACGCTCAACTGCTATACTATGAAGAAGCATATATAAAACCTTCTAAGCTGGTTCCCCCTCCCCTTCTCCGGGTGAACCCATTATCTTATTTGTTTGTGTAATACCCGCAGTGGTGATATAAAAATATATCCTCATCGTAAGTATGCAAGATACCCCTAGCATATGAATAGCTATAGCAAAACACCTTTTAACAGTAAGATGGGATAAAATAAATAACAGTGTCTTAAGAAGTATCCCTCATAAGAACATTTTTAATAGTAGAAAATGATCATTTGTGTCAACTCATCTAGTTGTTCTCCATGATATTATATCTCATTTCTAATAAACGTTTTGGAGGAAAGCCTAAACAATGCTTATGAGCATATATATTTATATGCTGTTACAACTTTAATGTTAGACACTACTCGAGGTCTAACAGGCTCGCACTGTACGGTTTCGTTATCGGAGGATCTTTCATCGTAAAAATCCGCGAGGATTTTTTTATAGCAGTCCTAACCACTTTCCGATCACGTTAAAGCTCTGTGCTAGGATATATTCTGTTTATGGTTTTCATATCGTCAGTAGTCTCACTCAAACATCCGAGAGCGGTGGTAATAGCTGAAGCTAATGACGTTGAAATCAAAGGCTCCAGTACTAATCCTCATCGGTCCCTTATTCTCGTGTGAACGTTTCAGATACCATCTGAGAATCCCTCAAGAAGGATGGCAGTGATAGATGAAAGTATGCGCAGGATTCATCTTTAGAGTGATCACCCCTCCTTCTATACCGAAGGCAGAATAGCACTATCCTCTTGAAAGATATAATCGCCGGGAGTAAAAGTCACGGCCGTTCAGCTTAAATCTCATTTCAAACACACAGGCTAACGACAGCCCTATGCTATCAAACCTATCTTAGAATATCAAAAGGAAAAAAAGGATATACCTGTTTCTTGTACTTATATGATTTCATATATATCGCAGTATAATCATGTTAGAGAGAAAGAAAAAAACATGGTATTATTACAATTAATCAAATTATTACCTTCTAGATGCTGAAGTAGGGTTCATAAAAAATAATATTTCTAAACAAATATTTACTAGCACAAATCAAATAATAAAACCTCGATGTTCATCTAAAAACAATAATTATCGATATTACAACGTTACCTTCAAACTTTACAGTGACTTGTTGTTGTTTTGACAGCTAACTTATTTGGTTTCTACCATCCAATTAAGTAAGGTCATGTTTGTAAAATTCGTAATGTAATGCGAAATTCGTTTTCGATTTTCAGTTCAGTTTTTGTTGATTAATAGTTTTGGTTGATAGTTTATTAATAACAAAATATAATCATCTATTGTTTCCCATTATTAGTTTGTTTCTTATCAGAGCTTTGACAGAGTTTGTTTTAAGCTACTTTTAATTATGTAATTTAGAAGAAAATATCTTGATGCTTTTTTAACCACCTATATTTCAGTTGGAACATATAATTTTTACTTTTCAACTTGAAATCTTTACTTCCTGGAATGTATGTTGATCACATTGTTTTTGTGGAATTTATATATAAACTAATTAATAATGGATTTGAAGAAATGGAATATTTTTTCATTACTGGAAAATGACTTTAATTTGGAAGTTAAACTTGCATGTGTTTTTGGTGAGTACTTAGTTATTTTGATAAAATATTGACATGTTTGACAGTAGATGATTTTTTCCTTAGTCTTAGATATATTTTTAACGAATTGTATGGTATTAATATTTTTCTATTTTAGTGCTTATTTGCTAAGTCTTCTTAATGCTTTTTATTTATTATGAAGACTTACCAATTCACAACATTCCTTTAAATGAACTATTTAATGTTATTTATATAATATATGTATATTATATTATAATAAAGTATATTGACAAATTGTTTTTTTCACTTAACCAAATTCAGTGAAATCTCAGTAATCCAAGCTAATTGCTTTAGAGGTTTATTCAAATTATAGAGGGTGTTTGAACAGTTTGGATTAAAGAGGGTCTTTGGGTAAACTACTAGCATTAAAACATTAAAATTCATTAAATACATATTATATTGTTAACTGGATATATACTATTATTCTCACTAGAAAAAATTGAATTCTATGTAAATGCAAACATTTTGTTTAAAGAAATGTCTGTTTCAACTTTTAGAAGCTCTTCCTCACAGGTTTTTATTATTAGACATTGTAGGAGAAAGATTTGTTAACACAGTTTATAAACTAAAAACGATAGATTCGTTTTTGAGCCTACAAATAAGCTAAGAAAGTAGCTGCAAATTCAATTTCGTAGGCAATTCTCATCAGTTAGATATTTATTCCTGAAAAAAAATTTCCATTTAGTCATATTTTTTTGGGGCAAAATCAGGTTGGTAGGGTGTTCAGGCTATTAAAGTTCAGATTACTGAGATTGTCACTATATTATTATATTGTTACTTTATAAGCAAATAAAATTTTTTGTTTTTTAACATTAGGTAATCAAGGAAATGAAGCCCTACTTGTTATGAAAAATGATGATGTTTATGCTCTTGGTGTGAATTTATCTGGATGCTTAGGACTTGGAACTAATAATGGCACCTTGCATCCTCAGAAAGTTCAAGCTCTTTGCAAAAAAGGAGTGATAGGTTTTATTTTATTTTAATAATGTCCTATTTAGGTCAAACTATATAAAACTATCTCTTTATCTTCAGTACTATAAGATTAACTATACTACTTATTAACTATATTTTAATTGATATGGGTTCCAAACACTAGCAGATCCAGCCGGAGGGCACACACCTCTCCCCTTGAGGCTGGGAAAAATTCCAAAAAAAGTTTCAAAAAGCAGCTACTTAAAGAAATGAGAAATATAAGAAAAAAACATCCTCATACACCATGAATTTACTAATATATTTAAAAAAAAATTTATTATCGTGACCAGCAATAGCGAGTTCTGCCAGGGGGCGCGCCCCTCCCATTATGCTTTTAATACGCTGGATATCCTCTTTCCGTTTCATCACATTCTTATCTGATATTGTCTAGAGTGGGCATAGGCATGATTAATAATAATTGTTTAATATTATTTTTTATTCATTTCATATAATTTATATCTGTTCCCATTATTACTTTAAAAAACAAAGTTCATTAAAATTATAGATAGATGCAATTAAAAAAAATTGAAATAATCGCCAACAATTAAGAATTATGCACTGAAGTGATCTTGTTATTCAGATCAACCAGGTCTGTTCATGCCATTAGGCATTCGGTATTAGGACACCCATTTTCATTGTGCTGTCAATGCATGATGCAGCCAACCTATGCCATCACCAGATTGTGAGACGCTTTGTATGGACTAAGACTAAGCCTATATTTGTAACCAAAATTGAATAGGAATCATTTTGATTATATGATAATCATTTTAAGATATATAAATTAAACACAATGCTCAGATGCTCAGACATACAACAGAGTGATTCATATAACTGGTGTTTGTTCCCACATGTTGGGTGTTATAATGAGCCACTTATAATTATACTATTTATTTTGCTGAATTAATGCATTTTCACAAATATTATTTAGGCTTTGCTTATGGTAGTGGCCCTCATGTTATCTGTTATACTTCATTGGGTGAAGTATACGCTTGGGGCCATAATGCATATTGTGAGTTGGCCAATGGCACAACAACACAGTCTTCAAATCCTATGAAGGTTGAAGTTTGCCTTTCAACCAAAGTGGTTGTTGAAGTTGCTTGCGGCAGTCATCATTCAGTTGTATTGACCAATGAAGGAGAAGTAAGTAAAATACTGATAAGTTAATCTTTTTTTTCTGATCTTCCAGTTTATTTTTCAACAATTAATAAATATATATATATATATATATAATATATATATATATATATATATATATATATATATATATATATATATATATATATATGTATCCGAAAGCAGTGAAACATTCCATAATGTTTTTAGGTTTATGCTTGGGGCCAAAATAAAAGTGGTCAAATCGGATCTGGTATGAATACAAATCAGGGTTCTCCAAGAAGAGTAAATTCTTCAATTGGAGGAAAATTTATTATTGGTATTGCTTGTGGGCAAACATCAACGATTGCAGTAACGAATAATGGAGAGGTATACAAAATATCAATGTTATGCCTCATAGAATTTAAGATATTTCTTATATATTTAGTGGCCCTACCTACTTCCCGCCGACTATATTTCCTTGGATCTTTCCTATTCCAACTTCCGACACCCTTCCTACATCTACAGTCTTCTGCAGTTGAAAACCGTGGTCCACTCCCAGAAAATAAGATCTCGTATTTCTGACCTTTATACCCCTTCCCATATAACTAAGACATTTGAATATTCCTTTATTGCCTGATTTACTGTATTTTGGAAGTCCTTGCCATCTGATACCTCATTCAAATATCATCTCTACCAATTCCTTCTCACATCCCAAAATGACGTACAATGAAATAAATGTTATGAATCACCTTTTGACTGAGGTGAATGGTTATTGACATTGTATGAGTTTTAATTTTAAGAATCAACCCATAGTGTTTATATCAGTTTGTTTTTTATTTCCCCTAATTTCTGTTTTTCTTTTTATTTTAATAATGTTTGATTTTTTCAAAATGGTTTTACTTTTTTTGTTATTTGTTTTAATATATTTTCATTGAAGATATCGTATATATATTCTTTAATTTTGATTAATGCAATTTTTGGCCAGATGTGGTTTTTATTTTTTGTTCATAATAGTTATTCTTAAGGGACCTCATCCCAGAATAAAGTTTATTTTCTATTCTATTCTATTATTTAAATTACTGTATATATTGTTAGAATCCTTATTAAATTAGTTTTTAGCCAGATATTTATTTTCTTTTGTATTTGTTCATTATTGTTATTCTAAGGAGACTTAGTCCCAGAATAAAGTTCAATTTTCTATTCTACATTTTTTAAGCTTTTGCTCATAATTTGTTTTTCAAAAAATAGTGCAATTTCATAAAAAGTACATTTATTATATTTCTCCCCTCTGAGACTGAATATGATCATAAAATAACTGAGTAATCATTGTTTTGTTTTATGTCTACCATCTATTTTTATCTCCCTATTTTGAAATATTGCACAGTATTTTGGTAATATGATATAAAAGTGAAATACGAAGCTTTGTTATTCAAAACTGCAAGTTTTTAATATAATGATTTTATTATTTATACTCTCTCACAATAATAACATTTTTTTTTTTTTAAATATCCACATCTTACTGCTTGATCATAATTTACGCTTGATATTTAATTATAATGAATGACAAATAAATAAGAAATGTATGAATAAGAAATGAATTTATTTTATCTTGGGTTTAGATACTTTTCAATGTTTTATTAATTTAGGTTTGGTATATGTTTTTCCACAGGTTTATGGATGGGGCTATAATGGAAATGGTCAGCTGGGGAATGGAAACAATGTGAATCAATTAAATCCTTGCCGGGTAATGGCATTGAGCAATATTGTAATTGTGAAGGTAAAAAAAAGTAATTTAATTTGTTTTAAGTATATTTCTTGATCCAGGAATGCTGGCAAAAATTTTTGTAATAAATATGAAAAAAAAAAATACATTTCCACAATGTGGATATTTTACTTATATCATAATTTAATTAAAAGAATGATTTATTTTATTATCAATTGCCTGTAATGTTAAGGATTTATCTTTATTAAAATGTGTTTCGATGAGTAACGATAAATTTTAGGAGTACAATTTAATTCAATTTGGCCTTGCATGGTTTTTTCAAAAAAAATAATTCTTGTTACGAGATAAAGTATACAACTTAGAAGAAAAAATATATTGCTGCCTCCATATTAGTAGATAATGGAGATTATATTATCAATAGCTTCTAGTAATTATTTTAGTGATGTAGTTACATTACATGCTATAAGCAAACCAAGTCATTTTCTTTTTATATCCTTTATTCCATATGTTGAAATTATGTTCGATAAGTACCAAGATATATAATTGAAGTTGTAATTACTATTCAGCAAAATATAACTAATGCACTTTGTTATGTTCATGTACTATTCAAAGAAGTACCTACAGTGGTATGAACATCATTAGTGGATTCTTATTAACTAATAAATCATTTTATGCTATATAAATAGGTGAAAATTTTGATGAAATATTGCTGAGAAAATGTTAGAATTGTATTTATCATTATTTCCTAGGTGGTCTGTGGATGTTCACATACTTTAGCTTTGTCAGATGAAGGTAAAGTATATGCATGGGGCGCCAATTCATTTGGTCAGCTGGCTTGTTTAAATAGAACGAATTTTTTCTCACCAGAACAAATTCTTGAGGATATCGGAAGGTAAATAATTTTTCCTAAATAGTTTTCCCTTCAATCAAATATTTCAGTTTCATCATTTTTAATATAATACATCATTTTTAAGGATTGTTGACATTGCTGCTAGTCATTACTGTAATATTTCTGCTGCTATGTCACAAAACTCTAAAGTATACATGTGGGGCCAATGTAGAGGTATATTATATTTTTAAAAATTAACTTCCTTTATAAATATATGTTAGCAATTTAATCAGTATCCAAGCAATTATCAAATCTATCCAATCGACTAACTATTTTATATTGTAATTTCCAATAAAAAAATGGATAAATACATACTATGAAAGATTTTGATCATGAGGAGAAATGAGGGTTGGTAAAATAGGACTGAGTGTTAACAAAGGCAACTAGCATAACATACTCCTATATTTTATATTTAATATCCTTTATATTTTAGTTGTTACTTGTGGTGAAATAAATTTCATCAATGCTTAAAAAGGAAGGCTTTGGACACATTGAAAAAAGAAAAGATTTGCTTGGTTAAAAAGTAACTTTAGCTAATAGTTAAACAAAATTTTTGATACTCTTGTCAAAAATAACAAAAAAAAAAAAAAAAGGAATAGTTATGAACTAAAAAAGAATTCTTTGATTAAAATGAAAAAAGGAAGAAATATTTTCCCATACTAGAAAAAAAACTTCCGGAAATAAAATAGTATTACAGATCTATTAGAATTAGAAGACCAATGATTTTAGAAAAAATATCTATATTATACACTCGTAAAAGGTAATTGATAGGGATGAAAAATGCATGAATTTTTCAGATAGATAGATAGATAGATAGACTCAGATTAGAGGGTTGAAAAACTTATGGTAATTGACAGCTTTTAATGAATATATTGTACCACCTAGAATTTTTGCAATCACTGACCTATTTATGAAAATACTCATTTATACTCAAAGCAGGATATTAAGTGAAGGTTGTGTAATGTGTGCACCGCATTAGATCTTTTAAAATTCACAACCTAATGAATCGGTTAAATTATGAATTACTTAATAACATTTTATTTGCATATAGCTATATTTAATTTCTTTAAATAAGACTGTATATTGTAATTAATTTTTAGGTCAAATTGTTTTGCAACCTATTTTAACACCATATAATAGTCTTCATGAAGTTTTCGCTTGCTATTCTACCCCCTCAATTACATATAAACCACTAACTGTGGCCTGGGATCATGGGACCAAAGTGTATGACAGCATCAAATCATCATTTGATGACCAGGTTTGTGATATCTTTGTATTTTCATTTTCATCTTTGCAATTTTAGAATAACCGATCAGGATTGAATCCACTCTTAGTGATTAAGTGCCCATAAATCACAAATAAAAATTTGTTTATTTAAGTAAAACGTTTAAGATTATAACATGTAGTTATTACTCATCATACATCATACAAATCATGCATCATATTATTTCAATTTAATTTAATCTTAATTAATTATTTATAGTTACTTTTTTAATTTTATTTATAGAGCACAAGTGATCTCATTATTCGTGTTGAAGGTAAAGATATATATGTTCACAAAGCATTATTAAAAATACGATGTCAGCATTTTAGGTCTATGTTCCAGTATAATTGGCAGGAAGACTCAAGAAAGTAAGTTTTTTTATTTTCCTTTATTTCTTCCTCAAAACAAATATTGTAATATAAAATTAGGTATCAGTTTTTTTATTAATAAAAATGTTTTATAGTGTTCTGGAGATAGAGCAGTTTTCTTATACAGTTTACAGAGCTTTTCTGAGGTACCTTTATACAGATCAGGTTGATTTACCACCTGAACAAGCATTAGGCAAGTATTAATAATTAAAAATAAATTTTAAAGCTTAAATGTATTAAAAAAATATACAGTATATCGTTGTGTTCAGTAAAAAGGTGTGAATGAAACTAAAAATTGTTGATTTATACAATGACAAATCATCTTTTAGGAGAGCATAATTTATAATACTTTTTTGAAATTGATGTCATAGATATATATATATATATATATATATATATATATATATATATATATATATATATATATATATATATATATATATATATGTAGGTAATCAAAATGCAACATTGAAAGTGGATAGATGACCGTCCACCTAGGAAAGCCACGCTACCCGAGACTATCTTCTCTCCCTTCTGGATTCATCCCATTCGAGGCAACTCATACCGACCGGGTGTAGCACTGATGACCCTAACCTGTGTACTTAAATCGGGTATTGGGATATGGTTTACCGGGATGTCAGTAGCCCTCCTGAAGTTTGGTTCATGGACCGTCTGTTTCGGTGAAAGAAAATAGCCATAATCCATGGTTCTAAACTTATTTGTCACTGTCCTTGAACCCGAGTGAGTCGGTGGGAAGGACACTGCCAGATTGGCCCTAAAGGGATTGGCTATAGAGCTTCTGGTGGCCAGAGATAGGCAAATGCTACTCTGAGTACCGAGTACTAAGTATTTTACTCAATTGAATCACTATTGGGAATTCAATCACTATTTCAATTAATTTTTTGACATGAGTAGCTGCCTCTGACCATCTTGTCCAACGGTCCCTGTTCTGTCCTGTGCAAGCCGGCATGGTGCTTCCTCTCGCTTTGCCAATTCTCTCAATCAGGTTTGCATACATAAGCCTTGGCTTGCCCTTTAAGTCGCCTTCCTCCCGGTCTTGCTTCTAGAAGCCACCTGACTTTAAGGTCATCTCCCATTCTGTTAACATGCCTATACCACTTCAACTGCCTTTCTTCAATCGTCTCTAGGACGGTTCTAACTCCTAGTTCATCTCGCACCCTTTCATTCCTTATTCGTTCTCGCCTAGTTTTTCTTAATATTTTCTGTATGAATCTCATTTCTGCAGATACAACCTTGCTGCTATGGCGGTCCAAGAGTGTCCAGCTTTCCGATCCGTATAGTAGTACTGGGAGAAAAACTGATTTGAATAGCAGAATCTTCTCTTTTCTGCTCAACTCCTGCTTTCCAATGAGTGTTATGGATATTTGGTAGTCTATTCCATTGGCCTTTTGGACTCTATTCATGACCTCCTGGTCTATTCTTCCATCTCTGCCAATCATTGCTCCCAGGTAGCAGTAGGTATTGCTTTGCTCAAGGATCTCTCCATTGGAAGTGATTCTAAGATCCTCGTTCCTTCGCCCAACACTCATGGCCTTGGTTTTGGAGGGATTCATCAGCAGAGTTGCAGTCCTTCTTGCCACTCATTCACAGCGACCTGGAGCAATTCAGCAGTATCCGCAACCAATACCACATCATCTGTGCACAACAATGCCTCTGTCAACACTGAGGTCATATTTCAGTATCCCACTATTGTTCTCCTTTTACAAAATTTCCAAATGGCATCCATGAAAATTATGAATAATAGGGGGCTCAGGCTATTGCCCTGTTTAACTCCTCTAAAGAAATGGAATGGCCTAGACTCAGTGCCGGCTAGCCCAATTACTCCCTTTGGGTCTTGGTGAATTGACTTAATTGCACTAATAAGACTTTGTGCGATTCTCCTATCTTCCAATGCATCCCATATTTCCTGTCTAGGAACATGGTCAAAAGCCGCCCGTAAATCTAGGTATATTGCTTTTCCTCTATCCCATGCCTTCTCTATAATCATTCTCAGAGAGAAGATATGATCTGGTGTCTGCCTGCCGGGCCTAAAACCTGCCTGTTCCTCTTCCAGATCTTCTTCCACCAAGTTCCTTAATGTTTGTTCCAGGATTCTAGTGTATACTTTGTATACCACCCATGAAAGACATATGGGGCAGTAATTATCGCATACATTTGGCTTCCCTTCTTATGGATTGGGATAATGATATTGTTTTCCCATTCTATGGGTATTCTTTTGAGATCCCAAACCTTTTGGAATAGTGTTTGGAGACACTCGACTAACTCATTTTCTCCATATTTTATAAATTCGGGTGCAATCCCATCTGGCCCAGCTGCTTTTCCATCTTTACTTTAGCAATGGCTGCTTCGACTTCCTCATCTTCTATGGTGTCATCCATGTTGGAAACTTCTGTTCAGTTCTTCTACATCTTCTATGACAATCTCGAAAATTTTGCCGCCTTTCTTCCATTCTGAATTTTTCTTGGAAGTATAATGAAAATTCAGTAAATTTTATTATAACTAAACTTTTTGAGGAACATGAAGATGAGTTAAAATTTGGTAATGATTAGTAGTTCATTAGCTTTTGTGGTTAGTGATATTAATAAAATAAGGGCTCCTCTTTACAGATAAAAATAATCTTTTATCTCATTGTACTGTTGCTGTTTTTACTTCATTTTGTATTTGTACATTTTGTTTTCTCTTGGCTGCATTTTGACCATAACAAATATTTTCTTTTTTTCTGGGAAGTTGTCTATTTATTTTAGTTGTTTGGCAATAATAACTTCCAGTTGTTAACAATTGAGTATATTTTACTATCAACGTTACATGTTAACAAGTTAGTTGACGTTTCGTGACATGCCAGAAACCCAATTATTGGTCAAAAGGAGGATGTTGCTCTAGATGATACATTTTAGAACATGAATTAGAAATTTGACGATGGAGCACATTATTATTATTATTATTATTAAATTTAAGCCTTGCATCCACAAGAGTATTGGAATTGCAGTTCTGAAGATGGGAATAAATGTCCCGAAACGTCAACTAACTTGTTAACATGTAACGTTGATAGTAAAATATACTCAATTGTTAACAACTGGAAGTTATTATTGCCTAAACAACTAAAACAAATATTTTGTTCCTGTGGAATTTTCAAGAACATCCAAATCTTATTAATGTCAAATTGTTAATTCATTGTAAAATTAAGATTAAGTATTAAGAAGTATACTTTCAAAACTCACAAAAGATGCTTAAAAATATTTTAACTTTTTTTCCACTGGTGTGATCAAGGAATTAAATAGCCTTATCCTAAAACCTTACTTATAACATGAATCATCTTACTAAAAACCTGTGTAAATCTGCCCAGTAATTTTTGTAGTTAGCAGTTACAAATGGGCAATGAAAAATGGGCTGTCATTTGGTATTATGTTAGTTTATTTAAAATTAATAGATTAAATTTAATTAATATTAATTATTTACAGAATTATTGGATTTAGCGAATGCATACTGTGAAGACACCTTGAAGCGACTTTGTGAGAGAGTAATGAGACAAGGAATTGATGTTGAAAATGCAGCATTACTTTATTATAATGCAATAACATTTCATGCCAAGGTGAACTTATTAATTTTTTTATACTAAAATTAGTTTTTAAGATTAGAATTTTTAATTTTACAATGCTTTATGAACAAGGTCAGTATTTTTAAATTTGTTAACACCTTCAAATTCATCCTCTCTCATTTCTTATTCTTAATTGATGTCCGCCATGGACAATAATATTTTAGCAAATGTTGTTAATTTCAAATTTGTTTTTTCAATAAATTATTTATTCATTCTGTCGGCATCATTATTTAAATAAATTTATGTGTGAACATAGCTGTCAGGGGAAATGTATGTGCTTGAGCCAAGAATTTACCTGGTACCGAACTCTAAATTGACCAGTTGCTTTAAACAAGAAAAAAATATTAATGATTAAGTAGAGATAAATTTCAAACCTTTACAATCCTCTAATGAGTCATGGTCTCTAAAATCAACCTCCACCTGTTGTTGCGTTTGTGTGCTACCACCTTCCATTTCCAGGTACTCAATATTATCATGGCATCTCGGACCACTCAATCTTGCCATCGTACTTGAGGTCTTTCTGCCATCCTTGTCCCATCTGTCTTTCCTGATAACATCTTTTTGGGATCTCTAGCTGAGACATTTTTGACCCATATTTTGTCCTTTAGAGCCGCCTACTTATATGAGGTGTGACCATAAAGTAATGAGATGGACACTGCAACAGAAGTACGCATGCGCCAAATGCCAGCTACCTATAGCTGTTTAGCTTGAGTCTTCTTATTTCAATGCAGTACCTCTCGCTTCTGTAAAGAAGTCCATGCAGCTGTAGCCTTTGTTTACATTATTATTTATTTTTTCTCATTGCACTGTTAATATTAAAGGGAGACATTTTAATCTATTAGATCAATTTTATCTGATTACTTAAGTATTTTTGGTTTCCTGTATTTGATTGAAGTTAATACAGAAAAAATGGATCTATAAATAATTTTAGGATTCAATGCTACCAAATTTAGAGGTGATCTTGTCATTAAGTTGCGTGCATCCTGCATTGTAGCAAGAACTATGTGAAGGAGGCCAATAGTCATTCTCTTTACTCTAACAGTTATCATTGGTATAAATTCAGCCCATAGAGCACATTGTGATATTGTGTACTCTGATACAGACAGGTACAGCAATATTGGATTCGGTCAAATTATCAGTGACTCTTGTCATAATAGTCCAGTAAACATGAGATTAGTATTTAGCTGCAAGTGAGAGGAAGACAAAATTTACCTACGTTGTGTGGCATAGGAGGAGATAGAAGAATTCAGAAGTGATACTTTAATAAGTGCTGATTCTTGGAACAATTATAGAACTGGCAGAAGGCAAAAATGTTTGAAAGTTCTGATCAAAAAATTGTGTCAACTCTAACAACTCTAAAGAAAGCACATAAAAACAATTGGAATGCCGTTTGAGCTACATTTCAACAAGTTCAGGGGATGCCTTCATAGGATAAAGGGCAAAGGTTGAGATGTTCTAAATATCAAAGCATGAAGAATGTGCAATATTCGAAACACAAATGTGAAAAATTAGTTTCAGAAATATTTTTTTTAGAACACTTATATATGGAGTATCATAGCGTCACAATAATATTAGTTACAATTAATTACTTTTTACTTTAATTTTTAAGATTATTTTAATTATATTACCACTGATTATTTTAAGTTTTTTTTTTCCTTTTCCCCTTCCCTTCAACATGGCCTTATCTGGCATATAGAGAAATTATGTGATTATGTAATGCAAATGAAAATGTTTTTGACTTAAGAATTTAATTAATTTTAATTGGATGTAATTGTTAATTTCTCTCTGAAGTGTAAATTGAAATTTAATTTTTAAGAAAAAATGTCTCACAACAGATATTTCATTCATAAACTACATCAAGCTTCTTATGTAATAAATCACATTTACCTTTTTTCCACATAAAAAATTTTAAAAAAGTTTACAAATACCAGTTGCTACAAGATCATGGTGACACCTCAACATGTACGTGCCTTGTTGGTTGGTTGGTCCTTACTATATTGTTCTTTGAAAAAATATTTTTTGACTAATTTTGAAATACGTGCTACGTGCACTATGTTTGTAACCAGAGCTTGAAGCTGAAAAAATCTTTTATTTTTAAAAAGTTTTGGTAACATCGGAATTTTTATTGTCAATAGTTTTAGTTCTTTTGGAGCTAGAACTTTTTTCCTTGCAACTTTTCAAGTAAAGGTTTTACAGAACTTTTATTTTTAGAAAACTTTTAGTTAAAAGTTCGATTTATCTAAAAAGTGACTTTTATTCATACCTACTTAAGCAAACGACAGATTAGAATCATATGTAATTCATTTAAGGCAAATTATAACTCTATTTCAATGGAACTTTTTTATGAACTTGAATAAATACAGTTAAACTTTTTCTTAAAAAGTTTCAGAGAAACTGTTAAAATGAAACTTTCTAAAAAAAATTAAATAAAAGTTTAATCCACTCATTATAACTAAACAATTTTTTCTTAAATTCATAATGTGAGGATATTTCTTCAATGTCTAATTATCAAAAACAATTTAATGCCATAATAATAGATATACAATGTTATACCACATTAATCACAAATATTTTAAGTTCTTTATATAGCCTACTTATTGAAATATTCACATTAATAATGTATTGGAAGATTAAGAAAGAAGAAATAATCATTAGAAGAAAAGCAATAGTGAACTCCAAAAATGTCTTTAAAAAAACTTTGTTTTCATTTTATATTTATCTTGTCTGATTAACTACTAAGTTCTTATTTTTATTTACTGTCACAGTGAACCATCATTTACCAGTGTTGAAAGAAAGGAAACAGCATTATTATATTGGAAGTGTCAAAAAATGGGTTGATTTGCTGACCTGCCTGGTAAACTTAGTCGGGAAGTAGATTCGGTGGTCCCCTGACGAGCTTCTCATGAACCTCCTGTGCCCAGCTCATTATATTAGAAAGGGGTAATTAGTAAATCTACATATGAACCTCGATGTTTTAAAAATATTAATGATTTTTACTAGAAGTGATGTATTAAATTTGTAATACATGGGTGCATTAACACCTCTGTTAATTCATTCTATTATTACTGGTAATTAATATTATTAATAATTATATTGCCCTTTATTTTTTATCTTTCAAACTTAAAAAGTAGGATTTATGTTTATTTAATTGAAATTATTTTGTGGAAGATGGAACCCTAGCGTAGTTTTTATTGTGCTAGATATTCACTTTGTCAAATACTGTTCATTGTTTAAACTGATAGGTCGTAATTAACTGACACAATGGTCTTCTCGTCATCTTGCTTACTTCTTTTGATTTTGTTTATTTGGAATTGAAATCGAGAATCTGAACACTACTTGGTGATTCCCTGTGACCTGCTCCCAAATAAATTCATATCCTTTGGAAATTTTGACACAGATTTATTGGCTCATATGAGGAGGAAACTGCTAAGCAATTAGTGCATTCTTTGTGGCTCTTTCTAGTTTGCAGGGAGCAGGTGATGCCTTGTCTGCTTTTTCTAACTTCTATTCCTGCCATTTTGAGAGAATAGTTGCAAAGGAAATTTTTATTCTGTCTTAGATTAACGTCTTCCTGAATTTCATCATAATGATTGAATCCAGATTCTTCTGCCCATCCCACTTCCCTTTTCCAGTGTTATTTGTCTTCTGTCATTCTTATCTTGGATGTTTCACAACATTGAAGAGTGTGAAGATGAATCAATTTGTTGCATTCTTCATTTTCAGAATTGGTTGCTTCTTGGCATTTGTTATAAAAATTTTATTTTTCTTAATTTTGTTGAGAAATTTTGACCATGTGACGTCTAGCAGTCCAATATACTTCACCTCCAATCCTATGTAATCCAAAACAGGATTTGTCAACACAGTGGACATGTTGCTGAATCGACAACTCCAGTATGGTATAGTCAATCATGCAGACCTGGTTTCCAAAATTTAATCCAGGACACGAATTTGATTGTTATCACAATTCCAATTCCAAAGTTTATTTGGGAACCAATTATGCTTGATATGCATTTCCCCATCCTTTAGGTTGTCCACATCATTCATTTTTAACTAAGTTGCTAGGTCCTATTATTGATTTGTCCTGTAATGAACATTGTTAACATTTAATCCTTATCGCATACATTCTAACTGAATAATTCCTTAAACAACAAGTTAAATAGCATTGTTTCATATTATTTGAAATTAGAAATCCTTTAGGAAAATTAAATAGCACATAATGATGACATTAATGGTTGTTGAAAAATTGGGGACGTGTGATTTATTTGTCTCTGTATACACATTGTTTTCTTAACATGTTGGTTTTTTTTAAAATTATTTGTTTCAGGCTGGATGAGTATGTTTTTCTAATTTGGATCTTGTGTAGTATAGTCCCTTGGTCATCAAACAGGATGATGATTCTGGTGGCCAGTCTGTGTAATGATTTTAAAGGAATATTCTACTTCATTTCATGCAAGTAGTCTACTTTTTGATTTTTCAAACTGATAATGTTTCATTACAAACGTTTTCCTTTTGTTCATTATATATATTAATTTCAATTTATAAGTAAAAGTCGAATTTATGAAAAAAGGTTCATATTTAGTTTTGGATATCTCCATATCTTATGGAAATTACTTTCTAATGATATGAAGGCGGCCCAATATTATAAGTTAACATAATAAAGCTTAACATTATACTGCCTGCCTTTCTGCTATTGGCTAAAGTCCCTGAGGTTTACTAAATCAATAGCTGTTTCAAATATTAACTGGTTCATGGGAGGGGATATCTTTTCAATAATTAGTGCAAGGTAATCCGGACAGGGTTAAAGGAGACCTGAAGAATCGGAATACCGGGATTAGTCATATGATAAAGTAAAAAAAAAAAAAAATAAATAAATTAAGAGAATTTTACAAATTAGAGGAGACAAGCATGAATTCGATGTTATGATTAAGAATTATTATTGGTTACAAAAAGTTTTCTTAATATCATATACATATAACATATATTTTAATAATAATTTTTTCTAATTATATTCTTATAACTTTTTATTAGGAAACTATTTCTTTGCCGTTAAATAAGGCAAGTGGTTGTATATATTTTTATGCCAAAAAAGGATGTTTTGGCGTTAAATAAGTTTAGAAGTCAATATAACAGATGATGTTTCTTTTCTTTTTTTTTTTTTTCAGTATCAAAGAGGTTACTTTGATAAGCTTATCTATGCGTCAGAGATAGTTTGATTTTTGTTAAATTTCTCATGAATATTTGTCTTAAAAATTTGATTAATTAAGATTTTAATTAATGTATTTTTATATTAATTAAATAAATAAATAATAATAAATTTTATTTGTTTTTGAGTGGACTCATACAAATGGAGTTAAGTTTATATACATGAAATCAAATTAAATACATTAATAGTAAGAACCAGTAAAATAAAACAATAATGTTTGATACAATTATAAACTATACAAACTATCTTGAATAAACTAAAATATAGTGTTAAATCCTAATATTATTATTTACATATAATCTTAACCTTATACTTATTGATAAAACAATCTATTCTTGAATAAACATACAAAATTCCTTGTTTTTAAATAATCTTCGACATACCAGTATAAATCATTGAGTTCATATTTGTTTTCTATGTTTAATAATTTTACTATTTGCTCTTTATTGTCAGAATTACCATCAATATATTTACTTAAATACTTACTTCTAAAAGCTTCATATGTAGGACATTGCAGCAAAAAATGGTATAAATCTTCTGGTTCACGTGTATTACAAATGGGGCATTCAGCATTCCTATCTGGAAAACTATTTTGAAAACCGTAAGAAGTAACTTTTAAGTTCTATGGTCGTCACAGTCTTAGTTGGCTAATCATTCTATGCTTTTATATTAACTATATTTTAATTATTAATATACAATTTTGAGTTGTTTTTTTTTATAAGACCTACAGAATTGTGAATTAGAGTACCTATTTAAAATGTTAAATGTTTCAATTATGCAAAATGATTATTAATAAAGATCAGTTTATACAAATTTAGTCAGGAGTCAAACATTTTTTCTTTATAATAAATAAGACTAACAACAGGAGTTCTGATTTCAAGCAAAATTTTTTTCTGTAATACTGCATTGAAAAATATTGGACTCATGTCCTGTCGTTCGTTCCAATGGGCCCTAGGAGTTGAGAAAATTTTCTAATTTAATTTCAAACAAAATTTATTTTATTTATTTTTGCCTGAATTTTTAGGTTATTGTACACCAATCGATTTTTTTTTTATTATTATAATCATGTAAATGTTGTATCATGAATAACAAAAAACTAATTCAGTAAAGTAGACTAAGTAAATTGTTATTATGAAAAAGGAAGTTAGATTCATTTTTAGTGTCTTTTGAAACTCTCAAATACAAATTTTTATAGAAATAAATTATTGCGAAGTTCAATACTTGATTTTCTTTGAGGATTTTTTCTACTTTTATTAGTGTTCTCGTCCATAAATGCCTTTTTCAAGCCTTCCTTTTGTTTTTTTTTTTTTCTTCAACAATTGTCAATAAACATTATATAAGCTCTTATAGTGCACACTACTTTTCTTTTTTGACATTTATAAACACACTACCATCTATCTATAAACACGTAAATCACTGTATTTACTTGCTTTGTTGGCTTTTTGACAAGTAGCAGAAGGCTTTCAGCATCATGGCAACAACTTGAAATGAAAGAAGACAGACCACAAATCTGTGAGGAAGCTTGTCAACAAAACTGATAGTTTCCTTGTGAGGGAAGATTGTTAAAATACCCCAAGTGACAAGGCTTCATTTCTACTTTGTATTCTCAGTTGAAGTAACTGTAGATCTAGCTCTTAAAATTGAGGTTATCTAAACTTTTAATATTTATAAATTATTCCCATTTCACATGGCTTATTGAAGGATGAATATCTGAATTTGTTAAATATTTATTTGAGTAAGAGAAAAACATGTTCAAAATCTTCGGATTTTATGCCAGTCTACTGGTAAAACTTCTTATATGTATTTTTTTTCTGATTCCAGGAACTAGAGGAATTCTGTTTTAGATTTTCTCTTAACCACATGACTGCAGTTGTTCAATCTAAAGGGTTTGCTTCCTTGGATGAAACTACAGTAAAAAATTTTATCTTTAAAGCTGCTAAAGCAGGAGCATTCAAGACTTAAGTTATGTTCATATAATTATTATAATGACTATTTTTATAAAAAAAAAAAATGTACGTGGAAAGTTAACAAATAATCTTATTTTAGTTTTTATAGCGCGTTAGTTGATTTTTTTCATTTCTTCTTGTCCCACTCATGAAATTTATAGCTCTATATGTATATACGTTTATTGATTAAATAGTATTTAGTATATTTGTATAACTATAGTACTTTATTTGTAAGCATGAATGGCTTTAATAGGATAAAAATCAAGTTGAATAGTAATATTTTATTAAATTAATGACATTGTATACATTCCATGAATAGTGAGAATAATAGTTAAGGAATTCTGTTTTTATAAAATAGTTACCATATAATTGTATTTTCGATTTTAAGAATATTCCTTAGGTTCAGGTACGTCGAATATGGCAGGGATATATAAATTGGAAAAGACAACGAGATTGTGATCACTTACTTTTTAAAAAAAATTTAAATTTATTATAATGGTTGCTGATTTTAAGGCAAAGCTTTTTAATGTAGCTTAACATTGTTTAAAAGTGCTATATTTTATATTGTTTAAACAATTATTTTAGCTAAAATTTTACTGTTGAGTTGTTAAACTTAACACTAGTTCCATTTAAATACTTGGTTTTTAATATATCAGTTAAAAAGAAATATTATGTCTTGTTTTATTACTATGTTAAAAATTTTTATGTTTATGAAACATAATGATATCTTATAAAAGTAAAAACTTTTATTTATTTTTGTTATTATTAAAAAAGAAAAAAATATATTTAAATGAAATATCTATTCTTTAGTGATCTGCCAAACATTTATGTTCAATTTTTTTTTTTAATTTCTGAGTTTTTACTATTGAATTCTTGCAAACGATGATATTGTTTAGATAGCGAGAAATTAGGGATAAAATACTAATGATATGTCTAACTAGATGATCTATTTTTTTAATAAAACCGAGGCTTTGTTATGTGTATAATATGTTTTGTTCAGGTTGTCAATTAGACTCGTTATTAAGCTAGATTAATAGGTAAAGGAAAACTGGAATGAAATTCTATCACAGTTTCTTGATTTTTGACATCTTTCCCAATTCGGAAAAAAAAAAAAATTAAATTACACAAATCATACTTATCATGTTTAACCAGATCACTACAAGAATTATTCCTTTAATTTGTTAATTATATTTTTATTTTTTATAAGATCTGAAAATATCCTGAATAACTATTTATAAAGAAATATGACCAAAACTATTTAGATTTTTAATTCAGATCTTTGGATATTTTTAATCCGATCCCTGGAAATGCATTAACTTAAATTAAGTTATAGATTTTATTTTACTGAACATCTCGAGAACTCATTTCTGTTTTGATTTTTATCTATATTCAATTACATTATGTTTTGCTAGATAGTTAAATGTTTTCAATTTTTTTTTATTTTTAATTAATAAAACATTTTTATTGGATTTTTAAATTTTTATTTTACCTGTCAATGCATTAAGAATTATTTACAAGGATGTAGGTATGTTTTAATCAAGACATTTTATATCTATTCAGTTTAATACTTCTTTATCCTTTAACAAGAATTGGGAGTTACAAATATTTAAGAAACATAACTGTTTTTATCAACATATTTTTTTCCATAATTAACTGGGATCAGATTAGCTCAGTGACTAAGGTAATTATTGTGCTCATATACTTCGATCTTGGGTTCGATTCCGGATGTGGCAGGTAATTATTTATTCTGTAACATTAATTTTAAATCAACAGTGAAGAAACCTTGATCCCAGTTTTTTATTTATTTATTTTTATTTTTGTCATATTAATTCTTTCATTCACTGATCCATTGTCTACCAGATAGTCCAACAGCTGAAAAGAAGAAATTTCCTGATTTATTTGAAAAGAATTTTTGGTCACATATATATATAATGTCTGCCCTGAGCATTCAATTTACACTAGTCTGTCAACTCAATACTAGGGTGTTTCAAAATGATGTCCATCGAAAGAGGACACAATTTGGGTTCGTTAGAAAAAAAGTATCTGACTCCATCTTTTGTTGGATGAATTCTCAGATGTTCATCTTTAATTATCCTGCAGTGATTTAGGAGTATAAATTATGTTCATGTTTAGAAATATTATAAATATTCAATAAATCATATTTTATACCCTACCCCTTTGCCCTGTTTAGCGGACTTAATACTGATCTGACTTTGCGAATGGAGAACAATTCGAACTAATAATTTTTAATACCCTCTTTTATTATTGAGTGCTTATATCTGATTTATCTGTTTGATTATCTTCATTAATTTGATCTCACCCTTGAAATAGTATTACTAAAAAAAATGACCGTTTTTCAACTAAATATTTGTGTTATTATTTATTTTTCGATATATTGGGTTGGCCAATAAGTCCTTTTGGTTTTTCTATTTATTTTTATGTCACTATGATCTACTTCTTATCTTCTTCTTTCACTATCTCCTGTGTGCTGCTAACCGTGGAGTAGCTGCCTCTGACCATCTTGTCCAACAGTCCCTGTCCTGTGCAAGCCTTCTTATCTCCGGCATGGTGCTTCTTCTCGCTTATTCCTGTCTCTACAGAACTTTATGAATGGAAAAAAAATCCAAAAGGAAGAGAACATCAAAAACCACTTGATCAGTTTTTTAACAATAAACTCCAGACATTCTATGAACATAGCATTATGCAGTTAGTGGAAAGATGGGAAAAAGCCATATTAATTAATGGTCAATATATTGTAGATTAAAATAAATTTTATGTCTATAATACATTGAGTTTTATTTCACCCTTTAAAACCGAAAGAACGTATAAGCAACCCAATAAAATACAATTACTACTCAAAGTATAGACCATTGTTATCTACTGCTAGCCAATTGCTGGATCCCACACAGATACCATTCTTTGGGATGGCTGTCAAAGAACTCTTGGACTGCAATTTCAACTTCCGCAAAATTATCAAATTTTCTTCCTTGAAGAAAATGGACCATGGGTCTAAATAAGTATCAATCCGATAGTGCAGGTCTGGAATATATGGTGGATGAGGCAGGAGTTCGTACCCATGAACTTCTTTAAAATTTTTTTTGTTCGATTGGAAGTGTGAGGATGAGCATTATCTTGTTGGAATAAAATTCCTTTTCGGTTGATCAAAGCAGGATAACACTCTGACAATTCTGCATACATTCTTTCCAGTTGCTCGCAGTAGAGTTCAAAATCCATAGAGCATCCATCAGGAATAAATTCGTGATGAATAACATCTTCAAAATTCCAAAAAATGCAAAGTACGGATTTTTTTTTTCAGATTGTCCGCTTGCAGCAACCGGAAAAGCAGTTTGACCGCGATCTAGCCATTGCTCACGGGAGTTCGGATTTCGCCAGTAAGCCCACTTTTCACCACAGGTGGCAATTTTCCGGTAAAATCTCATATCAGAGGAGTTTTTCAATAAATTTTCACAAATTTCAAACCTCTTAGCTAATTGCGGAAGAGTAAGTTCGTGAGTGACCTGTCTACTGCTCTTTTTCACTTTTCCTATGGAGAGTATATAGTGACTAACAGTATCGTTCGACACACCAAACTCCCTGAAAAGTTCGCGAGTACTTGTGGACACATTTGACTTATCAGCTTCCTGCAGAACCTCATCAATATCCACTAATTGTCGCCCGTAGTCCTCCCTTTCCAACGTATCTCCACTGCTAAACTTTTTGAACAACGCCGTGTGCTGGTCAAGGACACCTTCCTGTTCATATTCAATAATTTCACGAGTTGCTTCAGTGGCTGTGAATTTTTTTCCCAGTAATGCTTTAAAATTAGGAGAATTTCTTAGGGCACGGTCATGTTTCTTCTTTGAAACAAATAACTAAACTGAGACTTTTTTTGAAGAAGTCGAATGGGATTAAACAAGCTTAGAAAGTGCTCTAAAGGAATTATTAAATATTGAATAGGATTAAAATATTTACAGTCCTTTGAAATCTTGAATTTGATAAAACGGTAATTTTTTTAAAACTCAACATCATTTAAAAAATGTTAAACAAAATTAAATAAAGCTGTTTTATAATTTACTTACATGCTATTTCAGAGGGACAATGATCGTTAAAGTAATAGAAAAACAAGAGATAAGAATTTCAGGTTAAGGTTTGTGAAAATACTTGACTGACCTGGCAACCCTATCCGGTACCTATGTCTTGTAATGTCTCCTGGCTGGCAGCATATTGGACTGTGCACCTTTTGGTTTGTTATTTTCAATATTATTTATTAACAACCATGTATATTTAAATTCGTCAATTAATTAACAACAATGGAATAATATTGTAATTTTCGTCTAATTTTTGTTCGGCCATTAAGCTATCTTTTTATTTTTTTTTCGGCTAAGAGTGAAAATTTAATAATAAAGAAATATTTATTTAAATTCTTAAAAATATTTTGAATAGTATTCTATTTATCATAAGATACCATTATCATTAATGTAAACTACATAAAGTGGATAGATAGTTTTATCAGAGCAAAGACCCCACTGAACGTCGGCTTGTACAAATAAAAAGTTATTGACTCATTTCCTGCTCATCTATTATCATCCATGATAGCAGATATTAATATTTTTCAAAGCCATTGTTAGACTACTTAGGAGGATAATGAGTTGCTGATATGACGTAAACAAATAAATCTAGTTAAATAATAAAATATTTATTATAGTATTCTTTCGTACGTGATACTTTTATCTGCTACTTTTGTAACTGAGACATAATAGAAGGACCAATTGTCACTTATAAAATTGTTGTAACCAATTTTATTTCCTTCTTTATTTCTCTGTTCACCAAATAGGTGTTTTTTTCTTCAAGGTGTATGATTCTCAACAAAGTACTGGCATATTACTGATTTTTTTTTCTTTAACCAACCCTCTCCTACCTTTGTTTTTTTTTTCACAGTAACTTCAGTAATCTGGAGTCAGTGGCGGATCCAGGAATTTTCCGAAGTTAGGGGAGAGGAAGAGTGCACTTGAGAAAAAGTGAGTTCTATACGCCAAAGGTGTACATGTTATAAAATAAAAAAATCGAATGAAAATTTTTGAATTGCATGTAAAATCAGATTATGCCTGAAGAGGCAAAAATTTGGATAAATTTGAAATAAAGTTATTATTTATCGAGACTGAAAAAGACCTTTTCCTACTAATACGTATTATAGTCTCTTTCCCAAGTTCATCTTTTATGAATAATTAATTAAGGTGGAAAACGTGATCTCAGTCATATCACCTCCTTGCACTAGCGGATCCAGGATCTAATTTTGGGGGGCTTTAGCCCGAAAGCTATTTTCTTCATAAAAATAACGATAATTACTTTGGAAAAAAAGAAAGAAACTAACTACCTGTATGAAATGGTGTTTAAGTGATTCCTAAAGCCCTTTTAAATGTAATTACACAAACAATAATACTTTAAGAGATACTTTTTAAATATTTTTTTCGATAAAACATGGCTATATTTTATCATTTTGGGGGGGCTTCAGCCCGAAAGCCCCCCCCCTCCCCGTAAATCCGCCCGTGGCCAAAGGTGTATATGTTATAAAATAAAAAAGTGAACGAAAATATTTGAATTACATGTAAAATCAGATTATCCCTGAAGATGCCTGAAGAGGCGAAAATTTGGATAAATTTGAATTAAAGTTATTATTTATCGAGACTGACAAAGGCCTTTTTCTACTAATACGTATTATAGTCTCTTTCAAAAGATCGTCTTTTATGAATAATTAATTAAGGTGTAAAACGTGATCTCAGTCATATCACCTCCTTGCACAACCTCTGACTACGAAACAGTACTTTCCCTAAATAGTACTTAACTCAAGACCCTTCATGGGTTGTAATGGTACAGGTTTTTACATGTATACATATATATATATATATATTTACAAAATTTCTTTAATCGACCTTTGAGTATTATATTTTAACATAATTATTTAAATTGGGAGTTAGGTCACTTAATATATAGATATATTTTTTGTATAACATATTTCTTTTATTTCTAAGTTTGAAATTGAGCTGTGTGTTCTCAATATAATATTCTCTAGCGGTTTTATGAAATGTTGTGAAGAAGTTGTTGGGAATGAAAAAGTCGATTGAAGGAATTTTGTAAAAATATAGAATTAAGAGAAAAATTATTGTTTCCTAGAATTGCGACTGACTTATTTATTGTACATATATATATGTATATATAACTCCCACTGCTATCCCACTCCCATATCTATCCCTCTCTCTCTCTCTCTCTCTCTCTATATATATATATATATATTGTAACATATTTTATTAGGGCCTTTATAAATTGTAATTGTTAATAGAACTCATGTTCACGTCTTGTTCTTTTATTGAACTGTGTAAAAAGGAGCATTTATATGTAATATATTTATAAATTTAATTTATTTCTAGATATTGTATTAATTTTAGTTGTGATTTAATTTGAAATTAAAAACAAACAATAATAACATTTAACTAGTGATAAGGATTAAAAGGTACAATGTATTAGAGCTAACGGACGGGAGGTCCTTCTCTGTCAAAGGTTGAATTGTAAATGATTAGTGGTATAGTGTTTTGGAGGTTGCGCGTGGCGCCCTCTAGGCGTTGTTCTAATGAACTATTTAATTAATTTATGCAAGTCATTGTTTTTTCTAATAATGATTAATAATTTTAGTAGCGCAACCTGTTAATTTCCTAGTGAACTATGAATTTCATTTTGAAGCTATTTATTATTTCTTTTTGTAATTACTGATTTTGTAAATAACTAATGTTTGTAATATTTTTAAAATAAGTATTCATGTACTATAATTAAATAAAAATAAAAGGAGTTTGGACTTAGAGATCTCAGGGCCTAATTAAAATAATTGTTACTAGTGTAGCCTCTCACCAACCTGAAAACAGGTCTGAGGGCTGATTATTAGTTTAAATACTGGCCTGGTTCCTAGGGCAGGCACTCTCTCCCGAGTCACTACCTTCTCACATAGGCTCCTGGTATCTCTCTGTCTGACAGTTTGAAACCAGACCAATGTGTTATTTTTTGGTTTTACCTTCCTCCTTCTCTCTTCTCTCCTAACCTACCTCCTCTCTCCTTTCGTAGGAATAACTTGGTTGGCCCTTGTTTTCCTACAGTCCCCCTTGCATCTTCCAGGTTGTCCCTGGGAGTGTAGGGTTACCTATCCTCGCAATGTCAGGGGATTGCCTCCTCGGTTGCAGAGCCCTGGATGTGTAGGGGTTGTCCCCCTATCATTCTTGGCGGTCTTACCTTATCCTATCCTCGCAACGTCAGGGGATTGCCTCCTCGGTTGCAGAGCCCTGGATGTGTAGGGGTTGTCCCCCTATCATTCTTGGCGGTCTTATCCTATCCTCGCAACGTCAGGGGATTGCCTCCTCGGTTGCAGAGCCCTGGATGTGTAGGGGTTGTCCCCCTATCATTCTTGGCGGTCTTACCTTATCCTATCCTCGCAACGTCAGGGGATTGCCTCCTCGGTTGCAGAGCCCTGGATGTGTAGGGGTTGTCCCCCTATCATTCTTGGCGGTCTTATCCTATCCTCGCAACGTCAGGGGATTGCCTCCTCGGTTGCAGAGCCCTGGATGTGTAGGGGTTGTCCCCCTATCATTCTTGGCGGTCTTACTTATCCTATCCTCGCAACGTCAGGGGATTGCCTCCTCGGTTGCAGAGCCCTGGATGTGTAGGGGTTGTCCCCCTATCATTCTTGGCGGTCTTACCTTATCCTATCCTCGCAACGTCAGGGGATTGCCTCCTCGGTTGCAGAGCCCTGGATGTGTAGGGGTTGTCCCCTATCATTCTTGGCGGTCTTATCCTATCCTCGCAACGTCAGGGGATTGCCTCCTCGGTTGCAGAGCCCTGGATGTGTAGGGGTTGTCCCCCTATCATTCTTGGCGGTCTTACCTTATCCTATCCTCGCAACGTCAGGGGATTGCCTCCTCGGTTGCAGAGCCCTGGATGTGTAGGGGTTGTCCCCTTATCATTCTTGGCGGTCTTACCTTATCCTATCCTCGCAATGTCAGGGGATTGCCTCCTCGGTTGCAGAGCCCTGGATGTGTAGGGGTTGTCCCCCTATCATTCTTGGCGGTCTTACCTTATATACCTTATCCTTCTCATCCTATCTAAGCTTGTACACCCCATTCTTACAAACTTAAATAGATACACGAATACCAGGTTAATTGGCTAACAGAAAGATTAAAGGTTAGAAGGACAGATTTCAGATTTTAAAGGATAAAATTCGGCAATAACAGACAGACAGACAGAGAGAGATAAATAAAAAATATTTTTAAAAAATAAAAATATTACAATATATATATATATATATATATATATATATATATATATATATATATATATATATATATATATATATTTATATATATCGAACCCGGGAACTGGAGCATTGGAAGATCAGTGCCCCACCAAATATTTTTAAAGAGCCTTCATGGACTGTAATGGTACAGGTTTTTACATATATATATATATATATATATATATATATATATATATATATATTTACAAAATTTCTTTAATCGACCTTTGAATATTATATTTTAACATAATTATTTAAATTGGGAGTTAGGTCACTTAATATATAGATATATTTTTTGTATAACATATTTCTTTTATTTCTAAGTTTGAAATTGAGCTGTGTGTTCTCAATATAATATTCTCTAGCGGTTTTATGAAATGTGTGAAGAAGTTGTTGGGAATGAAAAAGTCGATTGAAGGAATTTTGTAAAAATATAGAATTAAGAGAAAAATTATTGTTTCCTAGAATTGCGACTGACTTATTTATTGGCTTCAATTGTTGTTTCTTATTACTGTTTAAAAAAAAAAATTAGTTATGTGGCCATCTTTGAGGAGATAAAATATAAAAACGGGAATGATAATAGCAAAACAGCGAAAGATTATTCGAAATTAACGAAAAAGCTGTCACATTTGGAACCGCATAGGTTATTTCTTCTAAAATGTAGAAAATACAATATGTTTTTACCACACATTTTAGATAGCACTAACAACATAGGAACATATATAAGCTTATTCCTGACAGTCCCAAGTTCATAAAACCACTAGAGAATATTATATTGAAAACACTGAGTTCAATTTTAAACTTAAAAATAACAGAAATTTGTTAAAAGAAAAAAGAAGCTTAAGTGACCTAATTGCCAATTTAAATAATTATGTTAATATGTATATATATTTCTAAGAAAATTACTAGTTGCTCAAATTGGATAATCTTAATTTACATGTATTCTGTAGTTCAGATTGTATTATTTTTTATCAACATGATATAAACGGAGCGGAACCACAGTTCAGACAAATATTTAATTTCATTAAAAATCTATATTATACATTGTTCCTTATTGCCAATTTATAATGTTATATAATTATTCTTATTGCCAAATTCTAACCATAATAAGGGAAAAACAATTCTGAAATTAAGAAGTGTGATGTCTTCGTTACGGTACGTCCCACTTTGTATATGTAAAATAAAGTATTACACAGTCACTAAAAACTTTTTTAGAGAGATTTTTATTGAAAAGTGAAGTGTATTATTAATCATTATTATTATCTTTATTATTCTCGCTTTTGCGTATTCAAAGCTGAAGGTGGGAGACAAGCCCAACCACCTGCAGTTATAATTTTTTTAGATATTTAAGAACTTTCTAGTAATCCTGGCTGTATCCAAGAGAGCTGCTTGCTATGCCCATTATAATAATAATTATTATTAATTGTATTAATCATCCGGCCAGTTCTTAACTAGGTACCCAAACATGGACCTTACCAAAAAATTACGAAAAAGACCTTTTGGTCTTTGAAAAGAAAATCCTTAGAAAAATATTTGGTGGGGCACTGATCTTCCAATGCTCCAGTTCCCGGGTTCGATATATATATATATATATATATATATATATATATATATATAGAGAGAGAGAGAGAGAGGGATAGATATGGGAGTGGGATAGCAGTGGGAGTTATATATACATATATATATGTACAATAAATAAGTCAGTCGCAATTCTAGGAAACAATAATTTATCTCTTAATTCTATATTTTTACAAAATTCCTTCAATCGACTTTTTCCTTCCACACGACTTCTCAGTTTCAACCACACATTTCATAAAACCGCTAGAGAATATTATATTGAAAACACACAGCTCAATTTCAAACTTAGAAATAAAAGAAATATGTTATACAAAAAATATATCTATATATTAAGTGACCTAACTCCCAATTTAAATAATTATGTTAAAATATAATACTCAAAGGTCGATTAAAGAAATTTTGTAAATATATATATATATATATATATATATATATATATATATATATATATATATATATATATATATATATATATATATATATATATATATATATATATGTAAAAACCTGTACCATTACAGTCCATGAAGGCTCTTGAGTCAAGTACTATTTAGGGAAAGTAATGTTTCTCAGTCAAAGGTTGTGCAAGGTGATTTGACTGAGATCACTTTTTCCACTTTATTCATAAAAGATGATCTTTTGAAAGAGACTATAATACGTATTAGTAGAAAAAGGCCTTTTTCAGTCTCGATAAATAATAACTTTATTTCAAATTTATTGGCGTATTGAACTCACTTTCCGGTATGTTATAAAATATTCTCTTTAATCTTAACCAGTCGAATCACGGAATACGCCGAGGAAATTATCGGAGAATACCAATGCGGATTTAGACGGAATCGTTCGACTATTGATCAAATATTTTCTTTACGGCAAATATTAGAGAAAAAATTGGAGTATAACGGTATTGTTCACCAGCTGTATATAGATTTTAAAAAGGCTTACGATTCTATTGACCGCCAGAAACTATATAATATTCTAATCGAGCAGGGGATTCCAAAAAAACTAGTAAATCTAGTCAGGATGTGCTTGACGGAGACACTCAATAAAGTTAGAATCGGTAATAATTTGTCCGAAAAATTTGAGGTTCGTTCGGGCTTAAAACAGGGGGATTCTCTTTCGCCTGTCCTGTTCAATTTGGCATTAGAATATGCCATTAGGGAGGTAATGCGAACCGAGAAAGGGTTGGATCTGGGAGGGACAACATCCGTGCTGGGCTATGCTGATGATCTGGTACTGTTAAGCGAAGACGTTGAAACATAAAACTAAATACGACAACGTTAATGAAAGCCGGGAAAGAACTAGGACTCGAAATAAACGTGGATAAAACAAAATATATGGTTAGCTGCAAAAATGGCGAATACTACTGGTGATATCGATATAGATGGTAATATGTTTGAACAGGTAGATAAATTTAGGTATCTAGGTTCTACGATAACTAGAAAAAACGAAATTGAAGAAGAGATTAAGGTTAGACTGAAGGCGGGGAATGCTTGTTATTTTTCTGTGACAAAACTACTTAGTTCGCGCCTCTTGTCCCGAAACTTAAAAATTAGAATCTATAAAACAATTATCTTACCTACAGTTCTTTATGGATGCGAAACTTGGCCGCTTACATTAAGGGATGAGCAGCGTCTTAAGGTTTTTGAAAATAAAGTATTGCGTAGAATATTCGGACCGAAGAAGGATGAGTTAACCGGAGAGTTCAGACGGTTACACAACGCCGAATTGCGTGAGATGTATCCGGGTAATATAATTGATGTAATTTCATCGCGGCGAATCAAATGGGCTTGTAAAGTTGTTGGGCTTAGTAACGAGAGAATTCCTAAAAGGTTAATATTTGCTGTGCCGAATGGTAAGCGTCCGAGGGGTAGACCGAAGCGAAGATGGGAAGATTGCATTAAAGCCGATCTGAAGGGACTGGGTTTGGACGGCGAACGGTGGAGGGAGGTGTGTAACAAGCGATTGGTGGTGTCGGCATCGAACCTTCGGGTTCGCTAAGCCTTATTATTATTATTATTATTATTATTATTATTGAACTCACTTTATACATACATACATACATGTATATATATATATATATATATATATATATATATATATATATATATATATAGCTTTGCCCATCTGTATCTATATTACAAGTAATTATATGAAGTGTATAAAACAATATCAAGTGATAGTATAAAGATTCATAATTCTATTATAGTATAAAGGATTCTACTTTATTTTTAACATTCGATGAATTTTTAATCGATTATTGTAATCGATGTTTTATCTTATTAGTGCACTGTTTGTTGATATGTGGTTCCGGTGTTTATGAATCATTATTGCAACACAGATGCAATCAGTATGTTTGTGTGACATGTCAATCCATTCTCGTTGATTTTTAGTGGTGTCAACTTAATTATATAAAATGGATGAGTTAAAGGAGAAACTTAAGTTAGCTGAGTGTCCTTCCAACTGGGGTTTGAATGAAATCAAAGACAGAAAATCAGCAACCTTCATAATTGATAGACTTCTCGAAAAAGAGGAAGAAATTTCTGAACCTTGGGTTCAGTTAGTATATATTTCTTTAATTAGTTATTAAAATCAATTACTTTTGATATCGTTCTGATCAACTATTTTGTGGTTTCAGTATTTGCATTAATCTTACTGTTGCTTATTTACATTCTGAAAATGGTGATATTACGAAGGCAGTTACTATTTTAAAGGAATGTGACAATATTCTTAACTCTTCTAATGCTAAGTTGATTGTTAATTACAAGCCTGCTTTCCAAAGTGTTTATAATGCATCCAGAGCAAGTATCTTGTTATCATCATCTACTCCGTCCGAAGTTAAAATGGTAGTTCTAAATTGTCATTTGATGTTTTAGTTGTTCGACCATTAATTTATATAAGATTTTTAATTAGTTTTCAGATAAAATAGTTCGACTTGAAGATTTGGATGTTCCTAATCAGGCTGCACTTCATGCAATAAAAGCCAATGTTTTTTTGGAATTTGGAGTATCAGGTATATATATATTATACTTTCTGATCTTTTATTTAGTGCATGTACTTAATATCAGGTACTTATGTACAAAATTGACACCAGACCACATCGATGATACTAGATTCTTCTGGAAGTAGCTGGATCTCTGGAATATGTTTATATTAATATCAAATTGACAAGAATTATTACAATGTATATTATAACCCTAATCACTTGATATATATTGTTGCTATCAATAATGCAAGGAAGTTAATTAGGATTTTTTATACATTTTCCTCTTGATTGATAAGTAGCCACAACGGTACTAGTTCACAAGAGTTCCGCACGGATTACGCATGGTTCACAATCACTACGGTCACACTTGTTCCTGGAATCCCGAATGCGTTCGGGATTATCCGAAAGATAACGAAGGCGACCGATCTCTTGGGCCAGTTACTATTAACTTTCCCGCCATTTAATAAGTACTTCTATATCCTTAACCATGTTCAGTTCTATAGCAGGAGCCGACTTACATTCTAAATTAAGGTTTTCACATCATGAAACCTGAATTGAACTTGTACATATATCATAGATCTGTAAAAAAGAAACAGTAATAGATAAAAACCTTTAATTATTACATCTCTGAATGCTATTTCACGATATTATTTTTCTTATTGATGATTTTCATTATTCATTATCCAGGAATTAGTATATTCATAAATCTTTAATCTGACATTATTTTCATAAAAAGCGTCTTTGACATCTTAATAGTGGACTCTTATATCTTAGAAATCCAAAAATCTACAAAAAATCGACGAACAATTTTAAATCCGACAGTATATTCATAAAAAGCACTGACGACTAGAAAATAGTGGATCCGTATATCTAAGATTTCAAAAAAGTTATTTAAACTTGATGCTTAATCTCAAATCTGACAGTATATGCATACAAAGCGCTCCCCTCCCCCCACTAGAAAATAGTTGATGCTCGTGTCATTAGAAATCAAAAAAATTACATAAACTAGATAGAT
Organism: Nezara viridula; assembly: GCA_928085145.1. Classification (NCBI taxonomy): domain Eukaryota; kingdom Metazoa; phylum Arthropoda; class Insecta; order Hemiptera; family Pentatomidae; genus Nezara; species Nezara viridula. The sequence continues at coordinate 24,999,707 of OV725081.1, read as the reverse complement.
GACAAACTAAAAAAGGCTTGCTAAAATAAATTATAAACGCAATTATTCCAACTTCGATTGAAAAACTCGAACAACAAATAAAAAGATTACTTCAAATTATTTATTATGAAAATGATAAAAAAATCTTAACAGGCCTTGAAGAAACGACTCAAACATTTTTTTATGTATTTTTTTCTTTTTTACTTCACAATGATAACCATTATAATAAAAATTAATAACTGACTAATTAGTAAATACACAATTCGTTAATAAATTGTTAGTAAGGAAGTTCCATGAAGGGAATACGTTGGTTTTTTTTTTGTCAAAAATGCATGAAAAGGGGGTTGTGTGATGGGGAAATAGCTGACGTCATAAAAGACGACAACATTCGGCTGTTTTCGGGATTTCATGAACAAGTGTGATCGAAGTGATTGTGAACCACGCGTAATCCGTGCGGAACTGTTGTGAACTAGTACCGCCACAAGTTCACATGATCACACTATGAATGTAATTTTGAGAGTGGTCATATATTTAATTGTTCTTGGGTATAATTTCTCTTTACTTATATTTCGATTCACAACTTCCGCAAACTCCCAACTGATACATTTAATTTAAAATTGGGCCCTTAATTATGTTTAATTACATTGCTTTTTACGAATACCGCTCTCCCGAATCCATTTATGACGTGATCAAGAGGTGTGGTGCACACTCACAGCAAGTGGAGCAACATCTGTAAAATAGAGTTGTTAATTTTTACTTTCACTTACGTATATATGTAATATATAGTAAGGGTAAGTATTGCGGTCGTGAAAATTTTCGAATCTCAGTTTTCAACGGAAATACATGTTTTGAAGTCCCCTGAGTCCAAATAACCAAGTTTCGCAAAATGGTCTGTGTGTGTGTGTGTGTGTGTTAACAGTCTAGCTCATAAACGAAAAGTAGTACAAAATTGATATTAAGTATTTAAGGTTTGTATATGAGCCGGATGTGACAGTAACTTTTTCGTTAAAATCGGCTAACTGGATGTGCCACTTTATATGAAGGCTGAAACACATTTTTACAATTTTCTCTAAAACGGCTCTAACGATTTTGATTAAACTCTGTGTATCATTGTATAATTAAGTGGTCTTTAATATCAGTTAGGTATTATCCCCATTGATGTCACTTTACAGGGCTTAAATGCCCAATGTTCATATGCGTCTTCCTCTAAAGTGCCTTTAATATGGTTTATTTTAAAAAGTTAATCATTTCCCATTATTCAGAATTACAAAAAAGTGCTACATAGAACTTTTGAAAGAATTTGATGAGTTAATAAAGGAGAAAAAAAATAAAAATGCAGAAAAATCTGCGTTGCTATAGACTGTAGCGCCTCAACAAATGTACCGATTTTAATGAAACTTCGCTAAAGTTATTTTCTCGACACCCTTTAAATTTATCTTTATAACATACTTCAACAAAAAGAAGCTGGTAAAAAAGTTACAAGGGATGGTAAAATTAAATTCCGAATAACTAAAAAATTATACACTTTTTTGTTGATATTGTACATGGTTTTTTAAAAGTTTATGGAATTTCTCAAAAAAAAAAAAAAAAAAAATTCGTTAAAATCGGGCAATTAGGAGGAAAGATATGGTCTCAAGTTTTTTCTTTGAAGAGACGAAAATTTGTATAAATTTAAAATACACTTTTTTAATTGTTGAGAATAAAAAATCTTATTTTCTACAGATATTTAATGAAGTATCTTACCTCAGAAATTCTTTCATAAGAAATAAGTACCTAAATTTATACCTTTATTCTCAGTTCTATATTTCAACACTGCTATCACCACCTCCGGAATCAGCTTACTCACTGTTTGCATAGATATCTTTTTCAACTAAAAATATCACTAAATTGACATTACTCAAAAATGTTGAAATTGGTGTTAGTCATTCTGTGGTTTATAAAAGTAAAGAAAGTTGTGTGGTTTATAAAAGCAGATGGAGTGACTAGATTTTTATTGCCTAACGCCGATATATTAAATACATATTTTGTAATTATAATGGTATTAATGACTTGTTATCTGTAAGCTTTAAGCTTTAGCCCCGTTTAAAATGCACTTCAAAAATTTTTATAATAGCCCAGCATTGTCAGAAAATAATTTCTATTCAAAGTAAAGCGGTAAGTGAAAGTTGTGTATTGCGCGCACCAGATTTATTTTTTAGGAGCAATTAATTTGGAATGTAAGTGTTTATTTATATTATGATTGCTTTATTCAGATTATGAATGTTCTGTTCACTACTCTTACCCATGATATGGACTAACTCACAATTACGAGACTAATTCTTTTGGATATTTGTTGATTATGAAAGAATGAACTTCAACATAACTACTAAGCACCTCTGCATTGCTAGACCCCAAACTCAACTGAAAGGAACTGTTGGGGGTTTGTTTACTTCCATTGTGATCCAATTAAAGTTGTAATAATATCAATAATCTTAATTAAAAGGCCATTTAAACAGCACTCTGAGGTTCTAGGAAATGAGGCTGTGATGGCTGAGGATGTTAGAACATTACCTACTTTATCATTCTTGAGTTTAATGGAGTAGGTTCAAATCCTGTCTGTGAAGATTTAAATATATTTTGTGGTAGACCCTTATAATGAATCTTGACCTTCCTACTTTGGTCAGAATTGGTTTGGTTGTGTCTCTAGAACGAATATTGTATGCCTTTTGATCCACTAGGTGATTAGGTGATCAAAGATGTTAATCAGAAGCTGAGGAATTATTGAACAACGATGTGATGACATGACATCCCACTTGAACTTCTGAAGTCTGGGAGGAAGAAGTGTCCAGGATCATCCGTGATCTGCCCCAGATTATTTGCTTAAGTACAAATCTTCCTGTTTTGGGTGTATTGAACTTACCATGCTTCTCTATAAAGAAAATTGTGGCATCTCTCTATTTTTAGTCTATGAAAGGTTCTTCTCCCATGCCTAGGGAGAAATAGGTGTGTATCAGTGTGGGCTCATGAGTGGTAAATCTTGTATTGATTAAATATTTGATCTTAAAACTCTTTAGGAAAGAACTAGAGTGTACAATATTGTCACTCCTCACCTTTTTTTAGATTTTAGTAGTGTATGAAAATATTATATTGAGAAAACTGTTATAAAGATATAGAAGAAATGAATGTCCCCAGAGAATTGATTTTTCTGATTTATTAAATTTCCCCAGAGGTTTTGGTTCCAAGGAACCTTCAACAACAAGGTCAGAAGTATTCAGGACCACTAGGGATCTGAGAGAAGGGGATGGACTCTTGTACTTGTTGTTCAACTTAGTTCGAGAGCAAAGTTCGTTAGACCCATTACAACAGACATAAGAGACTCAGAAATATTGATGAATTGTACAATTTTATAAAAGTCAATCCACATTCCAGGCCTAATGAACGACATAGATAAAGTTGGAAGATCAAAGTGGGATATAGATATCTTAGAGGCTTTTATTGGTTTAGAGAATGCTCGATGACACGTGGAACTTCAAGTAAAACAATCAAAGTTTAGGTATGTGAGGTGTGCTTTTCATGAAAAGCTACTTTCAGATGTACTCGGCTACATTCCGAATTTATTTGCAGGGTGATCAATATAATCTTATGCCTAGCCGCTGTATGATTGGCAGTTTCCTTTATCTGTACTCTAATCAATTTTACTTCTTACTTCATTATTATAATTAACTTTTATTATAATTAACCGTTTCTTGTTTGGAACCAGGCCATGTTGAGAAGTAGAGACTGGGTTCTATTCCATAATATTGTTAGTTTTGCAGCCACTTATGTTTGTCCCATTTTTCTTGTCACTTAATTTTTTTTTCAATAATAGAAAATAACTTAATTCTGGGACAAACTCCCTTGAGAATAACAAAATAGAACAAAATTAAAAGATTACATCTGGCCTAAATAAAAACAATAGAAAGAAAGAAAAAATGTAAAGAAAATATAAGGTATTTTCTGTATACAAAACAAATGAAAAAATATATCTTAAAACTATTTGCAGTGATAAACCAGTATACACTTTTAAGAAACAATTAAGAAAAAAAAAATTAAATTCTTCATTAAAATAAGCTTTGTATTTCTGTAGAGAAAAGAGAAAGCTGAATCTGACAATATAAAGTGCCTGAGTAATGTATAAATAAATTATCATTTAAATGTTGTATAATATATAAATACATCATCATCATTTCTTAACATAACGATAGGCTACAATTTTGTGGTGTATAAAAGATAATAGTTATAAAGAAACAATAGATGCGTTCAGTGATATCAAGAGTAGGAAAATCTTTACTCTTTAAGAAAATTATTATCCCTAGCAAAGAACAGCTTTGATATTTGACAATGAATGGCATGAAATAAATGTATGGTTTGCAATCTGACTGTGTTTGGGATAGGAATTGGAATAGGAGGGTTTTGATTGTCGATATGGAGGGGAAATGCCAAATTTAGATAGGGAGGAAATTCCAGAAATTGACAGAGTGAGCAATAAAAGAGTTTTGTAATAAGGCAGAACTGTGAGAAGGGATGTAAAAGTTAAAAGGTCGAGATCTTGTGAGAAGGGAATGGACTGAGGATTTGAATTGGAAAAGGTTTTCGGCGTTAGAAGGTCGATGATTGTTGATGATTTGATAGAGGAACATACCTAGGAAATATTGTCTTCGGAAGGAAAGGAAAAGCCACCTTAACTCAGTGTAGTGGTGAGAGACATGGGAGTATCTTGAGGTCCCAATTACAAATCTTACACAGCTGTTCATCAGTCTATCGAGGAGTTCTAAAGAGAGGCCATCATACACCACCCAGCTGTAGTTAAAGTAGAGGAAAATGAGACAGGAAACCAGGAGTCTATTGGAGTATGTTGAGGTAGGAGATGACCAGAAGAGATTTTGATAAATGAAAAATCCTAAATTTTTAACAGAGGAGTAGAAGGAGATTGGCTGGTCATTAAGCTATAGTATGGGAAAGTCGGCGTTGGATCTAAGTAGGGGCTTGGAAGCAATGACAATGGCCTGAGTTTTGACAGAATTTAACCTTAATCTGTTCATTCGATCTAGGTCTTCTTGGATCTTGGCTAATGCTACCAATAACTTAGGAGGGGAAAAGGATAGATAGATCTCAGAATCGTCTGCTTAAAGGTGGTGGGAACAATGAAGAATTGATTTATGTAGGTCGTTAATGTAAGAGGTAAAAAAGAGAGGTGATATGCTTGAACCCTGGGCAACTCCAGAGGGTAAAGAAAGATAGACACAAATAGTGGTTGATTGGGTATGTTGTGAAGGAGAAAGGTTGAAGAGGAAAGATTGAAACCAAGAGGTGGGACTATTGGAGGAGGATAATAATGTTAGTTGGTTGAAAAGGATGGAATGGTTCATCGAATCAAAGGCTTTGGCTTTGGAGAAGTCGAGAAGGATAGTTAACTTTTTATCATCTATCGCAGTTTGATTGTCACTGGTGATTTTATTAAGGCGGATTGTGTGGAGTACCTGGGACGTAAGTTGTAGACTTATATGATTTTGAATAGAACAGAATAATTTGGTTTCTCTTTAAATTTATGAATTTACTGAATATGTAATAGGTGTTATCTAAGTTCGTTGTCCTTAGTCGTGGTGTCTTTAGGTAACATAATTTTTTTATATTGCTGTTGGATCAGCTATATCTAAGCCTGTGTAGTTTATTGTAATAAGCATTAGTTGTATGAACAAAAAAGTTGCTACCATTTTATACTTCCTTTTTCTACTGTAATAGTACTCTGTAATAAATTATATTTCTATAGTTTTTATATACTTAAAAACATTGATTTCAAACTCTTTATGCTATAGGTTCTACTATTGCAGTTCAACATGCAAAAGAGGCTTTGAAAAAAAATGGGAAAGAAGCAGATTGGCATTTTTTAATGGGCAAACTTTTAAGCCGACTTAGACATTTTACTCAAGATCATGAAATTAGCTCATCAGAAATTAGCCACTTGCAAACGGCCTATAATTTAGCTGGAACACCCCGTTCTGCAATTTTCTTGGCAAATGCATATATAGAGAAGTCCAGAAGTCTTAATGCTGAGTCATATAAAACTGGAAATCGTTCCATTACAGTTAGAAATACCATGAAAGACTTAAGTGCGAAAGCTAAGGAGTTAATTAAGTAAGCTTCTCTATTTTTCATATAAGATAAATGATATATAAAAAAATAAAGGATGCCATAGCTATTTGTAACTTGATGTTCAACTTTTTTTTACTGTTCCTTGGTTTTATATTTTGGTTCTACTTGAAATGACATAAACTCCCCTTTCTACATAGTGATATGCAAATTGTACTTTAAAGCCTACATAAATGGATAACCGGTTTGCTGAAATTGATTCATATGAATTAAGTTCATTGCATTTCGCCTGTGTGTGAAAATTGATGAATTTGGTCTTCCATTGAGTTGGTTTGGATCCAAAACAGAGCTCAGGATGTTCTTCTGAGTGTAGAGGATATGATCCATTATTCTCCATTTTACCAGTGGCATTGATGTCTCATGATGGAATGTCACAATGTCCTATAAATATTTTTTTATAAACGATGTCCTATAAACGTTTTTTTCTTTTCCATTCTCCATTTTATCAGTTGCATTGATGTCTCATGATCAGATATCACATTATCAAATATATAACTGAATTCGATCTCAGCCATTTTGGAATAACTTTGATAATCATTCACATTGCTTTTCCTGAGTTGGTTTAAAATATTAATATGCAACCTCTCCTTTGTCCACCGAGATTTATTTTTCTGTTTTCTTTTGAAAAAATCTAACCCATCCAAAAAATTATAGGAACTACATCCGTCCAGCAACTGGTATCGCTCTATTCAGAGAGGAACATTCCTTTTGGACGAACAGTTCTTGACATTTCTCTTTACTGTTTGTAGAAAAATATGCCCTCACTGACATGATCCTAATGAGCTGGGTGGGTTCCCCTATATCTCTTGGGCTTAAGGCCTTATTAATAAATTAAGGCAGAAGAATATCAATGATCTTAGAATTTAAAAAAAACATAATGGAATGTATTAAAACAACAGTAAAAAATTATGAAAAAGAATATGATGAAGTGATTAAATAAGTATTTGGAAAATAGATACAAAGACAACTTAAAACAATAAAACACCTACTAATAAAAACAAGAGATGAAATTCTGTGACCAAATGAATTCTGTGAGATGGTCACTAGAATGCAATTTCAGATGATGAAATAGAATATATTTAATTTCTTATTTTTATAAAATAACTTCATACTGCTTTGGGATAATTAACTAAAAGAATATGATAATGACTAGCTAATCCATGGTAACACTCCTTACAAACCTAATATTTGTAACTGATTTTAATACATTCAGGGCTCAGCATAACTTCCATTCAATTATGTTTGATACTTAAAGTTTTTAATACATATATTTAGTAAGCTATCAGTTTATAAATATGATTTACACTCTGCCATGGTTTAACCATTGCGTTTCCTTAAACTTAAATGTTAGTTACTTAAATAGTTAAACTTAAATATTACTTAAAGTTGCTAATTTAAATATTAGTTTTTTCCTTTACTGGATTATCATAAATTTACAAAAGCTTCTAAGCATTGCTTTGAACATCTGATGATGGCAAAAGACAAAAGGCTCAAATTCTCAGGAACTAATATTTAGACCAATCAAGAAGAGATGTGTTACTTTTTCATAAAAAAAAAATTGAAAGTGTATTTTCAAAATGATAAACTTCAATAATTAAGATCTAAAAGTAAAATCTAATGTAATTAAAGCACATTGACAAACATTCCAAAAAGATTTTAGTTAGAGACACATTTATATAAATAAAACTAAAATTAATAATTTAATTAATTAAAAAAAAGGGATATATATTCAGAAATAACGTATAAAAACATTTTATTTATAAAATAATAATATTGTTATATTACCAGCAGTAATTTATTTTTATTTTTATTTTAGTTCTAGATATATGGATGGTTTTACTGTGTTATATTTTTTTCAGGCTTGCTTTAGAAAAAAACCAAAATCAGTGTGTGCACATCTTAATTCGTTGTGCTTATGCGTATTCCAAACTTCCCCCCTACGATCGGGAATGTGATACGGCCAAAGAACTTCTTGAAGAAAGTTTAAAGCGCTCTCCATGTAATCCAATGGCTAATAAGCTGGCTGGTGATTTATGTCTGCAAGAAGATAAACCAATGGTATTTATTATTACTATAATAAATGATTAATGTTATAGCAAACCATTTATTTTTAATAAATTAGATTTTATTTATTCTGTTTCATCAGCTGTGGATTGACCCTGTAGTTGGGAGACCCTCCTGCGGCACATCCAGCCTCTATAAAATGGGTACTGTTAATTAAATAATTAATTAAGGGAAAAACTTGATGGTTGAACATGATCCTAACCAAATCACCTCCCTGCACAACTGTTGGCCTTGAAACAGTACTTATTTACGTAGTATTTAACCCAGAACCATACATGGGTTTGGTGGTGTAGTTTTGTTTTTTGTATTACTTTGGTGTGCATATATCTTTATTATAATATTAAAAAGATGTTAATGACCTGATTAAAACTCGAAACCATGTTAGGTTTTTATTGGGCACATTATCTGGGATTTCATCAAGACCTTCATTGTCCTTTTTGTTAGTTGTTATTAAGTCTGGATCAAATAAAATTTGGTTTATTTCTTGTTCATTGATGTCATGCATGACGACTACTCAATTTTTGGAGCAGTTTGTAATTTTATTAGCCAAAATTAAATAAAACATCATGTATTAATCTACATGATGTTTTAAACTATGTTTTGAAGACATTTTATGAGCAGCTGCTTTCAGTATAAAATCTGGTCCATTGCTTGTAAGACAACAGTGTTCGATGCTAAAAACATATCTTCGTTGAACTTGAAATTATAGGTTTCCTTAAAATGTGTTGTTTACACAGAGGATTTATGAGTTCTGTGAGTGTCACTATATCTGAGCAATTTTTTGTGTTCAGTAATCCTAAGCATTTGATACGTCATTTCCATTCCCTTGCTATATCCATAACTGTGCTCGCTATATCCATTAAATGCTACACTACAATAGTTTGTAATATTAATCACTGAACCTGAAATTTGTATATGTTCATATTACTTTCACTTACTTATATATGTAATATAGAGTAAGGGTAAGTATTGCGATCGTGAAAATTTTTTAATCTGAGTTTGAAATGGAAATACATGTTTTGAGGTTCCCTGAGTCCAAATAACCAAGTCCCACAAAATGGTCAGTATTTTTTATAATTATTTGTTTTTTTATTTCTGGGTAGGTGAAAAATCTTTCATAAGACGAAATGATACCAACAAAAAGTCACACAACAGTGTGAGATTCCCACTCACTAAAAAAAACAACCTCCCGATTCTTCTTTAACACCTCACGGAACTGCTGTCAAGCATTACTTCGTGGGGGGAGGGGAGGGAGGAGGTAGGGGTAGAATGGCTGTATGCCTGCTTTTTCTTTGGATACCTTATAGCTGAGTCATCGCCTGTCCTCTCCTTTCTTGCTCCTGTGATCTGAGCCTTCTGCTGATTTGCCCTGCACAGTCTGCTGCAACACCCCAATTCTCCTTTTTAGCCATCATCAAAGCGACAAAGTTTTTAGGGTGATGATTTTGTTCTGAGTTTCTTGTCTAGCTCTTCCATTTCTCGAGCAAAACCTGGACAATAGAAGAGTGAATGTTCCATGTTTAATGTCATCCATGGGATCGCAAGTTGGGGACAATGATTTATTCTCTATTTTGAAGCGGGCTAAATAGGCCCTGAAGCAACCATGGCCTGTCAGCAGTTGGGCGAGGTAATAATCTACCTCCCCAGGTTTCATGGATATCCATCCATAAATCGGGAATCAGACAGTGGGTCCATCTTCCAGATGATGAGGCGTTCCAGCGTATCTGTCAGTGATGAGGCGTTCCAGCGTACAGTAGCTCAGTGAGTATCCGGCTCTTCTTGTTTTCTTTGGAACATCCAACTGCGTTCATCTGCCAAAAGATCGATCGGAGTCATATCTATGATGACGCATACAGCATCGTAGGACACAGTGCCAATAGCTCAAGTGACACGCAGAGCTCAGGACACTTCTTCGATAGCTTACGGACAAATGACTGCACTTGGTCCACCAATATTTGGCATAATCCTGGCCAATTCATTAATTACTTGCACTGCTCTAGTGCTCACTTTTTGCAAGTGTTTGTCAAATCGAAGTCTGGCATAAACCTGCATCCCGAGATATCTAAACGATGGATTAGATACAATATCAAACTCCCCAACGGTGAGACCGATTGTTTCCCTCACTTTCCCACTTGTTATTAGTACTGCCTCAGTTTTATGATAAGCAAGCTGGAGGCCTACTGCTGAAAGCCATTGACAAATGGTGAGGATTGCCTTGTTCGCATTATAATTTATCTCGTCCAAGAGTTTCCTATGAACTATGATTGCCAGATCGTCCCACAGATCCTACAAAATGATGTGTGTGTACATGTGTTAACTAACAGCCTAGCTAAAAACGAAAAGTCGAATGAAACTGAAATTGCGTATTTGGGATTTTTATAAGCCTGGGATGTTACAGCAATATTTTTGTAAAAATCGGCAAATTGGCAGTGGTACTCATATCATCGATTTAACACATTTTTGTGATTTTCTCAAAAACTGCTTTAACGTTTTTTATTAAACTCAGTATATCCATATATTATTTACCATTTTTTAATATAATGTAGGTTTTATTCTCATTGATATTCTCTAACAAGGCATAAATGGCTACTTTTCAATATTAGCTTCTTCTAAAGTACCTTTAATTTTGTTTGTTTGAAATAATTGACCATTTCACCTTAATCTTTGATATAAAAAATAGTTAAATATAAAATATGAAAGAATTTGATAATTAACTAAAGGAAAAATAAGAGATCTTTACGGATAAGTTGTAATAGAGGAATCAAAGGAATATGAGCGCACCCGAGCTTGCCCGAAAGATTAGAACGTAACATGAGCTTAATATAATACTGATTCCATACATATGCAATTTTCACAAATGCTATTTTCGGTATTATTTAATATTTAATTGTATAGATTACAGCGATATAAAAATTAAAATTTGTATATATATATATATATATATATATATATATATGGGTAATTAAACAAATAAAAATACCCACAATGAAATGTAAATAAATATAGCATATATAATATTTACCTTCACTTTCCCTTTGTATGAAAATACCTATTTCTGCTAATAAGAGGATGTTAAGTGAAAGTCGTGTGATACGTTCCAGCATATGTGCCATCTTTCAAGAATATGATTTCTCTCTTCTTTTGCTAAAGTAGCTCAGTGAGAATCTGGCTCGTCTTGTTTTTTTCGGAACATCTGACTGCGTTCATCTGCACATAGTGTGTAAACATACAGAAGGTAAATTAATGCATTGTCAGAAGAGTTTCGTTTGGGTGTGGAAGGCACTCCACCATGTTTAGTATTCATTGACACTTACTAACAACTCACTTTATGTAGACCTTAAGATGGATTAAGTTATTTCTGTAGTATAGTTTTTTTTTTAAACGAAAATAATTTTTTTGTTTCTATTTATTTTATCAGTTAGTTAATTAACATTTTTATTTTTCAGTACCATAAGGCGCTGAAGCACTTTGAAATTGCTGCTTCCAGAAATGTATTCAGTGCTAATTTTGCAGCTTTTGATATTCAAGTAAAACTCAGTTTGAATCCTGATGTAGAAGCCTTTTACACAAAAATATTAGGACAATTTACTGAAAATAATTATCAAATGCTGACATTCATTCATGCTACAGAATATTATCTCTTTATTAGAAGGGATTTGTGTGCAGCTATTAATTATTTTATGAGGGCTATTGACCTTAATCCGAACTTCCATGCTCTAACTGTAAGTAAAAAGTAATTTGCTTTACAGTTATCTTATTTTTGATAAATTTTTATTCTGTTTCCTACCCTCAGTTCTGGTCCACTGCGGTTTTAAGATAGTAAATGATTATCTATCTAATTATTACTGCCAGATTCGAACCTGGAGGTGAGAGTTGAGAGTACAGTGCCTTACCCACTAAACTAACATATTTCTTTTGTACGATAAATAAAACAACTTATTAGGGTTATTCATGTAACTTGTGGTAACCCGCTGAAGCTATAGCAAGTATAAACTTCCACTAACAATAACTTGGGTTTTACAGTTTATTTTGATGTTAAAGGGTAAATTTTTCTTTTATTTGAACACAGTTTATTACCAAGAATGTGGTCACCATAAATTTATTCAGAATTAAAAAAACATTCACTTCGAACTTCATTGTTCTTTATTTTATCGATTCTTTCAACATCTTTTCTTCCATTACTTAACTTAAAATTGAAGTAATAAAAATAATACAAAAGACACTACAACCTTCCCAATGCATTTACAAAATCATCACCAAATTTAACAGACCTCAGACCATATTAAAATAGAGTGTGCTTGCAGCCATATTTAATATAAATATCTTTTAACATATATTTAATTTATAATAAATAAGTTCCTCAAATTAAATACATTAAACGAGTTATAATACTTAGCACTGGTTGTATGAAATGCTCCTTTTGTAATATTTTCTAAATTTTCATGTTAATAATTAATCTATTTAATAAATGAGCAGAAATAAGTTATTTTAAATCAGAATCTATTCCTATGAGGGTAGCTGAAATTCCCATTAACCCTTAAATTTCTAACTAAGGCATATGAAATGAAATGAAAAAAATGTTTTATTATTCTGGGACTGTTGTCCCTTAAGAACAAAATATGAATACAGATTATATGTCTGTGTGGTTACAATTAAATTGTATATTTACAATGAAAGTTGACTTACGATAAAAATACAGAAAAGAGAAAGAAAAGAACAAGTAAATTGTACATATATTTGAGAAACTAAAATAACCTTAATAAATTGAGGTAGTCTCTGGTGGTGCTCAGATATTTCTCTTTGATATATTTCACAATCATTCGGATTGGGAAAGGAGTAGGTGCTTAAAGAGGAGAGGTTTAAACGAGGAAACTGATTGAGCGTGTCGAATATCAGCTGGGATGGAATTCCAGAGGGAGGCGGCTTGTATTGCAAAGGATTTGTCAAACGCAGCAGTTCGGTGAGGAGGAGGATAGAGGTCGGAAGTACGAGATCTGGTGGGACGGGATTGGATGGAATATTTGAATTGTAAGCTGTGAAAAATATAGGAGGGTCGATGGGTTCTAATGATTTGGTACAGAAAGGTGGCTAGGAAGTACTGACGGCGATAGGATGGGTAGAGCCACCTCAACTCAGTGTAATACTGGGTAATATGCGTATCCCTTGAGATTCCGAAAACAAATCGTAGTGTGCAATTCATTAGGCGTTTAAGTTTGGCCTCGGAATCTCCCGAGAGTCCACTGTACACCATACAGCCATAGTCGAAGTGGGGTAAAACAGGGGAGGAAACTAGGAGTTGACGGGACTTATATGGAAGGAGATATCGTAGATGATTGAACTGTTTTAGGGTGGAGATAGTGCGACGGGAAATTTGGGAGATGTGAGGTTTCCAGGATAGGGATTGATCGAGAGTAACACCTAGGTTTTTAACGTTGGTGTGGAATAAGATAGGTGAGTTGTTCAGGAAGAGATTGGGAGATACCGGGGAGGATTTGAGGAGTGAAGGGGATCCGATCAAGATGGCTTTCGTCTTCTTGGCGTTCAGAGTGAGCCTATTGAGGTTTGCCCAAGCACTTATTCTGTCAATGTCTTCCTGAAGTTTTAGAGTGGCATCTGAGATATCTGTCGGATTAAAGGAGAGGTAAATTTGAATGTCGTCGGCATACAGGTAGTATTGACAGTGCAGGATAGAGGATGGGAGGTCATTTATATAGATGGAGAAAAGGGTGGGGGATAAGGAAGAGCCTTGTGGGACGCCTCTGGTCAGAGGTAGAGATTCTGATGGTGGGTTATTAGGAATTACAACGTACTGGGAGCGACCGGTAAGGAAGGATTGGAACCAATTAAGGGAACTAGAAGAAAAAGAGATATTTTTAAGTTTGGTTAGGAGGATGTTGTGGTCAAAAGTTGTGAATCAAAAGCTTTGGAGAAGTCTAGGAGAATAAGGATGGTTAGTTTCTGCTGATCTATGGCTGTGTGAAGGTCTTGGGAAATTTTGATTAGGGCAGACTAAGTAGAATAACCAGGCCTGAAACCGGACTGGTAGGGATTTAGGAGATTATTGTCCTCTAAAAAATGGGATAGCTGGGATTGGACTAACCGCTCTAATGGTTTTGAGAGGTTTGAAAGGAGGGAAATCGGTCGGAAATCATTAGGAGCTGATGGGTTTGAAGTCTTCTTCAATGGGCGTACTAGGGCGGTTTTCCAGGATGTCGGGAAGGTAGCATTTTGAAGAGAATAATTGTATATATGATAAAAGATCGGAAGAATGGATGGCAATGCGGCTTTAATCAGTCTGACTGGGATGTTGTCGGGACCGTAATCATTGGTATGGGACTTCTGAATGGATTTAAGGAGATCATCTGGTGTAATATGGGAAAGAAAGAAGTGATCAGGACTAAAAGAGGATCATATGCATGTCAAGCAAACGTGTCTAAATCTGATGGTGAGTTGATGACGACGACCTGCTGTCCATCGTCTCGTCGACATTTCACCTTGCCTGCGCTAAACCAACTGTACCTGATTTTTCCTGCAGACCTCTTTTGCTGGGCCAGCCAGTACAGGTGTCTGTTGGTTACGGACATAGCTTCGCTCAGGTAAATCTTGTGGGCGTCATTTTCTTGCCATCCGAGGTGACGTGTTGAAAAATCCCTAATGACTTTTCGCCTCTGGATCAACTCATCCCTAAGCGACTGCCGGACGAACCTTACCACAAGCGGCCCGGGTGTATCGTCTTGCCTGGTTCTTATCCGTTCTGCATAGTCTATGTCCTCCACCTTTAGACTAAGGCCCAGGCCCGCCCCCACGCTCATCACCAGGCCCATCGGGGTCTCTCCAGATCTCACTGGGACTCCTCTTATTTCTATTGACCTGGAAAGGTGCAATTGCTCACTTTTATTGAGCCTGATTTCGAGCTCCGAGACCCGATACTTGAGAGTCGTGTTTTCCAGGACCAGTCCGTCAATCTTGGAATTTTGAGCCTCCAGTAGTGACTCTATAGTGTCTAATTTCGCCGCATTCTCAAAAGTTATAGAGGCTTGCTTTTCGAGAGATATTTTTAATTCTTTCACCTCGTTAGCATTGGCATCGAGGGAGAATTTTAATCCCTTGACCTCTTCTGTTAGATTTTTAATGGCAGCAAGTAACAGTTGTGACGTGCTGTCGACAGTTTGTTGTTGTGGCGCCAATCTTGGCGGGCTAAGGCACTTGTCTGTCGGTTGGATATTTTTCCGAGCCTTTTCACATTTCGGACTTACCCAATTTTTTCGTAATGCCCTCAGTGCTTCGAACTCACTCTCGTCTGCGTTTAGACATTTTCCATGAAAAATGGCTTGACATGTTGTGATAGTGCATGCTATTGATTTTTTTTCTTGTCTTGCTATGGTCTGTTTACAAATTGGGCATAGAACCATCTTAATAAGCGAGAAAAAAGAAAGAAAGAGAAAAAAAAAATTATGTAAGTAACGTGGTAAAAAAATTGACGTTATCCTAACCTCGTCACTGGAGACACTGAGATATCTAGCACCTAGTCCTATCTATGCGCATGCGCTCCCCACCTATATTCTTATCTAGAATGCCTGCAATAATTACCTTAAGCCGACTAAAACTGTGACTTTTTCTTTCTTCTTCTGACGTGAAACGCCGGTGTTGAAGAATCTTTCCTGTCTGTGGATATAACACGATTAATAGTTGGTTCTTACCAAAAATTATGACAGAACTCCTTCTAAAAACTGTGAAAATCTCTAACTATAAACTGACTGAACTTTTATCATACGCTCTGAACTGAGGTCTAGACCACACTGATATGCCGACACAACAGACTGTGCCCCTGTTCCTAATGGTTACTCTGTTATGCTGATATGGCCCACTCCTTCTCTCAGTGCCAACAACAGCATGTGCCGACGCAGTGCTTTTCTTTCCATTTTATAATGTCGAGTAAAGCTAATGTGACCTTGCTTCGTTCTGCTGGTTTCCTAGTGAAATAAAGCTTCTAACTAGTGCCTACAGATGGCGTGAGGATTTATTTTGGAGCTTTTCTTATTGGGTAACTACCTGCTATGGCATTTCTCTACTATCTTGACTGTATTCATTCTAATTTTTGTGTTCTGTATGAAACAACCTTCAGTTTAGTTGCTGTTAGTCTTTATTTAGTTTATATAAATTTTATTTAGTTTAGTCTAATCATTTTAGTTAACAATTAGATCAAATAGGATTATTTTATTTAGTTAAATGACCATATAGAATTAATTATTTTAGTTTTTTTATAGTAATAAGTTAGTATTTTTTTTTTTTTTTTTTTTTTTTTTTTTTTAAATGGAATGCACTACTGCAGAGTGTTGGTGGCGAATTCATTCCATATCATCATTTCAGAAGGAACATAAAAAAAATAGATGTACCAAAGATGAAGATATCGTTTGTTCTAAAAAAAATATTTGACACGAAACAGTAGTAGGATGGTGTGATTGTGAGGTTGGCCTCTTTATACACAAATATTTTGAACAATAGCACTCAAAATTAATTGACTACATATCTTTGTAAACATAAACAAAATTTACACAGTCAGTGTCTGTACACAGTCCAAATCAAGAAGGAGCATGGAAACAATAAATAGGTTAACAAATATTAGTAAAAGGCCGGTTATGAAGGATGATAAACAGGTAAAAAGTACATAGAAAGGGCCAGTCGGCGGGTAGCTGTCTCCGTTAGTGCTGTGGTAGATATAAAGCTCGTTACTTGCAGCAGCGAAAATGTTAATATGTGATTATTGAGCTTTTTTTTTTTTTTTTTTTTTAATGTTGGCTTTATGCACGTCGACCCCTACTGGGTCCATTGTGCGCCAATATTCACTAAGTCGTTTTGTTTAAAACGTTAGTCCTGTCGCTTCCTCGTATCTAAGTAGGTTGGTTGGATTGACCGACTCATATCTTCTGGGGAGATCCATCTGTTCCTCCCCAAATACCACCAGTCTCTGCCTTATAAACCTGTCACATCTGCATATGATGTGAAAAGCTGTATCATTCTCCTCCTGACAGAATCTGCATAGCGGATTCGTCATTACTCGGAGATTGAACATATGATTATTTAACTTACAGTGACCTGTATAGATCGCTGTAAGTTTTTTAAGAGCTGCTCTGTCCATGTTCAGTAGCTGTTTACTTCTTTTTTTACATGGGCCTTCAAGGAACAGCTTCGAATGTCTCTGTTTCTTGTCGGTCCAGTAATTACTAAATTTGTTCCCATAGATCTCCCTGATCCTGCCCTTGGCAGTGCTGAGGCTGATTCCACAGACAGGCTCAGGAGTTATAGGAATGGTATCTGAGCCCAACCTGGCTAGCTCATCAGCCACCTCGTTGCCTGGTATGCCAGAGTGACCTGGCACCCACTCCACTGCAACTCTGTTGTGCTCAGTTAGCTCGTTAAGTGCTCTATTGCATTCCTTAACGACCTTGGAATAAACATAATTGTCGAGAGCACCTATTGCTGCCTGACTGTCAGTATAGATGGTAATCTTTTTCTCAGTCACATTGGTTTGCAGTAGGTTTTGTACACAGTGGCAGATTGCCAGTATCTCGGATTGAAACACTGAAGCATACCTGCCAAGTGGTATAGAAATTTTTTCTTTTATATCTTTGCGATAGATGCCTGCTCCAGAGCCGAAGGCTGTTAGAGAGCCATCTGTATAGCAATTTATTCCACTATTTGGTTTATGACTTCTGCTGCTATC
The DNA here is from genome assembly GCA_928085145.1 of Nezara viridula. NCBI lineage: Eukaryota > Metazoa > Arthropoda > Insecta > Hemiptera > Pentatomidae > Nezara > Nezara viridula. Next base: position 24,981,772 of record OV725081.1, on the reverse strand, counting down.
TATCTCAACCTTATATTTTCGGTCCTGATATTCTCGGATTAGAGTGTCAGAGTGCATAGCTAGTACTCCTTCACGTCCAATCCTGTTCAGCAATATTGTGTGTCCTCCCTGACAGGGGACTGTTGAACAGTAAGTTGACTTGCTTATCCTGCACAATGTATTTGTTGCCCGAGCCTCCACCTCCAGCTGCAGCGGAGGCATGCCCAGCATCACCTCCATAGCAGCCGTCGGTGTCGTGCTCATTGCTCCTGTTATCATTATACAAGCAAGCCTTTGAGTCTTTCCTAATAAGGATAAGTTGGCCACAGTCTTTGCTTTGTGCTACCATAGCAAAGCTGAGTAAAGTATGATAGGTCTGACTGTCGTTGTGTACAGCCAGTATACCATTTTTGGTTTTAGTCCCCAATTCTTTCCTATCGCTCTTTTACAGGCCCATAGGCATTTGAAGGCTTTACTTGTCACGTTTTGAACGTGTTTAGTCCATGTCAGTTTATGGTCCAAAGTGACTCCAAGGTGTTTTACTTCCTTACTCAATGTCACTTGGATACCATTGATTTCCGGCATTTTTATAGCCACCTTCTTCTTCTTAATGAAGATACACACATTGATTTTCCTAGGGTTGATGCTTAGTCCTTTAATCCTGCACCAATTCCTAAGAATATTAAACACTGTACTGAGGATATCAGAGAGGACACTCTGATGCCTCCCTCCTATGAGGATGGCAATATCGTCAGCATATCCCTGAGCATAAATGCCTGCAGTGTTCAAGGCTTCCAATAATGAGTCAGCCACAAAACACCACAGTAGCGGAGAGAGCACACCTCCCTGTGGACATCCATCACAGGGTTTAATCCACAGTTCCTTGTGCCCTATTTCTTATTTTAGAACTCTGTCCTCCAGCATTCTCCCAATCCATCTGGAGGTCATAGCGTCTATATCTTTTTTCCTTAGCGCATCATTTATGATGTTATAGGGAGTTCTATCAAAGGCACCCTCGATATCAACGAAGACGCCGATCATGATGTCACTCTGTTCTAAGGATTTCTCAATTCTTGTTACCAAGTTGTGAAGCGCCACCTCACAGGATTGTCCTGGTTGGTAGGCATATTGCTTTGAATGTATTGGACTAATAGCCAATATGTGTTCCCTAATATGCCTGTCCAGTATCTTTTCCAATGTCTTCATTAAGAAAGATGACAGACATATTGGCCTAAATGCCTTGGGGTCTTCATAAGATTCCTTTCCTGGTTTAGGAATGTATCGCACTTTGGATATCCTCCATTTACATGGTAGATATCCCAGTGCTAGGCTACCTCTTAGAAGTTCCAGAAGGTATGGCCTTATCTCTGGGAGACCCTTCTGCAGCAGTGCTGGAAAGATCTCGTCAGTTCCAGCAGATTTGAAAGGAGAGAATGAATTCACTGCCCATTCAAGTCTACTGTTTGTTATCACTCTTCTTGCCAGACCCCACATACGTGCACCAGTACCACGATCCTGTGTATTGGGGTCAAGAAGTTCATTTACTGTCGTAAAACAATTTGGGAAATGAGCTTTTGCTACCACACTCAATGTTTCCATCTCATTCGTGGTGTGCTTATCGTCATATTTGAGTGTTCCCATTATACCTGTGTTGGTTTGTTTTGACAGTATTTTGTTTACCTTACATATCGCCGGCATGTTGTCCACCTCCAGACAAAACCTTTTCCAGGCTTGTCTTTTGGCTTTTCTGACAGATTTGTGATATTCAGTAAGAGATTTCCTATAGGTATCCCAATTGCCAGATTTTTTAGAAGCATTGAACAGTCTCCTCATGAGTGTTCTTTGCTTTGTTAGACTATCATTCCACCAGGACACTTTCCTGTTGGTTGTAGTTTTTTTGGCTTCATTACTGGCCAAATATGCTCTAGTCATAGCATCAGTAATTGAAGTATTTAATATTTCTAATTGCCATGTAGTGTGGATAACTTTAGGGCAGCCTTTGATTTGATTGATTTGATTGGCACCAGAACAGCATTTGACAGCCTCCTCCAAGTTAGAACTATAGGACACCCAGTTTGTTCGTTTGGGGTCTCTATATTCCACATCATGTTGTATTCTGTCAGATATATCAAACCTGATATACCTGTGATCCGAGCATGTTTCTTCATCAGAGACATGCCAGTTATCTATAAGGTCACTAGTCAATCGAGTCGCTAGTGTTATGTCTATGATCTCAGTCCTAATTCTATTACAAAAGGTAGGCTTATTCCCCCTGTTCAGAATATCAAGATCATATTTAATAATAGTCTCTAAGAGTTTCTCACCTCTTGAGTTGGTGTTTGTGCTTCCTCAAATCTCGTTGTGTGCATTAGCATCCAGGGCAGCAACAATTTCCTCCTTACTCTTTAGTAGTTCATCCATTCCTTCTGCAGGTTCTGGATGTTCATATGGCAGATAAACCGCCGCTATGATTGATGATTTGTTATACCCTTGTTGGGTATATTTGGCTGCTGCAAGATCTCTAGAACAGAATTGCCATAGAGGCAGCAGTTTTAGTTTGTTTTTAAAAAGTAGGCAGGCTCTAGGATATGTTGTTTTTAAAAAGTAGGCAGGCTCTAGGATATGTGGGTGCAGATATTATTCCATACCCATGCATATTTAGTCCTTTGATCCTGCCTTCATATAGGTAAGGTTCAAGAATTAATATTATATCAATATCATTACCTTTTATATACTGTTGCAACACTCCACATGCCGCAATGCAGTGGTGGATGTTGATCTGCAGCAGTTTCATATATTTTGATTGTTTATGTTCTGGAAGGTGGTTTTCCAGACGGGGCCGATGGTAGGGTTCCTCCATCAGACTCAGTTTTCACTTTGTCTTTAGGTTTCTCCCCGCCTCTCGACCTCGCTTTCGAACCCCCACCAGTGTTAGATGAGTGCTGCGAGACAGAGGTCTGGCCACCTGATCGCGACAGTGGCTGTGGTTCGCCTCTGTAACCAGTTTTCACTGGTTCCTTTGGCTTAGTCCCGCCTCCTGCCCCGGCCGACGGCCTCGATCCCGTCCTCGACGCACTCCTTCCCGAAGAGGAAGATTCCTTGTTCTCCCTCTCCTTTGATGTACCTGCTTTCGGCGCCTCCTCTTTCATTTCCTCCGGAGCAGGTTTACTTCCTGATGCTAAAAACCTGAAGGTGATAACATATATTCCACAGCAGGCCTGCATTCCATGCTCAGTGAGGCTCTGGAGGCTGGTCTCCGGTATGTTAAATACTCCGAAGGATCCTCTTTCCAGAGCCTTGAAGTAAAACACGGTCTAGGTTTTGATCCCAGTAATAGATTGGTTTTGAATCTGGAGCCGGTTTAAATAATAATCAGCAGGTAGTGATCAGCAGGTATCCTGATAATTTTTGTAAGATCACCTGCTTCACAAGTTCGTAGGGTTAATCCTTCCTTAATTGTGATGCTCGGTGTTATGCTTTTAAACCATTCTACCGTATGGCTGTCTAGGCAGGATAGAAGACATCCTCCGAGCTTAAAAAGCGCCCCGTCGAACTTTGGATGTATGTCTCTGCCTATTGTGAGCTCGTCAATTTTACTGGCGATTGCTTCTTTAAGATCTTCGCATTGGTCATAGGTAAGCTGGATCTGCGGGTAGTCGACAGGAACTACCGCGACCAACTGTCCTTGTGCAACCTTTGCGTAGTTTCTAGGCCTTTCAGCCCTTTATTGAGCTTTATTTTTTAATTGTTTTGCTGAAGTTACTGAGTAGCTTTAATCCTCTCAATTGTCCTCAGTTTGAATGCAATTTGACTTAAATAGGAACTGGAAAATTAACAGAACATTTTTTATAAATGGATGAAAATAGAATAATTGTTACATTTTGAAAAAATCTGTTATTTAACTTTAAAAATAAAAATCATTCTGTATTATTCAGAACTTTCGTATTTATTGACTCACATTTTGATTTATTTTCTCCTTCGAATTGTTGGATATGTTCTGCTGTTAATAAATTGTTAAACTTTTCGGTTGATTGGCTAATACTATAGGTATTCGAGTGGCCTTAATTCATATATATAGTATGTATAATAAATATATAAATATAATTTAGTTTTACTTTGACTGCAATGATCATTATTCACAACCATCTTCTCTATAAAAAATATACAAATAATTTGATGTTGTTTTGTAAAATAGTTAGTTTCAATTTATATATACATACAAATATTTATATATATTTTTTTTCTAGGACCGTTGGGTGAAATATATACAGAAAAATGTGAATTTTTATGAATTGATATCCAATGAAGTAAGGCATTCCATTGATGGTCAAATGTTTCATGATGCTAATCAATTGAATCTTCTTAAAAATACTCTAAGAAAATTTTCTGAAATAAATCCTAAGCTAATGGGGATCCCTGTTGTACCTAATAAAGTGCAAGTTTATCTTGATACATATGAACAAGAAAGTAAAAATGCTTCAGGAAGAGGAAGAGGGAGGGGTCGAGGAAGAGGTTATGGACGGGGAGCTGGTAGAGGAAGAGGAAGAGGAAGAGGAGGACAGTCACAGGCAGATAGAATCGTTGGTAATAATCCTGAAAATAGAAATCCAGGAGGAATAAATAATGGTGGGAAAAGAGGATTTGGACCTAGAAATAGAAGCTCAAGTAGAAATCGGGCTGGACAGAACATTAATGAAAATTACAATAATCAATCTAAATTTGACCAGTCCCAGTTTGATCGTTTATCTTATGCACATGATAAAAGAGAAGAGAATTTACAAAATCCTTATTATATTAAATTTCTTGAGCTTCGGTATAAAAAAATGACTAAGAGTGAATCTTTTGTAGAGTGGCTTCAGGAATATGGTGAAGTTGCCCTTCCGAGAAATGTTAAATCAAATAAACCAAGCAAAAAAGAAAAAGGTGATGGAGATTCTAGTGCTAAATCTCAGAAGCAAGAAAATTCTGATGCTAAGTTTCAGGAACTGATTTCAGTTATAAATCAGTTAAAAGAAGAAATAAATGAAATTAAATTGAGTGAAACAAGATCATGTTGTTCCTCAGCTCACTATCGTCGTGAACGTTGTCATTCTTTGAAATCTCTTGAATATAATGAATTTGACAAATCAAGAAAACCAGAAGAATATTACAGGAGAAGAGACAGGGATGATTATTTGTCACATGATAGGTATAGGGATCCAAGAGATAGGTATTTTAGCAGCCGCAGATTGGAAGATAGATATAGATGGAGGTCAGAAGATAGAAATGCAAAATATAACCGAAAATTACCACCCTACAGTGAAAAAGGTGGTCATCGTGTTTCTCCTGAAAAAGATGTTCGTAGAAGAACACACTACGATTCTGACAGTAACAGTGATAGTGAATCAAGATACCATTCATCACATGATCATAGGATTGAAAGAAGAAGTAGAAAAAATTCTTATTCAGATAGAAGAATGGAGCATAAATCTTTGAGACATAATAGTCCTAGTTATAGTAGAAGAGCAGAGCGTTATTCATCGAGGCATAGTAGTCCCACTCATAGTGATAGAAAGCATCTTACACCCTCCCATAGGCAGATGAGTGAGGACAGAAGATATAGAAGCGAACATTTGTACCATTCTAGTAATTCTAGTTCTAGCAGTAGTGAAACTGATTCACAGCTTCATCCAATTCCGAGAGAAGAAAAGCAGAGGAGAAGGGGAAGTGTAGATTCAGAATACTCACGATACCGTAGAAACTCGATTTCTGAAATTGAAAAGGGACATAAACATCCCAAACATTGGAAGACAGAAAATCAAAAAAGTAGTAGAAGAGTAAATGAAGAAAAATTAAAAAAAAGTAGTAAATCAGTAAAGAAAGATGTTACATCCCTCTCAAGCAGTAGAAGCAGTACTGATGAAGATATGGAGGCTAGGAAAGGTGGTAATGAACAAGATTCTGATAGAGAACCGTGCTTAGGATATGGGAAAGTTAAGCATCATAATATTAGAAAAGACGATTCAGCTCATAGATCTTATAAAAAACATTATGATTGTAGTAGTAGTGAGTCAGATGAGAAATTAATGGCAAAAAAATCAAATCCAAAAAGTAAAGACAAAATGAAAGGGGATTTGGAACAAGAGCGTTGCCTTAATGAAAGTTCTGAAAGAAGTCATAAGAATAAAAATCGTGAAGTTTATTCTGAGCATCACAATGATAGATATTCTTCCTCAGGAAGTCATAAACACCAGATTGCTGGTTCAAAAGACAATAAAAAATATGATGAAAGATCTGAGTTAGTCAGTAAGGTGGACACAAAAAAAAATACATCTAAACCAAGCAGTGCTGATAAAATATTTTCTTCCAAAGAAGGTATAGAGAGAAAAAATCGTGACACCGATAAATATTATAAGGAACACTTGAGAGATGAAACTTCAAAAAATGCGAGAAAAAGTCGCGACTTTGATAAACCAGAAACTTATTCACATAGGTCTTCAAATGTTAAGGATAGCATTTATTCTCAGTCTGAAACAAAACAAGCAACCTCCTCCCGTAAGGGTACATCAATAAGTAGAAGTAGCAGTGAATGGGAAAATGTAGGTCACCATGAAGCTGCAATTGCCAAGTCTGAAACAAATAGATCTGACAGGGAAAACAAATGTTCAAGATCACTCTCAGGTGATGAATATGAAAAAACATCAAGTGGTTAAAATGGCTAAAAGAGATCTGATAAATTACTTTCTTTTATACACATATATAAAAATATGTATTTTTATTAGTTACAAACAACTGAGTAAAAGTTATAGTGTTTTTGGCAAACATTTAAATCTCTTGATGGTTACAAAAATCTTGTAATCTCGACTTTTTTTCTGCTTCTTAATTAAATTTTTTTTCTTTTGTATCAGAATTTTATTTTTACCAGTATATTAGGTATTGGTATATTAATTCTCCTGAATTAAAAGTTATAAAAACAGTTATAAAATATATATATATATATATATATATATATATATATATATATATATATATATATATAATATATAAATAATTCTTTATTATATTTTAATAATTTTTGAAAACATTATAGCCTAAATAGATGTCATTTTATTTAGTCATAAATAGGCTTATTATAGTTTTTGTAGTGTATAATTATTGTACTTTTTTTTCTTTTTTTTTTATCGTTATTCCTTTGTATTGTGTTATGATATTTGTTACAAAAATGTTAATTTTTATATTATTTTGTATGTTCTATAGTTTTATTCATACATATACTTATTAATTTAATGTTTTATATATATACACAATGTTTTTCTTAAATATTTTAGAAAAGCTCATAAAAATTGTGATATTCTAATGAAAATTTCCTAACTTTTTGCTTAAATTTTACTTTAAGAGTGCACTTAAATGTTGTTTGCTATTGCCATTGGTGTAATAAATTTACTTCTTTAAATGCCCTTGTTTCTATTTACTATAATTAGAGGTAAAATTGTATTTTAGACGAGGTTGGGCCAGTCTGTTATTAATTAGGATAGTATCTCAATACTTTTTAATCAGGAAATATGAAAATCTAGTCTAGGAGGGTCGAAATTTATTTTGTGGTACACCTATGGAATAAACATTAACGTTCCCACTCTGGTAAGAATATAAGTTGTAGTTTAGCCCATCAGAGTAATCTTATTATACTGAAATTAATTGAAAAAGTTATATAAATTTTTAATTGATTTAGAAAAGCAGCTAAATTTTCTAGCATTACCAGAGATTTATGCTAGGTGAAGCTTCATCAATTTTAAAGACTTTTGATGATACAATGTGCCAAAGTTTGTGTTAATACAATTAAAATAAAACTAAAATTATACAAAAGACTAACACACATTGTCTATTTAATGTAATAGATAATAAAAGTTATTTTAAATGATCATATATATATTTAATTAAGTTAATATGTTATATATTTATCTAAGTTAAAATGTTCTATATTCATATACATTTATTTTTTATATCTTTATTTGTGTATGTATATTTTAATACATAGTGACTTATTGAAACTTATCCAATTTTTTTTTCATTTAACCAACTACTTTTTTATTAGTTTAAATTATTTATTTTATTCTTTAGTTCTATTTTAGGAGTACTCTTTAGATATCCATAACACAATCTAAACTGAGTACAAAGTAAATTATAGTTTTAGCCAATACACAGAAGTTAAAGGAATTAAGAAAAAAATAATTATTGTAGGAAAAATTGATTTCGCATATACAAATTTCATGTAACTTTAATTTTAGAAAGTGAAGTTTTGAAAACATTATTTATTAAAAACTGTTAACCAGACATTGACATGAAGGTTTTTATCAACATTTGTCATTGAAGGAAATTTTAATAATCCAACTGAAAATGCAAGTAATTAATCATAAATAAAATCATTGATTTATCAGCCAATGATTATTATTTTTTTACTTTCACTTACCTGTATATGTAATATATAGTGTATGTGAGTGCAACAGTCTAGCTCAAAAACGAAAATTCGTGAGAAACTGATATTACGTATTTAAGATAGGTATATGCCTTATATGTGACAGCAACTTTTTCTTTAAAATCCGCTAACCGGAAGTGCCACTTTATATCTACGGTGAAACATATTTTTACAATTTTCTCGGAACAGCTCTAATGATTTTGATTAAACTTTGTGTATCATTGTATAATTAAGTGGTCTTTAATATTTAAGTCTTATCCCCATTGATGTCACTTTATAGAGCTTAAGTGCTCTATGTTCATATACATCTTTTTCCAAAGTACCTTTAATGTGGTTTATTAAAAAAAACAAAAACTTTTGTTTATTGACTATAACTATAATAATAGCCATATATGAAGTTAGAAAGAATATGAAAATTGGAAACAGAAGAAAAAAGAAAGAAAAGCTTTTCCAGGTTGAAAATGAATCTCCGGAAATAACAGTCAAAAAGTATACGTTTAGTATATCGTTAGAAAGCGGAGAATTTTGGAAAAAATAATATCAAATAAATAAAGTTGTAGAAAATAACGGAGAGTGTTGAAAAAAATATGAATAATAATTTCAGAAAACTAACATTATTTAACATAAATCACATGTTTTCAAGGAAATTATATAAATTTTCTTACTATATCTTTAAAATGTTTTTCTAAGTTTGAAAAAAAGTTATTTAAAATCCACCGAATCAAGCCAATGCCAGTGTTTAAAATACTATTTCATTGTTCTTGTGTGAAAGAAGAAGTGAAATATAAAAATATTTCATGGATATGTTTATAACCTTACATGCATTTACTGTAGTTTAATAACTATAGATATGATATTATATTTAAATAATTATGCATCTATTGGACATTTATTCCAAAAAATCATCAAGTAACCTTTTAGAAAATTAAATGAGTGAATAATTTCATGAATTTTTCTGTTGTGAAATCGCAACATTATCCACTTCCAATTAGTGAGAAAACTTCTGACTTATTCATGGCAGGTCATGAAAATCTCGTAATTTCATTTTGTAAATTTTACAATGGAAAACAACAGTTTAATAACTAACAGTCCTACAATCCATAATCATTTATAGGTTAAATATTCAGGTGTTCTTTCAAATCTCTCTAGGCATATATGAGCGTTTCGGTGGACAGAATGACTAACTCCAATTTCAACATTATTATTAAATTTAGTGATGTTTTTAGAAGCAAAAGTTATAACTTTATTCACAGTTCTATATTTCAACACTGCAATCACCTACTCGGGAATCAACTTACTGTCTGTATAGATATAACTTTTCCAACCACAAATTTCACTAAAATGACATTGCTCAAAAATGTTGAAATTGCAGTAAGTCATTCTGTCAACTGAAAGGCTCAGAGACTGAAGTTACATGGTATATAAAAGCAGATGAAGTAACTAGATTTTTATTGCCTAACGTTGATATAATAAATAGACTTTTTTATATTTTAATGGTCTTAATGATTTGTTATATATACGCTTTAAGCTTTAGCTCCGTGTAAATTTTTATAACAGTCCATTGGTAGAAAATAACTTCTATTCAAAGCAGAGTGGTAAATGAAAGTTGTGTGTTGCATGCACCAGATTTTTTTGGTTCAGAGCAGTGGTCTCCAAACAAAGGCCCACAAGCACTTGTAATCCGGCCTGCAAAAGTTTCTTCGATTACATGGTAAAATTTAAATAATGTGAAATTAAATAAATCACTCAAACAGGAGGTTTCTTCACTATTTATTTTAGATAGATAGATAGAAAAATAACTTTATTCTGGGACACAGTCCCTTGAGAATTACAAAATAGAACAAAATTAAAAGATTACATCTGGCCAAAATAAAATCAATCGAAATAAAGAAATACTGTAAAGAAAATATAAGATAAACATTCAATATACAAAACAAACGAAACTATATACAAAACAATTAATACCATGACAAGACACTTAAAACTATTTGTACTGATAGACCAGTATACACTTTTAAGAAAATAATAAAGAATTAAAAAATAAAAACATATCAAATTCTCTATTAAAATCAGCTCGAATGGTTAGCAACTTCTGACTGTTTTTGGGATAGGAATTGGAATAGGAGGGTTTTGAATATGGATATGGATGGGGAACGTCGAATTTTGATAGGGAGGGAATTCCAGATATTGACAGAGCGAACAATAAAGGAATTTTGGAATGAGGCAGATCTGTGAGAAGTCATGTAAAGGTTAGAAGGTCGAGATCTTGTGAGTGTGGGCGGGGTCGCCGAATGGGCTAAAGCGTGTGCACTGCACCGCCGTTGCCCGGCAACCTGATATATGAATCAAAGATATAAAAAAAGTCACAAGTTCGCGTCCCGGTGCCGGAGGAGTCTTTTAAATCTCCGCTCACATCCCCTGGCCCGGGAAAATCCCGTATAGCCTTAACGGCGAGGAAGGGAAGGAACCAAAAAAAAAAAAAAAAAAAAAAAAAAAGGTCGAGATCTTGTGGACAGGGAATGAACTGAGGATTTTATGAGTAGTTTCACTTAGAACACTCATTTCACAACTAGTGTCATTTATTCATCACAAGCAAATGGCCCGCAGGTCTTAGTGGAGGCCTCAATGCGGCCGGCGGGACATTGTGGAGCTCTCAATGTAGCCTGCGGGCCAAAAAGGTTGGAGACTCCTGGTTCAGAGCGGTATGAAGGAAGCTGAAATGATATTCTATCTAAAGAAAGTATAGAAGCTTGACTAATAAACAAACCACATCATTGACTTATTTATGACTGAAACTATTTTTCTTCTTTATCGTTTCCTTATCTACCATAGATCATTATTAAGGATCCTGTTTATAAAGCGAGACTGATTTATCTCATTCTTATACCAGATGATTGCTGTTCCAGATTGTTCCTCTCCCATGAAAATCCTCTCTGACTGAACTTTCTCAAGTCTTTCTGGGCCTTCCTCATGCCATTCTTCCTTCCACTCTCATTTCATGTATGTTTTTGGCCTTTCTTCCTTCCTGTATTTCTTTGACAAGGCCAAACTGGCGACTGTTTTCATTTATTGTATTATTCCCAGATTGCTTCTTATGATTGTGTTTCTCATTTTTTACTTCCTTGTTTTTCCTCTTTATTCTTCTTAGAAACTGTATTTCCATTGCTGGAAGCTGTGCTTGAAGGTATTAGTCCAGGATTCACTGCCTTGGGTCAGTATGGTGTTGAATGTATTTGAATACACAGTTTTATTTCCAAAATGACGTTGAAACGGCTCCTCTATCGTAAGTAGAACGAGCAGAGCTGTGTTAAATCTAGGAAAAATACATTCGGAACAATATGTAATGGGACAAGTAAAATTAATCCTACTAAATCTTTATTTAGTATAGTTAGTAAAGCTATTTATTTAATATAACAGTTTTTTTTATTAACTTGTTTTTATTAATTATTGTTATTTTTTTTTCTGTAACACTCCGTTATTCTTAAGGGACTTCGTTTCAGAATAAAGTTATTTTTCTATCTAGCTATCTATATACCGCGTATGTTCATCTCTAAAGGAAAGCCACCATTCAAAACCCAGTGCCTACGAAAAACTACTTGAGGTACCTAGAACACTACTTTGACAAAAGAATTGGAAAATACATACGATTTAAAACATTTTTTTTACAAATTTATTTATTCAGAAATATAACAATATGTCACACGGATAATAATTATATTCAAATATGAACACATTCTCACTATATATTCATAAAACATATAATAAACAAAAGCAAAATAACAACTAAATAATAATCAAAAACTAAATACAATAAAAGGTAAAATAAGTAACTCACAAAATTAAAAACAAAAGAACTGATGGGATGATATAACCAAAGCTCACACCTTTTCGAATATAAATTCTCACTTAACATACGAAACAAGTGACTAATCTGCAACACTCTACTGAGATCAATTTGGACATACAGAGCAGAAATTTGGGGTTGAGCGAAACAAACGCAAATAAACAAATAGTCCAGTCAACGAAGGGGTTATAGAGTGCATGGAGGATGGACTAGCAAATTAGGAATTTGTTGTGGGTATTTAAAAGACAAACATACTAAAAGTTCCCGTCCCAACCCCTTCCACTTCATGGTGGGGAGGGCGCCGTAAATATCACTCCGGATTTAAACGTGATGTCGGAGACGAAACATTATTATATAAAGAATTAAAGCTGATTCAATTTCCTTCAAGAAAGTTTCTGTTAATTTCTTTAGTATCTGTAATACGTTTCGAGATATTCACTAAAATAAATTGGCAATTTTCGAATAAATTATTTTCGCCTCACAATTGTTGAACTCGTCTTTCCACACAGACCATAGCTTTTCGTTTCACAAGAAAATTGCTTGAAAGCAAATTGTAGAATATAGTTTTTTCTTTAAATGCCTATATCCTCAACTAATTTATCTGTTACGAATCTAATGCCATGGTCAATTTAAATATTCTGCCAAATTTCGTCAATGCATATGAACAACTATAATTTGCTTGTTTTTGAACATGATTGTCAACCATTTACACATGAAGAATGTGTATTATATCTTCATGAATTACATATAGACTATATGTGTGTTTTTTTTATTTATGTTATTTTATTTTTTTTATTTACGTGGATAGGTGGAAATATTCAAAAGACACGAATAGGCCCTTATTTATTAGCGTGTGGGATTCTTACCCATTAAAACCTTTTCATTTCCTTTCCCTCCACGGAACTGCCGTTAGGCATTACTTCATGGAGGGGAGTGCCAATATGCCATCTCATTTTATTATGTCGATTTAATCGTCGTGAGACATTTATCTTCTTGCTGATGGCCTATCCTGATCCTTTCTTCCTCTCTCAATTTCTTCAGAACTACTCTGGCGAATTTCTTCACAGCTTCCCAATGTTTGTCCGTTCGCAACATAAGCGTCACAAGATTTTCGAGAATGACGTTCACTCCACACCCATTCTCCAATTCTTTACTTTCCATGTCAAAGCGGTTGCATGAAAAAAACACGCGTTCTTCCGTTTCTTCGATTCCTATGCTGGCCGGACCTTCTGCGGCGTTATCCAATTGAACCGGCATCGATAGGCTTAAAACACCCGTGTCCAGTCAACAGTTGGGTTACATAGAAGTCTACACCACCATGTTGACGATCACACCATGAGATAATATCGGACATTAATATATAGGCCCATCTTCCAGTATCAGAAGTATCGCATCGCTGTCGCCAAAGGCTGATGGTTATTTTCCGTTTTTCTTCCCTTGCGACTCTAGAACTTCTACTTTAGGATCTGCTTCTCTCATCAATTAAGTTAAACAGGAGGCATACTAGCTTTTACACAAACGGCTTCATAGGATACAGTCCGAAATGCCCTAGCTATCTGTAAGGGAGTTCTGCGATACACCAAGACTATCTGTCTCCTACATGATTCTGTGAGCATTGCTTCTTTCCAAATTGGAGCTCCGTATAAAAGAATCGAAGGTATAACAGTCGCAAGAAGCCTTCTGCGGATTTCTCTAGGTCTGCTACGTTCGGCATAAGGCGTGATAATAAGGATATGACTCCAAAAGCTTTAGCTCTGGTATACTCCATATGGGCATTGAACCTGAAACGTACATCAATGAGGACTCCCAGGTACTTCAGATATGGCTGAGAACGAATCTCATACTTCCCTTCTGTGATAGTGATAGTCTCAATTTTCTTTTTACTAATTAACAGGACCGCCTCAGTCTTGTGATCGGCATGTTGCATTACCACAGAAGATAGCCAACCTCGAATAGAAGCAAGAGCTTGTTAGCAATCAGAGAAACTTCTTCAACATACTTCGGCATTACCACCACTCCAACATCATCTGCGAAGCCTACAACTGCAGCTCCTTCTGGCAATGGTAGTCTGAAAATCCCGTCATACATAACGTTTCATAGGAGCGGTCCTAAGACGGAATACCACGAGTAACATTATATCTCCTTGGTCCGATGTCTGAGTAATAAAACAGTACTCTATCTCTGAAGTAATCTGTGATCAAACATATGAGATTATGTGTGTTTTTACACATACACAAATTTTTAAATTAAAAAGGTCAGTATTTGAGCAAAATACTTGGTAGTCTGTACTCGGAGTAGCACTTGCCTATCTCTGTAACGAAATTAATATCATTATCAAGGGAATTAGCAGAAAATAATCAGTTACATTAAACTTGCTAGATGCATTGTAAAGTGCTTTTTTATGAAGTAAAATATTATAATAAATTACTAAAATAAGCATATAGTTAGAAAAGAGACGTAGAGTGATTGTGTCATAAATGAAAAAATCCAAATTATAAAGACATGAGTCTCTTAACATACTGGTGAATAGAGCCCTGCAAACTTTTCACTAAATCAAGCATCATCAGGACAGAAAAAATAAGATCACATATAAGCAGAGAGAAAAAACAGAAATGAAAGGAAAATAAAATTGCTATTGACATCTCACAAAGCCATCCAAATACACTCTGAACGAATGAGAAGGTTCTATTAACACAGTTAATTAATATTATATTGAACACCTGATTAGCAGGGACACATGAACAAAAAAAAAAATAAATAAAAGTACGCATAACTAAAATATAATAATTAAAAAAAGTACAAAATGCGTCTAAAGAAGTTTTCACTTCAAAAACAGTTGTGTGCTTTAGAACACACGATAAAAGGGAAAATATCAACAAGGCGAGATTAACAATATGAAATATAAATTATAAAGAGGATGAAATACTGAACATTTCTCTCGCAAACAGTGTGCAGGGCGTTATTTGAATAATTATTTGAAATTTTATCTAGATAACGAATAATAGATTGTTGTATTCGTTATTCTTATTCGACGATCTTTGGACAGATAATTATTTGTTATTCGTTATTTTCAGATAATGTGCATTATCTATTATTTGTTATTTAAGATTAAAATACGATTCGAAAATTTTTTTTTGTAATTTTAAGGATTTCTTGATTTCCGTATTTAGCTTTTTATGTTTTAAAGGGCCACTCTTTTTGAAAACGGTCTCCAACATTTAGATATAGCGCCCCGGGCATCGACTTTTTGTAACTTTTCGGATTAAATCGATATGAGGATCAACTGTTATGTTTGAAAGGGGAGGAACGCTTTCTATGAAAATACTGTCGGGTTTGAGATTATGCCCCCGAGATTCGACTTTTTGTAACTTCAGATTTAATCGATATGAAGGTCGACTACTATGTTTTGGGAGGGGCGACGCTTTTTATGAAAATACTGTCAGATTTGAGATAGCGCCCCCGGGCATCGACTTTTTGGATGTAATCGATATTAGGGTCGAATATTGTTACCTCACTTCCGACAAGATTTTCATATAAAGCGCCCCCAGGACATAATAGTCGACCCCACTATCGATTAAATCCAAAAAGTCGATGCCCGGAGTCGCAATCTCAAACCTGACAGCATTTTTATAAAAAGCGTCCCTCAAAACATAATAGTCGACCTTAATATCGATTAAATCCGAAAAGTTACAAAATATATAAATAAACCCTGATATACGAAAAACTCAAATAAGTCGTAACGCATTGGCGTAATATCAAAATGGGCGTCATTTTCAAAAATTGCGGTTCCGAAAATATATAAATAGTCACTCATGTAAAATAAATCCGAAAAACTTAAATAAGTCAAAACGCTGTGGCATAATCTCAAAATGGTGATCATTTCCAAAAACTATGGATCTGAAACTATTAATAAATAGGCCCCTATATAGAAGAAAAATAAAATTAGCGTCAAATTATTCGAAATTTATTTGAAAAAAACTTGAATAATAAATAAAAAGATAATAGATAACTTGAATTTATTTATTATCTAGATAAAAGATAAACAGAATTATGTGTTTTTCGTAGTTGAAAGTTCGAATAAATTATTCGTTATCTATTGTCTATTATTTAAGTATATTTTGTCCAGCACTGTACGCAGATCCAATTTTTAGTTTCTAAGATATTTTAATCCATATCTTCATAAAAATTGTTATCAGTTGGTTCCGACAATGTGTTTTCCCGTTCCGCCTCTCTAGCAGGGTGTCGCGTTATGAAACGATTTTTAACAGCCTATTACAGAGAGGATGAAATGCTGAACAATTTCCTCGCTTCCGGTAAGCTGGTCTAATTTTTAGTTTCTGAGATATTTTAATCCATATAAAAAAACACTTCATATGTTAGTCGACTCCTGCCGACTTTACTCGAGCGTTACACATCGGAGATCTGAGGGCTCAATCTAATTCCCTCTCCACAAAAATGAGCAAAATGCGCTCAAAGAAATTTTCACTTCAAAACATATTAAATTAGATAGAAAATAAACAAATTAATAAATTCAAAAGAAAAAGCTCGGAGATGTATATGACATAACATCTATTCTCAATAAAACTGAGTGGGTACAGGGCCTTTCCACGAATAATATAAATAAAATAAGCATATAGCTAGAAGAAATATATAAAGTTAACTATTCAGCTATATGTTAGATACTTATGGCTTCATAATTTTGATTTTTTCATTTATAAACTAAAATAAATATATTTCTTTTCGACGTTTGGGTTTTTGCTTCCTCACTACCGTAGGTAGAAGAGCATTATGTTCGTGCGATAGGTTAAAATTTTTTTTTGCTCAGAATCGAAAATTTCCACTCACGTTTTACGTTTCAGACATCAAGGATCAAATTTGGTTCGGTGTCTGTCTGTAGTCAAATCGATGTGACTGGCATATCCCCAAGTACCGTTCATCCGATTTTCATGAAATTTTCAGGATGCGGATTGGTGCTTAGATGGTCCCATATCAATTTTATGAAATTCCAACCAGCACTTTCGCTTACGCACGCGCACACGTATTTTTTTAGATATGCCAATATTTTAGAAAGGGCTCCTTCGATTTGGTTCAAAGCTGAATAAAAGGTAGACATTGGTGAAAAAATAACGTAGTGTCAATTTTATTGAATTCTGTTCACTACTTTCTCTTACATATGCGCTACTATACTACGCGCGTTGCTATATACTGTAGCGCCTAAACGAATGTACCGATTTCAATGAAACTTCGCTAAAGTCATTTTCTCGACACCCTTTAAATTTATCTATAACATACTTCATCGAAAACAAACTGGAAAAAAGTTACGATGGACGGTTTTTTTAATAGTTTACGGAATTTCGTTAAAAAAAAAAATGGTTAAAATCCGACAATTAGGAGCAAAGAAATGGTATCTAGTTTTTTCTTAGATGTTCTACTGCAAAGGTTGTATATATATATATATATATATATATATATATATATATATATATATATATATATATATATATATATATATATATCTTTTGTTTTGTTTTTTAAATTTTGAATGTGTTACTGAAGTAATGCTATTTTTTTTAGCATATTACTAATGATTAAAAAAAAAGTTTAGTCCAATAATTGGAATCACCTTTTATTTATTTTTATTTATAACTAGAAAGATAATGTTACTTTCGATGTATAATTGTTTGGAAATAATAAACCATTGTGAAATAATTTGCATCATTTTTTTTTCAAATTAATTATCGTTATATATATATATATATATATATATATATATATATATATATATATATAAAATCTTTCGGGCTGAACCCTCCCTCCCCCCCAAAAAAATTAAATCTCGATCAGCTAGTGTGTACCACTATTATTAGTGCAAAAGGTCGTATGTAAAAATTTTCAACTTTTATTCTATTTGTATTGAAGGTGACATTTTGTAGTCTGCAACTGATATAAGTAGTCTGCTACTATGGAAAATAGCAGATGACAATAAAATAGGAAATCATACTAATAAAACATAAAGAAATAATGAGTTTTTATGCACTCTTGCAAAACAATAAATTTTTACATAAGACCTTTTGCATTAACAGTATTGAAATTCATGTTCAGTATGCATTATTTTTATTTTTTATTTTTTTATTAAGGATAATCAAATATGGAATCTTCAAATACGGCACTCTTTTGTTGAATGTTGAAGGGTAACTGTATTTTCGAATCGGGTTCTCTCAGAGATTTTATTCTCATTCACATGCCTTACTTGGCAGACGTTTCTTTCATCTCGTTTGACTAGGCTACTTGAACCAATGAGGATTTTTCCTTAGTTATCGCTGGATTTTGGCATAACTTATTTTCTTTCTTTCTGTTTTTTTTTTTCTCAATCCTTAGAGGAAGCTTGATTGAGTGGGTAGCGGAGAAGTTCGGCGCGGCGGGAGTTGCGCGAGTTCGGAACCTGTCGCCGCCAGTCGTTCCCTAACCACGCCGCACTTCGCTTCTCGCCTTCTCCCATTCATTACGTTGTCGAGATATCCAAGAGCATGTTATTCACGGCTTCGTTTGTTTAGCATTATTTCTTTTAATTCAAGGAATATACGCCAGATAAACGTATTTTTAGCTACTGTCATGCCGATTTCAAATTAAATTTAATAAACGATACGTGGAGCAGGATGGAAAAGTATGATTAGAAATACTGAAATTCGTGCCCTGTGACAACAAACTGGCAGCGCTCATGAAGGTATTCATTTCTGATTTATAAATTTTAATAAGCAATATTTATATAGCTATTTAATACGAAATGATTTTTTAAAAAATAATTTGTGTTTATTGTTGCCTCTATCCCATAGGGGGATTGACAACACATTTTGCTTATACTCTATTATATAATTTTATAAGTATAAAAATTTCAGCGGTTTTTCCACGGCTTTTTCGTTGTCAATCAGGTTTTCTTTTAGGCTCTTTGCCATATCCAATTTCTTTCTTATATTTAAAATTTTAATTTATAGCTGAAAAACGTTTTGAAACGTTATTGTAAAGTAGGTATAAAAAAAAAAAAATGTTTTTGTTTTTATTACAATTATTCTTTTACATAATGAAGACGTGAACTCAAAAAGGATTCGACCAACATTATACAAAGAAATACATATTATGATATTTAAATTCGAAGAAGTATTTTTGGAAGAAAAAATGTCTTGGAATTAAGGAATTTTAAATTTTAATTAGAGTGAATTTCGAGGTTTCACTATCATTCCACTTAACCTGTAAGAAAGGGTAAAAAAAAAAAGAGTGGAAATCATAAAAAAATCTTAATAAGAATGATTATAACTACATCGTGAATGAATCATTCTTTGAGATATTGCTAATCAGAGATCCGTCCGACTAACAAGCCAGAAGATGTTATATATATATATATATATATATATATATATATATATACAGTATATACACAAGAAAAATTTCGTTACATAGCTTTGATTTAAATTAGTTGTGTTGATTTGATGATTATTAAACAGAAAAAAAAGAAGTCAGAATTGAATAAAATTTAAGGTAGTTAACAAAATAGACTTTTTCTCGAACTTACTGAAAATGGCATCCTTTGATATGATATTACTCATATATTTAAATTAACATACTAGGCAAAGCCATGTATAAATGTATGAAAAGATTTAATTTAATTTTTATTGAAATAAGTTTGTTTAATTATAATCTTAAAATAAAAATGTTAATCTGTGACAAACGTAAATGTTCTATATTGTTCAACGATTATGCAGTACATTTATTTTGTTACAATACTTCATATTATGAAGGTTTAAGGAATATTATTTATTTAATTTAATAAAAACACATAACGTCTCGCTTTATAAATTTACAATTTTTCCCGTTATAATTAAAATATTCAAAATTTCTTTATGAAGAAGTCTTTTATCGTGTTCTGAGAATATATTCTGTTAATCTGTATTTAAATTGTATATTTAAGTATATAATTTATTCTGTGGATGTTCAAAAATATATTAGGTACATTTTAATTTTTGCAGAAAGTATTTTCACTCAGTATTTAACATAAGTAGTAGGAATATCGTCTCAAAATGAGGAGTTATGATTGCAAAAACAGTAACATAAAAAAATTATGGATCAATTTACAGAAACGTTTTAGTATAAAAGTATTTGTAAGACGCTTGAAATACTTTTAAAATGACACCAATTAGTCGATCGATTTTAAATAAAATTATTTCAACTTCATTTAATTGCTTTATTTTTTAAATTTTCTTTTATCGTTAAGCTTACGTAAAATAATGTCTGAGATTATATTTTAATCCTTGATTATTTTTGTAAATAAGCTTCTCAATATTTTGGTTAATTTTAATAAACTTAATCAATAATTAATTTTTTTATGTCATGTTGATTAGATAGTCGTGATGACATAATATTGTAGTCAAAAATTAAATTATGGAGGAACAGAAAAAAAAAATGTAATGCTATCTAGAAATAAATATTCTATTATCTTTTCAACAGATTTTCTATTACAGAATCTTCTCAACTGATTATCATTTTTACATCATGCCTTAAAACGCACTCTGTGCAGTACAATAATTTTTTTTTAGAATTTTCCATCATGATTCTGATTCGATATCAACCGCACAACTCAAGGAGCTAGGGCAAAAAACTAATTTAATAGTTATAGTTTTTTTAAAAATAAATATTTAAGCTATAATAATAAAATTATACTATTATAATTTTCTGCTTAAGAGCTATTTGTTGGATAATTCTGTTAATATCTATATTGTTATCTCTGAAGTGGTATGCCATGTACGGATGCCATATTCTTTAACTATTTAAATGAAAAAATTTTTGTGCTGATTATGGATTTGTAACATACCAATGTTGTATACTCATATATAAAGATTAATATTTCCGATTGCAAGTGTCTTTTTTATTATATATAAGTTCATTTATTGTCCTACGGATTGACGAGTATGCTGTGTATATAGCAACCCAATAAATTGGGCAGCAATCTTTTATATTTTTATGAAAATAAAGTGTTTCTCTCTCTCTCTCATTCAAAATTTTTAACATATGTAGTAAATACATGTTTTAAGTTTATAGCCCTGTTTTAATTTTGGATGTTCCTTAAATGGGTATGGGAACATTAGGTTGAAGGTTTTTCGTAACATATTGGCGTCTGATTCTTGAGTCAATTTTCCGTCAAATATCAGCCAAAAGGATTGCGAGATTGGTTTGTGCTTTTATGTGAATGTGATTGGTGTACAGGTAAAGCATTGGATTTATTTATAAATTGTATTACCGTGAATTAATTGCATTTTTGTTAAATTAAACACAAATACTTTTAACAAATTCATTTCTTCTTTTTTAAATTATTTTTATAACGAGTTTTTAGTATTTTTAAGTAAAGATTCGCAATGTCAGTGGGGAGTATTCATTATTTTTTTTTTGTCTGTATATAGTGTTACCATATTGTATGCGTTTACAAGTATCAATGTTCATTAGTTATGAAGTTTTATGTTAACATAAAAGTTCATTAGTGATGCTAAAAGTACCCTTAAAGTACTCCTGATTTGATTGGTTGTAGTTTAATCAGTCAAATACAATATAACGGTGAACTAGATAGCATATAAGTATCCATAAATTTAAAGAAAAGCTTAACATTAATCAGGGATGTCCATCTCCCCTCGTGAACTCTCTTCTCCCACCCAAGAAATTGTATTGCTCTCTTTTCTTAAAAACATTCCGAGCGAAATTAGAATTAGAAAAATTGTATACACTTACACTTACTATTATTATTTGTTTTCCACCCTCCCATGCCACCAGGGCAGCACGGGTGTATGCAGTAGTGTGATGTTAAGCATTAATGCATAATAACACACTACTGCCATAATATCGGTTTACAAAATTCTAAGCTGTGTACATAGCTAGCTCTTCTACTTTTCCACCTTCTTCAGCAAATTAGGCCTGCCTTCCCGAATCAGGAGGTCTTCCTGGGACTGGTCCTCTTCTCCTTTTGCGTGCACCTAGGTTGAAGTGAGCTGGGCCCACCGCCGTCTTCCAGCCATTTATAAAGTCTTTGAACCGCGGAAAGTTTTCTTCACTCACCAATTGAGGAAACTCCTCCTCAGTGAGGACGTAAATTCCCGTGGTTCTCATTAACCTCGCTCTTAATTCGTCGAAAGCAGTGCAGGCCGTGACCACATGCTCAACAGTCTCCGGAACACCACAATCGGGGCAGTGGGGATCTATATCCTGTCCGAAGCCATGAAGTTTAGCTCTGAAACCCCCATGCCCCGTGAGAAATTGTGAAACGCAATAGTCCGGGAGAACCCATTTCGCCTGTAACCAAGATTCAACGGTGGGGAAGTATTTTCTTAAGGAACTGCCTTTCAGAGTCGTCACCCACCGTCTGCTCCAATCTTCAATTGTTTCCTCCCGGATAATCTTTTTCCATTTATTTGGGTTTTGTATAATAATCCTCATCCGTAGGTTCTCCGACAGACGTGTTGAGCCCTCCTTCTTGTAGTCGTACCTGGTCACTTCTTCTCGCAGGAGGAGGTCGAGAGGCACCACCCACGCTAAGACCTGCACTGCTTCATGCGACGTAGACCTATATGCTCTGGTGACCCGAAGCAGAGCAGTCCTCTGAGTCGATCCTAGCCTATTTCTTTGTCTGAGTGTGAGGTTTCGGAACCAGAAGGGAGACGCATACCTAAGGATACCCTCCAGAACACCCTTATAAATAGTGAACACTTACACTTACTGTGGTCTGGTCAATGTTTTTCTCCTCGTTGCCTGGTTTGAAACTTTTCGTGCCAAAAATTTATAACCCCGTCAAAATGTGTCCCCCTCAAAAATTTTTATGGTGCCACTTGCGCCATAAAATCCCTTCCTGGTCAGCACTGACTATTCTCAGTCAGGCGCTAAGGATATGTGATGGACTCGTGCAACAACTATCAAACATAGCAATAATTATGTAAGATTTGTAACAATTAACTGTTACATCCAGTTGATCTGTTTTCGAACATATTCAATTGCTCCTCATATTATCCCTCTTCTGTAAAAAAAAAATATGTATATAAATATACATTGTAACATATATGAATTGTTAATTTCATTGATTAATTTTTAATGTGTGAGCTATGAAACAAAATAATATAAATTATAGAGAGACTAGTAAAAATCCTGATCTTCAAAGAATATAAAACAGCCAAATGTTACCTTATATAAATATAACAATGGAATTGTGTAGTATTAAAATTTCATGAAGAATTTTTTTTTTTTAATCTTATTTATTGAAAAATATTACAATCTGTCTCAAGGACATTTATAATAGTGTTCACAGATCACATTCACACTCTATGTTTATGAAGAATTAAGTATTTATTTTTTATTATGAGTAAACATAAAGTGTGTTCTGAAGCAAGTACTGTGTAGGCATTTGAAATTTTTTTTTTTAAACTATATTTAATTGGAACACAAATTTCCTTCATTGGAAAATGTGACATGTAAACAAAAGAAAAAAAAATTTACGTCCTCGCCTATGAACTAAACGGGATCACGGAGAACAAAGTCATCTGAAAAAAATCGAAACCTGTAAGTAGCTAATTGGACTTTTTAAATTTTAACTATTCAATAATATGCAATTATGTATGAAAATTGAAGAACATTATTATTCGTGGATGTTTGTCACATTCAAGTCAATCCGACACCTTTTCCTTTTGTAACATGAAGTATCTTCATTAAACAATTTTTTTATGTTTTAATTGTAAATTTTCCCTTTGTTTCATTAATTGGTAAACTATCTGGGAGCCTCAACAAAGCATTGAATGTCTCAATATTAGGAAAAATACCACGTGAAAGGCCAAAATCCAGATGGGTAGATCGAATCAACAAAGATGTAATAGAGCTGCGTGCAGATAACTAGAAAGAAATATACCAAGATTGGTAGGGATGGAGAAAGCTGGTTAAGGCGGCAAGAATCTAAAATGTCTGTAATGCCAACCAAAAAATATATAAATGTAATATATATATGTATGCACACATACAATGCAGAAATATTAGGAAAAATACCACGTGAAAGGCCAAAATCCAGATGGGTAGATCGAATCAACAAAG
The DNA here is from genome assembly GCA_928085145.1 of Nezara viridula. Taxonomy (NCBI): domain Eukaryota; kingdom Metazoa; phylum Arthropoda; class Insecta; order Hemiptera; family Pentatomidae; genus Nezara; species Nezara viridula. Next base: position 24,957,389 of record OV725081.1, on the reverse strand, counting down.
ATGTAATAGAGCTGCGTGCAGATAACTAGAAAGAAATATACCAAGATTGGTAGGGATGGAGAAAGCTGGTTAAGGCGGCAAAGAATCTAAAATGTCTGTAATGCCAACCAAAAAATATATAAATGTAATATATATATGTATGCACACATACAAAAAACTGGCATGTTAAGGTTTAATATATATTTTAATTAATACATTTTTTTAATGACTACTTTAATCGGGTATTAAGTCATTAAATGACCCAAAAAAATTATTTTAATATTTAATATTTAAAGTTCGATTAAAAAAGTAATATACATCATATATTCATATATTAATTATGATTACTTCCTTATGTAAATCATTTAGTTTTAATTTGAGAAATTATTTTTTTTTAAATCTCGAGGAAGGAGTGAAGAAATTTATATTTTCCAATTTCCAGTTTTGACCTTTTTTTTCTCATAGTGTACCTATCTGATTTTCCGTTTTCCATTTTCAGCTTCTTTTTTTTTAACATTTTATTTTGATTTAAATTTTAATTCGACATAATAAAATATTAAATAAAAGTATATTCAGTCAAAATAAGTTACAAATATTTAACGAAAATAGGATGAAAACAGACAACCTTGACTGCTACAGAATGCTTCAATAGACTAAAAAATGATAACTGTGAAATAGCCTGGAAATACAGCAATGTAATTTCAAAGCATTTTAGTAAAATAAAAGATACAATTCAAACAACTTATACCAATAATAACGTATACCAATTAAATTGTTCATGCAAAAAAAAAAAAAAATAGGGAAGTCCCTCCAAAAAAAACACAGCATAAAAATTCCCTAAAATATAATAGAAACGACACAGCCTTAAGTATAAACATAATATAAAATAGAAGCAGTTATGAGGTCATGTTTTGGAATGTAAAGATATTAGATAAAGAAAAAATACAATACAAACAAAAATAACTTAATTTTTTTTTTAAATTTGTTTTTAAAAATATTTACTTATTTACATCCTATTTATTATTAATTACACCTTGCTTTACGGCAATACGGGTTTTGGTGCGAGAAGCGTAATAAATGATATATCTACCTCTGCTACTTTCATGTTAGTGCTTCAATTGAAGTTCAACTGAAGTCCACACCTTCAGGAGCTTTGTCCATTATGAATTGCCCTCTGCCGCCTCCTCCCTTCGCCTGGGGCATCAAGGTTAGAGTGTTCCGGTCTCACAATCGTCTTCCTCCGCCCATGAATTCTTCGAAATGTGGGTAGTTCTCTTCTTTTATGGGGAGGAGGAAATAATTTTCTGCAATAACGTAGAATCCCGTTTTCCTCCGCTTCGTGTTCCTAAGTGCTTCAAAGGCAGTGCAGGTCATTACTATGTGTTCGGCAGTTTATGGAACCGGCACCTGGGACATGGGGAAAGCCCCCTTGCCCCGTGAGGACTTGCGAAATCCAGTAATCCCGGAGTACCCATTCCGCTGTTAATCATGAGTGTATGGTCGGGAATAAATTTCTTAATGTCATCCCTTTCGGGGTTGTCAACCATCGACTATTTTATTCCTCCATTGGGCTCATCTGCAGTCCTCACTAGGAGACACTCCAGAACCCTCGTTTTGCCTTCTCTATTATAGTCGTAGACGGCAGCATCTTCGAGCAGAATAAGTTCTGCCAGATTGTCATTGTCGCCGGGTATCTGAGGCTCCATAGAGCGCTCCTAATTCAAATGAGCCCATTCAGTGAGATTTCGACCCTCTCACATTTATTTACTAACTTATTTAGTATTTTAACCCTCTCCCCCTACCCGCAACCCTAAACGGAGTTTAATCCTTCTATTTGACCATAAGACATTGTCCAAACCTGTTAGTATCTTGGACCTATTCAATTTCGGAGAATTGGTCATCATATGCTCAAAAGAGGGACAGAGGTTCCTTGAAACGTTCTCTAATAAATAAGAATCAAAACTATATCATTATTTATTATACTGACATGGAGGAAAAAAAAATAATGAAAAGAAATTTACATTGATTATTTCTGTTTGTTCTCTCGCTTAAATGCTGTAATACTCCGAACACAGAAATGACAAAAACTAAATTGACTTTTGATGACAATAAGTGTAAATTAGATAATGTTACGAAGGAAAGAGAGAAGTGAATATTACTCGGAGTTCACCGTGGGCTGGGCGAATATTAAAGCAGACTAGAATAATATTTTAAAAATATTTATAAAAGGAAGATAAAATGGAAACTTTAGCTTTTCAATAAAGATGTATTTTCTCAATTTGTGCTGTTGGAAAGTGAGCTGTGTTTTCCAATGCAAATAAGGGTTGTTTTCTAAGGGCGGGGGAGGGGAGAAGGGACAACATCTGTGTCCGCCCGGTTTAGCATACTCAATTCGTTCCTCCTTTCAGCTCCTTGTTCCTGTTTTTGCCACTTCAATGAGCTGTAATTTGCTTGTTTTATGAAGGAGGCCGTTGGGATTGTTATGTCCGACATCTCACCTGGAATCTCTGTAAAAGGTTCTTGCTATATCTCCTGATTTTCAATCTAAGTCGAAAGGAAACCTTGAGTAATACTAATACCTATCGAACAATGGTTTTCTTTTCATGATAAGAATATTAAGAGTCATTTTATAACTATATTAAACTTTTTAGTCGCATTTACTGGAAAATAATGTACTTTTATAGTGCAGCCAAGCATCGGGGTGGGATGGAGGTGCATTTTATATTTACAATTTTTTCAATTTTCTTTAATTATCTTGCCACTATTTTTTGCCTATAGGTCGATTAAACAAAATAATGATGCTTAGTTAATAAACCTTGTATCATATTTAATAATCCTCCGTCAGAATCTCTAGGCTTCTCCAGAGGCGTTCCACTCATTTCCGCCCTATTTTTTTTTTGCCGTTTTTCCAGCTTTACAATGTTTTGCGCACCTCCACAGCTCTACATTGGGGTGTGATTAAACTTTTTCTTCCTTAAGTTCCTTTTTGGCTCTACAATGTATGTCTATGGGGAGTAGGTCCGCTTCGGATATGTATATATAAATATATATGTATGTATTCCTTTTGTGTTGAACTTTAATTTCTGAAGAAAAAGTTTGTTTTCTTATTTTGAGATAGTTTTAGTAAACATCAAATTTGAAATAGCTTTTGATGTTAATTTAATATTTTCAATCATGAACTTTTGTAATTGACCGATAAAAAAAATCTATACAAACAATTTATATAAAATAAACATACCACTTAAAGATTCACAACTCCAATAACTAGGATCCACAATTCACAATATTTATCTTATTTATGACCTTTTTTATGGAATAATAATAATAATAAAATCTATCACAATCAAGGACATTGGGCATTAAGGCTCTATGTGTACATTCATACACAATCTGTACACTGTGTGTGTATTATACACAAATTGAGAAAAACGAAATAAAAAGAAAACATCTAAGTAAAAAATATATACAATAAATTAGTAATAAAAATTTAGATACTTGTAAAAAGAAAATGAAAAAAAACAAAACATTAAATGGATAATAAAAATAAAAAATAAATTACTTGTCACACTCATTCCTATATGATTCACAATATTGGCAATGTTTTTTTCAAATCATGCAAAAAAAAAAAGGGTTTACTATTTTTACAAAGAAATGTTTGTTGAATGACAAAAAAAATAAAATTTAATTTAAGCTCTTCCCTATTTGGTAGTGCTTATAATAAAGTAATATATATATATATACATATATATATATATATATATATATATATATAGCATGATCATTTTCCATTTTATTAAATTTTTTTTACTCCCTACAAAAATTAAATTAACAAAGAAAAAAAGATTATTGTTTTATTTTGTTGAAAATGATTTCACCTACTAAATGGTCATTTTAATTAATATTATTTGATTATTGACAATGTTACACAGATAATATTTACGTTATATTTAGCCTTAGAATAAAACGTTCAGTATTTGTTTAGTACGTCAATGGGCAGAATACGTCATGTAGGTTATTAAAAGATTTGCCCATTTTCTTTGGATAGTACTATTTTTACTGAGGGAAGTTTCCATTTTATTTCATTAGGATAAATTTTTCAACCTTGAAAGCATTACAGTCACTAACAGGCTTTAAAATTATGAGGATAGCAATCTTCTCTATTAGGAGGGAATCGCTTACATAATAATAAGAAAACTGAATGAAATTCGCTATCCCATAAACACTAAGGTACTCTACTTTTAATATAAATTGGATAATTCCAGCTGAGGAGAAAATGATAATTTGAAAGTGGAGACTTGAAAAGAACTTTCTGGATCCTATTATACTTAAAACAATTTACATTTCTCTCTTAACCTCTAGAGATAATTCCCTAACGTTAACTTAATTTATTATTTAACCAAAAGTCATTACTTTCCAAAGCGTTTAGTCATTATATTATGAAATCAATAATAACTAAATAAAAAATTGACATAGTAGAGAGGTGTCAAGTAAATATAAGGTGAATTATTGAAGGAAGCTAATCGACTGTTCTACATATCACGGGTGATAAATATTCAGAACGCAGTCTTTTTTAATTTTTTAAATTTTTGTCAACGTTTCAACGCAAACATGTGGGTCATCTTCAGTACGTGGTTCGAGGACTGAACGCTTTCAAGTACTGAAAGGCTTTAAAGTACTCGTGCTCGAACCACGCCCTGAAGATGACCCACATGTTTGCGTTGAAACGTTGACAAAAATTTAAAAAATTTAAAAAGACTGCGTTCTGAATATTTATCACCCATGATATGTAGAACAGTCGATTAGCTTGTTTGATTAGCTTAGTTGATTAGCGAGTTGAAACGTTGGCACAAAATAAATTTTTTTTTTTAAAAGACTGCGTCCTGAGTATTTATCACCCATGGTAAATATAAGATATTTTCTAAATACCTTATAAATATATGTAGCATATTTTTAAGCACGCTTAAGTATATTCATATTAGTGAAATATAGCATATTTGCGTATTTGTAAAAAATGTGAAGCACAAGTAGCAAACGAAGGTTTTTTTTTTCTCTTCATTTATATGCAAGAGCAATTTTTGAAATTAATATTAGAAAAATTATTTGTAAATAGGATAAAGCCAATTTTAAATAGCCGTGAAGTCATATCTAAACACCGATCCCGTTTTCGTTCGTATCACTCCATCATATATATCATACAACAATGTCATCGATTTTATTAGATATTAAGAAGGATTTAATAGCGTCAGGCACAAAGGTTTACTGTGTGGGAAATCAAACCGCACATTCTCTCAACTTACTTTCTCATACTTCAATCTTTCTTCTTTCACAGATTATTCTCTATTTCTGTTGATTCCTCTATTTCTTTCTTCTTAACTTAACTTGCGGGCGTACTACAAGGTACTGTTTTAAGTCCTCTCCCCTTTTCTCTCTATACATCTGATATCCCTGAGCACCCTAGCATCACCATCAACAGCTTCGCTGATGATACCGCAATTCTTTCTCTATAATTTCATTTTTTTTTTTTTTTTTTTGTGTTGTGGATGGGGAGAGGGGCGGATTGGCCGAGTTGTGCCGGTGTTTTACATACATAAACTGAAGATCACGGGTTTGACTGCTCGGTTCCAGGGTCTTTTAATTCAGGTATTAATACACCGCCCTTCTTTCTGGCCTAGCAAAAGCCCTTTATAGTCGAAAATGCGAGGTAGGAAGAAAAACTAAACAAAAAACGATTAAAAAAAAAAGACGAAAAAACATGAACTAAAATCGGCCCAAACGTATCACTTCATTATTTTTTGTATTCTTTTAAAAATAAAGGAAAATAAATTTGTGTCATAACTATAACATGATGTAAACGTTTTTATTTTATTTTTTGACAAATTTGAATAGATGGATCTAGGAAATTCAGCAGATCTCGGCCCCATGTGAAGAATGAGGTTTGTAATTTGTAACCTCATTTGCTATTAGATTTCTTATATAAAGTTTCGCTAAGACGGCTATAATAATCGATCCATACCAGAACCATTTGAATAGTAAAACGTTTAATAACGAGGCAAAGTGAGGTTAATGGGACGATGAGAATGAGTAAGTAAATGGGTCTAGACTGGTCTGATGCGGGAAACCACGCGAGTTGGGCTCTACCTGTGTTTGTCAATGACCAATTGCCCATATTAACTTGGTCTCTATTTATCCCACCCATAGGCTCAAACCTTCCATTTTGATTAGGGGGAGGGCGATGGACCAAGAAGGAAGTTTATATTAAGTATAAAATTACGAGATACAATAAACATAATCAATATGACTAATATAAACCATTATTATTAAAAAATAATATATTTTCTGTTTAAAAATAATTTTTTATATATTTGTATGTGTATTTCCTTTATATTCATTTTTTTTTTTTTTTTTTTTTTTTTACAAAGTTGTGAACAAATTTTTCTAAATACCGCCGAAGCCTGATAACATGAAAAGTATCTGAAATTTTTGAGTCATATTGAATATTTAATAGTTGACCGTTGCATTATAAAGGAAGGAGATGGTGCGGGGTGGCGGTCATAAATAGGCTAAATAGTTGCAAATCTATTTTATTAAAAACCGACGTTGCTACCCGACTTTGCAGGTCTTCTTCAGGGCTAGAACGGACAAGGTACAAAAAGATAGAGAATTGTAGAATTTACATAATATTTAGACAAAAAATTATAAACAATATGAATAAGCTTATTAAAATTATAAACAGTAAGTACATTGAAATATAAACAGAGTAAGCTAAGTAACAAGATCTTAAGCTTAAGTGAATAGATGGTAGCAATTGTTGTAGTGTAATATATAATATATGTAAATGTGAATATACTTCTACATATCTACAGGAGAGATTGAAAGAAAAGAAAAAGAAAACCAAAAAATAAATAAATAAGTAAATAAAATTAGAAGAATAAAAATAGAGGCTTACAGGTGTGTTCAGCTAGAAGTTTCACTTAGAACTGGAAAACCAGGGTAAGGGCAGGTATTGGGGAATTTTCTGACTTGTTTGTGTAATGGGGAAAAAACCTAGAAAATTACAATATCTAAATTTTGAAGATATGGATGGATACAAGGGAAAAAATATTATATCTATGAAATATTAAGTTATAAATATTTACATATACATATACATATAAAATAGAATTAAGATATTATATATAAGAGTACAATGTGAGTAACAACAAAAACGGAAGAAGTAAAATGTACATAGAAGTAAAATATAAATATAGAAATAACTTCATTTACATACATACATTGCAGAACTAACTTAGAAGTATAGACAGGGAAAAAAATGTAATAATTGTAATTATATTTGGTTGTACATATGTAAGAAAATTAGATTTAAATATTAGATAATATTGAGACATGGTGGTTAAAAAGTAAAAGGAATACAAAGTGAAAAGTCCGTTTTCTTCTACTTCTAAGTTAGTTCTATAATGTATGGTTTCTTATTTCTATATTTATATTTTACTTATATGTACGTTTTACTTCTTCCATTTTTATTCGCATTTTGCTCTTATCTATAATATTCTAATTCTATTTTATATGTATATGTATATATTTATAACTTAATATTTCATAGATATAGTATTTTTTCCCTTGTATCCATCCATATCTTCAAATTTTAGATACTGTAATTTTCTAGGTTTTTTCCTGATTACCCAAACAAGTAAGCGAATTCCCAAATACCTGCCCTTACCCTGGTTTTCCAGTTCTAAGTGAAACTTCTAGCTGAACACACCTGTAAGTCTCTATTTTTATTCTTCTAATTTTATTTACTTTTTTTTTTCTTCTTTCTCCACATTCCTTTATGTCTATTATTTCATATTATATCATCTTTCTTTATTTTTCAATCTCTCCTGTAGATATGTAGAATTATATTCACATTTGCATACATTATATATTATACTACAATAATTGCTGCCATCGATTTACTTTAGTTTAGGATCTTGTTACTTAGCTTGTTTATATTTTAATATACTTACTGTTTATAATTTTAATAAGCTTATTCACATTGTTTATAATTTTTTGTCTAAATATTATGTAACTTCCACAATTCTCTATCTTTTTGTATCTCGTCTGTTTTAGCCCTGAAGAAGACCTGCAAAATCGGGTCGAAACGTCGGCTCTTAATACAATTGTTTTGTCACTATTTAGCCTATTTATGATCTCCACTCCCGACCATCTCCTTCCTTTGAAATTTTTGAGATTTGAGGCCATCAGATAATCTCTCCTCATTTATATAGTTCTGAAATACTGATATACATGTTTCAAAGTAAGCCTCAGTCTAGTCTTCTAGTCGACTTTTCCTATTTTCTTAATCGATTTTAGTTTAAAAATTTTAATCATTCTTGTAGATTATTAAGTAATATTAAAAAAAATTTCGTTATTGTTATTAATTTTATTTAAAATATTTTTTTTTCAATTTATTATTATTTTTTAAAATTTTCCTTTTACATCTCGAATTTACGACTGCAATGAATTTTATATTAGGTAATTCATATTTAATTTTACAGTGAAGCAAGGGCGTAGCCAGAAAGAGGGGCAATTGCTTATAAGGGTGACAATTAATTTAAGGGTGGGAAAATTAGTCTTTATTTTGTAATTAGTATCGTACCGAATGTTGAAAAAATTATTTCATTTTTCAGCAGCCCTGCTGTATTACCCCTCTGGACAACACACCCATGCAGTAAAGTGTCGGTCCCTTACGTTTGTACCATTGTTCCTCACGTCTCTTGGTTTGTGCTGCTGACAGCCTGTAAACTAAATTTTTTAATTTTTATTGCGTAAAATATAGAAACTTTGTAATTTGTACGAACCTGAAAAAGTATTCTAACAGATTTAGATACTTTACACCATTAATTATTACAAAATTCTTGACCACGAATTGACTTATAACATAAAACCTATAATATGAACATGGATACCCTCCACAACTCTACAACACCCCATCTCGAAAACTCTAGAGGATTTGATCAAAAGGTTAAGTTGACTTTTAACAGTTTATGAAATTAAAAAATTATTTTTTTCTTGGACTAAAAACGTCTCCCGAGAATTATGACAATAATCAATAATGAGCTCAGAAATTATTAATAGAAATTATATTAGTTTAGCATGAAGAAATACAAAATGACACTTGCAAATTAACTGTTAGTAACAATTTTGTTTACAGAAACAAATAATTCTTAAATGGTGGCGGAATTTTCATGAAGTAGTTAGTGGAATAGAAATTGTTTGAAGGGATTCGTTTATTGAAGTTATATTATGTGGTAAGCGTTTCCGTTATTTGTAAAAACGTAAATGAACTCTCCATTGACAAAAAAGAAAAGTTCTTAAGAACTGTTGAAAAATAAATAGTACTGGTGTAAAAGAAGATCTTATTCGTTTTCGGTACCTTCATTATTTAATTGTAGGTAAAAATAACACCTTTGAAAAAGAACGAAAGGTACCATGAAAGAAGTCAGACATTATTTCACTTTGAAATGGATATTTTTTTTTAAATTTATATTTAATTGCATTGCGTAGATGTTTATTTTAAAATTACTATTACCCCAACTCATATAAAATGATTTATCAAAATTGTGGCTGTAATTTTCTTAATTTTAAATAATTACCTAGTGAAGTTTAACCAAAAACTTATAAAACATTATTTGCATTCTTCAAAGCACATTTAAATTACAGGTTAATTTTGTTGTAGTAATACCTACTAATATATTTGCATTCACTTACGAACGTAGTTACTATGATATCCTTGTTTATATCGAGCATTTATTAGTAATCACAGCCAGATACTGTACAGAAAAAAACATGTTTAGAAAAACGTAGTTCCGTTATCTTCATGAAGGGCTGAACAGGAAAAACGACACGAATAAGTGACTAGTCTATTGGCAAACGGAATAACTAAATAAAAACAACTGTTATTATATCTTTTAAAGAACAGTTCATTCGTTTGAATTGGAAAACAGTAACAATCTGGAAAAACGACACGAATAAACAACGACTCGACAAGCGGCGAACGGAAGAACTAAATAAAAACAACTGTTCGAAAGAACTGTTCATTCGTTTGAAATCAACAATAGTTGTTTTCAAACGTTTGTCGTTTTCTCTCTCTCCTCTAGTAAGGAGTTCCAAAATAAGGTAGCGATGAAGGATTTGCTGAAGGAAGTGGTTTTATGGGAGGGATATATATATATATATATATATATATATATATATATATATATATATATATATATATATATATATATATATATATATATATATAGATCAATAGTTTATCGGGATCTAGAAAGTAATGAGGATTTTTAGTTCTGAGGACTTGGAAAATGAAAAAACTAAGTAGGAACTGCTATTGGAAAATAAGATTGAGCCATTTCAACTCGCTATTCCAGCAGGAAATATGAGAATGTATGGGAACCCCAAAGATGGATCTTATGAAACAATTCACGAGTCTCTTCATTCTCATCTTCAGGCTTCCAGATGACCTGTTCCGTAGTCGAAGTGGGAGAAAACGAGGAGGTTACAAGAGGATGTCTGGTTTTTTGAGGAATAGAATCACGGATTCTTAGGAGTTTATATGTTTTCAATTACATTCTCTCGTATTGAGTATTCCTAAATAAATTTATCGACTTGAAAATTATTTTGTTGCAATTTGTCAATAATTGATTAATTAAATACTGTTATATAAATAAGACATCGTTTAGACACTAATTTACTCATTCTGAAATATCAGTTAATTTTACTGCCTTTTTTGAAGAAAGATACATTATGAAAATCATTCATAAAAGAGCAAGTTCCTAAATTTGCGCTGAGATCATCGGTGGCTTGGTTTTGCTCTTAGAGGGATGGTATTGATGAATTAGGCTCTGAGGTTACGAACTTGTCTAAGCTTTTTCAAAGCCAAATGCTTTATATAATTCCGCGGGATCCAATGTATTCCTAGAAGTCATTTTAAAAAATTCTTTTGCCTGGAACAAAATAATTGAACAAATTACATTAGGACGTGAATGTTTTTTGCGAAATTAAAAAATAAAAAGCATGAAATGAAAAAAAAAAATCTTTAATTTCCTTCTTTTCATAAATTAGGGTTCAAATAGTATTTATTAATAACCTAATACATTATGAATCAGATTAAATAAAAAATAATTGAATATATAATTTTTTTATAAAGAATCGAAATGCATAAAATATATGTCTAGTACAAAAAGTCACTCATCCAATTCTATTTTTAAATGTAAATAAAATTTAATTTAATTTAGCTTCTGGGACTTTCGGGACGTCAGTTTATGTAGATATATATTTTTTTGTATGTGTTAATGAGGTCTAAAGTCAAGGTTGATAAGTTGTTTAATATTTTTAAAATTATTTATATTTTTATGATTCCCAACTTTTTTTTTTCTCTTCATATTTTCATCCACACCCGTCATAACCTTGACAATAAGCTGTTGTGATGTTATTGTTGAGAAAATTGGCATTTTAGACATGAGGACTAAAATTTTAATCTATCGTTGCTATTATATTTTTCAAACCTTTGTTTATTGTATTATTGACATTTGTTTATTTTACTAACATTAAATTAGTTCGTGGTTATAAACAATATGAATTGTTAGGAGTGTCTTTTGTATTAAAAGATCTCCAATTCATAGATCGCTATTAATATTTTGTTTTTCGATTTTTTCCTACCACGCCATTTCCAATAACCGGGGAGGCGAAGTTGTTCTAGAGGTACAATCACACCTATTCTAACCTTAGTGGGAAGGTCGAGATTTATGAAGTTCTGTTTCAAGGCCATTGGTTATGCAGGAAGATGATTGGGTCGAGATCACGCTAAACCATCAGGTTTTCTCCTTCAATTAAATATATAATTAAGAGTATCCACTTTATATGGGCTGGGTGTTACCTAGATCTATCTACTGCTGACGTAACGGAATAAATACTTACGTGCTATCAGCCGGACTTGAACGCAGGACTCCGAACATAGAAATTCAGTGCCTTACCCACTTAACTAGCCCGACCATATTAAAATTAAAATGTTAACAATATAAAAAGGTTAACATTAATGATTCCTAAAAGGATAATATTCGCTGTGCCGACTGCTAAACGTCCGAGGAGTATACCGAAATGGTATATAATTGAGTAAGGAGATGGGTCAGGGGTGGCGGTCATAAATGGACTAAAATAGTGAAAAAAATATTTTATTTAAACACACATTTGAAATATACAATATCTATGAACTAATTAGTAATAAATATATACACATACATACAAGATAGAATTAATTAAGAAATAATAAATAAAAGTACAATGCGAATACAAAATAATAATCAAAGACCGTACACTGCAGAAGTAATTTAAAAGTAGTTTCACAAGATACTAATATAAATAATTAGAATTAGAAATAGTTGTAAAAATTGTCAAGAATTCACATTTATATACAAGATAAGATTTAGGAATTATAAATAAAGGTACAATAAATACAAACGGATGGTCGTACATAGATGTAAAATGTAAATATAAAAATAACATGAGATATCAAATATTTTATTTCACACTCCTTTTATGTCCATTATTTCTTATTATTTTTCCTTTTTCTTTCAATCTTTCTTTGCGATCTGTAGGATTATATTCATAATTACGTATATTATCCATCCTCCAATAATCTACAATAATTGTTAGCATTTATTTACTTCGGTTTAGGGTCTTGTTACTATAGCTATACTGCGTTTACTCTCTTATTTATAGTTCTTAATATTTATATATACTTGATATTCACACTTTTTATAATTTTAATAAGTTTATATTTTTTATCTAAATATTCCACACTTTTCCATAGCCCTTTGTCTCGTGTTCGTTCCAGCCCTGAAGAAGAGCTGTAAAGTCGAGTCAAAATTTGGCTTTAATATTTTTTTAACTATTTTAGTCTTTTTATGACCGCCTCTCCAGACCATCTTCTTACTCTTTAATTATAAAAATTCAATAACTTATTGATCTTTAATTATAATCTGAGGAGTACGTTACCGGCTACAGCCTTTTCCCTGTGGGAGCCCTGGAGTAGATAAACATACAGCTGTGATGCCTTAAATACTTTACCCAGACAATATACACTAACAAATGATTCATTTTTTTCCTATAAAATTTATATATTTTATAATGTATCTATACTGTAAATTAATTAAGATACTAAGAGCGGTGTTATCTGTTGTGAGTTGTAGGGATGAAGTAAGAGCTTTGCATTCAGAGGAGTAAGATTATTATCTCCATTGTTTCCCTTTAAGTTTCTATCTTTGAACTGTCTGTCATTGAGCAGTGTTATTTCGAATGAGAGAGAAATAATTTCATTAAATCTTGTGAAAGCCAAGATACATTCAATTTAGTCGAGAAACAAGATACAATCTTATTCACAACATCTTATTGTTATTCGGTACAGTTTTTTTATTTTTTTTTGTATGGTTTTTGACTTGGTACTCTCAGGCAATAACGGATCCAGGATTTAATTTTGGGAGGGGGATCCTGCCCGAAAGATTTTTTTTTTATTTATATATTAATATAAATACTTGGGAAGAAAGAAAGAAACTAACTACCTTTTGAAATGGTATTTAAATGATTCTTTGAATGTAATTAGACGGACAATAATATCTTTATTTTATTTTTTATTTATTTTTTTTTTGTTCTTCCCTACCTCGCCGTTTAGGCTATACGGGATTTTCCCGGGCCGGAGGGTGCCAGAGGGAAATTTAAAATCCCCTCTGGCACCGGGACGTACATTTCTTCTCTCTCAAATCTTCATATATCTGGCTGCCGGGCAACTGTGCACACGCTTTAGCCCATTCGGCCACCCCGCCCCTCAATAATACTTTTAGAGATAATTTTTTTCTTTAAATATTTGTTATATTTTACCATTTTGAGGGGGGGAGGAGCCCGAAAGCCCCTCCTTCCCCGTAGATCTCCCTGTGCTCTATGGCATGGAACTCTTATTAACTTGACTTTCATTTTCATAAAAATGACAATGAAATACACTCAAGTGTTCTGCTCTTAATAAGGATAGGCTATTTTCAATTTTGTTTTCTTTAAATTTGTAAGATCCTAGTATCCTACTGTTTTTTTATGTCACAGAAGAATAGAGAAATAACAATCTATTTAAGGACCCTCTCTGGTTAAAAAAACCTTTCGTTGACCGCTTTTGATTTTCTTATAAATTTACTAAGTTTGGAATATAGTAGAAACTAAATAAAAGAAATTTATATATATTTATATATATATATATATATATATATATATATATATATATATATATATTATATTTAAATAATACACATTATTAAAATTACTCCATGATGTAATCATTAAAAAAAAATTAGACTTATACAAGGATCATTTAAGAATTGTAAACAAAATTTGAAAGTTTTATATATTTTCTTAAGGTTAAGTTTTTATTTTACTTTTTAAATATAATAATATAATTAGAGAATTAGAAGGATGTGGTACAATTAAAAAATACAGGCATGATGCTTGGTGTTACAGGGTTGAAATTTTACATTCAATAAAAAATATGTTGTCTTCCGTTAGAATTCTTTATTTTTTTCTCTCTCTGGTCAACCAGTTTCGGTTTTTGATAAGATCTTCCTCTGGCTAGGTAATATAAAATAATAAAATTAACATTTTTTTTTACAAATAATATAACATTTTTATTAAATAACATATTGAGATTGGGTTTAAAATTGTTTTTTTATATTAACTTAATTTTTCCACTCTCACTTGTCATAAGTTCCGACAATTGTGATGTCGAGGTTTAGAAGAATCGTTAATTGAAATTGTTAAATTTTGAATTAGGTTTTATTATTATTTGACAGTTTTTGTAAAAAAAAAAAAAAAAAAATCTTGTTAATTTTATTATTTTACATTATACAGCCTGAAGAAGGTCGGATGAAAGACCAAAACCGCTTGTACCGAGGAAGAAAAAAAGAAAGAATTATTTGAAGACAACATCTTTTTATTAAATTTCTTTTTTGATATTAAATTTGTTGCCAGCTGACCAGGTGAACCTCATACCTTTTCGATCTTTTGCAAAGTCGCAGGTGTGGTCCAATGCAGGTTTATATTAAATAGTAATAAAAATGTTTATCAATTCTAGATGCGATTCAATAAGACCCTACACCATGACCTTAACATCCCTTTTGTCCTCGACATCATCCCATCCAGATTCTCAAACTTTCACCAGAACCTTATCCATCATCCAAATCCTCTAGCTCAATCCCTATCCAGCTCCCACCATCCCTACAATCCCCCTCGAAGGTTAAAACGGCAGTAGCCGCGAGATCTATTGTAAATATGCTTCTGGAGTCCTGGCAATGGCCAGCTTCTCCACTCAAGTCCTGAGCATCTGTGGCTCTAGTGCCCTCCTTCAGCCTCCACTGGCTTTTAATACTAGTGATGCGGCTGGAAAAATGGCACTGGGATCTCTGGAGTCCTGCTTTGCTTTCCACATGTGGGGAGAAAAAATGTCGGTTTCACCGACATTGCCGCACGAAATGTTCCGTTGCACGATAATTGAAGTATGCTGCAGTAAACTAATTTTTATATTTGATACAATTTATAACATTTAACTTAATTGTTGCTGCAGCAATATTAGGAATATTTCTGAAATATTTATTAGGAATATGTTCAACCATGTCCATTTTGTTAACTAATTTATCTTTCTGTGTGTAATCATAGTGATGACTTATAATTTGTGCCAAACCGTAGTAAATAAAACAAAGTAATAGTATGTTTGTGAAGTAAAAAATCCATGGATCAAAATATTTCGTCTGGTTAAATTTTATGAATAAGACCTTTTATATAAAGTTATATTAGAGGCAGTGAGAGGGCATATTCAATAAAAATCATTTTGAATATGGAACGAAAAACAAGGTTAAAACAGTGGAGAGGGGTTGGGGATGGAGTCAAGGAGAAGAATAAACGAAGCAAATTATTACACAATGGTTTATTATTTCCAAACAGTTATATACCATATGTAATACTACTTTCCATGTCACATAGAGGAAAATAAATATAAGATGATTTTTAATGTATGCCTAACTATATATTTTTCAATCCTAGAAACTCCATATCCATATATATATCCTAGAAACTCTATAATTAGAGAAATAATTAACATTTGGTGAGAAGTAAAAAATAAAGGTATATCAGTTATCATGGTTACCAACTCATTGCGGAATTTTAAGGAATGAAAAAACTGACCGTGCAGATCATTTAGCAAGAAGTGGAGGAGAAGAAGAGGCAGTGACTAGATTGAAATATATCACTTTAAAGGCTGGGTATACTAAGCAAAGAAAAACAATTGGCAGAGTGGGAAAAAGATTGAAAAATCAATGAGTGCAAGCTGAAAGAAGTGAAATCTAATTGCGATAAATGGCTCACTAGCACCAGAAGTTCACACATAGCTATCTTCTAAGAGGTCGAGAAGCTCCTACTTGCGAAAAATGCAATAATACACTTTAACTGTGAAACACCTTCTGGTAGAATGTCCCTAATTCGAAAGCTATAGAAAAAAAATAGACCTAGAAAAACACTAAAAGATATTCTATAAGATAATGAAGAGCGAGTCTCTATCGTGTTTAAATTTTTTAAGATTAAAAATTACTATAATAGAATATAAATTATAGAAAACGCCAATGACCCTTTAGGGTAGAGGCGAGAAAAAAAGAAAAGAAACATTTTTTTTAATCATTAGTAATTTGCTTAGAAATATAGAAAAAAATCTCGATTGCTTCAGGTCATGGAAGACTTCCCAAAAATAAAAACAGAAGATAGCAGCTTTTTAGCAGAACGAGTGGAAAATATTTAGAACAACATATCTTTGCACCACATTGTCTAATTTCAACGATTCTTTATGTGTTTTTGAAAATTTATAAATAATTAAATAATCATACGCATCAACAAAGTTTATACTTTTTGAGTTATTCGAAATTCTAATTTTACAACCGCTCGTAGCTTTCTTTGCAGCTTCTTTCGGTTATACATAGTTTGTTATACATAGTCGTGGTCACAGAAATTCCATCATCTATGTCTTTTGATTTTTATGTTGATAACGTTGATCCCATTTGAATATTATTGTTTTTATTCATTATTTAGGTTGCAAGGAAACTTTAACAATGTTTCTCAGTTGAGTTTTAACTAATTCAGGATAAAAACTGTCGTCGTCAGAAAATTTAAAATTTTGACGTTACACGGTGTAAAGGAATATTCATGGGAAATAGTAACGATGATAGGTACCATGATAGCGTAGCCATAGTTTTGAAAAAAAGGCACCATGGGGGTAAAAGAAAGAAACTGAAAAGAGAAATAACAAACGTACAATTTGACCGCTTAATAGTGCGATTATTTTTAGAATATCGTATTGAAACTAGCCACGGGCGGATCTACGGGGGGGGTGGCTTTCGGGCTGAAGCCCCCCCCAAAATGGTAAAATGTAACCATATTTTACAGAAAAAAATACTTTATACTATCTCTTAAAGTATTCTTGTTGTTGTTATTACGTTTAACAGGACTTCAAGAACCACTTAAACACCATTTCATATAGATAATTAATTAATTTCTTTTTTTTCAAATTAATTATCGTTATATATATATATATATATATGAAAAAAAAACTGTCGGGCTGAAGCCCCCCCCAAAAATAAATCCTGGATCCGCTAGTGAAACTAGCAAAGACATGTCCGGAGATCTTGCAGATAGGAATCTGGTAAATAAAATAAATTTCAATACGAATTTTACTTGGTGATACAATTTCTATGACCGCGACTGTACATTGAGTTGAATAGTTTCGAAGGAGGAGACTTTGTCCAAGTTTCATCGACAGGTTTCGGCTGCCATCTTGATAGGAAAGTACTTTTCGAAGATGAGCTTTTATTAATTGGAAGTTTTATTCGTCGATTAAATGTTCAACCATTCAGAAACGACGAGCAGTTACTCGTTTCAGTCTTATGTATTGTTATTGTTATTATGTATTATTGATATTATTCAACAGGGATTTATAATGGTAACTGGAAGAAAAAGAAAGAAACTACATTAAATTATGTATTATAGTGATTTTATGGCTACATTTTTAATAATTCATTTTTGACGACTGCGTACATTTAGTAGTTGTATATGCGTTATCATTTTAAAATTGATGGATTCTATAGTTGATGATATTGTAGACTCGTTGTAGATTTCGGAATTTATTTTACTCCTGAAGCTTGAAACATTTTCGGAGGCATGAGAAACATGATAGAGAAGTTCGAGATGAAATCAAATTGGGAATCAGATTATTCATTTGATGTAGACCGCTGTATGCAAGACTGATTAAATCATAAATAGTAAATAATAAATATTTATATTAAATTCATGCTTTTAAACTGTTCAATGACTAACTGTCTTTTTTCCGAGAAAGTATGCAGTTGTTTCATACCAAGAAAAGCCTATTATCATTCTATAACTTTTAGAAAACTTTCTCGAAAGAGTTGAATATTTCAATGCTTCAGTTTTATATTTAGATCAATTTTACATTCAACAGTTCTCACATTTACTAACGAAGAGAGTATTTTTTAAAGTAGAAGTTGGTTTGTGGCTATCCGAAATGAAAAAAAAAATCTCAAACAAGAAAACTTTATTTAAATGTGGGCTGTCGTTTTGACCTACGTTCTAAGCCTTCATGAGGGTTAAGTAAAAACAAGGTAACAGTCAGAAATAGGATTAGAAAAACTGTATAAAAATAAAATAAACCGAACTTGCATATGTTGATTATGAAATATAATTATGTTTTTTTCCCTAACTCAACTATTTTATTTGTTCCTTTAATATATATCAACGAGCAAATGAGTTATAGTAAATCTTACAATGGCATGGGTAGACATGGATAGACCGCATAAGTGAAGACAGTGTGAAGAGTCCCATTCGAAATATAAGGTGGTGAGTTCGTTATGAATTTTATTAATTGAGATTGAAACGTTTGCATTTTTTTTTGCATGCGGGTCTTTTTTGCAGGTTCGTAAATTTGGTAGCGTAGGTCCGTGTGGGTTTTAGTAAATAAGTATAAACTTTAAGCTTCTATCTGAGGGATAATTTAGAACGACCGTGTAATATTAAATATAGTTGGATGGAAATCGAGTGTTTTGATAACATGAGGACCCCATGTCAACGTTTTTTCAAAAATAAGTCCCAAGTAGGTGACTGCATTTGTTTGTGGTATTGCTCAATTTTCTATTTTAACCTTTTTTAAGGACATGTTTCGTGTCCTAATGTAAATGCAACGTGTTGTATTTTGCAATGGTTTAACTTTATTTGCCATTTCCTATTCTAGTTCTGTATATTTTTTTAAGGTGTTTGTTTTACTTTTATTTCTATTTTTATTTACTTATGTGTATATATATATTTTTTTTTTCTTTACTCTTTTGTTCTTTCTTCTTATTCTTTTGTTATTACTTTATTTATTTATATTTTTGTATATACGGTATGAATGCAATCTCTGAACTCTATTATAAGTGTCCTTAACTGTGACAAATTGTAATATTTCTGAATAAAGTGTTTTTAATAATAAAAAGTTCTGTATATTATTTATATCGTGTTGCAAAGTCTGATAGGCTTGTGTAGAATAGGTGTTTTTTGTGATAAAAGCAGCTTCGTCGGCATAAATCGCAGTTAATATACCATCATCTGTCGGTAAGTTATATTTTTATATTAAGTATATAAGTGGAGCTAAGATAGAACCTTGAGTGATTCATTTTTTTAAACTTTATTTATTTATTTTTAAACAGACTGTAAACAAGTTACAAAGAGATTAGACCATATGTTGATTAATTGTGACAGTAATCATCACATGGATTTTATTACTAATTATTGATTTTATTACAAATGGCTATTACTATACAATGAAGCAAAGAATGTATCAATAACGTAAAGATATAAATGTACACAACACTTATTCCTACGCCTTCACAAGAGGCATGCACTGTTTGAAAATACAGTTAGGTGTTGCGGGTAATGTATCACGCAGCGCCTTTCAAGCAGCTAACGAAATTCATTAATCGTGAAGTTTGAATTATATTTATTAAATCAGGTTAACCAGCGTAATTATCATTTTCTAAATGTTATATGTTTAATGACATTTATTTAAACATTCCATGCTATTTA
Organism: Nezara viridula; assembly: GCA_928085145.1. Lineage (NCBI taxonomy): Eukaryota > Metazoa > Arthropoda > Insecta > Hemiptera > Pentatomidae > Nezara > Nezara viridula. The sequence continues at coordinate 24,937,223 of OV725081.1, read as the reverse complement.
CACACACTGCAGCGCACCTAGAAAATTTGATGTATTATGGATTAGCTGCTATTTTGCTACATTACATTTAATTTTATTATTATTGTAAAAGTAGGTCCCTTGGCCATTTTCTTTTAAGACTGCATCGATCATCTAACAGAAAGCAGGGAATAGAAAGGACTGATAGATTGAAGTGATTTTGAGTTGAGGAATGAAATGAAGTTTATTTAACGTGGATGTACGATTTTACTGCTGAGGTGTTTAAGTCGTTATGTATAGTGTTATTTGAATTGTACCAAGGTGTGTGGACAATTTTTTCGTATGATTTTTTATCGTGTCGTTTGTGTTTTACTTATGTGTATTTGTTTTGCCGAACCATGTGTCCAAATCGGCCCCAGTATGATGTAGATCAGTCGCTTGTTTCGTAAGTTAAGTAAAGATCTGTATCCCAGAAGAGGTCAGAGTTGCTTATATCGGCAAGTCAGGTCTTGTCTTTTTGATTTAGTATGTATGTTCTAGGAAACTCTTTTGTCTAAGTTGAATCCGAGATACCGTATATAGTTTTTTGGAGGCATTGGGTTATTGTCAATCGTTATGGATGGACATGAGGCTTTCCTAAGTGAGAAAGTCACACGGGTGGATTTGCTGATGTTTATTTTAATTTTCCATTTTATAATTTATAATATATATTAATCATTTATTTTTTTGTCTATAAAATCAAAATAAGCTAATTTTATCACAGATCGCACCTCCTATGTTCAAGAAATTTTAAATGTTAGGTCAAATTCAACCATATCGGTTAATTAAATGGAAAATTTTACCTTTGAAGGTAAATAAAAATGAAGTATAAATTGTTAATCGACCACAGTGAGGTTCGAGTGGTAAAGGAAGATAGTATCAACGGACCGGCCACTCCTGTCGGCGTCATATTTCTTTACGAGAATTTGATAAAGTTGAATGATTAATGGCTAGGCACTTGCGATGGCAGCAAACTGCTTTTTTATAAACCTAAGAACCATCCTAGATAGAACATTCCGTCCTTATGCGGAACCGATTTACTCAAATAGTAACAAATATAATTTACTTAGTACTTTTTATTATATAATTAACTTAAAAACTGAAACATAAATTGCTGGATGTAATTTGTAATAAAAATGGAAATAATCTAAAAGAAATTTTTGAAAATAACAGATTTATATTAGTTAGTATCTTTTTTTTTTATTGAGAAAAAAAATACATTTTGTCTCAATTAAGGGCATTGAGTATTTGGGATGTATGAAACAATCATACCATATATACAATAAAATAAAAACAATAGAAAGTTATGACAAAAGAAAAGAAAAGAAAACTTGGAACAACAGAATAAATTACTCATATATAAAAAAAAAATGAATAAATAAAAGAAAAATTAAAAACACATTCATACTTATTTACAAGTTAGTACCTAAACCTACTTGTTTGAGTTTACTTGAAAAAACCTGATATTTTTAGAGGTTCGACAATAAGGTTAGGTATAATAAGAGATCTTTATTTGTATATGAAATAACATTTTCTTTATTTTGTCTGTTTTTTTTTTATTATAATCTTTTATTTTTGTACTTTGGGACTCTGCAAAATTATTAAAATCCTTCCGTACGTTTAAGATCTGAGATTCTTTAAAGTATGTTTATTGGTCATTAGTATGCTAAAAATAAAAAGAATAGCTCACAGAACTGTAAACCTCGCGAGGAAAAAAAATCTGAAATCTGTACTTTTTTTTTTGTTAGTTTTAATTTTTTTTTCCTGCCCTCCAGCGATTTCATAATACTAATTGCAATATATACATATACACTTATCTCTACTTTTTTCTTGTACTGCCCGAAGGCATCATTTGCAGCATTTGAAGTTTTAGACAACGTTTTCATCAATTATCTCTCAAAAAAGGTACATTTTCTTTCTATCACGAACAATACGAACAATTTACATGTATTGTTATACATGTAAATTGTTTGTATTGCATAATCTTATTTCAATCATAACGCAAATATACTTAATAAGAATGTAATTTTGCAATAACCTTATAAGCTATAACAGTTCAAACTGTTCTCTGTCAAGATTTGATAAGATTGGAATTGAAGATATAAAAGAAAATCCACTAATCATCACTGAAACCTTATACAAATAATAATTTTGAAATTTGTAATTAAATTTTGTAAATATCTAATTATATATTTTTTAAATTTACTCAAACTTCAAAATGAATCGGAAGGGTCTAGAGTTATTGTACATCTTATTTCCAAATCGTCAAAACTAAAATTTGTAAGGAAATAAATACATAAACATACCTACTTAACTAATAATATTTGCAGTAACTTCGGTATTTATTTAAATACTCCAATTAAAATGTTAGCTATTTTTTATGAGGAAAATAAATGAATGTCAAATTTGAAGAATATCGAACGGTATCAGATCGTGACTGCTGAACTAACAGTTTATTTTCTAACACAGGGTCACGAAAACAACTGGAATTTTGGATCGAAATTAATTTTATATATACACTTTGATTTTTAGACTTTTTTTGACAAACATAATTAAAGATTTAAAAAAATATATATATATATTTAATCTTAAAATGGAGCTAGAAGCACCAAAATCTCATTTTATTAAAAAAAGTTAGTTACAAAACATCAGTAAAATTTTATATTTAAATTAGAATTCAATTATATTTATAACAAAATACACGTAAATTCTTAGGCCTATTAGAACATAAGCCTAAAAAAATTACGAATCATCAAAAGAGACCTCCCAAAACTATAGTATTTTCGCCAAATTATCAAATAACAAATTTGAAACCTATTAACCGAAGCTATTTGGTAAAGAACTCTTCATATCGACTTACATCACTACTTACTATTTTTTACTCTTATCATGATAAACTTAATGGACATAAAATAGACTTATAAACGAAATGCCTATGGTTTCGCATTAGAAGGGGATTATAATTTATGGATTGAGGAACTTATTTAAGATCAAGATGAGTTATTGCTGGGTTCTATCTTTCTCGATGCTTAAAATGCCGTAACTAAAATTTATCATCACATTGGTTAATTTTTACATTTATCTATAACAGGTACGAGTGAAAAAATTGAAATAAGATAGTATATAACTATGTATATTGTATATTTATATTTCATGTATTGTATAAAAATAGTTTTATGTTTACGGATTTGAATAGACCAAATTAAAAAATTGTTTAAAAGAACTTTAAGTTATTTCATGGAATAAGATTACCATCCGACATTGCTAATGTCTCTAACTTCAGTTGATATTAGCTAATACATCTCTGACATGTTGGTAATATCAGTAATGCCATATCTTTGATCTATACATTGCTACGCCCATAAAGTTCTCCTGGAGGTGGAAATATAGAAAATATATATATATGTTAATGAATGGTTGGTGAACGTAGTTTTACGAATATCTGTTATTTTGGTAACAAGAGCTTTTTTTTGAGTCTTTTTATTTTTTTTATTTAGACATGTAATATTCTGTCTCGTGGACAATGATTATAGTGATAAATGAACACATTCACACCATATATACAGAAAATATAAAATAGTCTTATTAGTCTGATAGTCTTGAAATTTTATATTGATAAGAATGTGATTTTTATTTTTCCTTTCTTACTCCTACTATATAAGCTATAATCGGATTTGATTTTTTATGTGCAATTAGCGATTTCGGAACATTTGATTGGTCTGTCTATGTATGAGTTCCACGATTACCACTCTTATGAATGAACCGATCTTGCATTATTTATGTACTGATCTGATTTTTTAGTAGGGATTCGGCCGCTTATATTTGAGAACCCTCTTAAATAAGAATATAATTTTTTATAAAGTATTTTTATAGTTATAATCATTTGTATATATTGTATATAGATATGACTGTGTTTTTAATTTACTTATGTTTAAGTTATTTTATTTTAGATTGTACATAGTTTTTGATTATTATTTAGTTCCTTGACAATACACAGATTCACACACAGACACCGTTCACTTCCTTGGTCTGACATTTCTTGAATGACTTAGAATTCTTAACTCACTTCTTTCGAGCTCAAAACTAAAACATAGACAGAAATTGAACACATTCAATTACTTACTAAAATCTATTTGGACTTACGCATCACAGATATTTGGAACAGCTAAAAAGACTCACATAAACAAACATCAAATCTTTCAAGCAATAACTTTCAGGACAAGCAACTTGGTACGTGAGCAACATAACGTTACATATGCCGACTGTTAACGAACACATCTGCACTCATTACAAACGATTCCACGACAACTTACTAGGACGTCCTAACATACTTATCAATGACATGGCCACTAGGCAAATGTTAGTTAAGTCTGTAGGAAGCTGAAGAGGAGCTGGATGACGGATCTCATCGCCTAATGTAGATATCACGCCAGGAGGAGTTGCAGCTGGGTCCTGCTCTCTCTTATGTCTTACATGTCATTATATTTTTCAACTATCATCACATTCACTGATTGTCATTACCATTATGACAAGTGTGATTAAAAATAATACTATTTGTATAATTTAGTATTTATTTGACCGCACCCCCCGATCAACTCCTTCTCAAAACAAATAAATAAATAAATAAAATTTAAAAAAGAATTTAGTTAATATTTTACATTTGTTATTTTTTTTTATTAATAAGAGATTAGGTACAATAATTTTAGTGGCTTCCTTTTCATTTTGAAGTTTGGGTCCCTAAATTAAAATTGTAGTGATTTAAATTTAAACCCTAATATAATACAATTTCTTAAATAATTAAAATAAATATAAATATATTTATATTTACGTATATTAATGTATATTAAGAATAAATATAAATATAGATCGTTATAATTATGTTGTGATACTAATATATATCAGTCACAGAAACAGGGAATCAGAGATCAGTGTTGAAGGTGATTAAGGGCTTGAAATCTATATTGACCTTTATTGGTTGAGCCTTGTTGACCGCGTAACGCCCCTTTGAGAAAACTGCCCACGAGGGCCACACTCCACTAGCCTTAGTAAAAATCAATGAACAACACTCAACCTTTGATAGTTCTTCTAAGGGTTAGCACTAAAACTATCCTAAATTCCACTATTACAATAATAAAATAATGGAAATCGGCGAATTATTTTATGAAATTAACTTTATTTAATAACTAAGACTGTGATGATTAATATATATAAATGAATAGGGTTTATTTCATTATATCTAAGGTAGATGATTTATGGCGATCAGCAAAAAATAAGTTTTTTAAAAATTAATTAGTTAAATTTAGTTCTATATTTAAAATATTCCACCTATATTATTTTTTTTTAGCTTGTAATTTTTATTTATCTTGTCTTATAAATAATAATGACGATCATTGAATTAGAATTTCGTTAGAAAATATAATAGCATGCGAGACACGAGGGAAGCTGTGCCCAGCGGCACCTCCTCCTGGCGTGATATATACATTAATTGTTAATTGATCATGTAATAAACTATAAATAAATAAATAAATTTATTAATTTAAAAACTTAATTTATAGTTTATTACATGATCGCTTAACAATTAATGTAGATATCACGCTAGGTGGAGGTGCCTCTAGGCACAGCTTCCCTCATGTCTGGTCTCATTATATTTTCTAACGAACCTCTAATTCAATGATCGTCATTACTATTTTAGACAAGAGTGAATAAAACTTACAAGTTAAAAAAAATAACACTATAGAGGGAATATTTTAAATATAGAATGAGAGTAGAGATAGAATATTCATAATGGAAATTTTGTATAATAGCATAAACATATAACTAAAGACGATGGAAAGAAATTATGATTTAGAATAGAATAGAATAGAATAGAATAGAAAAATCATCTTTATTCTGGAACTAGGTCCCTTTAGAATAACAGTATTGTTCATATAAATTAACCATAAATCTGGCCAAAAGACTTATTACAATGAATAATAACAAAATACTAGTGATAAATTAAGTATTAATTAAGCTCTTAGGATAAATTAACGAGAACAGTTGGGTAATAGGGGTTCAGTACTACAATATTGGAGCTAAAACAATAGCATAATAATCACTGAATGAAATTAGAAAGGAAAGCAAAATCTATTTTATAGGCAAAGCATTGTAGTGATGGAATATGAAAATTAAAAAAAAAAATAATAATAACTGTTAATATGTAAGGAAAGAAATTGTAAAAACAAAAAAAAAATGATATACATATGTTCCTTAAGGTATTTAAGTGATTATGCGTAAAGATTAGGAGAAGAAAAAATAAAATAAAGTATACATATATATACACATAACGAGGAGTGTGTTGAAGATAATTAGAAAATAAAATACTTTTCAACGAAACACAATTTCTTGAATAAAAAAATTACAAATTAAGAAAAACAAATTTCATCTACTCACAATGCTTAGTGAGTGGTGATGCAAATTCACATTCAACACAGAATAAAACAATAAAAAATATTAGAGAAAAAAAATAATGTCTAACGAAAATTAAAGCCTTATTACATAGTCTGGATTTAACCAGCGTCTGATTGGATTGTGAAGAGGAATTGGAATAAGAGGGTTTTAAAGGTGGATAAGGATGATGCATGGCGGATTTTTAGTGGGATGGAATTCCAGAATGCAGTGGAATGGACAACGAAGGAATGTTTAAATGATGCAGATCTGTGGAAAGGGGTGTAAAGATCATAAGGACGAGATCTTGTGGAGAGGATGTGGATAGATGATTTGAATTGTAGGAGATTGTATGCGTAGGATGGACGATGACTATTGATTATTTGGTAAAGGAATATGCCTAGGAAATATTGTCTTCGGAAGGAAGAGCCATCCTAATGGCTGTATTTAAACAATAATATACAAATACAAAAAGGTAAAATATTTACGATCTAAATGGAGTATAATAGAATTAAGTATGAATGAATTATAAGAAAAACTGAAGAAATATTATTAACAAACACGCACACACACACACACACATACATATACATACACACACACACAAGCCTCTGTATTTCCTGCTTTCTTTGTACCGTATATCCATGGTTAAATATGTATTAAATAAATATATATATATATATTTTACAACTTTTCCTTAATCGACCTTTGAGTATTAAATTTAAACTTAACTATTTAATTGGGAATAAGGTCACTTAATTATTATTTAATAAACTATTGAATGTTCATTTCTTCTGTTTATTGACGTTTCGATACCGGTATTTTCTTTTTATTAGTCAACCATGGGATCCTCTTCAAAGCTAGAATTTTAAAAAATAGAGCTTCGATCAGGCCAGGGACACACCGACAGTCTCAGCACCGTCCACTAGCACATATATTAAGCTACCTTAATAATAATACCTTAACAGTAGCTTAATATATGTGCTAGTGGACGGTGCTGAGACTGTCGATGTGTCCCTGGCCTGATCAAAGCTCTATTTTTTAAAATTCTAGCTTTGAAGAGGATCCCATGGTTGACTAATAAAAAGAAAATACCTGGATCGAAACGTCAATAAACAGAAGAAATGAACATTCAATAGTTTATTAAATAATAATTAAGTGACCTTATTCCCAATTAAATAGTTAAGTTTAAATTTAATACTCAAAGGTCGATTAAGGAAAAGTTGTAATATATATATATATATATATTATATATATATATATATATATATATAATATATATATATATATATATATATATTGTTTTGTTGGAAGAAATCAAATGCATCAAATTCTGAGAAGTATATTTCAATCAGATCCTTCTGAAGGCGGCCATTCCCATTGGTCTCCATTCAACATGTTTGCAGAGACCAGTTGTGTCTGTATTTGTTCAGTCTAGCACACTTGGATAAAAGATGGTCATATATTTGTTCACTGTTTTTATCACGTTTGAAAATTTTGTTGGCAGTTAGTTAGAATCTCAATAAATAGCTTTTGGCTGCTCCATGTCCTTTCAAAAATTGTAAGACAACTTTTTAAGCTTGACTTTAACGGGATTGGTTTTAGAGTTTTGGGAGTTACTAATTTATTTTCTAACCTTATTATTCATACCTGCATATGCTATGAAATTAATCAGTAAGCCTTTAGGAGAAAAAGAAGAATCTTCGCAACTTTTAAACTTCGGATTGTTTTCCTTCACACAAACAGGGGCAGATCGCCGAAAATAGACACGGCCTGAATAAGAGGTCCTCCTGCTGATGAGTCCATTGCCAAGCTCATCGATACAGACGAGGACAGCGGTCGTTAATGAGCCAGCCATTTTGTAACGCGAAGGCAGCATTAAAGTTAGCGTGAATGGCGACTCTTAGCAGCCCCTGAAATTAATGCTTACCATCAGCCTATCATGTGCTGAATAGATCGCTAGCGGCTCTGATTTCTGCGCTCCCATTATCATTTGGTTCCAACTATAATAACGGTTACAGATCAATGCATCACTGATAAGGAATTTTAAATAGCTTTTTGTAACATTGTGATAATTAGCTAATAAACATCATTATAAATTCTGAAAACGATTTGCAAACTAGTACCTTATAATAAATTTAATAAACTAAAATTAATAAGATTTGTTTCTTATTTCACCTCAGCAAAGATTAAAAATCTTATTTAGTTCGTTAAAAATAAAGTAAAAAGAAAATATATTCCAACAACTTTCAGGATGCTAGAATTCAGTTTTCCATACATAAATTATGCCTATACAATATATACAAGACATAAGTGCAGGCACTGTGGTTAAGGGGCATTGTCAGATCCTTTCCTCTCTAATATTTTATGAACGAGGGTAAGCCTCTCCAATATTTCGTAGTAATTTACTTTATAAAATTCACAAAACGTTCAATAGATCATATAGATAATAATTATATTACAAATTGCCTATACAAATAATTCTCTTAGTATATTGGTTAATGAAAAAATAGAAATGTATGTATCGTAATAGAATATTTCTATGGAAATCATTTAAAACATTAGCCTACAGCCTATAGCCTACAATAAAATGTCCTTTATTTTTAATGCATATGTATTGCTCAACATTTTGATGAAGTTTTACACTCCTGTAAGGACAAAATATTAATCCAACAACAATCTGATTAAGTAGATGGCGTTTACTGGTGAAACGTCCCAAAAAAGAAGAATGTATACGATTATATGTATACGAATTAATACGATTGCAGGGATATTAATAAGAAAAGAGCCTAATGCTGCCTTAACTCTCTTGATACTCTGAAGTATTACAACATGAATTTGATTTTGATAATGTCAGAGCGTTACAGAAAGAGAAGAATAGTTCTGAGAGAAAGAAATTTTGGGCCCATACATATTGCACAGAAGTTGAATTATGCCGTTTATTATAGAGCTGACGGTAAAAATTTGAATAACTTTTATTATATAATGTTGAACATCTTGGATAAGTCAAATATATCTATCTAATTGTTTTTATGTTGTTAGCTGTTTTTGATGATGCATTTTTTTGTATTTTTTTTTATTCTTGATTTTTAAATTTTTTGTGGTATATTAAGAATTTTCGGCGGTTATTAGATATTTTTTCATCTGTTTTTTAAAAATCCTAATTAGCCGTTTGATTATTGCCTTTCTCAGCTTTGTTACTTTATCTTTCTTCCAGAATGCAGTTGGATGTCATGGAGTGACGTAATTTTTTTTTTTTTTTAAATTATTTATTGAAAAATATTACAATCTGTCTCTAGGACATTTATAATAGAGTTCACAGATCACATTCACACTCTATGTACAATAAATAAAATAAATTATACAGAAAAAATATATATATACAATAAATAAGATTAAAATAACCTGAAAATAAATAAATAAAAAGAACACATACACACCTATATACAATATTTACAATTTGGCGAGAGAACCCCAAACCAGACTTGTCCCTCCAACTGTGGAGGAAAAAGTAAGACTCCAGGAGTTCCCTGCACTCCTCTCTCAACCGCGTCACTAGGGCTAAACCCAGTGGAGATTGAGCAAGAGTGATTTAGCCACATACAAGAGTGAAGTAATATTTGATTTTTTTTTCTGTCTTGTTGATGCCTGAAATGCCGGAACATAAACTTTTTTTTTATTCTTTACCTGCATTTTGGAAACATAAGGCTGTGTGGTTGGGGTTTTTCCAATTCTAACCTAACATTGAATTTATGTTTCTTGATAATTTTTTTTTATTGTACTTATACTATCCTAACACTGTCTTAATTTTTTTTTTTGCTGAAAAAGCAAACTAAAGATTAATAAAATGTTTCTCAGGATCTCTGTTCTCCCAATAAACGGTCATAACATTTGGCAGTAGTGGCCACTTTTGAATAAAGGTAAAGAGGACGATGGTCGATGGTCGTATTATTCATTTTTTTATTCCTATCCTGTAAAGGGGAGGCCAATAAGAAGAGGTGTAGGAGAATATATTATTATAGGAAAGGGATACAGTTTGATATATCCAAAGTCCCATGGGACAACAGGTACCGGGACAGGTAAGGATGGTGAAACGGTACAAATAACAGGATTATAGGGATCCCAACAACTGTCAAATATCTTTGTCCTTCCTTACTCTCTCTGTATCTGTCATGCCCATCTCCCTCTCATTCCATTATCACCCCAGTTTCCTTTATTCAGATATCGTTATATTATAAAAATACATTTTAAAACTTTGACAAGGAATATTCATCTTTTATTTTTATTCATAAAGCCTAATAGATTTCGATGATGTATTTTGCTATCATGTTTAAGAAATTTAGATGAAATGCAATTTTCTTATTTATGAAAGTTAGTGGTAATTATATAATTTCTTTCTTTATTTCTATTTGATACATTAACTATATTAAATATGTGATATATTTTCATATGATATATGTTTTTATTATATGAAACTTTTCTTTATAAATTTGAATATTTAGTTATTCGTTCATTTAAAGATTCCTTGGAAAAATATTTATATTTTTACAATTGAATAAAATTTTAAACTCCAAAATGCTCGTGTGTAGGCACACAGCTCTAAAAAATCGCAGGAAGTCATTGGAAGAGTGGAAAGATATCCTGACCCTTCCTCAGTAATGGTTTATTGGGGAATTTGCTTTGATGGCACTACAAAGCTCCATTTTTGTGAAGAAGGAGTTGTGAACAGCCGCTAAAACTATCAGGACGATATTTTGGAACCTGTTGTGAAGCCTCTAAATGATATTCTGTTTACTGGAAGCCATTGAGTTTTCCAGCAGGATTCCACACCAGCTCACAAGATCAGGTCTAATCAGCAGTGGCTGTAAAAGAACATTCCAGAGTTCATCTCTGCCTCGGATTGGCCCTCAGGAAGTTCTGATCTCAACCCATACAACTAGCATACACCCTAACATGGAAAACCTCAAATTTCTGGTCTGAGGAATTGAGCGCTTTCGCTGCGTGCTACTATTGATGACTGGCCACGGAGATTTAATGCCTATGTCTAGGCAAAAGGGGAACATTTAGAGTAATTTCTTTTTTGTTTTACTCTCTATAGATATATATTTTATTTTCTAATAAAGTTTTTGAAAAAGCTATTTGTTCTATTGAAATCTGTATATATTTCCTTTGAACAATATTTATGACAGGACTAGGTATAACTCTTAAGGAAGTTCAGAAATATTTTTCATACAGTTGTTGAGCTAGCGATATTGAACCATCAAAATTTATATTGTTTTAGCCTGAAATGCGAATTTTATGTTTCGGTATTTTAGTGGAATTTCAATATTCGATCTAAGCAAACTCAATGTGGGACAGAAAAAGAAGCTTTTGTTAGTTGTGAAGCACTCTCCCCTCCTCCCTTGTTGGCTATGAATCAAAGAGATCCTCCAAAGTAATCCCATCCTCTTTATGCATTTCTCAGGGCCTCTTCTCTCTTTCACTTTGAACTTTCATCAAATTTTAATGATGGATGGTACTTAAATCTCCTCCAACTTATGACACTATCCTGTAGGATTATAAACAATGCCTTCAAGATAAAATAATCTGACCATCAAAAGGGCTTTGAGGTAGCCCGTATATTTTCAACTTTCTTTTAAAAAAAATACATTAATTTCATTAAACCGCTGTCTTCGTTCTTTATGAATTATCCTTTATTATTGACATTATCCTTCAGTATTGACATTATTCAATAATAAAAAAAAATCTCTGTATGTATAATTATGTACCATTTATTGATAACTTTTTTTTTTACTTATTTATTTCTGTAAATTGTAATTATGGGATTAGAATGAAAGACTTGGGGGTGAATAATAGTCAGCAGAACCTCCTTCGAGTTACGATTATTTAAGAGGATGGATCTCCCACCCAGCTCTTTTTTAAGTCACCTCTTTATGGACATGTCAGCCGCAATTATAACGTTTATCAGTGTTGTCTATTATGAAAATGGGAATAAAGATAATGTATCTGGTTTATTGCTAATTGTTAGTCGCTGTGTAGAAGGAAGTGAGCACTCCCTATATGCTTGTCGCTAAGATAATTCGATGAAGTAGTGGTGCCATTTCTACCAGTTAGAGGTATTTAGAAAAAAAAATCTCATTTAAAATGTAAACACCAAATTGCTTCTCGGATATGTGTCCTTTAAAAAAAAAATCTGTCACGTTTGATACAATTTAATAAGATTATATTTCTTTTTCTTCTTTATCTTTTTATCATGAGGGGCCGCAATAAGGTTAGGCTGTCCTAATGGAGGCCGCAATAGTTCTACATACATCCAACTTAATTATATTAATTTCCAAATTGTGGTTTCTTTAATAATTAAATATTAATTAATTTTAGCACTAGATTAATAGATATCGTTCAAAAACGTTTGGAGGCCGCATGTGGCCTCAGAGTCTGCGGTTCCCCACCTATGGCATATTCCATTATGAAATACAAAAAACAAAAAAAAATTACAATCACAATCACAAAAAACAAATTTAATCTATGTACGAGAAAGGCGTTCGTTCAGTTTTTTTTTGGAAATGATTGAAGGATTTTTATGAATTCATAAAAATATATATTTTTTTAAATTTATTGAATATTAATACATTCAGCCACATTAAAGGGCATTAATATTAAGGGAAAATAAAATAAAATAAATAATGTGACTCGAAATTGAAAGTTCGACAAAAACTAAATACATACACTTGCCAATTCAAACGCATCTGGATATACGCTTCTCAGATACACGATTCGGCAAAAAAAAAACGCACTTACAAAAAATACAGTCATTTCAATCCAAAATTTTACGACTTATAACAGAAACTCCCTGGAACGTTAACAACAAAAATTTACACAACGATTTACGACAACCAACTATAGACTAACACATACGTACTCTCTACTCACGTTGCCATCTCAAACTAAACGGACAAACAGATAGACTTATAGACGACATAGGCCACGACTGACATGCTGATCAGGAGGAGACTAAAAAGGAACTGGATGAGAGATCTCCTCACCTAAATCAAGGGAATAAATAACGACCAGGAAGAGATGCTGCTGGGTACTATCCTTCATTATGCCTAAAATGCCAATCATTATTTATCACAACAAATCTGCTGATTGTCAATACCATGACATGTGCGGATACATATCTAAAGAGCAAAAAAAAAAAAAAAATTAAAAATAATGTGACTAAAAAAAAACATTTTTTTTTGGATATGTGCCTTTTTGAAAGTAAGCTCCTCAATCCCTTTATATTAATGTATTAAAAAAATTAACATATATATTTAAGATCAATATAGACGAATATAATTCAATTTATTTTTTTGTCAACCGGTACGCAAAAAAAGATGGAGAAAGGTGGTATAATATATATATTGTTTGTCTATTCAATGTCTGTTTTAATTATTTTTATTAAGAATACTTTGAATTAAATGAAGGTGAAGTCTCAGTCTTTGATTAAGAATAATCGAATTAGTTTTTTTTTTACTTAGTCCTTTAAGGAATTAAAAGAAAAAGGCAGAGACTTTTATTCACCATAGTGAATTTTTCCTGGTAACCATCACCGGTTTTAAGCCTTCGGTTTTTATTACTTTTTTGGAGGGGAGAATATTAAAGTTCTAAAAACAAGTAATCCTTTGTTAATGGTTTCGTGGGAAGAGAAGAGCCTCCATTTGGTAGCTCTGAAAGCTATGTATAGTCATTCACAAAATGAAAAATAATTAAATAGAATTAGCCTATTCTTACATTTATGCTATATTTCTACCTTTCAACCAATAAATTGTTCTTCTATTAATTTCTATCTGGATCATTGTAAAATGATCCTTATTAGCTCTCAATAGCACGATCGAATGTGAGGTTCATGGATAGGACTCCCACCGCACCACTGTCAAATGGAACGAGATTCCTATCTTGTAGGAATTTTTGGATTAATATGAAGGAGCTGAAAATTAAGTCTTAAACTTAGATTAAATTACTTCATCTGTCAATCTCCATTCACTTCAACCATGAGTGTGGAAACTGGAGTGGAGTCCCATGGACTGTACATTTTTTGGCTGAAATAATAGAAAATATTGGTCAATTAATACAGTAAGAATTAAGTAAGTAAGAATTACATTTCTATCGAGTCTTGAAATAAAAGAAATGCACAAGTTAACATTAGAATTATAGGTAGATGTATATGAGTGTTCACATATAAACAACATATAGTATCTGTAAAATAAGGCGACAACTCTAAAAAACTCAAAAATATTAATCTTACTTATATTCGGAAGATTGATTGCTAAGGAGATGGAAAAATAAATGGTGTTTATATGAGGATGAGTTAAGGATGAGAATATGCGAATGGAAAAAGGTAAGGAATTCTAAAACAAGGCAGCACGTACGAGAAAGGATAAATCCTATTTTATAGGATACAGTGCTATGAGAGGGAATAAACAGATTTGAGGGGTGGAATATCGGGTTGAAGGAATGTACAGAGGATCAAGGAGTAAACAGATCTGGAAGGTAACAGAGTTTTTGGTTGTAAAGTTTTGGAAAAGGAAAATACCTAAGAAATATTGCCGTCGGAAAACTAGATACAGCCACTCCAACTAGGCGTACCAACTGGTGACGTGGGAGCGCCTGTTGACTCTAAAGATGAATCTAATGAAACAATTCATTAGTCCTTCAATCTGATCTCAAGCCAACCGTAAACAAGGCAGCCATAATCGAGGTGAAAGAAAGTAAGAGAGGCAACCCTAACTCCTGTTCTGACGGGTTTTTAGGAGATCTCTTGCTGAATTATGGAAATGAATAGATAGTCCATTGAGGTAGAATAGAGCACAATAATAAATGAAATTGATAAGATGCTCGGAAGCAATGAGAATGGCTTGTTCTTCTCCACGTTAGACGATATAATTTTCATAGAACATGAAATAAAAATGAAAGTATTTATACCACCGGTGTTAAGTATTGTAAACCTCTTAAATGTGCTAAATCCGGTAAACTTATTTTAAAAATGTGTGTTAAATATGGTCGCTAGTATACTTGATTATATTGCAGTTTATGGTCATGTAATGTGATACTGATTTCATCAATGCACGGAAGAGGTTATAATGAAATTTTGATGTCGTGTTTAGATCTTTTTATGATAGAGGTCTGCCAATAGGAGGGATAGGGTACTGCAGTCTTGCTTAAAAGGCAGGATGGTCTTGAATTGCTCTTAATCTGAAATAAAACTGGTATCTATCGACCCGCACCATCTACCTGAATTAGGGCTCATCCATTCCTTTCACCAATGAGAAGACTTCTTCACTGATCCAGGTAGAGAATTAGACTATATCTCTTTGACATAACAGCTAGGATTTTATTCATGTTTTCATCAAGTTTTTTATCTCTTCATTGATTCTTTCTGTTAAAGCATTTTTAATCAAATAATTCAGCAACTCGTCCTTTTTAATTCACTTTGGGTGTTTTAAATATAAGCCAAAAGGTTATTAATTCAATACAATACAGTTCTAATCTAACTATAACTGATAAAATTTTAGCAGGTTTGCACACTAAGGTAACTACCATTCATTTAAAACTTGAACTGACTGCTTAGCATGATAACACATTAAGCATTTATCAAAAGCTGCATAAATTCCCTTAATATTAATATTTATTTATGTTTTTTACTATTAGTAATGATAAAAAATATTATTTATTGTAATTTACAATTGTATTAACAAAGTAAAATAAGAATATAAAACCCGATAGTAGCTTGCGATGCAACTACTCCATAGAACTTCAATAAAACTAAAAGATGTAAGTCGGATAACTGGAGTGTCAATATTTTCAGAGCGAAAACTCAAAAAAAGACATAAATAAGAGTTAAAATATAATCGGAAAATTGTTAAGAGTCTCTTATATAAGCACAGAGTCCTTTGAATATAGGTAGACAAACATACCCGTCAAAGTTTCGCCAATAAGGCATCAATTGTACATTTTTCATCAAATGTCCAAATACACATTATAAGTCGAGGAAGATCATAGTAAAAACAGAAAAAAATTAGAAAAGAGGTGTGTACCAAAATAACCAATAATAATAGAAAGTAAAACATAATATATATATAAAAAAATAAGGAATCGAAAATGCATTGGAAAGTTATGATGATGACCTGATCATTTAAAGAAAATAAATGAAAATATAAAATATCTAGAATTATTCAACTTTTTCAGAATCCTCGATGGCTCAGAATAAAAATTATTCAGCAATATTAGAATTCTGTATAAGGTGTATAGCCCTGAATATCTTTATTTAGAGCTATTTGATCATCATAGTGGGAATATGGTTTCAGGTTATATTTACAAGTTATTTTCTTTTCTAATATTTCTTTTGTTCGGTCTAACCAGAACTTACGTATTGGTTCTTTTAACATTAGAAGGTCCAAGTTTTAATAATTTTATTTTTTTTACATATTAACATTATTTTCTCGAGATAGAACTTGAGAAACATTCAGGCTCAAAGGGTAACTTAGTAGGTAATTCTATTAAAATATTGTAAATGAATGGATCGGTCGGATGTGAAAGTTCTTGGGCATGTGATCCATCGAGGATAGATGGTCGCCCACCCTCCAGTCCGGATTACTTCCTAACTCTCAATGAAAGGAATAATTAATGGTCCTAGCTCAACACTTACTGAGGCAGCCAGTACCTGTGTGCATTCACTTATCCAAGGCGCCAAATAATTATTAACAAGGTGCTATATAACTGATTAACATGTTTAATTCAAATTCAGTTAACACTTCTTGAATAGTTAGCAGAGGAATTAGTGACGATTCTAAAGGTGAGACAATGACCTCTATTTTAATTCTTAGGAAATATTATTTTGAAATAAATATGCTTATATTTCAAATGTTTGTTTGATTTAAAAAAAGTTGTTTTTTGCTGTTTTTCTCCGGTCAGAACCATCATCCATTAGATATTTCTCAACAGGAGTACCTTTAGGTTTAGTACTTTCTCCATTTGCCATTCAGTACTCCCACACATCACGATAAAAACAAGAAAATACTAAACATTAACTTCTCTGGAAACACTCAAAACTAAAACTTAGACAGAAATTGAATACATACTATAACTTACTAAAACATATTTGGATTTACGAATCACATATATTTGGGAAAGCGAAAAAATCTCACATTTACTAATTGAAAATATTTCAAGCAAAAACCTTCAGGACGATTAAAACAAGCACCTTGGTTCGTTAGTAACGTAACCTTACTCATCGGATCTTCTTATGCCGACTGTTAACGAACAGATACGAACCCACTACAAACGATTCCATGACAAATTACAACATGGGACATCCCAACATACTCATAAATGTCATGGCCACTACACGCATACTAAGTTATATCCGTAGAAGGGTGAAGAGGAGCTGGATGAGAGATCTGCTCATCTAACAATTAATGCAGATATCACGCCAGGAGGTACAGCTGGGTATTGCTCCTTCTCATGCCTCTCATGTTATTATATTTTGTAACGAAGGTCTAGTTCATTAATCGTCATTACTATTTTTCTCAGTTATGAACAAAAATTAAAATAAAAACAAATTAATTTTATAGAAACAAAATAATTAATTCCGAAAATATATCTTTAGAATTCAATTTTTTTCAGTGAAGAGGAAAAATAAAGTTGTTTTATGACCTAATATAATAATGTTATATTTAGCGTAATCATAATTAAAATATAATTATAATTACGCAAAAATAAAGAATGAGAAAACTATAAATTTAATTGTATCTGCCTTTTTATTATTCATTAAAAACGGGAGAAAGGGACCAAATTCCAGGAGTGGGAAAATAGGAAAAATAATAAATATAAAATAAAAAGGGGAAAGAGAGAAAATAATATGAAAAGTTCATTTGTTTTTATCCGATTTTCATTTGTTTAATGTCTGTTGACTAACTACAAATAGATATTTAAAACAAGTTACAGTGAGATTAGATTAGAACACATGTTAATTAATTGTGACCGTAATCATCACATTGATTTTATTCATATGTTCTTTTTTATTATCAAAGTGTTACAAAATGTCTATTACTATTCAATAAAACAATGAATGTATCAATAACGTAAAGATATAAATGTACATAACATTCATTCCTACGCCTTCACCAGAGGCATGCACTGTTTAAAAATACAGTTAGGTGTTGCGGGTAATGTATCACGCAGCGCCTTTCAAGTAGCTAACGAAATTCATTAATTCTGGGGTTTTCATTATCATTATTGTATTAGGTCAACTATCGTAATTATCATTTTCTAAGATAATTAAAGCAAAAAACTAGTATTTATGAATAGAATGGATGGGACTTATGTAAGTTATGTTAATAAAAATACAAGTTTTCTCGATCTCCTGTCAATTATATTTTATTTTATAATATTTATTTATTATTTACGCTTCTGCGCTTGGCCATCATCAGCATATCTGAAAAAATGCTCATTTATATACATAAATCCTGTTTAATTAAATAGTCTTTTATATAATCTCTACTTATCTTTAAAACAATTTTTAAAATATAATTTACAACAATTACCTGCTATTTCTTTTAACAGAATGTCTTTTTCTTGACAAACAATTCAAAATTTGTTGTCTATTTTCTATAGCGATTAGACTACGGACAATTTGTATTTTTAAAGACAAATTTAATTTAATTCCCATATGCGGCCTTGGTGGTCGAGTGAGTCAAGGGGCTTGCAAAAATTTTATGCTACGAGTTTAAATCCCGTTAACGGGATTAAATACAAAAAAAGAGATAATAAATATAAATAATTAATAATAAATAAATAGGTGCAGTCACTACTCGGTAACCACTACGGCGCAGGTTCGATTCCCGTACGGTAACCGTCTCCACCCTGAGATTCACAGGAAGGTGAGAACGACCACCTCTGTCTAATAACATCATAGGTCCTTTTCGGTTCTCCGGATTTGGAGGTTGGGTACAACCTGGGGGCTAACAACTCTATCCCATAAAAAACAACTACAGGATAGAGACGTCTGCAAAAGGTTGCCAATCACCCTGATGAAGAAGGAGTGATTGTGATCGCGCCCAGTTTTTATAAACTACTTGCTTCCTGGATATCATCTATATAAGAAGAGAATCTAACGATTATAGCTTTTATTGCTTAGAACAGCCCCGATGCTGCGAGAAGACTAATGGCGGAAGTCGATAGAGTCAAAAGGCGGTAAAAAAAAATAAAAATAAAACATCACATACAAAATTACCAAACCACTTACAACATATAAATAATAAATTAAAGGATTGAAAAATACTCAATTCACTTTAAATTAATTAAAACCTGGTATTTTATAACCTATTCCAATATAAATTATTACATTATATCTAAAAAATATTTTATCTAATTTATTTATTTTACTATTTTATCCGACGACACATCAATTGCACAGCTTTAGGACAACAACTATATGCAACTGGAGTATTTTTGGATGTTTCTCAGGCGTTTGATAGAATCTGGACCAGGGTCTTCTCTTTAAACTTAAGACTATACTACCATTCACGTACTATCTTTAGTATAACTTATGCTTCAATATTTCTTCTTCGATAGATTTTATTCAGTTCGACAGGGCTCGGAAATGTCTTCAGTTCCAATCTCGGCAGGAGTTCCCCAAGGTTGAATACTGGCCCCTCTACTTACATTATTACATACCCTCGACTTTTTTTTTTCAATAAACGGACGATATTATGTAAAATGATAAATACATAAAATCAACATAATTACTGTTAAACGTTTACAAACTTCACTAACACAGAACATGAGACTATAGTACTTAACACATTAGACATCCCGCTTCAGCTGATACTACCACCTCCTTCTTTTACTCCATCTCATGTTGCACTTCAAATCAAACAATTACCGAAAAGAAATGCCCCTGGTTATGACTTAATAACAGCCGAATCACTCCAACAAATGCCCAAGAAAGCTCTAGTATTTCTGACAACAATTTACAACTGTATACTAAGGACGTGAAAATTCCCTTTACAATGGAAATACTCACTTATTAAGATGATTCACAAACCAGGTAAAGACATATATAGTCCTTCATCCTAAAGACCCATTAGCCTCCTTCCTATATGCTCTAAAGTTTTTGAAAAATTAATATACAGAAGACTTGTTGACATATTGACTGACCAACAGGTAATACCTGACCACCAATTCGGCTTTTCCACATTCCATTCGACGACACATCAATTGCACAGAGTTACAGACTACAATGCTGGAGCTTTAGAACAAAAACTATATGCAACTGGATTATTTTTGGATGTTGCTCAGGCGTTTGATAGAGTCTGGCACCAGGGTCTTCTCTTTAAACTTAAGACTATACTTCCATACACGTACTATCTTATCCTTCAATCTTTCCTCTTCGACAGATTTTTTCCAGTTCGGCAGGGCTCGAAAGTGTCTTCAGTCCTTCCAATCTTGGCAGGAGTTTCCCAAGGATCAATACTAGCCCCTCTACTTTACGTAATATATACTTACGATATACTTATTAACGATGAGATTTTGACAGCTACTTATGCAGACGATACAACAATTCTCGCAAAACATCAAGGCCTAGGCAGGACCTCACTAACGCTACAACATCACTTACTTGAATTACAAGATTGGTTCACACTATGGAAAATTCGACTTAATCATGACAAATCCAAACATACAACATTTACCCTTCGAGAAAACACCTGTTCTCTAGTTTATGTCGGCGACAATCAAATTCCTCAAACGGACATGGTACTTTACCTTGGACTATCCCTTGACAGAAAGATGACATGGGGTCCGCATGTTTGAAACGTAAGAAACTTAACCAGCGACTCAAACTACTTTACTCTCTTTTTTTTTAAATCTTCAAAACTAAAACAGAAAATGAATACATATACATATACTTAAGCCCAAATGGACACACTCATCACAAATATACGGCATCGCTAAAAAGACCCACCTACAAAAACTTTAAACGTTCCAATCAAAATTATTGCGACTTATGACAAAAGTACCTTGGTACGTAACTAACAAAACTCTACATACTGACCTCCACCTTCCAACAGTTGACCAACATATAACAACCCTTTATCAACGATTTTACACTTTAAACGGACATAATAACAGACTAATAAGAGACATGGCCAGAATGAGAGATCTCCTTCATTAAACAACCGAAGTAATTGGAACAAGTTAGAAAGAGAGAGGGAATTCTTATAGAACCTGCTAATATATTGACCATTTTTTTTTTAGTAGTGTTATTAATGCATGCAATATAACTGTAATATTAACTAATAATTGAAACTGTTTGTCAAATAGCTGTACAAGTAATTACCAACAAATGTACATAACAAGTAGAATTAATAATAAAGATAAAATTGATGGTTTATTCACACATTGTGTTTTAATGATGATATTTAAATCTAAAGAGAATATAAGTAGAGTATGAAGTTAAATTGTTTGCCGGGGTTAGGGCTGAGTAGGGCGGAAGGCAAATTTTTTTTACTGAAGGGGAGGGTAGGGGCTGAGAGGCTCTCAAGGTGTGAGACACTAGACAGCAAGTGCCTACGTCTTTTCATTCGTACGCCCTCCTTATCTGAAGGCTCTCCTTTAAGGCTCACTTCCTTTAACTATTCTTACACGGGCCTATATTGAGTCTGATCCCAAGGGTCAAGAGTCAATGAAATTACTAAATTTATTAGACAATAATCGATACGAAAAAGATCTAAAGTATATGTACCGGTATAACATGAATCACAACTCAAGTTCTGAAGCTGCATCTTTGTAATTGGATTTAATTTACCAATTTATGTATACATTCAATTATTTTATTACTTATGAAAAACTTGGAAAATTATGACAGCCTATTTCGCATCAGTTATAAACATTCAGGTTTCGGGATCGACATATTTTTTTATTTAATTAACAAACAAAGTACTCAGCAGCAGCTCTTCCCTGATTTGTTTCAATTACTTAAAAAAAAAACAACCACAAAATAAACTCTCAGCAGTTTAAAACAAGAAAATAGCAAATAACAGATGAATAAATAAAAAATTGAAACCTATCTCCTAAAGAAGTAATTCTAATAAGGAAGGCCTCCTGAGACAAATAACCAGCAGGAAGGATTGGTTGTTTGGATGAAATGAATGATGGAAGGACATGGAAATCTATACTTCTGGTAGCCAACTCCTCATTATTAATATCCACTTTTTATATATCTTTTTTTGGTTTATTATTTTCAATGATGAACAATTGTGATCGACAAAAAACTTATTCTCCACCCCAAATTTGATGTTTTATGTTTCAGTATACGTAGAATTCTAAAAACGAATAAAATGTTTTTGTTTGTCCGCCGTCCGCCGTCCTACAGAACCGATTTTTTTTTTTCAAATTTATATATAAAATCAGAAGTCACCCGAGGATCATTCTCCTTCATGGCCATTACTATCCGCCTTTTACTTTCAAAATGGCGGCCGAAAAACCTGCGTTGCTATAGACTGTAGCGCCTAAACGAATGTACCGATTTCAATGGAACTTCGCTAAAGTCATTTTCTTGACGCCCTTTAAATTTATTTATATAACATACTTCAACGAAAAGGAGCTGGAAAAAAAAGTTAGGAGGGATGGTAAAATTAGATTCCGAATACTCTAAAAGTATACACTTTTTTGTCAATATTGAATTGGTTTTTTAAAAGTTTACGGAATTTCCTAAAAAAAAAAAAAAAAATCGTTGAAATCGGACAATTAGGAGCAAAGATATGGTACCTAGTTTTTTTCTTTCACTTACCTATATATGTAATATATAGTAAGGGTAAGTATTGATATCGAGAAAATTTTTTTTTATATGGTCTACTGCAAAGGTTATGTCCTTTATAATATTGTATGTGTTACAAAAGTAATGCTAATGTTTTTAAACATATTACTAATGATTAAAAAAAAAGTTTAGTTCAATAATTGGATCACCTTTTATTTATTTTTCTTTGTAACTAGGAAGATAATGTTACTTTAGATGTATAATTGTTTGGAAATAATAAACCCAATGGTTTATTACTTCCATTATATAGTAATACATAAATAATGGTTTTTTACTATAAAAAAATTATTTGCGCCTGTAAACTTTTTGTTAACAATCAGCAAATGTGCTGGAAATACAAGATATAAATGACAGGCATGGGGAAAGAAAGGAAGTATATCTTCCCTAATTCTTTCAATTAGTTAAAAAAAAAACACACAAAATAAACTCTCAACAGTTTTAAATCAGAAAACGGCAAATTACAGATGAATAAATAAAAAATTGAAACCTATCTCTTAAGGAAGTAATTCTGATAAAGGTAAGCCTCCCGAAACAAATGCCCAGCCTTACTCCATTGAAAAATCAACTTAAAAGTCAACCAATCGGCTATCGTGGTATGATAGCACCAGCTTCTTAAGGGTTCTAGGTTCAAATCTTATCGTATTTCCACTATTTTTTAAGGATATAAATTTATTACATTTTAATGAGTTGCAAACTGTGTATTACTGGTACATTTACCCTATTATAAGAGAATTCTGATTGGTTTGTAGAAGGTAGTCCTCACAGACCATTAATAAAAAGACAAACAATTAATAAACCACATAGTAAATAATTCGTTTGATGTATATCGACGCTACAGCTTTTCCTATATGCCTTAATCAATAACTTGCTATTCAATCGTTATCGATAATATCTATGGTAAAGGCTTCAAGATGACAGCGTTCTTTACTTTTTCACATTTATACATTCCTAAAAAGATTAATTTTATTTGATTAATGTTTTAGAATGTAACAACACATAGTAGTTTAATGATTTACTTCATTCATATGTACAGATAATGAAAAATAGTAAGTTATTAAAAAACATTTAAGAACTCATAACGTCGTATTATTTTTCAGTTGAAAAAATGAAAAAAAAATGTTTCCATAGAAATTGTATTAAATTATATAACCTATTCACTTATTCAATATCCTTATAATCTTGAAACATACCAATAAAAAAATAAATATGAACATTGATGAATTTTATTTCATTTATTTATTAATATTTTTCATTTTAAAATATTATAATAAAATAATTCAATTATACCGTATTTTTGTTTGTTGTTTCCATAATTAAAAATATTTTGTTTATTCTTAACTCGAATTATGTGAAAAAGGACGTGATATCCGAGCACGGACATGGGTTTCAGGGTGCTTATTTCTGAACGTTGTATGTTCGATTCTCGTCCAGGTTATCTTTCTACGGCCCAGGAGAATGGATTTTGATATTACCACATTGATGAGCATAGGCGCAAACTTTCCATTCTAGTTGGGGGGGGGAGGAGGGTGGGAGCGATGGAACCCTCAAGAAAAGACTCTCAAGAAAGGGAGTTTATAGTTTATATATTGCATACAAATTATGAGTGATACTTAAAAAAATCATAATTATTGTAAAACGAACAATATAATACTATATATAAAAATAAATTACACATATATATATTTATGTATCAGTTTGTTTTTTAATGTTAATCCGTTATTCTGAGATATGGGTATATTTGAAAAGAAGTTAACAAATCAATTAAATACATTACATTTTTTTATTTTATATTTTGAGGCGGTGAGATAAACTCAATTCTCCGATGCTTCACATTTGCCACGGGAATCGTTATAAAATCTCCAGGTAAAAATTTATGGATGCACATGAATGAATCATAAAATCTTAGCAAATGTCGCTACATATAATTATCTTTGAATATAAACTAAAATTTTAGTAATAGGAGCTAAAGACGTGGTAAAATACTTGCGCAGCTCTAGGACTTAGCCTAGCTATCTGGTAGACTTTTCCTGTTTTCTAATTTTTTTTTTAAACATAATTTTTCAACTCACACTTGTCAGAATTTCTAACAATCAACGAGTGTGGTGTCAAGATTTAGAAGATTAATAGGTCTTGGAATAGGCGTGAGGAAGAGGAGTGCCCAGCGGCGTCCTTCCTGCCTGGAAGGTAATATTTATAGTTAGTGGAGGAGATCCCTCATCCAGCTTCTTTTAAGCCTCTTTTGGGTGCTATCGGGCATGTTAGTTGTGGCCATGCCTCGAATCATTGAGTTTGTATGTCCGTGCAAGTTATTATGAAATCTTTTGTAGTATGTTCGTATGTGGTCGTTAACTGTTGGCATCTGTTAGTCTTTATGTAAACTGACGTACCAGGGAGCCTTGGTGATAGTCCAAAAAGTTTAGATTGAAAAGTCTGTAGTTTACGTATATAAGTCTTTTTCGCTGTCCCGTATATCTGCGAAGCGTAGGTCCAAATGAGCTTAAGTAGGTAATTGATTTTAATTTACATATTTCATTCATTAATGGAGATTTATTGTTATTGATTTTGATTTGATTTTTGTTTCCGCCATATCTCTTTTTTTTAATGAGGCCGTTCCCTCCGTTTCCTCTCGCCTACCGCATCGATGTAGATGAGTACGCGGTAGAAACCTCTAGGTAGACGTCAGGGGTAGGTGAAAAGAACCACAAGGTTCACATGCCGGACCAGTTCCACCATAAGTACTAGCATATATTAGGAAACAATATTTTATTATTATTGTAGTGAAGCCTAAACTATGTGAAAAAGTGTGCATTCCATTGTTCTTTTCTACCGATTTTCCTACGATCATAGTCAATTGCATCGATTGGAATTTGATGTGGCCTTGTGGAGTTATTGAACGCTGGGAGGTTCATTTCGATTTTACTCCAGGCCATTAGGAAAAACCCATTCCACACTCACGTCCGTTCCACGTTGCATCTGGCGTGGGAATGTTTGGAGTAGCGTGATCAACATCGACTACCTTTGGGTTGTTAACAATGAGAATTAATCCAATTGAATTATTCAGCGGAAGTTCATTCCTTTAGACTTAGTTTGAGGTACTTGATCGGCACAAAGGGATCTATATTCCTTGGTTCATACAACTGCCTGACTGATACAACACTTTTTATAAGAGGAGTTATTAGAGGAGTTGGTGGTATATATTCTGCTGGCAGCTGGCCGCTAATCTTCTTAGCTCCCTTTTGTTCAGTAAAAAGGTAAGGCCCCGGTGAAGTTGGCGAGTGTGACGGAGCAAGCCTATTATTTCGCCCTTAATATTATAAATGTTTCCCCAAAGGCTCCTCGTTGTGGTTTCCTTCCTTTTGTTTGTTGACTCTTCAATGGCCCTTTTGTCTTAGAACCTATTCCCCTCTCAGCTTTATTTTCAAGGCTTCGGACTGTCTGAATATCTTAATCCGTTAAACAGTTAGTTTTTCAATATCATACTTATTATTTATTTTCTCAGACTAAAAGGAAGTGTATATTCATTTCTTTACCATGTCTTAGTTATGGTACCTTAAATAGGGAAATAGATCATCTGAATTTTATTTTATAATTAGAATATGCTGCTGCTAATTGGTACGATTTACAAGTCTATACAAAGTTTACATTTTGTTAATTCAAATAATAATAAAAGTGGTCATCTCTACTTAGACCGAAACTGAGATTTCGATTAGTTTATTTGTTTCCTAAAGCTGTAGTTAATCCAAGACATCATTTCCATAAAAAACACATTCTCCCGATAAAATAAATAATGAAAAGATTGGTTGTTTGGATGAAAGAAAGATGGAATGGAAGGACATGGAAATGTACACTTTTGATTGCCAACTCCTCATTATTAATATCTACTTTTTATATATATTTTTTTTACCAATAAAAAATTTGCGCCAGGCAACTTTTTGCTAACAATCAGCAAATGTGATGGCGATACAAGAAATAATGACAAGACAGGCATGGGGAAGGAAAGTACTCAGCAGTACCTCTTCCCTGACTTGTTCCAATTACTTAGGTTTTTTAAGGAAGGATATTTCCCATCTAATGCCTTTTTAGTCTCCTCCTCATGATCTGGTTTAGGTCAGCTGTGGCCATGTCTCTTATTATTCTGTTGTGATGTCCGTTTAAATTAGTATAAAATCGTTGGTAAAGGATGTTTATATGTCGGTAAAATGCTGGAAGGTGGAGGTCAGTATGTAGAGTTTTGTTAGTCACGTACCATGGCGCTTTTGTCGTCGCAATAGTTTTCATTGGAAGGTTTTAAGTTTTTATAGGTGGATCTTTTTAGCGATATCGTATATTTCGTCCTACTATAGTATATGAGTATACTATATTTTGTAATATTATTGTATCTTATGTCCATATGGGTTTAAGTAAGCGTATGTATTCAGTTTCTATTTCAGTTTCAATTTTTAAGATATAGAAGAAAAATTGAAAAGTATTTTCTATATTAAACATTAAAAATAACCTTTTTTGTTAATTATTAAATAAATTAAAGTTAAGTATTTTTTAAATTTCACATATTTCAAAATAAGATAAATTTTATCTATGTGAAAGGTAATGAAATTAAAAAATACATCTTTCACTAATCTAATATATCAAAAAAATAAAATAAAATAAATAATAACTGTACTACCCAAAGGAGACCTGAGATTCTGTACTTTGTAAGAATATACTGTATTTTATTTATTTCCATAAATACGAAAAAAAAAATATATATATATATATACACACACATGTATTGTTATGAAATCGTATATCATTAATGTTATACTTTCTTTGCCCTTGCTATTTTAAAAAAATAAAATAAGTTGTAGATATTATTATGTTGTAATTATAATGTTATGAATATTATTTATTGTTGTATTTAAAAGATCAACCCCAATATGATTCATGTACTACATTGTACAAAAATGAATTCTAATTCTAATTCTAATTCTAAAAGCCTAGTGCATTTTGTTTAACGGTTGTGCTAGAAGATAATCTGACTAAGATTACGCTCAACTGTCAGGTTTTTCACCTTAATCAATTATTTAATTAAGAGTACCCACTTCACAGAGGTTGTGCCTCCTGACCTCAGAATCGAACCAGGGCTAAACAGAATAAATTACTTGTTACAGACTTATTCTAACCTGGGAAGCTTAGGAACACAATGTCTTACATAATGAGCTACTCCCCTCTCTTAATATATTCATTCATTCATATTAATTAAATATATGTATGTATGCAAGTCATGATTTTGTTTAAAATAAGCTTTTGTAAACTTTATATATGATGGTTACATTAACCCGTATCGTACTCAAATAATATAATCCATTTGAGAATTTAGAGATCTATTAGCCTTTAGTTTTACTAAAATAAACAGGGTTCTATAAAAGAGAAAATGCATCTATTCCATTGAATACATTTAGGGGATGAGAGAAAACTAGAAGTTTTTTCAGGATCTGACGTGGGCTATAGGTCAATTGATGGAATAGATAATTAACAAAACATGATGCACTACTGATGAGACCAGTATTATAATTGTAGAGTTCACTGCAAAGTTTGTAATATATGTATGCTTAGGAATCCATTTAACTAAAAGGTCATCCTACAGTTTATCGGCCAGTGGACAGATTCCTAGAATTATGGATGGTGCGATTACGAATTGATGTATACAGTTTCGCTCCCGCAATAACCTCATTTAACAAACTTGATTGAGAACTGGCTCAACAGGACAAAGCACTACCCCATTCATCAGAGCCAACAGAAAATTGAAAAGAATCGATGGAATAGAGTCGTTGCATCAAACTGCATCCGATAATTTGTTTCGATCAAGAATCCATTTATTTCTGTTGTGAGGATTCTACATTAAAGCTGTTGTTCATGAACGGTTCGTTTCCGAACCGAGATATAGTATAGTCAACTATATACATATATATATATATATATATATATATATATATATATATATATATATATATATATATATATAGTAAACAAGATCCAAATTGCTATTTCAATATTTAATATCACCCAACTAATTTGGGAGATATTAAATATTAAAAGTATGTATGGTAATAACTTTAAATAAAACATTAATTGTTTTAAACTTTATTTTTCCACTCCTACCTTTCAGAAGTGCCGACAACCAGTGGGTGTGATATATCTCAAGATGTGAAACGTCGTAGTGCTGAAGCGAATAGATTGATATTTTGCCCTTGTCAAGTAATTCAAAAAAAGTAGGTTTATTATCAATGATACCAAAGAGAGGCTTTAAAAAGTCCTTGTCCGCCTGATCTGTGCGAATGGGTCTGAAGCTTGGGCGTGGAATTAGGCTGATGAAGGTAGGCTGCTGCTGATTTTTAAAGGATGATACTGGGAAGAATGTTTGGCCTGATAAGGAAAGATAAGAAGAAGAAAACATTGGTGTCTGGAAAAGAAGAGAAAATTGAGAGATCTACGTGCATTCTCTTCAAGAATGCAGATATTATTAGATGGATCAGTGTAAGAAGGCCCGTGTGGACAGGACACCTAATTAGCCATAGAAACTTAGAAGTCAAGTTCTATCAAGTTAGAAGAGTGGAAAGATCCAATATGCGATGGCTATCGTCCACGATAGAAAAGAAAATCATAAGTATTCTTGGAATAACGGCTTGGATGGTATCTGTGAAAAATATGTTCATATGGGCTAGAGTAAGTGTGTAATGTACGTATTTAGTTTCAGTTCGATGATTTGGAAAAAATAGTTAGAGTAGTTTGAGTGATTGGTTTAAGGTGTGTAATTACATTTCACAGTTAATTTCCTCAGTAATTACACTCTACTAATTCCCATTGAAACAGTAAAAAGCCTATGAATGATTCTTAATGATTTTACTTTGATGGTCTAAGGTAGACGCTTATGGAAAAAGAATCAATGAATGGAGAATCAATGAAATATTCAATCAAGCGGCTGTCGAATGAAGAAGCGAAAGCAATTACCAAGTCTTGAAGGTAAAACTTTTTCAATACCAGGCTGATGAGTTTGCCCCCGCCTGCTCTGTTTTAACCGCTTTAGAAACTGTGTCAACAATAACCTTATCTTTTTTGATTGACAATAAGCCCAGTGGGCTCTACCCTTTCTACTAGTCTATGCTAAGCAAAAGGAAAAATGTTTACAAATAGGATTTTACTAACGTATTGAAGCTACCAATTGATGTAAAACAGTATGTATACAATTTATTTATTGTTACAAATGACCATCAAGATTTGTTAGAAAATCTTATTTTGGTCAATATACAATTTTAAAGAAATATCTTTACAGTTTCCAAAGTTCTCCAAATTTCCACCAAATCTTCTTAATCTACTCTTTACTCAAGTTTTAAAAAGTTCTCTTCTGCTCCGGTGCTAATTCATATTTTAAAATAAAATAAAATGTCGAATTTCTTTCTCATGTTTAGTTTTCAAAACTGGTGGAGGTGGGAGACGATAATTTTCTAACCCCGCTTCAATTGAAATACAAACTTTTTATCATCTCAATTTTGAGAGACAGCAGAAGTGCAAAAAAATCATATAAGCAATACCTTGGTCATGCCAAAATTTTATATAAAATATGTGACGTCCTTATGATCGTGTTCTAGGCAGTGATTGCAATTAAATTAACACTTATTCATTTGTTATTCGAATGAAAGGATAGTAACCCTTTTGACAAATTATTTAAAAAAAAAAAGAATAAATTCAAGTATTTATTGTGATATTTATTTTTTGTATTTCTTATTGTATTCTATTTTTTTATTGTATTGTAATTATTGTAAGTATTTATCAACATTGCATTTAAAAAAAAAAAGGCCTTTTTCGAAATAAACTTATTTTCAAGCCAATTTTTGAAATATTAAGGTAGGGCTTAAAAAAAAAAAGGTAATAACGCTTTTGTCGAATTATTAAAAAAAAAAAATTTATTTTTTTGTATTTATTATTGATGGGTGATTTTACACAGAAATCGATGTTTATCTCGATTTACAATAAATTGATGAGGGTTCACCTTGGAAATAAGTTACTTATATATAAAATAACATACCTATCTAACTACTAATTAATTACAATAGAAAGGGATTTAAATGTATTCATAGATCTTTGTAGGTTGGAAAAGCTGCGAGCATTTATAATAACAAGCTAAATTTCATAAAAGTTTTCAACATACTGGCATGGAATCAATAAAAAACATTCCCTCATCCTAACAGCGCGTCATTTCCATTTAAAGGGGCGACATTTTGGAGTTGGAGATGTTGTAAAGGGAATATAGCCTGACTGAAAAAGAGACCTGGCTGCCGCTGAAGAAGAAACAAGGTGAGGGGGAGGGGTTTACGAGGTAATAGATTCAGTCGTCTCCTGGCTCCTGGTGTAAGGGCCCTAGCGGGAGCAAACATGCCCCCCCCTCCACAAACACCAATATTTATTACCTAATTCATTATCAAACCTTACCTCCCCTCAGGGCTATATTCTATTAAACAGCATCTCGCCAAATTTTACCGTCTTCAACTACCACAAAATATAGCTGTTCCAAGAAATAGTGCCTTAACACTAAACCTTAATCACAAATCACAATTATTTATTTTTGTTGTTGTTGTATTTGTCTTTAACCCAGGAATTCACAAAGTTTGCATGCAATTATGACGTTTCAGATAACTTGGTGTACCACCTTATCTACGTTTCTTATGATACTATTTAAGGTCTGTTTTTGTTTTAAAACAATTATATATTTTTTTTAATTTTATTGTTTCACCCATACCTGCCTGAAATAAAGAAAACCAGAGAGTCTTCTGTCGGGAATAGTAATAGTAGCAATAGCATTGATTAATAGCATGAGGGAGAGGAGTGCTCAAGGGAATCCCTTCCTATCTTGATTTTGCTATACATTTTTATGCGAGGGGATCCAGCTTTTTTTGAGCTTCCCAAGCGCTTTAGCGTCCATGTAAGTTGTAGTGATTCCTTGTATGAGAATTTTAGTATGTCCGTGTAAGTTAGCGTGAAATATTTTGTAGTGTGTCGGTATGTGGTTCTTAACAGTTAGAATGTGAAAGTCTTTATGTATAGTAAGCTTTGGATGTACCATGGAGCTTTAGTTCTTGTTCTGAAAGTTTTTGTCTAAAAGTTTGTAGTTTTCTTATTTGGGTCTTTTTGGATTTATGGTATATGGTGCTTAAGTAAGAAAATTTAAGTATTCAGTTTATTTTCTAGTTTTAATTTCGAACGTTTTAAAAGATGTGGGTATAACAGTCGTAGTCTGACGATTAAAGCTTTCCTTTTTTTTTTTTTTTTTTGTTATGTAGGTGTCATTTTTCTTTCAAATGTCAGTCGAAGGTATGGCTCAGGATAAGAAGTCAAAGATAAATAGGAGGGTAAGTTTCATGTCAAAGAGCGAAAGTAATGTGTTGGGATTTGTCTCGGTTGAGTCAAAAAGTTTATCTGACAAAACAATGCACATTACTTGCTCATATTTCATATAAAAATGAAAAATGGAGGTAAAAAATATATTTTAAAAGTCCTTCAGGCATTATGGATCTTACACATAATAATACTGGATCTTAATAATAATAATATAATACACATAATGGAGACAAACATCAATATATTTTTTTTTAATACGGAAGCCTTGTTTGCAACTTTTCTTAATCTTTTTAAAAATCTTGTAGGCTATGTAGTTGCAGCACAATGCAACAAAAAGTGAATTGGCATTGTCACTTGTGCAATAGGCCCCTCCCACTTCTGAACTTCTGAACTATCTTTTTTTCTTTTTTTTTATGATATAACCTCCTGCCCACCATTTCTATAAATTATTTTTATTTAAACCAGGGGTTACCCCAAGTCCCCCTAACGGTGGACCAACCCTCATATTTAAAATTATACAAAGGCTCATTTAATTGTACTAATCGTTGCTTAAATTGTATAACTTTAATTTACATGTATTATTTTTTAATCAACATTGTGATTTCGACAAAACATAAAATATTTTTTTATAAAATAAATTTAACGAAACTACAGTTCGGAAATTTTTTTAAAAAATTCCTATTATACATCGCGCCTTATAGCGAATTTATATTATTATATAATTATAATGATTCTTATTGCCAATTTGTAACCATTAAAATAATTTGAGCCTTTTATTTCTAATATTTTAATTGTACGTTAAATTGTGCTTCCTTTTCTCTTCCATAATAATTATATCACAATATAATATAAATGATATTGTATATAATATAATAATTAGTATATTATATTCAAGGGAATATGACTGCTGTCACGTAGGTAAAATCAAATTACCACCTCCAGATGAATAACATTTTCCATACACATTTTCAGTGTAAAATATTTATTTTGTATTAGCAGAGAAGGAGGTTACAGGAGCTTAACACATATTTGATTAAATGAACAGCTGTCTAATTAGTGCTAATTGTAGAGTTATTAGAAGAGCTCCTGTAATCTCTTACTCCCCTAATACTAAAATAAAATAAGATATGAGATATACTAAAAAATTAATTATATAATAGAGAGTGTGAAATATTTTTTATGAATATTTTTTTATATTTATTTGATGACAAAAATAGAAGTTAGAAGGCCAATCATCCCAATCATAAATCGGTATTATTTTTTTGTTGCAGAGGTAGGTTATAGGATTCTTTCTGACTAAATTGCAATAGTTTTCTGTGTAATAGGGCAGGCGAAGGGCTCGTTATTTGGTATCAGGGAACGAACTAGTTAACAACCGGCGGCGGAGTGATACTTGGCGTGCGCAGGTGGAACGCCAGATAAGGTTTCCCGCCGAAAATGAGGGGTGCACCACGTGGCACGCTCCTAAATCCCGCCTCAGCTGATTTAGTGGCAGATCTAGCAGGCATCGACCGCCGTGGCCAATAAACCCAAACACTAAATCAGCCTTCAACCCTTCCACTCCTATATGTTAATTAATTCGTCAACATCTACTCTACCTAAATCTAAAGCGCTCATCATTAATTTAGTTAACGGCAAGATTTAGTCTAAATAGAACGGTAATTTTTCATATCTAACCTTTTGCGTACTCCCCAATTATTTATCTGTGTATGTATCATTGAAATTTACTATTTTGGTGGGAGAGATTTACTATATTTACATTTTATATAGACTGAAAATACTATACTCTTATTTTTTCTAATAAAAATTTAATATCAGACAAAAATTAAATAAATAAACATACCTATTAAAATCCATATGGATCCCTGAAAGACTTTTAGTTCAACATGAGGCACCTACAAATACTTATTGTTTTAAAAAATATTTTTATTGAAATTTACTACTGTAAACATATATACAACCAGTAATTTTGCTATTGGAATATATTACATGAAGGCACTTGTGAAGAAGCTACCCATTGTTAACACTTCAAAAATTAATTTAGGAGGTCCCTTGGCCATCTTATTTTCAGACGCCTCGGAGGGTTGTCAGGAATTGTGTTGGATGAAAGGTTACAAACTAGAGGATTGGGGTGTCCAAAGAGTTTGGAATGAAAAAAGGTATATCTAATCTAGTTCGAGCCAAGTCTTCCACAAGAAGACTGTTGAGTTCTTTATGGATAATTTTATTTGTTACATAATAAGGAGCATTTAGGATTTTACGGAGGATTTAGGATTCTGATAATTGGATACGGGAAGAATTTGATGTTTTTGTATAGCCCCAAAGCTCAATACACCTACAAATACAAAAATCTTAACAATAGGAAATTTTAACAATAAGAAAAGCAGTTCTCTGGTACGTAAACAACAAAACTTTACTTACCGACTTACGACAACCAATTTTCGACCAAACATACGTACTCTTTACTCCTGCTTTCATATTAAACTACATGGAAACAACAATAGTCTTATAAACGACATAACCTCAACTGACATTCCAATCAGGAGTCGACTGAAAAGGAGCTGGAGGAGAGATCTCCTTTCCTGAATTAAGGATGCAAAAAAAGACATGGAAGAGGAGCTGCTGGATACTATACTTCCTCATGCTTGTAATGCCATTTTTTTAAATTCACACACATCAACACTGCTTATTGCCTAATTCATGACTGATGTAGATGAAAGTTTGAAGAGAAAAAAACAAAAACTATTTGGTAGCTAAATAAATTGATTATTGATGTTTTTAACATTATGAACTAGTAACATTAATTCTATTCAGAATTTTATTGAAATAAATAAAATGCTAATTTAAAGCTCCCATTCATATAACTTTCGTTCAGCTTTGAATTATAAAAATTATTATAAAATTAAGATGAAAGAAAATATGTTTTATTTTATTTTAGTTATATAGGTATAATGCTGATACTCAAACTGAAAAAAAAAATTTATAAAACTAAAAAAAAAAAAAAATGAAAAAAAGGTCCTCTGTAGTTGTTCTACACAAAGTCCGGAATTTTATGTATATATTTATCTAAAACAATATAATAAAAAAAGTAAGAAGGACACGTAAGTAGAAAAATATGGCACCGTTTAGAATCAGAATTACCCATTTTCCTTTTTGCGTAGTCGGTAGGGTATCAAAAGGACTGGGCTAGAAGCCGACAGTTGAGACTAAGCCGCCATTACCTACTTCAAATTAAAGAAGTGGGCTTTGCGGTGTTGAAGCAATCTCGTAAACAGGGGATAATGCTGCGCTCGAGAGTGATATTAGGCCAGCGGCAAATTGCCTCGGAGCCAACTCCGTCGCCAAATGCAAATTGCTATTTTTCTTCTGCGGAAAATTATGTTTCCACGAGGGGTGGCTCTTGTGTCAATTTGTTTCTTGAATCACTTATCTCGTCCTGAAAGGATTTATTTCCCCCGTTAAATATGAAACGGAACGATTATTTTCATTGCGGGGAGCCTACTTTTTTCCGGTTTCATATATTTGATTTTTTTTTTCAAAGATATAAATAACTCATTATTCGCTTTTAATAATTGACGTATTAGATACAGAAAATGCCTAGAAAATCTCTAGTTTACTTAACGTTTATTTACAATGCAATACTCAGAACGACCAAAGTTTCTATGAAATGGAAATACTCATACATTACAATGATTCATAAACCAAACAAGGACGATCGCACCCCTTCATCATATAGACCAATTAGTCTACTCTCAATATGTTCTAAAATCTTTGAAAAAATTACTCTAAAACAAGACTTAACATACTGACGGACGGCAAACTAATACCCGACCATCAATTTGGATTCCAACAACAACATTCAACTACATTGACTGACTATATTGCTACAGCACTAGAACAAAATTGTATCTAACTAGTGTATTTCTGGATGCCGCTCAAATATTCGATAGAGTCTGGCATAAGGGTCCTCTCTTCAAACTTAAGACGATACTCCCTCCTACCTACTATCTTACTCTTCAATCCTTTCTTTCTGACAGATTTTTCTCTGTCTGCCAAGGCTTAGAACTTTCTTCAATAAGACCAGCATTAGCAGGAGTTCCTTAGGGTTCCTAGCAGAGGTTACTACTTGCTCCGTTTTTATACATCTTATATACACACGGCATTCCTAACAGCGCCAGAACTATTTTAGCGACTTACGCAGACGATACAACAATTCTAACAAGACATAAAAATCCAATACACGACTAACATCACAACACCATCTAACAAAACTAAATAATTGGTACAAACTTTGGAAAATTCGATTCAACCAAGACAAATCTCAACACATCACTATCACTCTTCGATATGAAACATGCCTTATCAACAACTCCTATTTATCTTGAGAATGGCGAAATTCCTCAAATAGATAAAATCTTGGACTGACATTCGACAGAAGAATGACATGAGGCCAACGTATCCACAAAAAAAGAAAAACGTTAAACCTCAGACTAGGTCTGTTATAATCACTTCTCTCAAAATTAAACTTAAAACTCTATGGTACGTCACAAATATTCTTTACATAAAGAGCTTCAAATGCCAACAGTTAACGACCACATACGGACACACTACAAACGATTTCGCAATAACGTACATGGACATACTAACACACATATACAAGGTATGGCTACATTAAACATACCTGAAAACACACTTAAAAGGCTCGAAAGGAGTCGGATGAGGGATTTCCTCACTTAAAAAGATTCTAAAGATTCAAGACAGGAAGGGATACCGCTGGGCACTCCTCTCCATCACGCCGATCAAACCACTACCTGTATACTTACCGACCTCAGACCCATTAAATGTCACTGATTATGACAGGTGTGGGCAAAGAAATGGTATTTAAAAAAAAAAAGATATATGTACATTCTTTGAGTACATATGTTTTACTTGGTAGTAGTTGACACCTCTCTAAAATTTATATATATGTATATACATATGAAAGGATTGTTTACAAGAGTTGACTCCAGATCTTTTACAAGAAAATTATGAATCTAAGTCTCCTGGCCATAGAGTGACTTCAAGAGTGGTTTGTCCTGCGGACCATGGGGGTAAATATACACAGGAATAGTAGAGGGAATGAAGGAAGTCTGAAGAGTGAAAATCAATGTTATTAAAAATGATATTCTTATCCTTTAACATTGATGTGAGACCTGTGAGAAAGGGGTCTATTGCCGAAATATCTTATTATTTAAGTCTTGACCTTATTGTGTCCTTTCATTGGCTTCTAGATAACTAGATCTAAATTATCAATGATAGCTTTTTCCTTTGAATTATGGGCATTTTCAATATATTTGTAAGGAAAAAATAAGTTAAAATCCAGTGGTTTCATTTGTGCCTAGGATTTATCATAATGAAATTCGTTGATATAATGAAAATAACATGTATATTATAAAACAATTTTAAATAAATCTTATTATCTCAAGATAGGAGTGGAAATGAGAGTAAAATTAATACTTATTCAGTATATGTTTTATTTTATCTTTTAGGAAATCCGAAGTTTACACAGCTTGTTGTTTATTGTATTATATAGTTTCATGTACTACAACTCGGGAAGAGACTTAGAGTACCACCTCTAAGTTGCCACTCTAGATCCGTGAGAGGTAGGTTCTTGGGATGGGAAGGTCAAGATTTATGTTATAGGCTCTTCTAGAAATAAAGTCTACACAGACTAGCCGGAAACAGTTGAAGTACATTGGAGTATGGTCACCACAGCATTGGATTTTTGAAGACAAACACCCTTAAAAAAAAAAAAATAAAATTCCAATTTTTCAAATAAACATAATAAACTTTCTAAGTAAAATTTAAAATTCCGTTTTCCATTTTTGACATTTTTTCTGTAATTACCTTTTCATTAATTTTTTGTCTGTATGTATAATTAATTTATATAGATTAGTTAAAATTATAAGAGACATACATGATATGCCCCAAGATGGGGTAAGACCAAGATAATAATAAGTTAGGTCATTGTGTTCAACTAGAAGAACTCAAGTACATTTAGTTGTTGGGGGAAGGATTAAATTACTAATTAGGGCATAAAATTACAGATTTAGTAATTTTCTTTACCCCCTCCCAGGAACTACCCAAATGTACTTAAATCCTTCTAGTTGAACATAAGTCATTTACCGAACTTATTGGTATCTTGGACTTACCCAATATCGTGGCATCATATCATATATGCATATTATTATTTTAACTATTTTATATAAAATAATTTATACTTAGATAGACAAAAAAAATGTATGTGTTTTAAAGTTAAAAATAATATATTATATTAATTATATTATTTTAAATTAGATGCTGAAGAGGGAGACAGAGATTCCCCTAAACGTTCACTAAGAAATAATAATTTAATATCGCATTTGTCCTAGACCTTATCTCTGAAAAAATGCCTAATTCCATCAGAACGTTACAAATCATCCAAATCCCCTGGCACAATCCTTGTCTAATTCCACTCATCCCTACAATTCTCCTCGAAGGTTGAAGCAGCAGTGGCCCAGAGACATTTTGTAGAATATATCTTGGAGTTCTAGCGATGGCCAGACATGAATGCGTGGGCTAAAGCGATCTGGCTCAATCTCCACTGGCTTTAGAATCAGTGACACTGTTGAGAGAGGATTGCAGGGGTCTCTTGGATTCCTGCTTTTCCCTCTATAGTTGGGTTCCCTGCCTGATTGTATATATTGTATATAGGCGTAACTTTGTTTTTTATGTTTTTAATTTACTTATCTTTAGGTTATCTTATTTTTTAATGTATATAGTTCTTGGTTATTATTTTTCTTTTTTTAATTTTAGAGAATGTGTTCATATCTCACTATAATTATTGTGACAGATTATTATATTTATTTATTCTGAATAAATAAATAAAATAAATAATAATGAAAACTAAATGTGATATAGTTTAAGAAAGTGTTTTTAAAAATTATTATTGGCAAATATCTTATTAATTATACCTGAAATAATAAGTTATAATAAACAGAAAGGGAAACCAATCCAACACTGTTTTACGAGGATGGGATTATAGCAAATTCAAACCACTCAAGGCAAAACCATTTCAAATTTTGGTTTCTGATTTCCATTAGTGATGCAAACGAGAGTAAACCGTATTTGAATTTATAATGCGATTTCCCTTTTCTGTTTATCGACCGCTCCATGAAACTGCTAACGGCAGTGTAAAGTTTTGAACCTGCTTACTACTTAATAAAAATATTTTATATGCCTACGGATTTAATCATTAATCATCAGAATTGTTTTAATTCAGCAATGCCAAACATGACGTTATCTATGAATGTATTAATTTTTTTTAAAAATTATTTTTGAGACTTAATAGATACTACAGTTTGAAAAGTCAAATCGGTTGGAGCAGACCTGAGCAAAATATATTTTAAAATACCATTATTTTTTTTAAAGAGTGAAAATTTATTTCACAAAATACATAATTTATTTTGTATTTTAATTTTAAAAAATGCAATGAAATAAAAATACAAAGTTCTTTGTGGTGGACGATCAGCACATAATGAGTGAATATTTTTATTTGTTTTCGGGGAATGCCCTGTACAAATAGAGTTCGGGCTTAATAATAAACAGTGATCATAATGAATTGATATCAAGAATTATACAATTTATGTAAAAATAATTCATTGGGTTATAATGACAACAGCCTATCACATCGATCAGCACATAATACAAAGAACCTACTCTATTTGTTCATTTATTTTGTATATTAAAATACAAAATAAAATACATGAATTGTATTTTGTATCTTGGAATTAAAGTATAAGTACTTTTTCGTATTTGAAAAAAAAATACAGTTGCAAACAATCTATTGTATATTTTACTTCTTAAAATAAAAAAAATATAGTTTATTTTGTATTTTAAAATACTTTATCTGAAATACTACATAAATTTGGGATAATGTCAGATTTTGGAAACAATTTTTTTTCCTTGCATCAAAAACACATATATATAATAATTGAGATATATTATTATTGAATATCAATAAACTTTGAATTTTTTCTGAATATTTGAGTGTTACAAATGAAATAGGATTTTTAAAGCTTTCAGTAACCGACAAAAAAAAAATGTAAATTTAAGAGCAAGAAAGCCAGGTATGTTGTAGTAGTAATCCAAAGCAGAAAAGAAATCAGTTTTGATTCTCACTGTAAGGTTGGAAACATAACTTTTTTGATCCACACAATAAATGTCGACCTAGTAAGAAATATTAATTCAAATCATTACTTTAATATCATAAAACTAAAATCAGAAGATTTAATAATATTAAAATTGCAAATGATTTTGGCACAATTAAAAAGATCAATTCTAAGTACCTAAACTTGCTGTCGACTAACATAAAATATTCTAGTTTACAATTATCGTAATTGATATTTTTTTATTTTTTGCTTTTGATTTCTCACTGAGTTAAATGGGGTTTATATTCATGTAAGTAGAGAGCAAAAATTTCCTAGAATTCGGAAATTACCGGAAGCTTTTTAGAAATAAAGAAACCAAGTTGGTTTAGTGTCTGTGGTCAAATCAAGTAATATTCATATATGTTGAAAACTGTTTCTCCGATTTGGGTCAAATTTGGACAAAAGTAGAGAGATTGTGTAAAAAAGGTTTATACATCCACACACACACACACGCAACTCATATACACACAGACACGCAACACATATATATATGTGTTGTGTGTCTGTGTATGTGGATATATAAACCCTTTTTATACAAGCTCTCAACGTTTATCCAAATTTGTATTTTAAAATACTTTATCTGAAATTCTACATAAATTTGGGGTGGTGTCAGAATCTGGAAACAATTTTTTTTTTGTTGCTTTGCATCAAAATCACATATAGATAACACGCACACACACACACATATATATATATATATATATATATATATATATACATATATATATATATATATATATATATATATATATATATATGTATATATATATATATATATATATAGAGAGAGAGAGAGAGAGAAAGAACATTGTTTTCTTCCCGTCCTCACCTTTTCTGCTATAACGGAGTTTTTCATGGGCCATAGGAGAGAGCGAAGATTTAATTGCAGAATTAAAAGTCCTCTTCACACCGGTATTCGATCTTGAAATCTTCAATTTATAATGTTGTCGAACAACTTAGGTCCTTTCGGCCACTCGTCCTCATATAAATATTACTTGAGGGCAGACAATATATAGCATATCGAATTATATATTATTATTTTTCATATTCATATTATCTAAGAAATA
Organism: Nezara viridula; assembly: GCA_928085145.1. Taxonomy (NCBI): domain Eukaryota; kingdom Metazoa; phylum Arthropoda; class Insecta; order Hemiptera; family Pentatomidae; genus Nezara; species Nezara viridula. The sequence goes on along the minus strand of OV725081.1, from coordinate 24,895,278 downwards.
AGTTAATAAACATTCAGAAAAGAATGTATCGTGAAAATAGCAATAAGTATTTTAAATATTGCCTTACACCAGATTGAAATTCTCATCCCACACATGAAGAGAAAAGGACAGAAAGAGCTACGAGTACTTCTCTTTTATCTGTGTAATAATAAAAATTACTCTAAATAAGATATTATTGGAGGCCCATGTATTTTATTTAGATATTAACCCGAATATTTTGGAAAAATGCTCCAAAAACTAACTTTATTACATGGATGGAATAGGTAGATTATCCAACTAAATGAATGAAGGTATGGCAGGTACAGAATGCTGACAAAAAATGGGAGGGGATTCGGAAGGTTGTCCTAGAGGGCCTGTGGGCATTAGGATTCAGTAATTGGAAACAGAAGGCTATTTCCCGTAATGAATGGAGGCGGGTTTGTGAGGAGACCAAGGCCCACGCGGAATTATAGTGCTATGCAGTAAGTAAACTAATTATGTTAATGCAATCCTTTCCACCACCACTGGCTCTCTGGCTCATCCCTAAAGCATTATTATGCAATGTAAGTGTATTAAGATGGGTAATTGTCATATTATTAAAACTGTTTGGATTTTGGATAACCAATATTAATTAAAAAAATCGACCACACAGTACCTATAAAAACCTCGGAACGCTTTTTCTTTATCTAATCTGGCTCAAAGATTTCGCCCATCAAAGAATTCTTAGTAGAAATATTCCACAACATAACAACCTTATCCACGAATTGCAGAAGCACTACAACATAACCTACTTTCATTACATATCACATTTACAGCATCTGAAAACTTTCATTATGTATGAAATAGATAAAGTTGCCTCACGAATGAGACGAGTAGAAAAAAAAACGCATCAAATCCAGAGCTTGCAATTTTTTTTAAAAGGACCCATTTTAACAGTTTTGTAAGAATGAAAAAATGTATTTTTTTTTACTTTTATTTTTTATTAGCATCTGTCGTAACGGTAATGACAACCAGTGAATGATATGATAGAGAAAAAAATGTTAAAATAAAATTTCCAAGAAATGTTTGTGTGATGAACATTTCCGGGAAACGGACTTCAAAGGTTCCACGATTCTTTACGAGTATAAAATCCTTCGATATAAAAACACACCACAGAGTTTTCTTGAAATCTCCAAGAAATTTCAAATTAACGTTGCGCAATGCTACGTTAAATCCAGTTGTGATGTGTGGCTGCGTGAAACGGGCACTAAGCTGCAACCCCGAAATAAAAATTGAATTATTTAATAAGAAAATGTTCAGCACATTAAGTGGAGCAATCTGGAATCAAATTACTGATGGAGAAAAGTACAAACGACCAACAATAACAACAGCAATCAAACCTGACTAAAGAAACTGCTCAATTGATATCTCATGATATGAAGGAAAGGAATTAAGATGGGCGGAAGGTGTATCTCGGAATAATCCACTTCAATGAGAAACAAGACACCACGTGCAAGGCCAGAAATTAGATTGATATATCGAAGCAACAAAAATGCTATTGAGCTGCGAGAAGATAACTGGAAAGTAATGGCTTAAGATAAGCAGAGGTGGAAAAGAGTGGTTAAGAAGACAGATCTACAAAGTCTGTAAAACAAATAATAAATAAATAATCGATTTATGCTATTACTCATCAAGTAAAACAATCTATTAATCTATTTTATAAATAAATGTTATTTTATTTCGTCACGATTGCGAAAAATTATTTGAAAATAAAGGCTAGTTTTTTTTAAACAATATTTACAGTTCATGTATTTTATTAAATAATATACAATCATGTTATTACCATCTTCCAGACCCATATTTACAAGAAAGTAACAGAGCTAACGCATGAAGTAAGCCTTTGATATACAACGTTAGGTCATCTGACACATTACAAATATCAGGCATACAAAAAATAAAATGAAAAGGTACCATATTATTTGTTACATTAAATAAATATAAATAACGAATAATCAACATATATTTTTGAAGTGAAAACTACTTTAGGCACGTTTTTGCACTTTTTGTGGAGAGTGAATTAGATTGATCCTTCAGATTTCCGAAGTATTAACGCTCGCTTAAAGTCGACTAATTGAAATGTTTTTACATATGAATTAAAATATCTCACAAACTAAAACTCGGGTCTGCATACTGTAAGATAGGAAATTGTTCAGCATTCCATCCTCTCTGTGATAGGCTATCATTCAAAGTTTCTTTAATGCATGTTATGAAATAGGTTAGGAAAAGAGAGGAGAAAATCTAGGGAACGAGAAAAATGTATAGAGTGAGAGAAGGAACAGAAAGGGATGTATAGTGCTAATAAATGAATTAAAGAAATGGTAAAAATAAAATAAATAAATAAAAAATAAATAAATAAATAAAAATATAGGAAAAAAATTATGAAAAAAAAAAATATATATAGATAAAAAAAAAAAAAATTGTATATTATGCTCATATATGTTGTTAATACTATATAATTGTATATTAGTTTTTGAAAATTGTCTGTAGCGATTAATAAGTATGCTGTGTTTAAAGCAACCCAATGTAATTGGGCAGCACCCTTTTAAGATAATAAAGTGATTCTCTCTCCTAATGCGAAACGGTGTTAGAGAGGCAAAAAAAGAAAAAATAGTGTAAAAAACCAAATGACGAATTTTATTGAAGATATGGATTAAAATATCTCAGAAACTAAAAAACTGTCAGCAAAGGAAATGTTCAGTATTTCATCCTCTATATAATGCGTTATTATTTAAGGTATACTTTTTATTTCATATTATTAATCTCGCCTCGTTGATGTTAGATTTTCACTTCGATCATGTGGTCTAAAACTCACACCTTAGTTTTATAACTTCGTTTCTTCACCCACACCTGATAATCAGTGTGTCTGTTGTCAGCATTAATTGTTAGCAAGCTTAAATCTTAAAGTAATTAATGATTGTGACGTACCATGGAGTTTTAGTTATAGTCCTTATTGTACATATGTGTGAATGTGATTTATTTACTTTAATTTCATCTAGCTTTTATCTATTATATTCATTTTTTTTTTTTAGTACACAGGCATACCAATTCACTTATTTTATTTTATTTTTTTATATGTCTTTTTCTTTATTATTGATATTAATTGTATGTACATATTGTGTGAATGAATCATGTAGCCTTAATATTAATGCCCTTCAATGTGGCTGTAGTTTTCTAGTTTCCGTATCGGGTTCGTTTTGGATGTTCCGTATATCTGAGAAGCTTAGGTCCTTATAAACTTTAGTAGATAAATTTATGTGTTCAGTTTCTGTTTTTTTAAATTTAACTTTGAGCGTCTTGAAAGAAGAGAGAATAATAGTCGTAGTCAATTAAAAAGGAAGATAAATGTATCTAAACACCAATAAAATTATATAATAATTTTATATATGTATTTGTAATAATTTTTATTCAAAAATACTCAATTATACTATAAAATCTCATAAAAAGCTTTATGAACTTATTTTTTGAATATGACAAAATTATTAATCAACTGATGAAACTAAATATAGAATATAGAAGATAAAAAAAAATACTAAAAACTGTTTTACTATAAGCTAATTTTCGATAAAATCTACAAGATTAAAGAGGACCTTTAAGTTATGAAAATCTAAGGACGAAGGTATTGGGAAGAGCTTATTGGTATTGACGGTGGGAGGGTAACCCCTATTATGTATTTGAGGGGCATAACAACCCAGCTCCCTCCCTACCCGACACAATGCTCCCGAGCCCTTCTGTCTATCAGTGCATCTTAGTCTGCTTTGTCTCCTATGCTTATCTTGTCTTATTGTCCTTTTATTCTATTATAATTAGCATATTAGTTGCATACGTTAAATCTATAATAAACCACTGTATTTCTGATGATGGATTCTAATATACCATGCTCAGATAAACGGCATATTTCCCCCCCGCTCTCACCCCTGACCAGGGAAAAATAGCCTAGTATAGACTAAAAGGCGATAAAGAGAGGATATTGAGTTTTTATTTATTTAAAAAAAAAATAACAACAAAAATTGATCAAATGTAGAGTGAAATTGGATCAGAGACTTAAGAATAATTATTCCATTAAGCTTCCAGTTTTTCCAACGCCATTTAACGTTGACTTGAGTTTACTCAAAATATGTTTAGTGTGAATTGGTCCTCTTTTACAAAATGCCGTGCAATTTTTCTCTGAGAAGAAGTTTTCCTTAGTAATAAAAAAAAAAAAATTATTTAAATAATGAAATCTCAGATTGCAGGAATATGTTTGCTCACCAATACTAACAAGTTGATAGCAGCATTGATATAGCGATGGAACAGGTTCAAATTATAATCGTCATAGATTTTGATTTTAAATCAAATGTTATCCGACGTTAATTTATTTTGTTCATTATTTTAAATTAATCTATTTCAATTAATATTTTTAAAAAATTCTTGAGTTTATATAGTTTTAATATTAAACAAATAAAAATAATGCTCTAATTCCTCCAGATTGAAAATGCCCCAATCCCGTGAATGTCCGTAAATAAAATATTTGTAGGTAACGATGAGATGAAGCTATTTACGACGTTTCAGGCGGATCTTATTAATTTAATAAAAAGGGGTCGGTACCACAGACTATAATAATAATAAAAAAAATGCAATCAATTTTACATTCGATTGATAATAAAATAAATTAAGAAATGCTAAAAAGCGAAAATAAAGGAAAAGAGAAATGAAAACAATAATGAAATATTAAATAAAATGAAATGATATTTATATCTCTATGAAACTGTCCAAAATTAATCAATCTAAACTAATTCTAAAATAAATCGAATGTAAAATTGATTTAATGTTTTTCTCTTTATCCGTTCTCTTTATCTCTTAGTCCGTGGTACAGACCCATTTTTATCAAATTATTAACATCCGCCTGAAACTTCGTAAGTAGCTTCATCTGATCTTAACCTACAGATATTATATTTACGGATATTTTTGCAATTGGGGCGTTTTGAATCTGGAGATAGGCAAACTTTGTCTATTGTGTTAGGTACTAAAACCTCATGAATACTCACTTGATTTCCTCTTGAATCTTAAGATAATATAATCATAAAGTCGAGAAAAAAAGTGACCTAAAAAATATTTATTGCTGACTTTCCGCACTTTGCAGTATGCCTATGTTTGTCGGCACTGTTTTTTTTTAATATTTGATGATTACTTGATTGGAAGAAATGGGATTCATGGTTTACCACGTGACTAGTAATTAAACTCAATTAAAATCTCAATTCTGTGAATTTGAGAAAATAAAATATTTGTAAGTAGCAATGAGATGAAGCTATTTACTAAGTTTCCGGCGGATGTTAATAATTAGATAAAAAGGGATCTGTACCACGGACTATTACTAGTTGTTATGTAAAAAATAAATGCTTAGTTTTGTTTTATTCAATATTTTACGGTCTATTATTTTTATATAGCTCCTTTATTTTTTTCCACATCAGTTTGTTAAGCTTCATTCTAAGTTGTCAGGTAAAATTTTGAGGGAGCTTAACAGCAAATAACATCCTAAAATCTGGGAATAACAAATATAGTACCAAAAATATAATGTAATGCTGTCTGTATAAAGATTGATACTCGGCTAGTCGACGAAGAATCCGATAAGAGAAATTGGTCACTCTAGAAGGACAGAGGTATTCAATTTATTTCTTCTGTGAGACTGAAGCGCGCAGCAGACTCCCATGAAAAACGTATGGAGAATACAGAGAATGTATTTTATGTATCCGGTGAATAAAGTAGGTGAGGGGTGGGTAAGGCGGTGGCCCCATGAATATAACATGAGTCTCCCCTCTGTGAGAGTTGCTCTACCTGGGCTAGCTCCGATAGGATTTGATCATTTCTTATCTATCGTTTACATGATACCTCTCCGGGGGATCGGGTATCTAGGACCTCTTCCTTTCGACAAACAGGGGATTCCAAACCTCCTCACGGACGCTACGAATCCGCCTCTGATAATACTCGGAACAAAATCTAGGATCAATCCGAATATGTTAATAAAGTAAGGGGATATTTCATTCTAAGAATATTACAATATGTCAAAATCTGAGATTTAGAAAATATGTAAAGTGAATTACTTTTCTTAGATTAGGTATATTTTAGCAAGTACAGTACAGGCGCTGCTTAAAAAGAAAACCAAACTTTTTTTTAAACTTTAGTTTTCTGTTTACATCGGTTGGAAATAGAAGAAAACGGAGGAAGAAGACGGGTTTAAGCTTTTAATTTTTTTCCTGTGTGTATTAGATATCCCCCTGTATTTACTCCTTTATGTGACATTGTGGGAGGGAATGAGAAGGAATATATAACATATAGGAATGTGAGGTTACAAGATGAATTGTACTTAATTGTGCAGTAGAGAAATTATTCATTGAAAAGCCTCATATCGATAAACAATCGATGAAGAAGGAAGAAGGCAAAAGGTCCGGTAAAGGTCAGGTAGCAACAGCTGGAGGAGGACGCCAGAGAGAAGAGAGAAGGCACTTGAGATTGCGACACAGAGGCGAGATGACGTTACCTGAGATGAGAGAGGCAGGACATTGAAGACCAAGAATATCAAGCCTACAGTTGTAAGACTTTAATAGATTCACTTATTACAGTTGTAAAATAAATTGTTTTGTAAGACAGGAGTGAAAAGTCATTTATTTAGTTGTCCTACATGCCTCACAGCTGAAGAATAACAAACCAGGTGAGTCAATTCATTCAAAGTGTATTTACTAAGTCCCACATTTCATGTATATATTCTTATTGTTTCTTCTCACAGAGTATCACAAAAGGTATTAGATTCCTGAATTCCGAACAACAGTTAAACATCCTCAAAAAGTCTATATCCTGTGTTGGGGTTTTGCTTTAATATTCACGAGTGTAAATAACCTAGTCCCTCGATAAAGCGGAAGGCTATTCGCAATTTCCGCCAAAACTAATTATTTACAATTAACTCTTAACATGTTATTTAAAGCTGTGAATGGATTTAAGAACTGAAATTTGTATGAAACTTCCATATCTTAACTAATACCATAATTGCCTCCCTCGCATTCAAAGGTATGAAACATATGTTTCCTCAAAAATTTTAATTTTTATCATCTCGCCTCAATTATGGGATAAAATTACAAAACACAACAGGGATTTCAAAACACCATAACAAACTACTTTAAAAAAGGACTCATATCAAGCTTTATTAATATAGCAATCAAACAAAATATATAAAACTATTAAAGGACCACAAACTGTTATTAATTTATACAAAAACTAAACTTTATTTAAATATAGAAGTTGTCTGGTCCCTGACCCCACCTGGGGGGACTCATGATGAGCCTACTTGAAGGAGCACCGGGACTACAGCTCATCCTCGCCTTCCTCCGAGCATAAGATGCAGAATTTGTCGTATTTTTTTCTCACGCCATTTTCACCAAACTAACACCAGTGACTACAGTCATTGTTTAATAAATGGCTTTCTCATGGGTTTGTGGTATGAAAAACTACATTCACAACATTTTAGTGAGAAAGTGATGGGGTCTAAACTACTGATTTCTAGCGTTTTTAGATTCGAAAGTTACTTCAATGTGTTCTATATTAAAACTGTTGGTCACAACTTCACGCCATATGGGCATAGACTTGTTTATACTAGTCTAGTTACTAGTAGAGTCACATTTTTTATTTTATTTTTTTTCCTCCACTTCCTCGCCGTCAAGGCTATACGGGGCTTTCCCGGGCCAGGGGGTGTCGGCGGTGATTTAAAAGATTCCCTCGGCACCGGGACGCGAACTCGCGGCTATTTTTATATCATTGGTCAGATATCAGGTTGCCGGTCGACGGCGGTGCAGTGCACACGCCTTAGCCCATTTGGCTACCCCGCCCACTAGGGAGTTACCACTGTCCACCACTACACAAATCTTATGATGACTAGTACGTACTGCTATCTGTCATTGACAGTGAGATATACTGAATTTGACATCTTTCCCCATCCGTCATCTTGTCCCTTTCCCTACAGACATCCTACGAGTGTGCATGTTGAAAGTGAAATATAGAGTAAGTAAAACATTGGTAGCCGTGAAGTAGAGGAGAGGAACGAGGAACTAGCGCAGTGGCATCCTTTCATATTTCGATTTTAATATTTAGAGTCAATGAAGGGTATCCCTTTCTCAGCTCCTTTTGAGCTGTCTACGGGTGTTGACGAGCATGTTGGTTGTGATCAGGTCTTAAATTAGTCAAATAAATATATCTTGGTATGTAAGCTATTGTGAAACCACTTGTACTGTGTTCGTATGTAATCTTAACTGTTGGCCTCGCTAGGTCTTTACGTTTAATATCAGAGAATATTACAATGCCAAATTCGCAAAGTTCATACTTGAACCAGTCCAAATAAATTTTAGGATCAATGGGTAATGTTTTTTTCTCATCAAATTACTGAAGTCAAATACTCAATATGAATATAAGTAATTGAGGTAGACTTTACTCATGCCATATTTAAAGGCAAACATAGTAAAATAGATGACAAAAAAATAATATTAATAAACATAGATATTAATTAACAAAAATAAATATAAAATGAAATGAGCGTCTTTATGGACAATAATCACACTCTATATAGAGAAATCCAAACTAAACTTTTCTCCATAAGTGGGAGTAAAGCAAGATTCCAAAATATAGCATCTATTTTCTTTTAATAGTTTCACAGACATGTTGTCTTTGTCCATGCCTTAAATCTCTCAGTGTGTGACTCTGGCAATAGTTATATAAACCCGCCCTTCTTAACTTTTTTTTCCCCTTCCGTTCCTTTTAAGCTATACGGATTTCTTTCTCGGACTAGAGGGGAAGGATGAGCAATTACTGGCAGAGTTCAAATTCCCTCTGGCACCGGGTTTCGAATTCGTAATCTTTGGTTTATCATCAGGTTGCCACATAACGCGTGTTTTACACAACGCGTTAGCCCCCTCATCCTCCCCCCCCAAAAAAAAATGTTTTCTGTGGAATCGTCAAAAGGGATATACGTCATCTGCTTTTGGAGTCCTGCTATCTCCTTCCCCTCTTCCTTTTGAAGAAACGCTTAGTTTAGATTTCCCTATATAAAGTAATAATTGTTCATAAAGTTCCTTTTATTTTATGATCTTTTTTGTCACTTATTTTATAGGATGAATAAACTCTACCTGAATTAAGTATGCTCACATTGAATGTTTGAGCTTGGTAATTTGTTGAGGATCCAATATTAACTATTGATCATTAAATTGAATTTGGGAAGTTTTAAGTATGATGAGTGGACTATATGAATAGGCTATTTTAATATTCACTGCATATAATGTATGTGTGACGCATAAATTATATTAAATTAATGAATACGAAAATCAAAAAATTGTGGATCTTTCTCAAATTAAGGAAAATCGCTGTGATCATATTTATATTTCAGGCAGAAATTAGAACCTGATGATTCTTGCAGAAATTTATCTCAAGACTCACTTTTGTTGCATTTTGGTGTTGGAGATGATTCTAATGTTCTCGGCCTCTTATTTCCTCCACCAATTTGTTTAAGTGGGTATTTAGCATGCCCTTGCTTATTCACAAAAGTCTAGGAAATTTGCAATCTTTCATCTCTGCAGGATCAGCTTTAACTGTGTAGGAAAATCAGTGTGCAAATGGAGGCCAGTAAGGGTGGTGACGCCTGGAGGAAGAATTTTTTTGTGTGGTTTAGAGGGTTTGACCTCTGAACATTGAAACACGCTTTTATATAATGTAGACAAGATTCATAAGAAATAGACCACAAACTCAGCAAATGCCCAAAGATTGTCTAAATTAAAATTTTTAACATTTTATAATGTTCGAAGGAAATAGATATTATACCAATCATTAACGAATCGAAAACATGATTTTCTTGAGAGGAAGCATTAAAAATTTAAATTTTCATAAGCTTACTGTATATCTGATATTATCATGATTTATTTTTTTAGAGTTAACAATGTTAACTCTAATGTAAATGTTTACACACTGTAAATGTTTAGAAAAGAAAGATTTTATACTATCTTAGTCCTAGGTACAGAGCTATTTTTATCAAATTTTTAATATCCGCCTTAAACTTAATCTCTTCTAACTTACAACTTTTTTATTTACGAAAATTCTCGGAATTGGGGCATTTTCAATCTGGAGGTCGACAAACTGTAAGGTACTAAAAAATCATCAATAGCTATTTTATTTCCAAGTGAATTATAAGATAATTATATTATATATATATATATAATGAATGTATAACTAAATAAAAATAACTAACTTTGAGGGGATGGAGCAGCAGGGGATGGTAGGAGGTGTAATCCCCGGGTTTAGCAGCGTACTATAAATCAGAGTGGACCACTTAGGCCCTCGCTCTAACAGTTTATTAATTATTTAACCGGGTCATCCTCACACAGTACCTCATGCAATCTCTAATATAACACAGGCCCTTGTACCATCCTCGCCCCAACATGCCAAACCACTTTCCACACAAAGCCGCTCAATTACTCACAGTTTATCGTTTTAGGACTTATTGCCATGCTTTACAAATATTGATTTTCAAAGGTATGGGGACTTAAGTCCATACTGCAAAATCATTGTTAAGTGTGGGAGATCCCATCTTTGGATGTTTAGTTTTTATAAGTTTAATTTTTAATTTTCTAAATTTTGTGAATGTAATTTTTATTCTATTTAGTTTTTCTCTTCATGCCTTCATTTGCACCTGTTATGAGAGTGACAATCAGTAGATTTGATGGAAATATTGATGCTAATGACATGACAGGCATGAGCAAGGATAGCACTCAGCGGCGCCATTTCCTGGTCTTTGTTTTCTTTCGTAAAGCAGAGAAGGAGATCTCTCATCCAGCCCCTCTTCTGTCTCCTTCTAATGGGCATGTCGATGGTGACTGTGAAGGTCATGAGTCTGTTGTTGTGTCCTTGTGGTTTAACATGAAATCGTGAGTAAAGAGTTCGTATATGTTGGCAGTTATGTAAAGTTTTGTTGTTCATATACCAGTAAGCTGCTGTTATTAGTCGTCAAATTTCGAACAGGAAAGATTGTAGATTTTGTGAGTCTTTTTGATGAACCATACATTACTAAAAAAGGGGGAGCTAATTTTGAAAATAAAGTTAGTTTCACACTACTTTTTTTTCAATACTTGGGTTCGTATTTGAAAAAAAAAACGCTGCAAATTATTCCACAATGGTTTATTATTTCCAGACAATTATACAACTAAAGTAACATTACCTTCCTAGTTACAAAGAAAAATAAATAAAAGGTGATTCCAATTATTGGACTAAACGTTTTTTTTTTTTAATCATTGGTAATATGCTAAATAAATAGCATTACATCAGTAACATATTCAAAATTTAAAAACCAAACAAAGGATATAACATTTGGAGTAGAACATATGAAAAAAATCTTTGCTCCTAATTGTCCGATTTTAACGATTTTTGCTTTGGTTTTTAGGAAATTTTGTAAACTTTTAAAAAACCATACACATTATTGACAAAAAAATGTAAACTTTTTGAGTTATTCGGAATTTAATTTTACCATCCCTCGTATTTTTTTTCCAGCTTCTTATTGTTGAAGTATATTATATAGATAAATTTTAAGTGCGTCGAGAAAATGACTTTAGCGAAATCGGTACATTCGTTTAGGAGCTACAGTCGATAGCAACGCAGGTTTTTCGGCCGCCATTTTGAAAGTAAAAGGCGGATGGTAATATCGAGGAAGGAGGACCGTCCTCGGGTGACCTCTGATTTTATATCCAAATTTGAAAAAAAATCGGTATGGTAGTTTCGGAGAAAATGCGCGGACGGCGGACGGCGGACGGACAAAAAAATTTATGTTCGTTTTTCGAATTCTACATATCCTGAAACATGAAACCTCAAATTTTGAGAGGGGTTAAGTTTTTGAATTTTTTGGTCGACCACAATGGTTGATTATTGAAATTAATAAACCAAAATTGCACCATCTCATTCATTGGGTGCTTTACATGGAAATTGATACTTTCCAAAAAAATCTATCAGGCTTCATTTTGTAAATTGGCGACTCAGATGTAAAATGGCATCAATAAATATTACTATTGAGGAAAATATACTGCTTTGCCCTAGTTACATCATTCGTTGGTTTATGATCATTGATTTAACATTTTACAACTATGCTTAAATAAGATAAATTACCATTATACCGTTTGAGTTAGTTGTTTGCTAAACCTAGTTATGTTTTATGAACTCCACATTTAGGAATTTTGGTAAAATTATTGGTTTTATGAAACAATTTTAATGGCAAAACCATGGAAATTACTGATGAAATTGTACATTGAGAAATTAGAACATGTTATTACATTTTTTTAAATTTTACGTTGAATCTGAAACTGGAGAAATAAGTAAAAATGAGGGTTCAGAAATAAAAATATTTATTACATTTTTTTTAATTTTTACGTTGAATCTGAAACTGGAGAAATGAGAAAAAATAAGGGTTCAGAAATAAAAATATGATTAGCACGTAACAAAAAATATTTAAATGATTTTATTTATGTTTAATCATATAATCAATAATACATGGTAACGTTCCCTAGATGTAATTTTCTGTAATTTAATTTTAGATTATGACAGGTGTAGATAGAAGAGAGAGAAAATAAATGTCTTTACAATTTCTTGTAGATCCAAAAAATGATTATTTTGCATCGTGTTAATAGTAATTTTGACTGATGACAAAGACGAATGAAGAAATTCGTCCTGTTGAGAGGTATACTTTTCTATAAAAATATAAAATTGAAACCTTTTAATTTTCGAAGTTTTGTTCCAATTTATAATTTTTTTAACCAATTTTCTACAATATACATTGCTTCGCTTGTTATATAAACATTAGTAAATAAGTATAGTTTTTTTTTTGTCATGATGAACATGTAATAGTGGCACAAAAAGATTTCAGATGGTACATCCAGTTACCTGAAAAATAGAAGAGGTAATCTAGAGACACAAGCTCTGGAAATCTCTAATAGATTAATCAATATTTCCAAAAATATTTTATAGGGACTGTTACAGGATAATCATACAAACCGGTCCATCTCTTTTAGAGTCAAATTTATTGAGTTTATGGCTTCAAATACTTTCCTGATTTATAGTAACCAGACTGATAGACAGATTGATAAAATGAAGTAATAAATAATGATGTGTTTCATTAGTAAGAAAATATAATGCTAATTTTTGAGATTCGATAAAATATTTTTAAATATTATGATTGAGAGGCGGTGTTCTGGCGACTTCAACCAGGAGGCTTCTGTCGAAATTATCACAATCCATTAGCCCAATTTAATTATTTTAATTGAACCTGACCTTTTTTATTTTATTTTTCCTTTTCACTTTTTGTTTGATTAGTTTTATTCAGGTAGAGTGCCGTTTTCAAAACGATATTTTTGTAAGGAAATAAAAAATATAGGTTCTATTTGCCTAATTAAAAGTGAGTCCTTTTTTTTTCAAACTTTTAATTCACAAAAAATGTTGTTTAACGTGTTTATTAATATGTTGAAGTATCTACCCGCTCACAATTCTGCATTTATTTCAGAGCTAAAAAAATATTTTAAAATAAAATTATTTACCTACCAAAAAAAATAGTACTTATATCATTAACACTTTTAATTTTAATTAATATTATAAATTAAATCTCTTGTGATTATTAGTAATATTTTTCGGATTGATTGCCTTCAGGTATTTTTATCTAATCAATACAAATATATAAATATTTGTATTTATATATATATATATATATATATATATATATATATATATATATAATATCTTTATCGAAATATAAAAATATTTGATGTTTTTAATTTTCAAAAAGTAAAATGGAAGAGTATACTTATGGTTGTGAAATCGTATGATTTTTAATAATGAATATAATAATATATATATTTTTTTATCTTCAAATATTAATCTGCACCTGTCGACGAAGTGTTGACAATCAGCATATGGTCTGATTATCCTGCAGTATCTCTTCCTTTCCTTTATCCAATCACTCCATGGTTTGTTGAATTATTAGGTCTCTCAACCAGCTTCTTTTTAATATTCTTCTCTTATTAATGGGCATGACAGCTAAAGTCATGTCTTTTATTGGTATGATAATTTGTACGTGTCAGTTAATATAATAAGTAAATTTAATAAAAATGAATTCATCAACATATCCTCAGCACCACGTTAAAGTAACATATGTGAAACTTTGTACTGGTTAAAATTCATTACTGCAACACGATACCGACGGTATACCTGTAAAAAACAATAATTTATTACTAGAAAGTATTATAAAAACCAATTAAATTGCTTAAAAAAAAGGAAAAATAAAGAAAGCAATCAATGTGGGTGGAAGAAAATTAGTTCAAACGAATTTCTAAAAACCTTATAAAAGTATTAAAATTTATTATAAAAAGAATAATTATTAACAAGGAAAGAAAAAATAAATTAATTTTATCGACATCAAAACGACTTTTTTTTTAAACTTTATTTATTCATCCACACCTGTCTTGTACAACATTGACAATCAGTGGATTGCCTGTAAAATAAGTAATACAATAATAATAGCATGTCAAGCATGAGGAAGAATATGCCATTATTTTAGACAATAATAAAATAAATTTACAGGTCTTGCATTCACGACATTTTCAGCTGGTCTTGATTTTGTCAGGCCTGTTAGTAGTGTTCATACTAACTATTAAATGATTGTCATGTCTCTGTAAATTGTCATCAAATCTTTTGTAGTGAGTGTCTATGTAGTCGCTGACTTTTGGCGTTCTTAGGTGTATGCCAAGCTGAAAGAAAACAATTTTTTTCCTGTTTCATGCTAGAAAACTCGATTTCGCATTATAAGAATAGAAGAAAACGAAACATACAATAATTATCATTTTTAATAAGCTAAAAGTTTTTATTTTAAATTAGTCCAAACTACCATACACAAGGGAAATTGGTATCAAAGCTGAAGTATATATTCATAGTATGTACCTGAAATTATGTTAATCATTAGTAATTCTACTTATAAAATCACCATATTGCAATAATTGTAGATGTTATCGTGTCATTATGGATAGCATAAAATGTTAGTGGAAAAGGGAATAGCAGCTTCTGTTTAATAAAGAAACACTTTATACGTTTGTTCAAGGCGGGCTGCATACGAGAGATGAGCTGGAAGAATCAACATTGAACATTGAATATTAAACGCGTGAATGCAATTAACATTCATATCCATCTCCTTAGATTATTCTCATATCTTATCTTCCAAAATAGAAGCATTTAATTCTATCCAAAATTCTAAACGAGAATTTTAAAGAGGAGATAAATTTAATAAGTAGAATATTGTTTTTCTGCTTATTATACCAGGGTTATATACATTTGAAATATTAAAATAAATAGAATATACTGAAATACTCCTTATTTTTTATATATTATTTGATTAATATTAAACTTTTTTTTTCTTCAATTCTTCATCCACACCTGTCATGGTAGTGACAAATAGCAGATTTGTTGCTAGGTAGAAAATGGTATGATAGGCATGGCGAAGAATGGAACCCAACAGCACCTCTTCAATGGTCAGTTTAGATCTTCTTCAGTCCCCTTCTTATGAGCATTTCAGCAGTGGCCATGTCGTGGATATGTTCATTGTGATGTCCTTATAGTTTAAGATGAAATCGATAGTAGAATATACGTATGTGCTGGTCAATGGTTGGTTGTCTTTGGTCGTTTAGTAAATTCTAGTTGTTGACATACCAAGGGGCTGCAATCATTAGTTCTAAAATTTCAGATTGAAAAGATTGTAGTTTTTGTAAGTGAGTCTATTTTAATGAACCGTAAATCTGTGAGACGTATGTCCAAATGGATTTGAGGAGGTAAGTGGATGTATTTAGTTTTTGTCTAATTTTTAATTTTGATTTAGAAAATCCCAGTCCGCTGGTGTTCCTCAAGGTAGTATCCTAGGTCCTATCCTCTATACAGTTTATACAGCTGACACCCCAACCCATCCCAACACTGTCATCACCACATATGCCGATGACACATGTATCCTATCAGTAAACAATGACCCAGCAATTGCATCCCAAATGCTTCAATCACACATCATAAATCTAGAAGAATGGTGTCAAAACTGGAGAATTAAAATAAACTCCAATAAATCCCACCAAATTACCTTTACCCTTCGTCGTAAACCAACGACTTCCTGTCCCACAGTTTCCTTTAACAATACTCCACTTATCCCTGTTGAGCAAATCCGATACCTAGGACTCCACCTGGACAAACGACTAACTTGGAATCCTCATAGTAGGCTGAAACGACAAGAAACCGCTCGACGTTTCCGATTACTTCAGCACTTACTAGACAAACGCTCTAAACTTCCCATTAATTACAAAAGACTCATATACTTGACTATAATAAGACCTATTTGGACTTACGGAGTTGAGCTATGGGGCTCCACTAAACCATCGAATTCCTCTCGCATCCAATCCTTACAATCCAAAATCCTTCGTAAAATCCTCAATGCTCCTTACTTTGTCACTAATAAAATTATCCCTAAGATCTTAATGTTCCTTATGTTTCAGATCTGGCCCAATCCAGATACCTATCCTTCCATAATAAACTTCAGAATCATCCCAACCCTCTCGTTTCTAACCTTGCTTCCTCTTCAATTCCTGATAACCCTCCGAGGTGTCTGAAAAGAAGATGGCCCCGTGATCTCCTAATGTAGTCATATCATTAGAGTGCTACCATTGGGTAGTTACTCAGCAAGTGTATTCATGTCATTATATCAATTATGTCCAAATTTACTTGATGTATTTATGTAATACAGTTGTAAATGTCATAAAGAAATAAAAAAAAAAAAAAAAAAAAAAGATTTAGAAAAAAGTGAGTATAGTATTTTCAGTCGCTAATATTAAACTTAAGGATTGAATTCGGTGCTTAAAGTGTGTGTTTTATAATAATTTTTATCTTTATAACTTGCAAATGACCATTATAATTCATTACATTTACACTCCGAAGAAATACCTGTTCTCCAAATTATATAGAAAACAACCAAATGTTTCAGACGGATGCCGTACAGTAATCTTGGTCTTACCTTTGACAGAAGGGTGATATGAATCCCACATATTCAAAACTCTTTAATTCAAATCTTCAAAAATAGAACTAAGACAGAAACTAAATACCTACCTATACTTACCGAAATATATATAGACATACTTCTCACAGATATATAGCATAGCTTAAAAAGATTCACTTACAAAAACGTCAAATTTTCCAATCGAAACTATTACGACTCGTATATAAAGCACCTTGGTACTTGAATAACAAAACCTTAAATACTGACCGCCACTTACCTACAGTTGACCAATACATATCTTTACAAACGATGCCATACTAATTAAAACGGACAGAATAATAAGAGCTGATATGCCCATTAATACTAGAAGGAGACTAAAAGGCGCTGGATGAGAGATCTCCTTCCTTAACAAACCTTGTTAATTGATTCAAGCCGGTAAAGAGGTACTGCTGGGTGTTATCCTTCTCCCGTGTTTTACATGTCAGTTATTTTTAATTTCATCAAACCGTCTGCTGATTGTTAACAGTTCGTCTACCGGTGCTGATAAATATTTGAATTTTTTTTTAATATAATAAATTCAGAAAATGATTCATTAGACTAATAAAGTTTAAGAATTGTGCTTATATAGGAAGTATAAAAACACAAGACGACATCTTTCGAATCCTCTGGTTATACTGTGCTTGGAAAAAAAATCCCGAAGAAAATGTATCTTAGTCAAATACTGCTATTTATAGCTGCGGTGGGTGTTAAAAAAATACACAATTAAATCTACTCACCTTCCATAGGCCATCCTTTGGAACCTAATTAATTTGAAATACTTGCAAGAGGCTTTTAAATTAAATATCGAATAGCAGTCATTATACATATAATGTTAATTTTTAATAATATTATTTAAAATGTATAAAATAATTGGCCAATTGTGTAAGCAGTTGAACTTTAAATGCATTCCTGTTTAAGGAGAGAGGATATACACTTCTAGAAGTCTTTCCGGTTCTGCTGGTTTAACCTAGTAACCGTTAGCAACGCCGCTGTTATATTTCCCTTTACTTAGACTTTCGGCTTAAGAAATAAGATTTTTCACTTTAATAAAAAGAGGACAAATATAGTGAAATATTACAAATTATAAAAAAAAAATTAAGCCTCTAGAAAAATAAAATCTTGGTTAATAGATTCAAACATATGGTCGGATTATTGAAAAATGTCATTAAGTAACATTTTAGTAAATTTTAGATAATCGAATTCCAAGTTTCTGATTCGTTAAAAATTACTATAAGAGCAATTTGATTATTTATTTTTTATTATTTGTATTTCTAAATATCTATTCTATTTTAGAGAATTAATTAAACTACTTAACATATACATATAAAAATAACATATACATATAAAAATGAAATCACGACGCCATAATGACTTTTTGCTCAGTATCATAGATAAACAAAACACTAAAATACTTTTAGAACCTAGCAAATATATAGAATGTGAGCTAGACTTGCCTCTTTTGGCTAGTTTTTTTAACCATCTGGTCAATTAATCCAGTGAAAGAAGTCATCAGGTACCAAATAGTGACTTTTTACTCTTTAAAATCAGAAAATCGTGGTACTTCGTCAAACTATTTTTTACATATTAAAAAATTTGTATTTTTTTTACACTTAACAACTTATTGTATCAATAAATATAATGGAAATTAACAACTACCCACCTTCACTTTAAAATCGACCAAAAGTGTATATAGTGACTTTTTTTCTCGATAAACATTAACACGGGGCAAAGGAGGCAGTCTCGATAACTTCTCTAGGTACATTTCTAGAAATTTTTGAACTAAAAAAGAATAATGCTAAAAACTGTAAAATAATTTTGATCCTTAGTTTGTACTACATCAAAATAAAAACGCAATGTTTTCACAGTTCGACCAATTATTTATTTGGTCACAGTATGTATTTGGTAGGTCATGACTGAGCCAATAGTTAATGGGAAATAGATGAGATTGACAAAGAATTGTACATGTTGTTATAACTGCACAATTTGTTATATTATTAGTTTTTAAAAAGAGATTTTATCGTGATATTGGATTGGAGATTAGATTCGAGCTAATTATCGAACTAAGAAGGGCCGAATTTGGACTGTTGCCGCGAGGATTATCCTAATTCGGCCTGTTAATTGATAGACTCGAAGAGAAGGGTTGGACAAGGGCGTATGGTGGGCAGAAGTTTGAGTGCGGTTGCAAGGGTCGGAGCCTGCAATTGAATATTCATCACGAGGATGTTTGAGTATTAAGGTAAACTTTGGCTAACAACGGCTCGGCACAATTACCATCCCGGTGTTAAATACAAATTTCCCCAATTAGCCCTAATCATCCCAAAGACACTGGTGTTTAGTTGGAAACGCAATCAACTCGCCTAATTATAAATACCCGGCTTTCCTATTCCTGTTGGTGAGAGCTTGTCCGTAAAGCTATCTATGAATGACTACTCCTTACCGATGTTATTCCAATTTCTAATTGAGCCAGTGATTCAAATGCCAAGAGATCATTCGCGAATAAACGATTATGGATAATAAGTTTTGTTATATACCTATCTCTCTTCCTCCTCGCTTGGCAACCAAACAATGTTCCGTTCGCCCTTTTCTCTCTTATGCAATGCGTAAATTGAGAGTACATATTTCAAAATAAAATAATTGTATACATAAAATAAAGATATTTTGACAAAAAAATTAAAACAGTAAGATCTAAGACGTACAGAATCCAAAATTTAATTCTGACAACAAATCTATCTTAACGCCTAAAGCTTCTGGTCTATACAAGTATAATACGGCCGGCTCAGTTGTGTGGTGCACCTATGTTCGAACATATCACCAAAAAAACTGGGAAAAGATTACAATATTTCCAAAATGGAGTAATTAGAAAAATTGTAAGAGGAACCAAGGTGCAGAGAAAGAAGACATTGGATATACAATCAAAACTAAATTTGTCAACAATAAAAGAATTTTTCGAAAAATCCCAACAATTGGAAACGCTCTTTTTAGCAATTTATTACCAGCCAAAATTCCAAAACGTTGGCAACAAATCACATGAGACAGATGTTTTATTAATTTAGTTGTAAGCTCTAGAGTATAAGGCAAACTCAAGCTTGATGTGAGCCCCATCACCTTTATATTACAGATGAAAAATGAATATTCAGAAACGACAAAAAACCAAAAAATAAACCTTACAATGCTTTTAAGCAGTAAAAGGACTATTATTAAGACAATCCAAGGATTAAAGAAAAAAATAAATTAAAAAGGGGCTATAAAAAAAATAATAAAAAATAATAAATAAAAAATAAAAAAAAATAAAAAAACATAGAATAAAATATTGGCCCACACGTCAAAATGAAAAGAAAGACTCTGAACAAGCGACTGAAAATACTATACTCATTTTTTTCTAAATCAAAATTGAAAATCAGACAAAAACTAAATACATAAACTTAACTGATCAAACCCATTTGGACACACGCCTCACATTTACGAAAAGCTTTAGCAAAAAAGACTCACTTACAAAAACTACAATCTTTATAATCGAAAATGTTAAGACTAAAAACTGCAGCTCTCTGGTACGTCAATAACAAGACTTTACATACCGACCTAAGACAACCAACCATTGACCAGCACATAAGTACTCTCTACTCCCGATTTCATCTTAAATATCTCAAAAATCTATCACTTTTTTCTTAAACATCTTAAAAATCTCGGACATCAACGACATGGCCACGGCTGAAATGCTCATCAGGAGGCGGCTGAAAAGGAGCTGGATGAGAAATCTCATTTGAGAGGTGCTGCTGGGCTCTATTCTTCGTCATGCCTATCATGCCATTTTCTACCTAACAACCAATCTGCTAATTGTTACTACCATGACAGGTGCGGATGAAGAATCGAAGACAAAAAAAAATGATAACAAAATTTTTATGTGATGATTAGAATTTTGAAATATACACCATCATGCTTCTAGCTATTTAATAACAAAAACAACAAACAGAATAAAAACAAAAAATAATCAAAATATTGTTTACATAATGAAATGTAAAATTAAATTGACAGCTACTTACACAGACGATACAACATTTGTCACAAAACATCAAGGCCCCAGCAGCCCTCATTAACTCTACAACATCACTTACTTAAATTAAAAGTTTGGTTAAAAGTATGGGGAATTTAACTTGATCATGACAAATCCAAACATATAATATTTATTCTTCGAAAACAAATCTGCCGTTCAGTTTATATTGACAACAGTCATATTTCTCAAAGGGATACGGTACTTTACCTTGGACTCTCCTTCGGCAGAAGGATGACATGGACCCGCATGTAAAAAGGAAACTGAAGACACTTACGAAACGAATCGAACTACTTTACTTGTTTTTTCTTAATCTTCAAAACTTAGAACGAGACAGAAACTTAATACATATAGATATTTATAAATATATAAATTGTTATACATTAATGTTAATTACATTAGTTTATTTATTCTATTTTTATTTATTTATTGAGTATTACAAGAATCTGTCTCTTGGACATTGGTTATAGTGAGGTAAGATGGCATTCACACTATATGTACAAAAAATATAAAATAAATAGAAGCAAAATAATAATCAAAAGTATATACAATTAATAAATAAAATAAAATACCCTAAAAATAAGAAAAAGTTTATTTATTAAAATAAATTTTATGTCTATAATACATTGAGTTTTATTTCACCCTGAAAAACCGAAAGGACTTATTTGCCAACCCAATAAAATGCATAAAATAATTGACCAATTATTTAAGTGGTTTGAACGGTCTATGTATTCCTGTTTAAGGCGAAAGGTTATACACTTCTGGATGTTTGTAAAGCCGTTTTGGTTTAGTATAGCAACCGCAAGCAACGGCGCTATATTTACCTTCACCGATACTTTCTGCTTATGGAATCTCATAATTGTTTGACGTAATAAGCAAAATGAGTATAAATAATATTACACAATATTATATTATTATATAAAATTAGTGAATAATTATGAAATTAAATCTCTTGATAAATAAGACCTAAACTTGTGAATAGTTCATACATAACATAAAAGATATTAAAATATAATACTTTTTTTTCCCCTCTTCAAATCTTCATCCGCAATCTTGTAAGGATTGGATACGAGAGAAATTTGATGGTTTAGTGGAGTTCCATATCTCAACTCCGTAAGTCCAAATAGGTCTTATTATAGTCATGTATATGAGTCTTTTGTTATCAATTGAAAGTTTAGAGCGTTTGTCCAGTAAGTGTTGGATTTAGCGGAAACGTCGAGCAGTTACTTGTCGTTTCAGTCTTGTATGAAGATTCCAAGTGAGACGTTTGCCCAGGTGGACTCCTAGATATCGGATTTGTTCTACAGAGATAAGAGGGGTGTTATTAAAGTATGCTGTAGGACAGCTAGTCATAGGTTTACGACGAAGAGTAAAGGTGATTTGATGGGATTTATTGGAATTTATAAGAAGAAATTTAAAGAAAAAATGTATACCGGCTATTCTTGTTCTACGTATTAAATAAATATTCATCTAAAACTTATCTTAGTCATTCAAATAAATATTAACCATAACTTTATATTCCTTAATGAGACATACGAAACGTCAACATAAACTTGAAAAAAAAACATTAAAAATATAAACCACGAAAGTTTAAAACATTATAATCATTATTGCCTACTACCACTCTTTATTGTAACTGTCCATTCTAACTCCCAACATTCATCAAAGAACGTATTTGGAAAAACTCAGTAAAGTACTGAAAATAGGTAGTATTGTAACTTTAAACAGATTTAATGTTTAAGTTATATCTCACCCATAGCTGTAATGATTGAAAGATTAAATGTGGTGGAGAAGCTGATTTATGTAGATTATTTTTGCTGTATTTAAGCGCAAGGTAAACATTTATTCGCAACCGTTAGGAGTTGGAATATGGAGTAACAATAATGTGCGGAAGAAGGCAATTCTTTTCCTTGGCTTTCCAGCAGTCGTATATTTTATATTACATTTATAAGAGTATACAAAGAATCAATTATTAATATGATATGAATGTGACGGTTACTTAATTGTCAAACTTTTTTGTCTTGGTGTTTTTAAGCTCATTGATATTGAGTTTCACGACTGAATTTAGCTAACAAAAACTGTTAAAAAAATAAATAGAAATTGGTGTAGGAGGATTGTTTACTTAAAAATAAAATATTTTCCAAACTGCTAAACCGGAGGGACCCGGCGAGAATTAAGTTATACGCGGCTGCTAGCCCTCGGCCACCATGTTAGGTAGACATTTCCATTTATAGAGGTGTTCTGTTTGCCCGCTCCTATCTTTAATACATGTCCTGCCTTTCCCTTGGGGCTTTGCTCCAGCGACCTTCACAGGTTTTTTGATTGATCGCTCCGGTAGAACAGTCTTTTAATAAAGATAGCGCTCTGTTTGTCTTCTATTTGAAGGGTGACGATCGTTTGGAATGTTTTGTCGAAGGGTTCTCACCGAACAGTTGACAACAAGCTTTCAATCCTTTGTCGTTCTTTGACACTTGATATGTATATGTTGTAAGTATTGATGATATAGTGAAACTCCTTTCAGCTCTGCATTATCCAGAACCCAGTTTACACGGGACGTTTTTCTTCTATTTATGACTATTAATTTTTTGTCGGTAACATATAGTTTTCACACATCAAGACGAAAGATCTCATCCCCTGTTGACAATGTCTTTTCGTTTGAATTATGGTAAAAACCAAAACAATCAACAACCAAGACAAATCGAGAAATCACTAACATCTCATGCCTGTCCTTAAAATAAAGCCAACGCCTGATCAGAACTGTAATAGCTATCTCAACTGCTAAAGTCTTGAATGAAATAATGAAAAACTCGAGTTAACATGAACATCCTAACGGAAGCTAGTCCGCGGCGTGTGTCCAGTCCTTAGATAGAATCCTGACAGCTCTAGTTGGAGATAAATGTAGATAACACTTCACGCTTTGTGACCACAATTGTCATCAGAACTAAACTATCTTAATTTAATTAAATTTCCGAATATCCAACACATGACCTGAACTTGTCACAGATAAGCTCAATCAGCAGACATACCAAATGTTTGGACTGGTAAACTGTTAGTTACGGCATATCAGGTGAGAAAGGACAATATAACAGCAGCACATCTTCCCTTTCTTGCTTTTGTCCTATTATTAATAAAAGGAGCTCTCTCATACAGCTCCTTTTCAATCGTAGGTTGTTGTAACTCAGTATGTAGAGTTTAGTTATTTACGTACATGGGAGTATCTATTATTAGTTTTCAATTTTGTATTAAGAAGAATGTAAGTTTTATAAGTGTTTTCTTTTTTTATTACTGAACCGTAAATCATTGAGGAGTATGATCATATAAGTTTAATTAGGTACGTGTATGTATTTAGTTTATGGATATTTTTCAGTGATGGTGAAATATTAACACTGTGTACTGCGATGTTTCGTTAGTTAACCTCACTTTTCAATTTTTTTCTCTTCGGAGCTTCATCTGCACTTTTTTTTTTTTTTTTTTTTTTTTTTTTTTTTTTTTTTTTTTTTTTTTGGGTTCTTCCCTTCCTCGCCGTTAAGGCTATACGGGATTTTCTCGGGCCAGGGAGTGTGGGCGGGGATTTAAAAGACTCCCCCGGCACCGGGACGCGAACTCGTGCCTATTTTTATATCTTTAATTCATATGTCAGGTTGCCAGGCAACGGCGGTGCAGTGCACACGCTTTAGCCCATTCGGCTACCCCGCCCACCCTTCATCTGCACCTGTCATGAGAGTGTCAATCAGCAGATTTGATGGAAATACAGATGTTAATGGCATGACAGGCACGAGGAAGGATTGCACCCAGTGGCCCTCTCTTTTTAAAATATACATGGCTTTAGCTAGACTCCATTAGCCATAGCTGTACCTCTTTCTGGTCTTCGTTTGCTTCCAAAACTCAGGTAAGGAGATCTCTCATCCAGCTCCACTTGTGGGCACATCGACGGTGGCCATGTCGGTTAACAGTCTGTTGCATCCTTGTAGTTCAATATGAAATCGTGAGGAAAGAGTTCGTATGTGTTGGTCGATAGTCGTTATGTAATGTTTTGTTGATTACGTACCAGGCAGCTGTTACTAGTCGTCAAATTTTGAAAGATTGTAGTTTCTGCTGAACCGTATATCTGTGAGGCGTATGCACAAATGGGCTTATGTAGGTGTGTGTATGTATTTAGTTTTTTTTCTGGTTTGCAATTTCGATTTGGAAAATATAGAATAGAGAATTTTCAGTGGCATGTTTCGTTTTATTTTGACGGTGTGGGCCCCAGGTCATTCTTCTGTTGAACAGTAGTCCGAGATAGCGTTCTGTGTTCGTCTGAGGAATTCGGTCGCCATATAAACTATGTCTCGTTGAAGTGTAAATGATATGTGTTGTGATTTGTTATGATTGAATCTTATTTTTCAGAGTAAATATCAGTTTGCAAATTTAATAAGTGATTTTGTAAATTTTTTAAATGTATTAATTAATTTTGTTAAATGTGTGAGGCTAGACGAGAGTCATTGTGCTGCACTAAAACTACTACTTTGAATTCTTTTTTAAATTCAACTTTGTGCCAAAGAATTTTATGGTTTAGTTTCTTATTCTGAAAACAAATTTAATGCAAAGATGGGATTAGAGGGGATAGAAATGCAACTAATAATTTATCTATCAATGTTGAATTCAGAGACGAAATTATTATTTTTTATTTTAACAAAAGGACAAACTGTTATACAAGATTTCAAATGTTTTATAATTGGAATATGTTGTTTCCGCTGAATTGTATTTATATTAAACGATGTAGTGTGGTGTTTAAATAGTATATAGATACCTCCGAAGTAATTTATATAGAGGTAGCCATCATTGATTTCTGTCACTAACATTATTTTGTTTTCCACACCAACTCCCAAGAGAAGTTTACCTATAGCATCAGAACACCGGGTAACAAACTTTGTTCGGATACTTTTTCAATCGTAAGACGTTACTGAAAATCCTTCTTCTTAGAGCTCAAGCAACTTCAGTTTTAGTGAAAGATAATAAGTTTCCTGAAATTTCATTAAGTTTCTTCAGGGATATTTATTTTGTAAGTATTAATAAATTGTTTAACCTCTCTATAACATGAAACTTTAATGCTATTTTATAAAACATTTTTGAAAATATGTTATTGCACATATACTTATGGCTATTTGGATTTTGTGTATATTTCGGTTATACTTAAATTAAATGGCACGAAAATAAATAAAGTAATCAATTTGAAAATATACTTTTATTTATCAATTAAAAACATAAGAATAATTCTTTGAGAAAATAGTTATAACTATGAAAATAAAAATAGTCACAATTTGAATAGTTTAGTGCAGGGACTCGCAAACTGTGTGAGGCGAGTATAGTGTTGCCCAAATGCGAGACCGAGACGAGTCTTGGTCTTGCAAACTCAGTCTTGGTCATGGTCTTGGTCTTGCGCAACAGTTTTTCAGTTACTTGTTTGCGTATTGCTATAGAGATATTACTGTAATTTTTTAGACAAGAGAAACCTAACTAAGCACGAATGAAAAATTAGAAGAGTTAAATGAAAAAGTACATTGATTATACCGAATATTTACAAATAGTAACTAAAATTGTCAAGTATTAGTAACTATTTTGCCATAAATTTTGTTTTAAAAATCGATTTTTTTTTATCAGTCCTGGTCTTGGTCTTGCAACAGTTAGGCGGTCTTGGTCTTGGTATGGCAAAGTGCAAGACCAAGAACGATTTTGGGAAACACTAGTCGAGTACCATTTTCACTTTATAGTTAACTGACTCTACCGTTTATTGTTTTAGTTTTTTTCATAATTATTTAATAGAATTCATAGTTCGTTTAAAAAGTACTTTAGACAAATAAAACAGTAAATTTGTTGAAGGAAATATTAAATTGAAATATATTTCGAATAACATCGAAAATCAAAAAATTATTATTTTTCTGTAAGAACGGCACACAAAGAACATTAAAAAAAATCGGGTTTCAAATGTTTACAAATAAAGTAATAACAAAATTGAGAAATTTTGAGATTATTGACAATGTCCTTTAGGAAGGCATATTTTTCATTTGGAATTATTATTTAATATTAGCCTTGATAAAGCCCAACTTGATTCCTTAGTCCACTTTATCACCGATATGAGTGCTTTTATATTTACTTAAATTAGTGATTTTTATATAATTGTTATCTTTATAATTGAAAAAGAGGTGTGCTATAGACTACACGATAGAAGTAGAAATATCAACAAGGTGAGATTAATAATATGAAATATAAATTATAAATAACAGCTCATTATAGAGAGAGTGAAATGCTGAACATTTCCCTCGCTTGTAGCATGCAGGTCCGATTTTTAGTTACTGAGATATTTTAACCTATATCATCAATAAAACTCATCATTATTATCGTTATCATTTGTTTTTCGACTAGCACGAAGTCGCGTTAAGATACCATTTTGAATAATAAGTCATTACAGAGAGGATTAAATGATGAACAGTTCTCTCGCTTACAGTATGAAGGTCCGATTTTTAGTTTCTGAGATATTTTAATTCATATTCAAAGACACTTCAATTAGTCAACTCTAGCCGACTTTACTCGTGCGTTACACATCGGAATTCTGATGGCTCAATCTAATTCACTCTCCACAAAAAAAAGTGCAAAACGAGCCTAATAAAGATTTCACTTAAAAATAAAAAAAACCAACCACTCAGTTTTGTGACTCTAAAATGCAGGTAATGATTAAAATAACCCGTCAACATTTCGCTAATTCAGGCATCATCAGAAATGATGCTCAGAATGTATGAAGAAATGGATATATGTTGAGAAACTAATAAAATATTACTAATAATTCATTATAATTAAATGGTACAGTATTCGAAAAAATAGAAAAACGTATAGTTGTTTGGTGGTCAAACCAATATTTAAAGCTGGATGAGGGACTTCCTCGCTTAAAACGATGCTAAAATCGAGAGAGGAAGGGATACCGCTGAGCACTCCTCTCCATCACGCCGATCAAGCCACTACCTGTACTCTTACCAACAGCACATACCCTGAAGGAATGAAAGTTAAAAAGTTAAAAAAAGTTTAAAAAAATCATACATTAAACAATTAAACCTATTTTCTAATACGTCATAAAATTATTTCTGGAGTTTCATGCCATTTACAATCAACAATTAGGTATAATTACAATTAAGCGGTTGAATGACGTTGGTCAGCGGTCTGTTAGGATTTAACAGATTCGGTCCATTGTCATTTTATTGGGTTCCCTTCTACACCGAGAAGGAAAGACGGCTGGCAAGGGTCCAACTGGAGGGAGGGTGCGGGAGGGGTTGGAAAAAAGGGGCGGAATTAAAAAAATAAAAGTGGGGGTTTTCATTAGAGTTGGCCTCTCTATAATGAATGTAGTTGCTGGAAAACAACCCGTTTTGTTCCTTTTCATTCACGTAATATACCTTGTGTTTCCAGTCGGTCCAACAAATATTCATTATTTTTTAAAATATTATGAAAATTATAGATTTATTCTTGTTTTTGTAGGTATCCTAATTGATTGATTATTGTTGTGAATGTTTTAACGTATGAGTCATTTTAACAATAGTCACTGATACAGACCCTGCTTTATTAAATTATTAGCATACGCCTAAAACTTCGTGAATAACTTCATCTCATCGTAATCTACAATATTTTTACAACAAAAATTGGGGCGTCTTCAATTTGAAAATCGGTAAACTTTGTCTATTACATAACTAATAAAAATTCATGAAAATCCATTTGTTTTACTCTTGAATCATAAGATAATTTGATCACAAAATCATGAAAAAAGCTGGCATACATAAATATTGGGCTGTTTGGCGTGACATCCATCCACCATATGTCAAAATAACGAGTTTATCTATATGAAACTATAGATTAATTTTTGATCCAGACTTAGAACCTCAGGCCGTCCTAATATTTCTAGTCCCATTCAGATTTATAAAACTTATAACGATAATAAGAACTTCAATCATAAAGTTTTATTAAGCTGTGCCATAAAAACATTTACCACAACACTTAAAGGAGAAAGTTTATGCTCATTGTGTAATTTGAACCAAAGAGAAGATTTATATAATTTTTTCCTAACCTGTCTCTTCATAATTCCTATAGACTAGAACTATTACCTACATTAAATTCAATGATCCCTGCCATGTTTACTTCATTTGTAAAAGCAATAGCTAGAGAGCAGATATCCAGTTTATATTATTATACTGTTTATAGATATACATTTAAGAGCATTTATCCAAAATGTATATCTAATTACAATTTTAATTTATCAATACTTTTCCTCTTATATATTATTAGTTTGTGAAGTATTTCGATTTGCGTTGTCGTAGTGTTATTCTGTAAAAGTAGCACACTGCATTGGCATATGGTGTGGGTGATGTAATAATTAAGTTTAATGTTCCGTTATATGGTATTGTGGTTATAAAGTTATATTATGTTATATTATATTCTTTGGTGGGTAGTATTCCTAGCTGATTAATTTGTTTTGTACAGATAAAAAAGAAATATATATATTATAAAAAGAATAATTTGATCCAAGTACAATTAATTAATTTACTAATGTTATATTATAATAATCACAATGTGCGTACCACTCCATTTGTACTTTGATTTCAGTATTGGAAATTAATTTACTAATATTATATTTTAATAAACAAAATGCGTGTATCAACTCCATTTGTATTTGTTTGTGGTCACTCCCCCAAAATGTATTTGATATACATATTCTAATCTATTTCATTGTCGAAGCGGTCTAATATTTTTTCCCGATTTTGTGATCAAATTATGTTACGATTCAAGTGAAAAGCAAATAGGTATTTATGAGTTTATATGACCACATTCAATTAATCAATTTCTGAGGATTTCGGTAGATCTGAAATTTATAGGCTACAATGAGATGAAGTCATTCACGAAGCTTTCGGCAGATGTTAATAATTTGATAAAATGGGGTCTGTATCAAGAAATATTTTCTATACAGATTGGATTTTCATCTTTTGGTACCTTTTTACTCGTTCACATAAATTTCAGACAATTTTTGTTTTTGTTAAACAAAATTGAAAAAAATACGTCTTTGGAAAATACGGTTATGAATAACGCGAGGGTTGATTCTAGTCATTAATAATTAATAAAGCAAGCATTCAATGATATAACAATTATTTATATAACTTATACATTCATCTCCCTCATTAAACGCCCACATTCGTTTAATTTTCATCGCAAAACTTCCAAATTAGTTCCCTTTTTTCCCTTTTCCTAGACGAGAATGGAACAAAAACAGGAGCCTTTGGATTAATTAACTATGCTAATTCAATTAGGCTGATTTAGAGCTGGAAACTGTTTAGCATCTAAGCTAGCGGGTGTAGGCTTTAATTCGGTACATGCCGCGTACCCTCAGTGCAGTCACATTTATCTACCGTCCTAACATTATGAGCGCCTCTCTTCCGTTTCAGCTCATCCGCATTTACAATCTGTTAACAGCGTGTCCAAAATTTATTTCTTCAATCAAGTCATCATGTATTTTGACATCATTTGTTAATTATTTTCGACTGATTTTTGTTATTAGAATGAATATAAATTCATAAATTCATAACTAGTGTACGCCAAATGGTAGAAATTATAATGTAATGATTTTCGAAAGATTGAGGAAACCATAAATATTATTTTTTGAAGCGAAAACTTCTTGAGGCCTGTTTTGCAATTTTTTTGTGAAGAGTGAATTAGATTGATCTGTTAGATTTCCGAAGTGTTAACGCTCGGATAAAGTCGGCTAATTGAAATGTTTTTACATATGGATAAAAATATCTCAGAAGCTAAAAAACGGGCCTACATACTGTAAGCGAGGAAATTATTCATCATTTCATCCTCTCTGTAATATGCTATAATTCAAAATTGTAACTTAACTCGACGCTGTGTTAGGGAGGCGAAAACGAAAAATAATGTCGAAAACCAAATAATAACCAGTTTAGTTGAAGATATGGATTAAAATATCTCAGAAATTAAAAATCGGGCCTCCATTCTGTAAGCAAGGAAATTATTCATCATTTCATCCTCTCTGTAATATGCTATAATTCAAAATTGTAACTTAACTCGACGCTGTGTTAGGGAGGCGAAAAGGAAAAATAATGTCGAAAACCAAATAATAACGAGTTTAGTTGAAGATATGGATTAAAATATCTCAGAAATTAAAAATCGGGCCTCCATTCTGTAAGCGGGGAAATTCATCCTCTTTGTAATAGGCTATAATTAAAAATTGTAATTTAACACGACACCATGTTAAGGAGGCGAAAGGAAATAGGAATAGTGTCGAAAACCAAATGATAATGAGTTTAGTTGAAGGTATGGATTAAAATATTTCAGATACTAAAAATCGGACCTGTATCGTGTAAGCGAGGAAAATGTTTTGCATTTTATCTTCTTTGCAATGTATGCAATTCCTTGTTAACGTTATGTTTTCACTTCCATCATATATTATAAAGCACACAACTTAGTTTTTTCTTTCTTTTCTATATTCGCACATTCATTTTTATATGTACTTGCAAAGAAAACAGTGCAGTATTAAGATTATATCAGTCTATTACTGGGAGTAAAGAAACCATCCCTAGATATTGTGTATTATTTATTAAACATATCAAAAAGTTTCTTTCTGTATTATCCCAAGCTCTTAATGGAGATATTTTCCTTCATTTATTTTTAATTAGTTGAAGATAATCGTGAATAGTAATATTTTATTTTTTAGAACCTAAACAAAACGTGATTAGTTTCCCACCATAACACCTAAGAAGCTTTCGGCAAAAATTACGATTTATTTAAAAATAAAACAGGATATTTTAGGGCGAATTAACGCAAGGCCCCCTGTAGATAGTTCCTCTGGACTGTGTATAGACGTAAAGTATAACACAAGGCCCGGTATAGATCCTTTATTACACTCAGCCTTTAGTAAAGTGGGTACTCTTTATTAAATATATAATTAAAGAGAAAAACCTGGCGATTTAGCGTGATCGAGGTTAAATCACCTCCTTGCACAACTCTTGACAAAAACAAAGAACAGCTTCCTAACAAAGAACTAAACCCAAGACACTTCATGGGTTTTAGTGAATACAGGCCTATTTTTACTTTTTTTTTTGTATAGCATTGGTATCAATACTTCATGCTTCAAACGAGATTAAGTATAACTTGTTTAACTGTCGCGAACTGTACCACATATCATCATGTTCATTCTTAAAAGATAAACTAAATGTATTATATTAATAAATGTAAATGATTAATGAAGAAGCAACAAACAATTAAGCAAATAGATCTTTAGTTGCATTAAATAGATACAGATCAGAATCTCAACTCGCAAGTTATGATGACCAAGTTACCTCAGATTAACCTCGAAGTCCTGCTCTAGTGTTGTCTGCCAACTATGATCTCCTCGAGCTTGCCTTCCATTAGAATCCATTAACTTATTTAATTGTCAACAACTCATATTTTTTACTTTACATTAAAATAATAAAACGATTCGTTGTAAATAAAACGAATTCAACACGGTCTGCCGGTTATTATTCTTGTCTTTTTTTCTCTCAAATATTCATCAGCACTTATCAAAGTGATAATAAGCAGAAACTGTTTTTTTAGCCATTAGGAAGAATTTTACACAGCAGTAGCTCTTTCTTGATCTCTCCATCCAGCTCCTTTTCAATCGCCTCCTGAAGAATAGGTCAGCCAAGGACATCATTTATAGGTCTATTTTTGTTTCCGTGTAGTTTAATATGAAATCAAAAGTGAAGAGTATATGTGGTTAGTCGATATGTAAAGTTTTTTTTTTGTTTACGTGCCACAGAGCTGTTGTTATTAGTCTTGAAAATTTTGGATTGAAAATAATGTAGTATTTTTTTAGACGAAAAAAGCTTTGTTTAATAGTTTTTGTAAGTCTATTTTTATTTTTTTTTTCTTACTACACTTGACTCTCGGACTTCCGCCATGAGTCTTATAGCAGCTTTGGGGCTGATATAGGCGACAACTGTGATCGTTTGGTTCTCTTGACGATATCCAGGGAGCAAGTGGTTTACAATAACCGAACGCGATCACAATAACTACCTCTTCATCAGGCGCTTCCCTGAAGGATGGTTGGCATTTTTTTAAAGCAATCTCCACAGTTTTTTTTTATTGGATAGGAGATTATTAGTTCTATACCCAACCCCAAATCCGGAGGACGAGGAGCTATGGTGTAAGACACAGGGGTCGCTCACCTCCCTGTGAATCTCAGCGTGGAAATATTACCAACCCCATGCGGGAATCGAACCCCTCGTCGTAATGATCTAAGCAATCGATTGCTTAGACCAACTCTACTCGGTAGGACCTGCACTTATTTATTTCAATTTTAATTTTTTTGTTTTATTAAATCCCGCGAACGGGGTTTGAACTAATGACATAAAATGTTTGCTTATCTCGCTAAATTAATAATTAAATTAATTATTAATTTAGTTGTAAGCTCTAGAGGATAAGGTCAACTCAAGCCTGAGGTGAGCCCCATAACCTTTTATATTACAGATGAAGAACAAAATACTCAGAAACAATAAAAAAATACACCTTAAAATGCTTTTACGCACTAAAAGGACTATTCTGAAGACAATGAAAATCCAAAGATTCAAGACAAAAATAAATAAAAAGGGGCTACAAAAAAAAAATATCTCGTTCGATTACGGAGGCCCCAAATAAATCTATAAGGTTTTGAAATAAACACAAATAATACATCTTTTCTAGCATTAAAATCTTAAATAATTAATATTTTCTTTTTTCAAAAAGGGTGGATGTAATCGGTTTTGAAACGAAACACCTCATCTTCTTTCTGTATCAATTTGTCACCACTTTACTGACCAATATACTATGTTGATTATTCGCATTCGGGTAACTCTTGTAAATAATTCTATCCGTTAGATAGAGGTATTCAGCGTAAAATACATTTTCTCAATCTAAAAGCGATGAAGGTGATTTAGAACTGTACAATGCAGTTCCAGTTTGCTTTGAGGGGGACCCTGTTGTTAGTGGAAATGGACTTGGCAACTGTAGGCGTGGAGGGGGGGGGGACCAGGTACTGAGGGCCCCCGTAACGAGGCTATGAATGTAAGCCCCCACCGATCTGTGACGGCAACACTTTATCAAAGGGCCCCAACAACTTGTAGAAACTATTGTAATTCAACCAGATAGCAGTTGTGTGTCAGCGGCATTCCTTCCTCTCCATTAGGTCCTCGCCCAGTCAATTCCAAACTTCCTCTTTCCTTTCTTATACAGGACCCCCAAAACTTCCTTCATTGGTCACCCATTATTAATGGTTAATGCGTAGGAACTAATTGCTATAGGAATGACTCTTGGAAAAACTGTTGGTAACGATAGGTTCGGGGTATATTTCATACGGCATTTAGGTGAATAGTAATAACCAAATAACCAGATGGCATCAGTATTTTTCATTAGGAACTATTTCTTAAGATTTCTACTAATGGAATTGGCAAATATAACTTCCATTGGCATATATTCAATTTATTTGTGACATACCATTATAATGTTAATGTTTCGCGATACATTTCCCCCCATAGTGACTGTATACAGTTTTTTTTAGACTCATTTATATCGTGTTGGTGTGTTCCCTTAGCCATAATCGTATAGTTTTTACTTTTTAAACACACAATCATAAAAAATAAATGTTGGCATTGATTGTATTAAGTAAAGCGATATTATTATGACAAAGAAGCAGGAAAACAAAACAAAAATGATTCTGAAACATTAACAAATTCAGAAGGGGAGCGCTAGCAGCGCCTAGTAGGTTAGAAATTTTTTTTTTTTTAAAGTAACTACAAAATCATTTATTTTATTGTTATTTTTTTAAATTAAAGGTGAATTTAATGAAATAATTAATTTTTATTTATCATTTTTCTTCAAAACCTACGTATAAATCAAATAATCTGAATATTTACGGTAAAAATTCTTCATTTATTGGCGAAACACCTGAAGATTTTTGCTGAATATAGTTGCTAGAGTGCTGTTATTGAAAACTATTTCTAATTGAATTTGCAAAATAATGTTTAGGTCCATAGACATTTTGACCGCCATTTTATGGCGAAATATTAGACGAAATAAAAAAATTAAAATACACATTTCTTTATATATAAATATATATTTATATATTTGTATTTTCAACAACAATCTTCAGGCATTTCGCGAAGAAATGAAGAATTCTTAGTGTAAATATCCAGATTGTTTGAATTATTCATTGGTTTTGAATAATGAGTATAAATAAAAATTAATTATTTAATACAATTCATCTTACAATTAAAAACATAACAATAAAATAGTTAATTATAGGAAATACATTTTTTTCCTCTCTTCTGAATCTGCTAGTTTGTCAAGACTCATTTCTACATATTTTTTGGCCTGCTCCTTTTTCATAATAATATAGTTTTTACGTAATACAATCTTTGCAAACATTTTTTTTATGTTTTTATTATGACTAAGGGGCCACACCAACATAATAGAAATGAGTCTAACAAAAACTCTTATATTTCATAGATAGGAAATATATTACGAAACGTTAATATTGTAATGAGAGGTTACAAATAGTGTGAATATGGAAGTGATATTTGCCAATTCCGTTAGTAGTAATCTTAGTAGAAAAATATTAAAGCTTAAAGATTTATTTATAATTAATTTATTGAATGTGAAAAAAACTTCATTATTTAAAGTTATTTTTCACCTTAATATAATTTATGATAGCATAAAAAATATATATATATATATTCAAGTTTATTAAATTAAAATTATTATAACGGTAGTAAATTAAGATATTTTTAATAAGAAAAGGACTCTATATGAATCGATATATGAGGTCATTTCCGTAGGTGATATTACAGCCATTTGATACGATTTAAAAACTTTGAACACTTAGCAATATTTAATAACTTCTTCTTTTACGTAAATTGTTCATAAGAAAATATCCTTTATTTTGATGAGTTAAGAAACTTTGTTTAAGTACCAAGGGCATTTTGCATTTTTAACACTCAGTTGGTAAAAAGGGGGAATTGAATAAAAAGCTGGTCCACTTTATTTAAAGAGTAAGAACCCATTTTTCATTAAAACTTGAGATCCAGTTTACTCAGAACTTAGATTGCCTGTCATTCACAGTATAATACTGTGTTTTTATTATCTTATATCTAAAGTCTACTTAGCAAACTATTCCGTCCCGTTTTTCCAAGACCCTATCATTATTATTCTACTGCATTTTAATTTGTGATTTATTAAATTGGATTTTCGATAATTTATTTCAAAATATAACTGATATTATATTATTTTTTTTTATATATGAATTCTCATAGAATAATGTTATATTTATAAATATGTAAAATAAATTTTCGTTAAATAAAATTAATCTAGTTGATCTTAAATAATAAAATTAATCAGGGTTATTTCTTAAAAATTGTGCGGACTTGTCGATCGTCCAATTAAAAATATAGAAGAAGATGAAAAGTAAATTTTATTCTGCAATAGTAAGTCTCATAAGAATAACTACAATGCATAATGAAATGGCAATTGCCTGGTATTAGAAACAATTAAGAATAAATTTAATTACAAAGTAATCTAAAATTAAAATGGAGAAATAAAGAAAACTAGTACCTTTTCTTTAGACATATGAAATAATAGAAAAATACAGATGTGCGAGTTCACATATTTGTACACATAAACAATGCGGATGATATAAAATTATCTGTAAGATAACATTAAATGTGACTGACAGGTCTTTAAAACGTAAACATTATTTTTAATGTATTCGAAAGATTGATTGCTGAGGATATGGAAAAGTAAATGAAGTTTAAATGAGTTCAAGGATAAGGATTTGCGTATGGAGGTTGGTAGGGAATTAGTAAAACGAATTCGAAAACAAGATAGCACGTATGACGAAGGATTTAAAGGAAAATACTATGAGAACGAATAAACAGGTTTGGGGGTTAGGATCTCGTGTTGAACAAATGGACAGAGGGACAATTAATTAGCAAATCGAGTAGGTAAGAGAGTTTCTTTTTTTTTTATGAAATGATTTGAAAAAGAATACAACTAAGAAAAGGCTGGATAGAGCCACAACAACTTGGTATAACAACTTGAGTCGTGAGCGCCTGGGGACTACAAAAATAAATCTAATGAAACAATTCATTAGTCTCTTTAATCTGATCTCAAGCCCATCAGATAGTCCACCGTTTACAAGGCAGCCATGACTGAAGTGAGAGAAAATGAGAGAGGAAACTGGGATATATATTAAATAAACTTTATTTTTTATCGAATAACGAATATAACATTATCCTTTATTCTAATTATAAAGTAGTAAAATTATACGTGCACCCCTTCCCGTTAGCTTGTGAGAACTATTCGCATAGTATTGCTATGTTTTTCTTTTCCAAAAATCCCAACAATTGGTAAACCCTATTTTTAACAATTTATTACCAGCGCAAATTCCAAAACATTGGCAACAAATCACATGAGATAGATGTTTTATTAATTTAGTTCTAATCTCTAGAGGATAAGGTCAACTCAAGCCTGAGGTGAGCCTCATCACCTTTATAGTACAGATGAAGAATAAAATACTTAGAAATGACAAAAATCTAAAAATAAACCTTACAATGTTTTTAAGCAGTAAATGGACTATAATTAAGACAATCCAAGAAATAAAGAAAAAATAAGAAGAAAGGGGCTATGAAAAAAAAAAATCTTTTAAACCTAATATGAGGTGCCGACTGTTAAAAGGAGGCGACATCAAAACACTTCTGCCCACATCAAATACGCTGTCAAAGTGGAAAGCAGGTACTTAAGGACAAAGGATTGGGAGGAACTTTTCACAGACTAACTCGCAACTGGTTAAGTAACTTCCCTTTTGGTTGAGGCCAGTTTAAATAATTTTACACCCGACGAAGCTGAGAACCAATCAAAACCATCCTTGCCCCACCCTGGATTATTTGTATAAAATCACATGACCGAAAAAGAAGGTGTCTTATGTCTTATTTCGGCCTTGAGGGTGCAGGTTTGCCTACACAGGCCTGAGAGATGGGCTTCTCCGGACTTTGCGCTTGGCTTTGACTGGACCAGATGACCTCGAACAGATGTAGCGATGGAACTACCAACACAGCCTAACCACATCATATTTAGAGTCTCAGATAAGTTGTAATTTCCAATAATAGATTGATTAATGTTAAATATTTCATGGCATATTCTCAAAACAGGCCATCTGAAATCATACCTTCACAAAGTCATTTATTACATTCATTGGATTATAGTTTTATTTTAATTATTATAAATATAATTTGCACATTAAGATTTTCCCATTATTTATATATATATATATATATATATATATATATATATATATATATATATATATATATATAGTTAATATATGTTTAACCGTGGATATACGGTACAAATAAAACAGGAAATACAGAGGCTTGGGATAACACGACAATTATGTGAGGATAGGACAGAATACAAGAAATTCCTGAAAAGTGCGGTGCATGTGGTGGAAAATAAGGGACTCCCGTCTAGGAGGAAGTGGACGAAGGAGAGGAAGAAAAAATTTAGTGACATCCTCAAGCAGAGATGGGCAGAAAGAAAGTAATTGAAAAAGAAACCAGTATCATAGTCGGGTAGTCCTTCAGGGCTGTTTCGCGTCCGATAAATAAATAAATAAATAAATAAATAAATAAATAAATATATATATATATATATATATATATATATATATATATATATATAAATAATGATAGATGAGATATTGTATAAGTATAACAAGTATACTTTTTGAGTTATTTGCAAATAGAGTTTTTCATTCATAACTTTTTTCCTTCAGAAAATTTCAGGATCTGCTATGATTCGTCACTTTCTCATGAGAAACCCTTACGGTTGATACCTCATTCATCAAAATCCATCGCTGTTACGAGTTAGAAAAGGGATCTACACTGTTAAAAACTATCGTAGCATATATAAAGATAAATGTCTTCTAATACAATGACGAAATGTTTTTTTTTTATAAATTCAGGTAGCTCTAAAATGCATAGATTTATTCAAAACTGAACGTTAATATTTTTACCTGATTACAATATTGTTCTTACCAATTATTCGTAATCATTTGGATTTCGGTTCTGCCAAAACAGTTTGTATTTTGCCTCTACTCCTTAAATGGTATATGATGTAACTGTATCAAATCTTTATTTGGTAGCTATATCGAAAATAATTTAAAATTAAGTAACTCAGAGTTCCGAAGATCATTTTGGAGTGACTGACTTGAGACTCGGTGCCAAATATATTTTTAAAAAATCACTGTTTTGATCCCAGTAGTAACCTAACGAAGAAGGATAAGGCATAGGATAAACAAAATAGTAGAGATTTTGTTGCTACGTTTCTATTCGCTTTTCTAAGGTGAGTTCCATAAACTGTATTTATGTATATTAACTAAATTGAATATATTTTTTTCTATCGGTTGTAGAAGTGGACGGATCTATTTTAAAAAATATTCTAATTATGATTGATATAAATGAAAATCTAGATACCACAGACTCCACTGCTGTATATATATATACTAGATGGAATCGTAGGTAATATGAGATAACCTCAAGCGTATCGTGTTACCAACTTACTGTTTGTATATAGATAGTGGTATGCAAAAAAAATATTATATTAAAAAATAAATAAAATAAGGTATATTGTAAGCTCACGAGTGACGAAAATAGTTAAGAAAACGTTTTTATTTTTTTGCTTACATCGCAGTAATTATTATAGTTGCAAACTTCTTTGTTGGACATTTAGAATCTCTATGGTCTTCCTTTTCTATTTAGCACTTTAAAATTGAAAAAAATATTCAGTTATGCAGGTATAATCTCCATTTAAAGAAAAACACTTTTTTGCACTAGTAATGGACAAATCCGAATTTCAATAGTTATAGTAATGGACATACCTCAGAAAAGTTCTAAATTTTTATTTAACTACAAGGATAATGATAAAGATAAGATAATATAGATGTTCAAGTTACTCTTAGCAAAAATGTTAGTAGGAGGGTATGTAACACACTGATCTCAAGAGTACTATAGAAAAAAAAATGATAGGCATTTTAAAATTTTCTTTTGGGAACTTTGTTCATACAGTTGTCAATAGAGGTTTTCAAAAAGCGGAACCTTTAAATCAACAAGAAAGCTTATAATTTACATAGCTACTTTCTCCTGGTCTCTGATGCCACTCTTATGTCCATGTATCATCTTGAAGGATTTCTTCGTCTTCCCAGCTGCAAGTTCTTCCTTGTTCGCTAGGTACTTCTACAGTCTTTTTAAGAGCTTTTTCATCTTATCTCTTAGGGAATGTTTTTCTCGCAGACTGAATTCTTCAACCGACTCTCCTGTTCCATCCAAAAATATTTTTACTTCAGATTTCGCCCTAATTACCTAATTATTTTTCTAGGCTTCGAAAAATTGGGTGAAGTTTTGTTATGGACTACCTCTTCTACTTCTATTATCCTGTAGAATTTGGAAAAATATTTTGGGTTCTTTTATCTTTGAAATAGCCCATGTTTATCTTTACTATATTAGAGCTGTGAAACACAGCAGATAAGGGCAGCTACCAATCTCATCCAAAGTCTACATAAAATATTTTGTGTTGGCAATATTCATATTTTTTAAATATTGAAATACATTTCAATTCACACATCATCCAGCATCCTCGATACATAAAACTGTTTATTATGGTTGTGATAAATGGTTTAGAATAGGAGTCATATATTGAATGGAACAATCAAATACATTAAATATTTTTGGTTTTATCCCTTTCAAGTCGTCAATGTCGAATAAGAGAAACATGTTTATCGATAGAAAGATTATGAAAAGTGCAAAGTAATATAAAGGGAATGGAACAAGGTGGTAGTGATATTACAATTTGAGCTGAAGCGAGGTATAAAACGCGGGTAGGAATAGCGGACTGGCTGTGGCAGCCTGCTAAAAATTCAATTTATATCCTCAATGGTCCTCTCTCCTCATCTCCCCCCCTCCTCCCGCTACTTTATATCTCTGATTCTTTCCTTACGCCCTTTCTCTATAATTTCTTTTATTGTTCCTCTTACCATTTTGAACTCAATAGAAATAGCGTCGGAGTAAAACGACTGTTGACGTAAACACGTAGCATGTTTACTGCCGGGGCATGGGAAACTACCAATTTATCGATTAACTAGAAACATTGAATTAAGAAATGGGAAATGTTCATACTGATCTCTTTCAGAAAAGATAACATTAATGAATATAACATACTATTTGAACTACATTTAATAAGTGCTTTGTATCAAGGATACTGAAGTGTTAATTGAAATATATTTTATGAAATTGAAATATATCATGCTGTTAAGTGCATCATCGTCATCATCATCCGTGGCGC
Source organism: Nezara viridula (assembly GCA_928085145.1). Lineage (NCBI taxonomy): Eukaryota > Metazoa > Arthropoda > Insecta > Hemiptera > Pentatomidae > Nezara > Nezara viridula. The sequence continues at coordinate 24,853,675 of OV725081.1, read as the reverse complement.
GACAACTCCTGTAGAGTCAAGGCATCCCGCAGCTTGGTCCGCCAGTCTTCTGTATTCGTTAAGAGCATGTTAACTATAATTTTAAACCAGTCAAAACAGAGCAGCGCCATCTATTGGCCATCTCAGTGGCACCATGTATCAGCAATACCACAGTCCTACCTAGGAGACTTATGACCAGAGTGGCCCATGTACACATGAGAGCCTACAAAATGATCTCCGTGACACAGCATATAAGAGGAAATGTCTTGTTATTCTTAGATCTCAAAAAGTGGTACAATGAAGTGGAAAGCATGTCACCACATTATTCTCAGCGCAAAACACAAATGTACAGAAGCAGAAGCCAGTCTGTCCCCTCCATTCCAGTCCCTTGATGGGAGATTCAAGACATCAAAATCTACCGATAAAAATAAAGATATATTAAATAAATATAAATACTGTTTCTGGAATCGGCTACCTACCTTAGGAAAGCGGATAGCTCGATACGTAACATAAGATATAGTTTAGACCCCTCTTTGGTCTCTTAAGAGTGATAGATTTTGACGAATGAGGTAAAATTATGGAAAAGTGACGAATTTCAAATTCATAGTACAAGTATGATAAAAATCTTTGTAAAACTAGTAAATGAATAATTTAAAAGTAATTTTTATTTTTTTATTTACGTCTGTTGATTTCTAGTTTTAAGTCATGAGTCTTCTTCAGCTGGTTGGGGCTGTTATAATCGAGAATAGTGATCGTTTGGTTCTCTCGTCTTTGAGATATCCAGAGAGCACTTCATCAGGAATTTTCCTGAAGGATGGTTGGCAATCTTTTGCTTCATTCTTCCATCCAGTTTTATTTTTATGGGATAGGGAATCATTCCTATACCCAACCCCCAGGCTGGAGGACTAGGAACTATGGTGTAAGACACAGAGGTCTCTCACCTTCTCAGGTTGGTGACGTTACCGTCTCCATACAGGGATCGAACCCGCGTCCTAGTGGTCTAAGTAGTCGAGTAGGGCCTGTACTTATACTTAATAAGTGATTAGCTTGTACCACTGGAAAATATCCCTCCAGTTTAATAATTAAGCTAAAGATACAGCTATTCCTAAACTTATAGTAATTCATTATTATTCTCAACAGTTATCGGATGGCAATCGTGAAACAGGTGTTCAGAATGAATTATGGTTTATCTCATTCTCATTCTTGATCTTTAAAATGTAGGATTTTGATATCCACACGGGAACATTTAAATAATAATATATCCTCACCTTGATCCATTGGCTTTAGAGACCATATGAGTTTTGAAACCTCCCAATTTTTTCCTATGAATTTTATTGAAGTAGTAGAAAGTTATTACGTTTTGAAATTGAAATTTGTAATTTCTCCAATAAATTCCCATTTGTTTCATTCTTCATTCATCAAAATTTATTGCTCCTGAGAGGTGAAGAAAGGATCTATACCACCTTTTTATACACGTATTTTATTTTACATACTATATGCAACTGCGTTTGAACGCATCTAGGAAATGTGCTGTCGCTCGTTTTGTCTGCTATTTCTATTATTATTATATATAGTGCAGATTATTTCAAAGCAATGTAGCTGTTTTGATAATCCACGATTATGATAGTCCCAATGTAATTCGTCTTTGTAACGGGGGAAATAGATTTTCTGAGAAGACAGTGGACATATATCCGGGATGTTTCGTAAGTCTATTCATCACGACCCCTAGATATTGGATGATTGATAGAAGGGATTGGCAGCCCTGGCATCTTCCACCATTGTTGCCACTCACAATGAAACACAAATTAAAATGGTCTATAGCTGGCTCTATAACAGGACCGGCTTCACAATGTTTCATTCAATATTCACCATTCTGGTTGCAGCCATCGTTATGGATTAGCTATTGCACGATTGATCAATACATTGTTGAAGAAATTTTGGTTCTAAAAAACAAAGAAATACTAGTTTTCAATTATAATATTTTTTATTAATTATTTACCAACAATATGTTATAATTTTTAAAAATATGTAATGGACTGGCTGATATAGGACAGACAGTTCTATTTTTGGTTATAAATTATTGTGTTTGTTAACGGAATTTACTTCATCACACGTTATTAGCTAAATCTACTATTAAAAATTCTGTTTCTGCAATCAGACCAATAAACGGCTATCGAAAATTAGGAATCAAAATAGATGAAGATGTTAGGAAAAAGTTTTTTTAATGAAAACTATAACAGTTGTTTTCATTCCAAAAGGGGAATCGCTACGGATACCGATGTGAATCCAAACAAATCCAGCCAAGATTTTATTTTAACTCAGAAAACAAAAGATCTAGAAATTAAATTGAGTCCAGGAGACAGAAAAAAAATTATCATAGATAAATTTGATAAAAAACAAAATGCTACGAAATGGATGAAACTTTATGAATCTGAATGCCTGAAACATAAGTTTTTAATATAACCAAGATTATCGAAATGTTTATTGATTTCGTGGGGGACCCCGCTAAAGATTGCTATGAGGCAAATTTAAAGAAGATATGTTTAGTAAATTAGTCGGCACGGAAACAATTATTTTTAATAGTTTTCATAGATAAAGGTTGATTTAAAATTAGAAAAGAATATAGCTTTAAATATTTAGGAGGCTCATTGGTAAATTACGGATTATATTACATACAATTACCGGCAATTCATTTAAGAAAACATGTTATATTTGTGGAAGGTTAGGATGGCTCAATCGTTATCATGCGAAAAAAGAATGCAGGAATAAAAATTAAATAACAAGTATTTACTAAAGAAGAATAGGGTAAACAGTGGAAAGAATAAACGGATCAAAAATATTTGTACACATTATTAAGGTAGACAAAGATAATTATGAACTGGTGGAAATTTCCGATAAAAAACTAGTAAGAATTAATTAAATTACACGTTCTTATTTATGCATTAACAAATACAGTAACTCGGAACCAACAATATGACTGACATAACAATCTGAACAGTTTTATCTAATAAAAGTAGACAAGATAAATATCATAATTTTTGAGTAACTGTTGATATTATTTTATTGTGTTTAGAGTGAGTACAAAAGTGACAGAGAATGTAACCATTAAATATTTTGTTCTCAACATACAAATCGTTAGGTCCATATTTTTTTTTTCTGTTGGCATTGCTGACTTGAAGATCTCTTTAATCTGCGTTTTCCATCTCTGGATATCTTAGGCTATTTCCTTCAAGTTATTGGCACGCAGCTAGCTCTATTAGTTAGATAGATAGATAGAAAAAATATGTTTATTATTAATTAGAATAACATAACAAAAATCTTTAAAATATTTAAAAAATAAATACAAATTTTTTTTGTTAATCTCTCTACAAAAACAAAATTGCGACTATATCATTCAACGATAATACCAACTACTACTTAATCACAATAGCAAACAACAACAAATCTATTTATAAGTGTTTGCATTTATACTATTCATACTTGATACACTGTTTAAAATGACGGCCAATAAATAAATAAAAAATGAGGAATACATAAAGTGATAAATTCCATATTTATATATCGAGATCCAGGATTAAATTAAAATTAAATTGTTGGATTAAATATTTCCTGTACTTTAAGGCTTGTACTGTATATTTATAAAGTGAGGAGCAATTTTTACCGTTAAGCAGCTCTATTATTCCCTCTCGTGAGATAGTGGTTTTTGATAATACGCAGCTCTACTATATCTTTGTTGATTCGATCTAACCTTCAATGTTGCCTTCTGCCTACTGTTAGTCCTTGTGAATTATTCCTAGCTACATGCCCCACCCATCTCAACCTCCTGAGGTGTTGATTGACCTGTTTTTGTAAGCAGATCTTTATTGGTCTATCTCTTCTATGTCCACATCGCTTCGGTCATCTTGCGAAGAATTTTCCTCTCAAATATATCATTCTAGGGTGCTGTAAATAAAAAAAAAACAAAAAAAAGTAAGGTGTGTGGTTTACAGCACAATATATAAGTAAACGTCAAGGGAGATATAAGAGACATCCACATTGATAATATGAAATATAAATTATAAATAATAGATTATTATAAAGAGGATGAAATGCTGAACTAATTCCTCCCGTTCAGTATGCAGATCCGAATTTCAGTTACTGCGATATTTTAATCTATATCGTCAATAAAACTCGTTATCATTTGGTTTTCGACATTATTATTTCTTTTTCGCCTCTCTAACACGGAGTCGCGTTAAGATACCATTTTGAATAATAGCTCATTACAGAGAGAATGAAATGCTAAACAGTTCTCTCGCTTATAGTATGCAGGTCCGATTTTTACCGATGAGGTAAGTTGTTAATCCATATCTTCAATCAATTTTTTTTTTGGTCCTCCCCTTCCTCGTTGGCCACTTCGCCCACAATCTTCACAATCATTTGGTTTTCGACACTATTTTTCCCTTTTCGGCTCTCAAACGTGGAGTCGCGTTATGATACAATTTTGAATAATAGTCCATTACTGAGAGCATGAAATGCTGAACACTGCCATCGCTTACAGTAATGCAGGTCCGATTTTTAGTTTTTCAGATATTTTAATCCATACGCAAAAAAAAAAACACTTTAATTAGTCGTCTTCAGCCGAATTTACCGGAGCGTTACACATCGGAGATTTGACGGCTCAATCAAATTCACATTCCACAAAAAAAAAAGTGCAAAACACGCAAGAAGTTTTCACTTGCAAAACTACCACAATAAATGTGGTCACGACTTTTTTTTTTTTTTAATTTGAAACATTTTATCATAAGACATATAGATACAGTTGAAACATATATATTCTATAAACTCCTCAAACCATCATTCATATATGGTTGATTGCACTTCTTATTTTTTTGTTTTTCCGTTCTATAATTATAATTAGAATATACAGGGTATCATTTGGAGATAAGGAGTCAGGTTATAACCAGAAGGGAATTATATGGGTTCTGGGTGCCCAGAAGGTGGTACATTTTGATGGATTTAGAAATTTACGGAGTTCACAGACAGTAAGTGTATTTAATTATGACTTTACAAATTTTCAACCCATTCTTTTGTTTCCACTGTTTTAAGGCGAAAAGAGCAATACAATATCTAGGAAGAGACCAGGGTGTGGGGAGGGGGAGGGATGAGCTGCTTTGATAAAGAGAGTGTAACTAAAAACAACACGATACTAACTTTGTAAATCATAATCATAAATTACAATTTTTAAATCCAGTAAACTCAATAACAGCCCGAAGAATCGATTCAAAATGTGATAGAAGAATCAATAATGAATAACATATGGCGGATGTTTAATGATTCAATTAACCGTGTTTTTGTAAGAGGCAAACGTTAGAAGGGAATTGTTAGCAGCCCCCCGCAGAGGAAGTTTCATATTAATGGTTAAGTACTGCGCCGGGGCCAAACTCAAACATAATAAAGTCAAACATAATAAACAAAACCCATTATTACCGAGCCCCAAGCCCACTTGACTCCCTTATTAATCAACTACCTCTATTTAATTAATAAATTAATGTCCTT